>JAOXJK010000040.1:13680819-13698132 GCA_025774025.1 Xenus cinereus | reverse complement strand
CAAATTCCCCCAAGATATGATAATGAAGCAGGTGCCCTGTATTGCAGCTTTGTGCGAGCGTGAGAAAACGACAGTAGGTTTAGAAAAGCCGGAGCCGAGCTGGAGGAGGAGGCGGCGGCGGCGTTTCTTCTTAACCTGTTGGCAGTCACGTCAGTCACGGCCACGCGGGCTGCCGCCACACCACCGTCCAGCTGCCCGAGGGAGAATAAAGCGGGGAGAGGATTTACCCTGCCCTGAATTAGCGCGTTGCGACCGCGGGGGACCCCGTGTTGGGGCCGTGACAGGCGCCGGAGAGGAGCCGGGCTGGGAGCTGGGGAGCCTCGGCCGGTGACGAGCTGCGGGTTGACCTCCCCAGCCGGGGAGCATCCCCGCCGGCAGCCCCGGCCGCCTCATTGGGATGCAGGGCACGGGCATCGGGATGCAGGGCACAGGCGGCCCCTCCGCAGCTGCACCAGGGAGGCAGCGGCCGAGGAGGCATCCAGAGAGGGGCCAAAAAAACAACAACAACAAAAAAAAACCCCATCAAAGAACCGGCCCCCTTTGCTGCGCCTCTGAATAGGCAGACAAACCAGAGGTCCTCCTCTCCCTGCGAGCGTGTTGGGAAAGACATTAGCATAACCTCTTTTTTCTTTTTTTTTTTTTCTTTTTCTTTCCTCAAGCTACTGAAAACCTGGCACTGTGTTTAAATATCTCGCTTTGACAGTTTGTTGAGGGAAGGGAAGAGTGCCGCACCAGCCTGGTGGGTGTCTGTGCAGCTATTTTAAAAAAAAAAAAGAAAAAAAAGCCAATATTTGAGCTGAGAGTTTTCATTGGGGTCACCCTAGACTTGTTTAATTGTTTGGTGTCAAGCCGTTAAGATCCAGAATTAGCTCGCTGCATTTGGAAAGGGCTTTCTTCCGACTGCTTTAGAAATGCAAAGGCGAGTTTTCAAGCCCTGCTTTCTTTTTTTTTTTTTTATTCCAAATGTGTTTTGATTTCAGCTGGTTTTGAAGTGAGTGGCCACATACCCTATTTACTGGGGCAGCGCAGACTAACTGTAAATCCCCATCCCGCTCTCCAGCACGCAGGGGATGGCAGCTCCTGAAAGCTTCACGTCTTTCCGAGGAAGCTGGCATCTGTTTCGCCAAAAGCCTTATGAGGCCGACAGGATGCGGACCACTTCTCGCGGCCATTGAAGTCCCAGAAATGAGTCATTCCGCCTTTCACCGGTGGCACATTAGCCCTGCGGTTGGCATAACTTTCCTGTTTCCCTCGGAGGGTTCAGGGCTGTACAATCAAGGAACGTCGTACGTCTTGGGAGCATGTGGGAACGTAGCGGAGGCTCACAGAACTCAGAAGCTCTAAGATTTTTTTTTTTTTTGAGTGTTAATTGTGATTAATGGTGCTACTTCTGATGCTCGGAGCGGAACGTTTAATGCGTTATTTATCCATAGATTTGGGGTGCGTTTAATATAACTGAGACCTTGTTTTCAGTCGGTGCTCCTAGGCTTGTTCTGGTTACTTTGGGGCATAAGAAAGTTAATAGTTAGTCCAGTACTTTTGTAAATATCAAGGGTATCATTGAATGCTGACTTGGTTAACCTAATGATTTTTTTTTTTTCCCCAAACCATTGGTATGTATGAGTTGATTAAAAAAAAAAAAAGGCAGAGGCTTCTTAAATATAGTCTGTTCTGAATTAAAGGGTGTGGTGTTGGCTTTGAATGAGCTTGATGCAGCAACAAGCATGCAGCAGTTGGTAAATAAAGATGGATTTTCTTTTGTTCTGCTGGTGCTTGCTGCTCATTATTCTCCACTTACCCCGTGAGCTTCCCAGGGAGTGGCAGCTGTTTCTGATGTTAGACACTCTATCAGTGGCAGACAGCTCCAGATTCGGTGAGATACTGTTGTGGGGAGGAGAGGAAAATAACCTAACCCTGCATTATTGTAAATCCTCAGTAGAATTAACTTTTCATGAACCAAGAGAGTTTTTGTGTTTAACTTTTTTTTTTTTTTCCCCTGAAATATTCAGGCGTGAGCAGGCTTTGCAGTATGTGTTACTGTGAAAAAGCTTTTCTGGCATGAGATGGATTTACATTCTAAGTGTGTGTTAAGTATTTTAATGTGCAGTGTGTGGGGGCAGACACAAGGCAATAAAGGAAAATCGGTCTATAACAATCTTCGAGTAGGTTTCCAGATATATACAGTTTGGAAATCTTTTCAATTTGGAAATTGCTCGGAGTAAACAGAATGGTACATAAAGATTTTAAATAACAAAGCTAGCAAGCTACAGAGGAGTCTGTTTGGTTCCAGGATTTTATATGTAGGATTTATAACCCATGCTTTTGCTTTCCTGTCTCTGCAGTGTTAGCATTCTGTTACTGAAAACAAAGAAGGCTCTGCCAGGGCATTACACAAGCAATGAATCACAGAGGAAAAAATGTTTTGCTTTGTAAATTGTTCACTTTTCCATGGTGGATCATTATTACTATTTTTTTTAGTGTTGTCTGATAGAATTTGCCACACATGCTTGCCTTTACTGTACTTGGTACAATCTTCTAGTGTGACTACATGACTGCTAATATTAGTGACTTCAAGTAACTTCTTGCTTATGATTCTTTAAAACCAAAACCGCAACAGGAACAAAAAACACAGGGCAAAAATTGAAACAGCTCAGTTCACCCTTCAGGCATGACAACTTACTGAACGTATCAGAGGAAGGAAAAGGTGTTAATGTTTTTCAGTCAGCTTTGTCCCAGCAGTTCCACATAGTTGGGTTTTTTTTTTTTTGGCTTTATTGACAAACTCCTTTTCTGCCTAAAATTACTCGGATTTGCTGCCGTGATCAACGTGGTCCTCCTCGCAGGTTGTAGGAAGTTCACAGTGTTTTAGCTAATCATAAAAATATGAATTTGTTTCTTAAGAATACGCACTTTGTGCATTTTCTTGGTGGTGAAATCTGTGTTTCAGAACTTCTGTAAAGGAACGCTAGTTTGCTTGGGCTTGAATGTAAAATTATACTTCTTATTATATCTGATTGGGAAGTCACACACCGGGGGATGTCTTGCCACTTTGCTGCAAGATGCAGAAGTATAACCTCAGTGTGTTATAGAGTCAAACGGATACCACAGATGCAGCAGTGAGCCTCATGCTGTCCTTGGCAAGAGCAATAATCAATAATGTGTATGTTCGCCATATTACAGGATTCATTAAGCTCCAGACACATGGAAAAAGAAAGTTGAAAATCACGTTACTCATTCGCAAATTCAAAAGGTGGGTCAGGAACCAGAACCAGCTAGAGCAATGGATGAGAGAAAGTCCAAGTAGAACGGTCCTTGCAAAAACGCCTGGCAGTAATGAAACCCTGGATTTTTCACACAGAAAGAGTGAGTGTGGAGGAGGATGCTATATATGTATGGAACACACCATTTTACAGACTATGTGATTAATCCTGTTAGATGATGTGTTCCTAACAGAGAAACAGATTGGGGGAATAAAGCTGCAAGAAAGTATGAGAGCCAAACATAAGCATCTAATCTAAGAAGAAGAGTCTCTTGTGACAGTACAGTGTAATTTTCTGTAAAATTATGCATACTTCACTGAAAATAATCAGATAATAGTTTCAGAATCTGCAAAAAATAAATGTCTCCTCTGTAAATACCAACGGGAAAGATGTGGAGCATAGATTAAGGAGTAAGGAAAATCAAAACTCTCGACGTCTCGCCCCTTTTCAGATAATTTTCACCCCACCCGATCTGGATTTAGTCTTAAATGTGGGTTTGATATGGGGTATGTGATGGTTTCTAGGTCTCCTGGGTCTGCTTTATGCAACACAAGAAAATACCAATGAGTCAGGTACGTAACAGCATGTTCCGAAATGGTGATACTCTGGGCAGCCGCCTCCCCGACCTGCTTACCTGGCAAAGCTCTCGTCAGGAGCTCGGCTGAGCCTGCCATGTGTCTTCTTGTCCCCGTCGTCACATCTGTGGTGTGATAGCAATGAGATTGGAGTAATCTCACTGATCTGGGCTGAGTTGGACTGAGAATTTAAATGTGAAAGGCTTCATAATCTCCTACTGATTCCGGAAAGTTTGCAGCTTTTAATTAAGGTCAGAATTAAAAAGACGACGGCAACAAAACCTTCTGCATTTACTGTCTTGATTGTAAATGTTAAGCCATGACAGCTTAGGTGAGTTCTCCTGAAGTTCCTAAAGCGATGATGACATTTTTGTAAACCCCTTATAGGTTAATATAAGACTTGCAGCTGTAACAGACGTCTCTAAGAGAAAGATGGAGAAAGTTTGTGCTCGTTCCTTTTCCTCCCATCTTTCTTGCCCCGTGTCCTGTTTCATCAGATGTTTTTTGCAGGCATGGCCGGTGTTGGAGAGGTACCTCTGTGTGACTCTGCTCCGGTTCGGTAACTCTTAGGATTTTTTTTTTTTTTTTGCTTCAAATGAGAAAATTAGAAGCCTGATGAGGGCTAAACAGGTGAAAGCAGCAGTGGCCGCCTGGCGTGGGCGTTGGGGTTGCTTTACTTCTGTGTGCAGCGGAGAAAAGTGTTGAGTCTGAGCGGAGGAGAAATGCCACAGCTGGTGCCCGAAGCGTGTTGAAACCGTGCCGCAGAAGGAGAGGAGGTCTGTGGGGAGAGGAAGGAGGTGAAGCAGCTGCAGGGGAGTTCCTGGGGCAGGGGTGCACATCACTGGGAGAGAAATTACCGGCGGAGGAGAGCCGAGCAGCAGGAAAAGAGGGTGTGAGCGGAGCCTGGGAGAACAGGAGAGCAGCGGAAGGTTGCCAGAGCTAATAAATCTGGGGAGCCTTTTCTTCTCCCTGTTCTCGGGGGTTGGTTGAAGAGCTCTCCAGCAGATGAAAACTGGGGGCGCTGGGTACCGGCCGCAGCAGGGGCAGCCTCCTGGGGTGCACAGGCCAGAAAGAAGCTTGGCTCCCAGTCTGCTCCCCTGTCCTCTCCCTGGTGTTGAACAAACAAATGAGGAACCACACTGGAGGGAGGAGGGTAGGGCTGCTGCCCACCTGTGGGTGCTTTGTAGTGACCACTTTTTTTTTTTTTTTTTTTTCTTTTTATAATTTTTTTAAATCGGTCGTTGTTGGGGTGAGCAGAACTGGAGAAGTGTGGCTGGTACCCCAATTTGAATAGCACCTTGAGTGAGGTTTTTGCAATTGAGCTGAATAGAAACATTGCTGCAGGACCTCATAGGACCTGGAGGCCCAGCTTGACACCCTGTAAAGCTGTTAGAGGTTCTGCAGAGGCTGCCTGAGGGCAATGAGGGAAACTGAGGCACCCATTAACAATGTCACCCCAAAGAGCCACAGGTGGAACCCCTGTCTTCCTTCCCTGAAGCCTAACTGAGTAAATCCAGTAAATAACTGAGATTTTTATCAACTCTTTTCTTTTTATTCTACTGCTGGAGATTTTGAGCAATACCGTTGCGTGACAGTTACCTGTGCAGGTTACTCAGATGAGCAGCATCATCGTGTGAGCGAGGGATGTTTTCCCTGACAAAGAAAGGTGGAATATCTTTCAGAATAGATGTTTGTTTTCTTCTTTGTGGTGGCTATACATCATCCAGTGTTTTCCCCTTCGTATTGTGATATATCATCTTGTGTTTCACGCTTGAGATGTTGTGAGAGGAGTGAGTGATGTTATGTAACATAAGCAGAGAATTATCTTCTTATGCTCTAAAAGTGACTGTTGGTTTGATAAAGCAGTTGACTAATTAGTAAATTACCCATTGTTGTTTAAAATACTTGCGCTGCAAAATGTAAATGAAAAAAATTTCTCCACTTGTCAGTATGAAAAATGACAATAGCAAAAATAATACATAGGACATCTGCTCTGATTTTTTTAAAATTTAAAATGCATTTAAGGCAGATGTTGCAGAATTTGAATGGAAATCGGAGTAGATGGAAGAACAAAACATAGCTGTTTACCTTTTATCAAGTCCCATTTTTATGGTTAACATTGCTAGCAATATCTGACTCAGTGCCTGTATTTTTCCACTGTTTGTATCAGAATGAACTGAATGTTCCTAAAACTGCTGCTATGTCAGGATGACATATAGTTTCAATAATTCAAAAGAAAACTGTTGGCAAATCAGTATTTTGGGGTGTTTTCTGATGATCTTTCCCTTTGTCCATACTTTCTTTCCAGGAGAATACATAAAAACATGGAGGCCACGGTATTTTCTTTTAAAGAACGACGGCACGTTCATTGGCTACAAGGAGCGACCGCAGGATGTGGACCAGCGGGAATCACCTTTAAATAACTTCTCAGTAGCTCGTAAGTGTTTTTCCATGCTCCCTTGATGTCTTCTTGGGGGTCATAGTGCCTGTGATCTGCATCAGTTAGATCTGAATCTGCCCAGCGTGATGTATCTAAACACCAAATGCGTTTATTTGAGATGATAAAACCTTCCTGTGTTTCTCAGGAATGATTGTGATGGGGAGGTTTGATGCTCTGCTTTTTTTTTTTTTGCAATTTTCTACTAATTTACCGTTTCTGGTTATAGATTAAAATGGGTTTATTTGTTAATATTTTGTATATCTGTTATTCAGCAAGTTGCTTCACAGTGAAAATTAACCCAGCCACATGTCTTGGCATTTGGCAGGTAGGCACAGGCGAAGCATTTCAGCTTCTCTTCTGCCACCAGGTCTGGGTTCAAGTGGCGTTGACAAAGGTCAAAGTTATTTCATTGGTAGCATAAGAGAACATGGAGTGAGCAATGCTTTTAATGACAGACACTCAGTTTTTCTTTATTTTGAACACAAAACCGCATTTCTTCTATTACAGCAATAAAAAGGTTTGGAAATCATAACATTTCCTAAACTTGGTAGTCTGTCCCATGCAAACATTTCTGACCTTGCTCAGGTGCTGCAGCACAGGATGTGATAGAAGGCTCTGAAGATAATTTCATTTTCTTGCTCATGTTTTTAACCTTTTGCCTTGTACTTCCAGCTTTTATTTTCTCCCCTTCTTAGTCTTTCCCACCTCATGGTGTGCCTGTGTCTCATTCCACCAGTTAAAAATACATCATTCCGGTACCTGAAGGGGGACTGCAGGAGAGATGGGGAGAGACTCTTTATCGGGGAATGTAGTGATAGGATGAGGGGTAATGGTTTTAAATTGAAAGAGGGGAGATTTAGATTAGATACTAGAAAGAAATTCTTTAGTGTGAGGCTGGTGAGACACTGGAAGAGGTTGCCCAGAGAAGCTGTGGATGCCCCACCACTGGAGGTGTTCAAGACCAGGCTGGATGAGGCTGGTCTGGTGGGAGGTGTCTCTGCCCATGGCAGGGGGGTTGGAACTGGATGATCTTTAAGGTCCCTTCCAACTAACCATTCTGTGATTCGATGATTGTAACACCTGTTACTAACAATGATCTGTTCCCTCTTCGTGACAGGGTAGCTTGAAATACATGGGGTTCATCTTTGTAGTTGACCTTTAAGCCGACAGGTTTATTTTGGAACACCCTGGCCTAGAAGGCGACTGGGCAGCACAAGGAATTAATGCAAATTTTAGTTTTCTTTCTGCTGGTAGCAACATTTACCTGTTCTGACTGATGATGGGAATAAATAATGGACCTGCTGTTGCCCGATGCCTCCGTGCAGGATGCCAAGAATGCTTTGGGGTTTCTTGTCTAGTTTTAGGGAGAGAATAGTTGTAGTGTTTTCGTTTCAGTAATGACACGGTACTTTCCTCTTTAGAGTGGTATCTCGTTATGGATCAAGAAGTTAAAGAAAAGCAGCAGAAAGCCATTAATTTATGAATTAATTCAGTGTTTGGTCTGTAGCCAGAGGCTTTTAACAAATGCACTTTTTCCAGGACGTGTCCATCCTGTTGCTGTTAACTGCATTACTTACTTACTTATTTACTGCAGCTCAGTGCTCAGGAGTAAAAAAAGACCTGTCCATCACCTTCTCTTTGTCCAAGTTGCCTTCAAAAAGGGTTAACTTAAATTGGTTTTCAGAAGCACAGGATTTTGATGCCTTTTTTTTTTTTTTTTTTTTTTTGGCAGATGGAGCCCATCAGTCTTGGCATTTGTAGATAAACAAGTTTGTTACTATGGTGTTGGAGCATTGTCAAAAAAGACACCACACGTGCCTATAGAGGGAGGTGTAGCCCCCCTGAGAGGGACCGTGGGCAGGGTGGAAGGATGTCCCTGGCAGTGGCTCACGCCTGGTGACCCAGTGGCAGGTCGAGAAGACCTTGATGATGATGGGGTGGGGGGAGGCGCTCCTTGCTAGAAGACATTATTGTGGTTTTGGGCTCACAGAAGCAGCTGTTGCCCCACCAGGATTTAATTTCTCGTGTAGGCACTGACGTGCAGCGCTGCCAGCGCCTGATGTGCGGTTCCTTTCTGGGTACCCTCCACGCTTCTATCGTTTGGATGTGTTTTGCACCACAAGTTTTCCCTTTGAACCTGCTTGCCTGGTCCTTTCATTTGGGTTAACTTGGCCAGTTAGCGTGGGTGAACTCCAGTTGCCTCTGGAGGAAGGCTCCTGCCAGTGAAAGGTGGGGGGAATGGAGCTTAAACGTTTTGTAAAAATTCATCCTTCCCCCCCCACTTTTTTCCGAGAAACCATGATAGCCCTGACTCTTTTGTTAATTAGTGAACTAGATTTTTTTTTTTCTTTTTTAATGAGATGGCAGGCTGTCTCTGTCAGTCTGTTCTTTGGAAGTGGTCCCATGTTTCTGATTAAAATCTTTACCCTCTTCTGCTGTGAAATAATGCAGGCTTTTTAATCTTTGCCAGTAAAAGTTTTGGTGGGTTTTTTTTTCATAACTAGGGGACTATTCTTACTGGTAGTGTAAAATTCATATTAAGCGAGTTTGTCAACCCATGAGAGGTAGGTAATATTCAATTCGGGAGAAAACAGTGAAAGAAGATAACCTCTAATGATGATCTGTCTTTTCCTTTAACAGGTATGAAGGTATTAGCAATAAATAGAGTGTGCTTTCAATGTGCTTGACAGTCTCTTCTTTCTCCTACACTACCCTTTTCCTTTCAGTTTGTGAGGGTTTTGATCATACATCTTTGAAAACTTGTTTCTAGGGCCCTCCATGGGTAAAGAGAGGCTCATTTATTTATTTTTTTCCCTAGGTACCTTTTTTCTCCACCTAATTTTCCATTTAAAATAGCTATATAACTATGTTTGTAATGTAATGATATGTTTAGGGAGTTTATTTTCCCTGGAAGTTACCCATTGATGATTTATTTAGAGAAAAAAAAAAGACAAAACTTCTGAAATGTGGTGCCTGAACATTTAACTGTGATTTCTGAGTCATACTTTTATTCATGTTCTGTACTTCACCACTAGTTAGATAAAAGGAATAAAAAAGGCTGTACCTAAATAGTTCTGCTCCAGAGACCCTGCAGATAAATAACCAATAGATAGAGCCCGTGTTGTAAATCTGCAAGGTAAGTAGCCTTCATACCGATTGTAATCTCAGATTATCATGTGTGTCTGCCTATTAAATTATAAGCCTTTAAAACCATATAGCTGAGAAGAGCGGTATATTTTGAAAAAAACCACACGGAGAGAGAGGCTGTTCCTGTTAGAAAGAAGGGATTATTTCTCCGACTGGCAAAAAGGAGGGTGGACTGTGGTGGTTTTCTTGTACGGCTCAAAACGTAATTGCACAACGATATGAGTGTTCCTTTTGGGACAGGACTGTGTGTCTGCAGTCGAGCATTTATCAGAGGGCACGGGATGGCCAGATTAGTAGACAGATTTGATTTTTTTTTTTTTGTCTGCTGTTACAGACCACCTTAGTCTGGCCACCTTAGTCCAGGTTTGTAGGTGTGGGCTCTCAGCTCCTGGCTTTTGCCCTGCTGAGCTGTTTGGGGGTGAATCTTTCTATCTGGTGCTAGCAGAAAAGGAGCACTTCAACATAATATTCTTGTTTGTCTTTCCAAAGTTTTATTTCTACATAATTCTTCTTGCCCGATGTACCTTTTTCCTCTTTTTTTTTCTTTCCCCTCCTCCCCCCCCATCCCCTTCGCTGAAGAAACCAAAGCAGGAATGGGAAGGATTCTTCCTTGACATTATTGTTTTAAGTGTGATGTCATTATATAGGGAGCAGAGTTTGACACTTCCATCCCAAGTAATCTGTCTTTTAGCTTAAGTGCTGGGGAAGCAAATATTGTGACATTTTAGAAAGTCACTGGGATAATACTAAGTGTCTTTCAAATACAAAATGGTAATTTACATTTGAATGCCTTGGTGTCTATTCCTGTTAGGAACAATTTCTCTGTCCTACTTTACTTTAAAAGACCAAACGCCAGGAAAGAATCAAGAGGGTCTTTAGAGCAATTTAAATCATTTTTAACAGGCTGCTGTTTGTAGTCCTTTACTTTGTTGCAAATGGGGAATACTTACATTGGCCTGTTTTGACGGGAAAAACTGTCTTCAAAGTGGGTAAGCGACCCCCGGCTTGTATCTGAAATGTGAATATTTTTATACCAGAACCCCCAAATATGCCGTGAATCAGACCTAATATTATACAGCATCTGTATCTGCGTGCTCCATGTTGCTGTACGTGATTGCAGAAGGCGAGTTTGGTGCTTCTCTAGCTTGCCTAACTACAGTCAAGAGCACAGACTTGGTTTTAAGAGTAAAAGAAAACCCTGCTGCCCCATCGTTTCATTGATAAAATCCACGTGATTGTCGTATATTGGGAGAATTTAGGGGTAGCTTCAAACTTTTCTGAAACCTACGTGGTACTTTAAATTGCTTTGGTAAAGCAATTTAAAAATAAAGCCTTCTGTATTTCTTGATATGTGCTGTTATGATTGAGCAGGGTAATTAGACAGCATATTGTTCACTAAACAAAACACTTCTATGTGACATACTTGAATTATAGTGGTTATTAACTGACAAATCTCTATTATTCATCTTGCTGTATGCCTTAAAGATTGCTGGATCAGCAAGCTTAACAAATATCAATGGACAGTGCTGATTTAGGGGAAAATTGGTGATGTTTAATTGGTCCCCTTCTATGACAGAAAATGCCTTGTGTGGTTTATTATACCAAAATGAAATGGTTAAAGTTTAGGGTTCATGGCTAGTTTAAATATCTGTGCTGCTACTTCAGAATGCTTAATCTGAAGTCTGTTTTAAAAAAAGTAAGCAAACCTCTCAGTTTATTTCTTCATAACGTCTCCCTTCTGCGTAAGTATAGGAGAACAGCTCTGGATGAGCATGAGGTTAGAAATAGCCTGATTTTCTTCTTCAAGTCTTCAGCCAAATTGAGTATCTGTTCGGGCTGCATCGTGCAGGCTCATAGAGGACGACCCCATCTTTAATCACATTAAGCAGACAAAAATGGGAGGCAGAACAAACGAACAACAACAAAAAAAAGAAATGCAGCTAAGCTAAGGTGGGTGATTCCGGGAGCAGCCGTGACATCTTTTGAGCTGAATCTGTCAGAACTGGGCTTATGGGGCTTGCCCAGCTCGTGGAGTTGTGTTTAGCTCTCGCTGTGGAAGAGGATGGAGCTGGAAGGCTAAATCCCGCGCTCGGCAAACACGGCTGCGTCGCCTTGTGGAAGTTCTTTAATCTCAGTGAATGAAGGAGTGCCGTTTATCACACTAAAACCTTTTCATGACTCATTAATAAACTTTCTCTTATCTAATTGCAGTGCTTTAGTAGGATGCAGTATAACCTCAGCGTGCTATTAAAGAAAAATTAGATTTTCTCGTCATGAAAAATGCAAAGTTACTCATTGAAAAGCTTATAATTCCAGTAGCAAATGAGGCATGAAATATATTGCCAAAAATACAGCACCCAAAAACACTGGCGGTAAATATTTTATCTTGGTGCTAATTAAGAGCTTGAATTTAAAACTGTGCATTATAAATTTTCACAATAATAAAATTCACCTAACGATACCAGTGTAGCCTTAGTAACATGCATTGTTATTCTGGCTGGATTCTGTCCTCGAGTTGCACGATACTGATGGTGGAGGATGTTCATAGCTTTAGCAGGAAGCAGAAATTTTTTTGCCTTCAATAGTGTCTTCTTATTTATTTGGAAGTTGATTTAGAACCTGAAGACCAAATAATAGCAAGCTTACGGTTTTACTAACAGCAAGGAAAATAGTTTAATGTAAGAAAAAAACCCTTCCAAAGTATATCTTCTTCTAAATTTTTTTTTTCTCCCCTACTTACTTGGTTTCTTAATTTAACTTCCCGTTAGCAGGAGCTGTTTAATTAGCATTAGATTTTCTATTAATATAAATCTGGAAAATGTGGTATTTTGGCTTCTGTGGTTATTTCATTGATTTTCTTTTGGTTTTTTTCAGATCCTCTCTTTTAGTATAGGTAGGGTACCCTTAATCAGGTGCATTTTCAGGCCCAGATTTGAAGGAGAAACACTCATGACATCCCATGAAGCTTAAAATAGTAGGTGTGATTTTTTTAAAAGAAAAAAAAAGACTTTATGCTCAGCTCAAGAGAGAGCATTTTTTATGAAGGAAGTGGTGTTTTTGCATGTAGTTGGGCTTCTGTAGCCTGTTTAGGTTGTGCTTAAGCCCTGACACCGATGAAGGCTGTTCCCTGCGTGTCCGTACAGCATCCGACTCCGCTGCAGATGTCCCAGAGGTGTTTTGAATGGGGAGGGGGATGTCTTTTCTGGGGGTGCCTCTGCAGTTTGATGTTCCCTCTAGTGTTTGAGGACTGGAAGCGTTGAGTCTGATTTTCGTCAGGTCACTGCAAAATGACCAAACGCGCTCTTGTAGCAACTCCTTGAAAGCCCAAGGACGGGGTTTTGTGGCTGGGAGTCAAAGGGAGGGGACGCAGGGGCTTGGCTTTGGTTTCGGTGGATGTAATTGCTGCGTTATCAGCTGACTTTGTCCGTCTGCTCTGCTCTGGATGACCTTTGGAGCGTAGGACCTGAGTCTGAATGGCTTCTGTGTCATCACATCACATTTCTACTTACCTCTCTGGGCAGACCAAACGTGGAGCCTTTCTAAGCTAAGAATTCGATTTTGGTGCTGCTTAGATGACTATCTCCCAAGCTATTTATCGATTTCATCAACACAGTAAATTGTCTCAAGTCTCCTAAAGAAGTACTTGCAGAGATTTCTATGGCTGATTAATCGCAACAGTTTGCTAGATAAGAATAAAGACAAATGATTATTTAAACCTGCTTATGTACCATGACTCTTTCTTCCTTGATTGTGGTAGAGTGCCAGCTGATGAAGACAGAACGACCTAAACCAAACACATTTATCATTAGATGCCTCCAGTGGACCACAGTAATTGAAAGAACATTTCATGTGGAGACTCCAGAGGAGCGGTATGTTTCATTCATATTTAATACATAAACTACTTGAAAAAGCAGATGCAAGCGTTCAGCATTAATAGCGAGTCCTTTGCTGAAGCTCTTATTTATCAGATGATGCACGTCCAGACTGAAAAGCGACAAATAATTTTTGAGCCCCTGAGTTTTAGCGCGTGTTCCGGTATAAAAGGTGCCTTAAAAGGGGATTTCAGAGAGTGGATTTTGAGTAGGATTTGTAAATGAAATGTTGCTGGGTTGGGTATCCAAAACGGACAGGTGCAGGTGTGTACCAGCGCACGGGTAGTTATTTCTGGAAACTTAGGTTCATTTCTCACTGGAAATGTTGTGGAATGTGAAATGAAGGGTTTCTGACCTAGGAGTTTTCTGGAAGGGTGAGCACAAGTGAAACAGAGATTCAGGCAAAGGTGAGTTGTATCAAAATACCGACCTTTTAAAGTCTTTTTAGACACCTTATTTTTAAAGGAAAAAAAAAAAGTTAGTTGTATCATTGCTGATTGCTAATGTTTTATGCAAATTAGATAATAAAGGTGATAGTTATCTGCTGCAGGTGCAGATTTCTGCTTCAGCTGTTAGGAAACAAAGCTAAGAGTGTGCATCCTGTGCTCTCATCATTGGAGAATTGATCTCTTGCCTCCTGAGAGAACAGTTATCCAGCACAGCTATTCTACAACTACAGAGTATTTAAATATTTACTTGCTCTTCAGGAACTAAACTTAAATTATTCCAGTACCATTACCCGAGGGGAAGGGGTGCTTTAAAACCCTTGTCCTCCCTAGATATGATATTGGCACGTTTATTTTTAAGATCAGCAACTTCTACCTAATAGTCTGCTCTTTTGTTTTATAGCCTTTGCATGCACAGATTTATAGAAGGTTCCTGTTTATTGCTTTTGACTCTGTTACAATGATCAGAAGGTGGTGAAATCAAATCAAAAGCAAAGAAAAAGAAACTGGTCCTTGTTTCTTTTAGTAGCTTTGTGGCCAGTGACCCTAAAGGGAGTGAATAACTTTTTCCACTTGGGGGATGATTGTATTTCAGTCTTGTTTTGTTCCCTCCTTGCCAATTAAGTCAGCTTTGTGACACTTCAGGGCTCGGAATGTTAGTCACCTCTGTTGTGTACGCTGGAGACATAAAAGCTGAGGGTGAAATTCTGGTCCCCCAGAAATCAAAGCTGCTCACTTCAGGAGGGCTGAGATCTAAATCCAAGTCAGTAGCAAATCTTAAAAGAGATGTGAAGGTAGATATGCCCTTAGCATTCTCTGTGCCTTTAAAACCAACATTTGTTTTTTGAGAGAGATGGAGAGATAAAAATGCAGAAGAAAAAGTTCTTTTGTAATAGTTCCGGATATGAAAAATTACTAGTAAATAAAGGAATTTGTTTGTGATGGTGAGTGAAGTAGTCTGTGCTGGGAGAACATTCAGAATGTTCAGCGCTACCTTGCTGCCCCAGACAGGGCTGGATAGTCCACGTTAAGACAAAATCCAAAATAAAAAACGCACAGGGCAGGAAAAACCTTATGTGTCATTGGTACAGTTTTTGTTACCATCTTATGTTGAGCGCGTTTTCCCATGGACTTTGCTTCCTCTGGGGAATGATCTGCCTCTTCCACCCATCACAAACTGAAATTTATATGTTCAGATGTGATTTTTTTTTTGTTAAATATTTTTTTAAAAATAATTTCATAGAACCAGCGAAAAATTTGATACTAATTAGGATGGAATGGCTTCACTGCAGAGTGTGCACGGAGTTGTTCGGCATTGGCTACTTCTCCTCCTGCAGTAATAGCAAAGTATTTTACCTGGGATGTCCTTGGGAGAAGAGTTTAGCCAGTGCCCAGAAAATATCAACTAAATCACTACATCCCCTTCCCTACAGATACAAAAGATAATTAAACATGGTAAATTCACATAGTCCACTGAACGTGTTTTCAGCCCCTGGACGCCTTAAAGCCTGTCCTAAAACCCTGTAAACCCTTATGAGTTGTATGCTTTATGTTCAATAAATTTGCAGTGAAATGAAGTGAAGGTTGAGAACTCTCACTTCGGTAATTTTCAAAGGTGTGAAATTTCCCAAAGGATGCTGGAGTGGAAGTGGTCTCTGTGGGAGTTGAAGGGGTCAGTATTAGAGCACCCATTGCTGAACCAGCTGTGGAAGCTTCATTGTGACCAAGACCTGTCCCTAAGATAAAATGTCACTGCTTTTCCTGACATTCTGCTAAAATTTACTCAGGAATTGCTGTGCTTCTGTCGTCATCTTTACAACAGAAGAATAACCTAAGTATCCTGGGTTTTAATACCTTCTCCTAGAACATTCCTTGCTGTTAAAATTTGGGATATGTGTGCAAAGAGGTGGCGTAGTGCCCCCAGCAGCTGGATTTATGTTTCAGTGCACCGTAGGAATGGAGGAGCTGCATTTAATTGCTTTGTGCCGCATGGAAGCCTTTTGGGTTTTGGTTTTGGCAAGTCTGGTTTTGTTACGTAAAACTCAGTATCCCCAGGTAGTACCTTGAGCTACTGACTGAATGCCTGTTAGGATTTCTGTTGTCTGAAAAGCCTTATGTTGTATCCAAACTGGGAGGATTTCAGATGTCTCTTGCTTCTGGTATGATTAATGAAGATACATGTTAAAAGTGCACTTAAAAATGCTTTTTTACAGTGATTGAAAATGCACGTAATTGATTGTACATTGCATTGATTCATCAGAGAGCATTAGTTGCTCTGTATTCCTTGGTGACCCATGTAAAGTCACAAGTAATGAATGTCTTTGCTTATATTTTGCCAGGGAAGAATGGACAAAAGCCATCCAGACAGTAGCAGACAGCCTCAAGAAACAAGAGGAAGAGATGATGGATTTTAGATCTGGCTCTCCCAGTGATAATTCAGGTGCTGAAGAAATGGAAGTTTCTATGACAAAGCCAAAACACAAAGTGGTAAGTAAGCGTAGCAGGAATAACATTATTTTTTAGGCCTTCTCAAATGTAGACAAGAAATAGCCATCATCTTTTCCTATAAGAATTACACGATTGTAGGTGCAGCTTCTGGAGGAAACAATTGCCTGAGCTGAGCAGGTACCAGGCAAAGCCTCACTGGATCCACTGGAGTTCTGAGTTGAGGTGTCCTTACTGAATGGCTTTCAAGGTCAGGTCTGGTTTTGGTTTGCCTGTTTCCCTGTGGTACAGAGTCTGAAATCAGAGCTCTTGTTGGACCCTGTGACAGTGTAAACTCTTTGCAGGCTGGTGCAAAGATATTCCAGTGGATTTGCAGGATTTAGGGTAGGTTCAGTGGATTTAATTGCTCCGGATTAGGGGTTTAGGCTAACGCCCCGACAGCCACTGTGGTGTCTGTCATAGTGTTCCTAGAGCTCTGGCTTTTGCATCAGGCACATGCAAAGGGCCAGCTCAGCAATGGCCTTGAAAGAAGTATGTGCCAGAGGAGATCTTTGCCCTGTGGAGCGCTTTTGGGTATCTGTCTTTAACCTCTCTTTGCTTCTTTCTCCCCCCTCATGGTCTCCCATTTGTCTCACCATTGTAATCCCCACTTACTTTCATAAGTTTGTTTCAGTTTGGGGAAAAACGATGAAGTTTTTAAAGAAAAAAGATAGCCACCGATGTGATAACTAAGTATGTGTGCCAGCCTTGCGTCATGTCAGTGGTTTTAGACTGGTGTGGGTGGCTACTTTCATGTCACTCCGAATTGCACGTTCCATTAGCCTTCTGTGTCCTTGACTGAACAGATACCACTCTTGCTGCAGCTCTTCACAGAAATGCAAGAACCACCTCATTAGTCAAATACACACGTTCTTCTGAGACACTGTCTCTGGGCCTGTTAGTGAGGACTACAAAGATGATTAAGGGACTAGAACATCTGTCTTACGAGGAGAGGCTGAGGGACTTTGGTCTTTTTAGTCTGGAGAAGACGGAGGGGGGATCTGATCAACGTCTATAAATACTTAAAGGGTGGGTGTCAGGAGGATGGGGCCGGTCTTTTTTCAGTGGGTCCCAGTGACAGGACAAGAG
>JAOXJK010000040.1:13621064-13633990 GCA_025774025.1 Xenus cinereus | reverse complement strand
TGGGCAACCTGTTCCAGTGCCTCACCACCCTCACAGCAAAGAATTTCTTCCTAATATCTAATCTAAATCTCCCCTCTTTCAGTTTAAAACCATTAACCCTCATCCCATCATTACACTCTCTGATCAAGAGTCCTTCCCCATCTCTCCTGTAGCCCCCTTAGGGGCTGGAAGGGGCTCTAAGGTCTTCCTGGAGCCTTCTCTTCTCCAGGCTGAACAACACCAACTCCCTCAGCCTGTCCTTACAGCAGAGGGGCTCCAGCCCTTTGATCATCTTCATGTCCCTCCTCTGACCTGTTCCAACAGGTCCACGTCCTTCTTACGTTGGGGGCCCCAGAGCTGGATGCAGTACTCCAGTAGGGTCTCACCAAAGCAAAGCAGAGGGGCAGAATCACCTCCCTCGCCCTGCTGGCCACACTTCTTCTGATGCAGCCCAGGATATGATGGCTGGCTTTCTGGGCTGCCAGCGCACATTGCCAGCTCACGTTGAGCTTCTCATCCACCACCTTCCACACCTTTTTACTTTCGTATCTTATTTCAGTACGTCAGCATTACCAAACAACATGTTTACAACTCGGATCAAAGGGCTACGCACCCCTCAGACGTTCTCTGTTCGCGAGTGCACGTCACTTTACTATGACTCGTTAGCGACAGAGTTCGTGTCCTCATCTTGATGAGATGGTTCGCGCATCAAAAGACCTTTGATAAGCCATTGCTATGCAGGATTAGGGGCTGGCTCTTGAAGTACGCTGCTGTCAAGCCAAGGTCCTGCCACCTTGGCACGGCAGCCGGTGCTCGCTCTTAAATTAGCACGGCGCGGTCAAATGTCATGGCGTGTCACTATTCTGCCGGCCGTGAGACACACCAGTGCCGCTCCACGGATCAAAATACTCAAAAAGTCCCACTTACACCAGAGGGCACTCTCCAGACTATAAATTACTATTTGTTGCTGCAAAAATGTTAACGTGCCTGGTTTAGAGAGACTGGTTTTTCCAAGGTGTTCTGAGTTATTTTTGTGGTGGTTGTTCCTGTCCTTTCCAGTTGTGTGCCTTCATTTCTGCTGTACGTTATTCCCTTTTATTTTTGCCTCTTTATAGATTCTTTTAATCTTTAACCTTAATTTATAGAATCTTTTAATAAAGAAAAAAGGAAGTTGAGCTCCATGAGTGATAACCTAGCGTGGTGCCATAGTGTTCTGCTTTCTTCCTCTGCAGGCAACAATTTTTTTCATTTAATACTAGGTGGTTGTCCGAAGAATTCTTTAAACCTCTGTCCAAATGGTGCCATTCCATTATCCAGCACAGATTTACCTGGAGCCTTCTCTTCTCCAGGCAGAACAACCCCAACTCTCTGAGCCTGTCTTCGCAGGAGAGGTGCTCCAGCCCTTTGAGCATCTTCGTGGCCCTCCACCAGACCTGTACAAATCCTTTCTCTGAGACAGCTTCGTATGTAGTGCCTCACATGTTCATCTTTATCCGCTCTCTACAGCACGTTGAGTTGGAATAACCCAGGGCACATCAGCTCAGCTCGACGGGACTACGGCAGCAAACGCTGGCGAAGAAGCTGGCTCTCTGTATGCACTGTGGGTAACAAACAGCTCCCCAGCAGCAGCCCACAAAGTGCACTTATTTTAAACATGTGTGCCTGTATTGTCAATCCTGGATAGAGAAGATCCCTGTCCAGAAAACAGAAGCTGCACGGAGTCAAAGTCAGTCCCTGAAGGTTGCCAGGATAACACGCCACCGCTACAGGGACCAGCACTAGGGCTAATGTGGAAATTTTCTCAAGTACAGCCTTTTCGGTTGAAACCTGTTTACAGGGGAAGTCTTGAGGGTGCTCATTCTGCCTCTTTGCTCTCTGCTGAGCAGTTCCCGTGAGCGGTGCGATAGAAGCTATAAAAGTCAGGTCCAGTCTTAGGCCTACCATCCAGGCTGCCAATTAATAGAACGAGACTTTTTTGTGCTGCTGTGAAGCTGGTGTGCCTCCCCTGGATGGACATCATCAGTACATTTTGCGTGGGGCTCAGACTTCTATCAGGACCAGCTTTGGTATTTTAATTATGTAGTCCGGTGCTAATCAATCTCCAATAGACAAAGTGTCTTATCCCATTTGTAATGCCTTAATGAGCAAATATCCTTTATTTCTTCCACTTGACCTTTTTCATAAATGTTAAAACGCATTATAACTTATTCTATATATTTATGCTCAGCATGTTCCTGCCATGTATATGCGTTCACCTTTTTTCTATTTTTTTCTGCATGAGAATTTCAGAGAAGATACCGGTATGACACAATCATATATCTTCTTTTCTTCTATTGTATCTTTCCTGTCTGCAAGGTTTGGAAGATCTCCACACTGATGGTGAAAGTGCTCAGCATGGCCTCTCTTTCTAATTCCGATTCTTTATCGGTACCTAACTCTGGAAGGCCTATCCATCCGTACAAATACATCACCGTTGAAACTGCTGCAAATACAAATCTGGCATTGAGTAACCGATAATAACAGAGCAGAGTAGTCTGATGTTCCTCCTGGCTCTTCAAAATTCACGGTGTTCATCCCAGACAGCAGATGTTCTTTTGGCCAAGTTCAGCATCCAGCACAGGAGCTTCCTGCTGTTTTATTCCAAAAGATGCTTCTTTTGTCCAGTCCTCCATTTATTTCGCTACGCAACATAGGCCAGTAGAGACCTGTATTCTTACAATCAGTGGACCAAACCCTCAGGAAATGGCTTTGATGTCTTAGTTACCTTTTCCAGTAATCTTCTTTAAAAGCTATAGATAGAAACTTAATGCTGTTTCAGAATGACAAGGCAAACCTTTTGTGAACTTACTCAGTAATTGTCTTCAAACTCTATTTTCTCTCACCTAGACATGGTTATGGCCCCGTCGATACAGACAGAAACTGCATTCCTGATTTCTGAAAGAACGGGTCTGTGCAATTGCAAGGCAGGAAGAAACACTTCTAATAATCTTCCAAGTTGAGAGCAGTATCGCATTATCTGAAAATGTAATACCTTTAAAGATGGCAGGGAAAAAATTATGCCGACAACTGGATGGTTAGTAGTCTAGTCTCAATAGTTTGCAAGACCTCAGCAATATTTTCAAGGAAAAGCTCACTAAAAACACAGAGGTAAATGCTAAATGGGTTAAAATGCAAAATGAACTTAAAAATAGATGACCCCTGAGTATCTCTCATAACAACTGATTTTACAGACAAGGGAAATGCAGTCATTCTAATCTCTTTAGACTTCATTAAGCATTTGATATAGAACCATAAAGAGAATAATTAGTTATTAGTTTGGGATTAGTATAAACTGAACAGAGAAGTGGAGGAGGGGAGACGGAACAGCTGATGTTCAAGAGCTGTGTCTGCTTTAATGAGTGGTTCAGTCCTACAGGAACAAAGATGCAAAGTGGTTGCTGCTCAATGCCCACCCTGTAGGTGGAGGGTTGGTTCCAACCAGTTCTTGTGAGGCCCCATGGACTGGACTCTGACTGGCATCTGGACCAGAGCAGGGGCACTGCTGGTCAACAACTCCTGTGTGGTTTGATCAAAAAAAAAACCCTGTTTCTGTGCTGTGTGCGCTACGTTGTACAGCGTGGAACAATGACAACAGTCACTGCAGAGCAGGATGAAGCCACCACAAGGTCACAGCCTCAGTGGCTGGAATAATCGAGGCAGAAGAAAATGGTAGTACAAAATGCAAGTTTCAAAATTGGAACCGCACTGCTTATTTTTGATGCTATAGGGTACTAACAAAGCGGGGAAGTTGTAATCATACATGTGACTGTGCACGGGGACCACAGGAAGGCAGGTTCTTAAGAATGCCACATCATCTCCCCAGTCCTCCTTTTCTTCTTCTCCCACAAAACACACCATTACAATGGACGCCAGTGGACATTTAGCACAAATCAGTGGTACTGCTCACCGACATGAGTAACAGAAACGGGTTCCCTCCATGTCCTGGCCATTAATCTCCCTGGTAGAGCGCAACAGGCCATTTGCTGCATTCCAGATACAAGTGCATTGTTGGCTCACGTTCCCCCTGGCATCTGCTGTAAACCTCAGGTCCTTCCTAGCAGAGCTGCTCCTCAGCCAGGTCCTTCCCAGCCTATACTGGGACACAGGGATCACTGCACTTCGTCCTGAGCTTCGTGAGCTTCCCTTTGCCCAGTCCTCAAGTTTATCAAGGTCTTTGTCGTGTGTCATCAGCCTCTCCTAAATGCAGAACCCATCAAAGGACAGGTTTCCATTCCTGGCAGAGCATTGCGCTATTTGAAGGATCTCAGTGGAAACATAACTCTCAATACAATCGGCTTGCAACTATGAGTTACAGGCAAAGTACCCCATGAAACACCTTTTTATGACAGTGACTGGTAAAACACTGTATTTACTAAGTTTGTGATTTTGTCAGGCTCACCAAAGGTTGACTCCAGCACCCATCCCACAGGACCATCTCCACTGACAAGCCAGCGGGGCTTCCACACACCTCAACACCAAACGCCACTTCCACGCATCGAGGAATTAGGCCTCAATTAACATTAAAAATTTTGTCTGATAAAGGGGAAGATGAAAATATTGCCACCTCTGCTGGAAGGGCATGTATGATTGACTATTTTGTGGTCCTTAAGCAACACATCTCCAGTGCTTCTGGGTATTTTAAGGATTTCAGCAACAACACGAACTGTCTCAAGGGCTCCACCACTTCTCCAGCGCTGTAAAGGTATCCCTGAAACCCAACACTGTTGTCTGAGGCACTATTTACAGGCCTGGAATGTAAACTCTGCTGTATGAACCCAGCCTCTAAAAGGTAACCCCAGTCAAAGGACGGGTACCTTATCTCAACACTGAGAAAACATTCAAATACGAGTGTTATTTTTTTCCTGACAAAGACATTTCCTCACCAAGGACATTTTGTAGACCGGGTTAAAATTTCTACTGTTTCCAGGCACTGAGAAATGCAGCTACTGGCCCAAATTCCTTACATTAAAAGGAAGCTATAAAGTGTACAAGCTTAAAGATGATCACCTTTCCTGGTTTTGGGGGGGTTGTTTGGTTGGGTTTTTTGTTGTTTTGTTTGTTTTTTTTTTTTCTTACAGACAATCTGATGGACAAATATTGAATGGACAATCTCTACTCCAGAAATGTACATGTATTAATAACACATGAAGGTGTTTTAGAACAACTGATTTCCTGTAAGTATAAGATTAAAAGGCAAAAATCTTTAAATTCTTATTTAGGCTCGAGTTCTTTAATGCCTCACTCTATGGCTGACACCTATATGGATAATTTTTTTCCTTTAAATTTGAGCCGGCCCCATTCAAGAGTGAAAGGTGTTCCTTACCCAAGCTCCTTCGTGATGGAGCTGTGATTTAGGAAGGAAAGCTCTTCAGCTTCCCAGACACAGGCAGAACAGCAAAAAAACCACTTTCAGCAAAGACTCCCTTACTTTTGGGTTGTTTTTTTGATATTGCCGGCGTCACGTGGAGTTAGACAAAACTGCTCCAAATGCTTTGGCTACCAAAGACCATTCTACCTGAATTCCTGCAAAGGAAACAAAGAAACAGAAGTTAATTAGCAGAGTAGGTGTTGCACAGCTCTCGGACATTGCCCTGAACTGGGTACAAACCCGCTGTCATTTACGGGACAAGTGACTCACCTGCTGCTCAAGACTTCTATGAAGGCTTCTGAAAGCCCTAACAGAACTTGTTTGAAGCCCTTGCGCATTTTTAAGGTGATAACTACGTTATCTGAGTCAACATCTACCTTTCCTGCTCAGTTCATAAATGGGAAAGTGTGACAAAGTTTACAGAATACATCAAAAAAGGCCAAACACCGAGAATCTGCAGATTGAAAGAAAATATCAACTCATTAATTGACGCTCCTAGTTATTTTTTAAAATACATGAAATACTGAACCAGATTTTTTTATGAGGTGTATTATGTGAAAAAGAAGACAACAGAGAGAAAGACCAAGCATGGTTACTTTAAATTGGTTTTAATACGTCTTTCAGGACAAAATAATCAGGTGTGAATCCAAAATTCATCTGAAAAAAATCTGCATAAGGTGTAAGTATAGTTTGCACATTACTATGGAAATGCCTAATTTTCTTTCCTTTTATAAAGTGCATTATGCCAGAACTGTAAGACCATAAATAGCCAAATTAAAAATTACAAAAAGCTTCAAAATCCCATACTGCATGTGTTAGGAAGCGTACATCTGACTACCGAGGCCGTACTGTAAGGGGAAGTGTGAGAAAATATGCCAAATACATTAATGTGCATGAGTGAACCAGTAATTGCTACTTTTAAAAAACTATAATCTCTATCAGGAAATTATGCCATTTTTGGTAGACGTTTACCCTTATTTTTCCACCCCGATATCTAACAGGATGATGCACCAACCAGTTTTCATCATTATTATTGCATTTGGCTTGGGAGAGAAAAGAAATTAAATTCATCACAGTGATTGTTATTAAAATGAAATTCCAAACAATACAAAATAATACACATGGGAAACAGCCAAAATGAAAGCAAATTTACATAAAGATGTTCTTATTAAGCATTGTGTCACTCCACAGATTAAAAAGCTTCTCGATAAAAACCTGGATTTATTCACATTTAACTCAATGTTAACACATACGAAATTCAATAGGAGAAGAATTTTCGTTTAAAAAAACCTATGCCATGAAATGAAATGCATGATATTATTTTTACAGTGAAAGTACGTCAGGGGATAATTGCCAATTACATCACACCCATTGACAACATCACTGGGTTTTTGACAAATGCAGAGACAGGCAAAGGGGACTTAATAGAAAAATTACTTCATGGGAAATAAAAAGATTAGGTGAACAAGAGAAAGTAATCCTGTGAAAACTGAGCTATAGAACTTAATTTTTTCAATATGCCAAATACTTCATTTAGAGTTGACCATTTAATCCAGTTATTCGAGTGGCTCGTTAGTGATTGTGGACTTTGCCTATAAATCAACCAAAGCTTAAATATAGTGGCCACCCCCTTAAAACAAATGCACTGATGAAGCTTGGACCAAGACAAAGAACAGGTCTGGGTCATCCAGTAGGCAAATGTCACAGGGTTAAGCCATGTGAAAACAAAACTTAATTACTGTCTCCCCAAGCATCTTTACGCTTAAATTACCTGGTATAAATGAGACACATTTCACAGAGCTTGTAATAATTAGCACTTACCAAGCACCTTTCAGAAGCGCTTCGCAAACATTAAATAAGGTTAGAAATCTCATTGCTCTTTCATTAGAGCACCCATAAACGTGACGGGGAGAGATTCCTCAGCAATGTCAGTGCAAGGACTGCACCGCTCGACCCAGGCACCTCCAAAAAAAAACACAAAAGAACCGAGGACATATCTCTAATTGCCATTATACAGAATGCGAAACAGCAACAGGGAGATTCAACAACTCCTCAAAGATTGACAAGGGAGTTATAGCTGGATTAAGGATTCACAGCTTTGGGCTCTTTTGATCTTTTTTTTAAGAGATTTTTTAAGGGCATTTGCTCATAGCATGAAGCCACAGTCTTTGATGAACTGGCACATGAAGAGACTGCACTGCAGGTGGAGGGTGTAAGAATTCTGCTTTACAAGCAGCAATACATCCCTAAACGGTTAAATTTAGTGCTTGCTCTGTTCATGAACCACTACTTTTGTAATTGCTTCTTGACACAAATGGGTTTGAACATTTACCGCTATTTAATATAGAGTAAGAAAAGACAAAGGGGATGAGTGTGGCACACGATACTCCAGAGAGGTTTGTCTTTTTCCCCCCCATCTCTGATGCAAAGAATATCACCGTTTCCTATCCTTGGAGTTATCGCCTCAGAAAAGGGCTATTTTCACACCCTAGATAATGGCATTACTGGGGTTGTGATGCCATTTCCACAGCCCCTGGGAATGATTCAAATATATTGTTGCAACTCTGAGACATATTAGAAAAGGAACATTTACTTGGAAAATTCCACAGTTAGGGACTAACTTCTTTTCTAGTGTATTCTTTTTACTCTAAAAAAAAAAAAAGGTAGGCTTTTTTTTTTTTTGAGAGCTCTCGAAGCACAGCCATTATAAATTAGAAGATCCACAGAAAAATCCAAGTGTATTCTTTGAAGATTCATGGCTTTTACATAGCCCAGCCCTGGCTGCCACATGTCATCCCCTTCTATAAATAGACATTACATTTTGCTGAGGAAGGTCAAAACGGGTGAGGGGTGTAATACTGCAGCAGTCATCGTTAAGTCACGCATTGATTTATTCTTGGAAACCTGGGAGCTGTGGAAGCGAGGGTGCCTCACGGAGCTGCGAGTCCCACGTTCCTCAACAGGTAATTACAGTAAAACTTTGGAAATGACAATCACCACATCAGCTGGAAGAAACGTCTGGGGTTCACCGAGAGAACACAGCGTGGTGTCTCAGCTCCACTCCCCCTGGGTGTTCTGGACCCTGAGGACTCCCTTCCTTCCACCTTCACTCACCCCTTCCCTGCTGCATAAAATACCGCACATCCGACTGTTCCCACAGGGGTTGTCTGTTACTGCACAAGGTATTTGAAAGAATTATTAGACAGGTCAACTTTCTCCAGTTTGGGCCCTCTACAGATGTTATCTCCGCTACTAGAAAGGGTTCTGTGATAAAAATACTTTAGCTGTTCTCCATTCAACGGGCTATTAAAAAATCATTATATAAAAAAATATAGATAATTGTGTTTGCTTTGCACAGTCAAAAATACCTTACCTAACTTTAGTTTGTTTTAGACACTGAATTCTGTATAATCTCACCAATTTAAGTCCACGGTATCCATCTTATTACTGCCAGCCCAGACACACAGAGATATTTTAACATTTAAAGTTGAAGAACAAATCCAAGCTTCACAATTCTAAAGTTACCCAGTTACTACTGGAAAAGGCTTAATACTGGTTTTGGCAAGAAGAAATAATTCTATATGAATGTCAAATACTTTCAAATAGTAACATGGATCAAATTTTAAAAAATATTTTTCCTTATTTTGTTAAGAATACTATTTAGATTTATTTTTTTATGATGGTCACCAAGGAAATTTTACACTGAATTTACTGAGAACTTAAAGATAAATAAAATGTTACAATACAGAATATATGTTTTGTTTCTATTCAATTCCCAGAAGAATGTGTTGGTTTTAAATAGCATCTCCATTTAAAGAGGAAGCAGTAAGGAACAGATGAACACTACACTGTGCTTCTCATCACTGAAGTTCTTCATTTGTTTAAAACAGCTGGATCATCGACTCTCTGGATTTTCCAACTCCGACCCATTTAACTAGGGAGAAAAACACATCTATTAGAACAAAGTGAGAGTAAATATTATAATCAATGAATTGCAGTAACTTTCCGCTTTCATCAGGCTTCACTACAATCAGGCCAACTTTGTGCTGGAACACAATGCTAGGAAGTTTTTCTGTCAAAAATCACCACTGCGTTACCAGACCAGAAGTACAATATATTGAAGTTTGAAGGCATGAAATAATTATACCATAAACACGAAAGCAGATGGAAGGCCTATAAGAAGGTAAAGCGTGTTTGTTGCATGTTTAACTGTCTCTATCTGGAGTTACGTGACATAAAGCTAGATGCCTGCAGAGAGGAAGTGAGAGCTCTACCAGACTGTGAAGTTTTCCTGATGTGGACCACGAGACAGTGATGCACACACGCTACACTATTGTTAAATGTAAGGCTGCAATTAAAAACCCCAAATACTATATTGTAATTGTTCCACTACAATTTTTATTGCCCATGGATACCACAGAACTGACAGTAGGTAGGTCTCCTTCTGCCAAACCCACCAAACACCCTGCCTTCACACTGAGAACCAGAAAAAGAAAATAAATAAGGGGAGTTTTATTTCTATATCTCATCACCTCCATCTGTGCCCATGACCACACAGAGGCCACTCACTGAGTTTCAGGATCTGCTATCAGATGCTTCCTGATCCATGAACAAGGCCAGAATTCCTATAATTGAAACTACCTCACACTCCTCATATGGGACCTCTGAGGTGCTTTATCAAAAACAAAAATCACACATGCCAGTGTGTTTGCCAGTGTCTTTGCTACTGGGGAAATTCATAGAATGGTTTGGGTTGGAAGGAATCTTAAAGATCATCTAGTTCTAACCCCCCTGCCGTGGGCAGGGACACCTCCCACCAGACCAGGTTGCTCAAAGCCCCATCCAGCCTGGGTCTTGAACACCTCCAGGGATGGGGCGTCCACAGCTTCTCTGGGCAACCTGTTCCAGTGCCTCACCACCCTCACAGGAAAGAATTTCTTCATAATATCTGATCTAAATCTCCCCTCTTTCAGTTTAAAACTGTTACCCCTTGTCCTGTTTCTCCACTCCCTCATAAAGAGTCCCTCCCATCTTTCCTCCAGGACCCTTTCAGGTACTAGAAGGGGCTCTAAGGTCTCCCCAGAGCCTGCTCTTCTCCAGGCTGAACAAACCCCACCAGAGAGGAGTAGAAGAGAAGAACCACCTCCCTTGCCCTGCTGGCCACGCTGCTTTTGATGCAGCCCTCTTTTGAAATTCCCTTCCAAACTCCACCACTCGTGCCATACCTAGCTCTTGGCACCTGTAGAACTCTAGCAATTAGATTTGAAGAAAACTGGATGGTGCAGGACATAAAGTGAAAGGGAGAGATTAATAAAGGGAGGACACCGGACATACCACGCGCTGAAGCATGGTGCGGAGATCCAGAGATCCCAAAAGTTTTCAAATGACAGAAGGTGGCAGTTTAATGAGAACAATAAAGGTTTCTCTTTTCTCTGGTGAAATCCTTGTCAGCAGCAGCTTGGAGCTCTCACCAACGCTGCAGACCTGCCCACAGAACACCACCCTCTGCTACCATTTACCATCACCAGGCCAACCACGGGTGCCTCCGTTGCCTCCTGCCCAAATCAAGCCACTACCTAACAAATTGAGGCTTCTATATAAGTGTTCCCTATCTGCTGTGGCATCTTCAGATGTACAGTTACAGGAAAATTTACCTGGCACTCCAACGTGGTTCTCCACACATCGGATGTAATTCTGGGCCTTGGGTGGGAGGTCCTCCCATTTCCGTGCACCGGTTGTGTCCGTCTTCCACCCAGGCATCGTTTCGTACTCTACTTCCACCTTCTGTAGTATCTCCTGATTAGCTGTGGGAGAATAATTTTTAATCACAGCTGATTTTAGCTGCTCCACCTTAAAAGAGTACACCTATGGTTCTCGATCAACAAAGTCTTTTGACAACAGTTAAAATCTGATATGTGTAAAAAACAGTATTTCTACTGGTTGGTTCATTCATTCATTCTTAATTAAGTCTGTTACTTTGGAAGATAACCCTGATTCAGAAGGCTCCAGGAGCCCAGTTTCCTCTTCTAAAATCTGTACATTGTCAGAAGACTACAGTATTATTTTTGAGGAAACAAATTATTTGAAGTTTACAGTAGTTTCACTTTTTGGTTCAGATTTGCACATAAAAAGAATAGAAGTCTTCCTGTAGACAAAACACTACTGCCTCAACCATTTTTGTCTTTAAAGAACAGGGTTAAATCAGGCTTGACAAAAACTTCAATGTTTGCAAGCTTTTCTCCACTGGAATTCCCTCTGTGCCCATACTACCATCAATGGTGGGAAATCTGGTTGCTGCCAGCCCTCCCCATGTCTCCAGAATGCCCCATCTCAATGGAACAAACCCCTCATCTTGGCACAGACCGTCACAGGTAACTTGAAAACAAAATTACTGTCAGAAAATTACATATTATTACATCTTAAAAGCTTTCAGATCAATCCTATTGAGAGGCAACACGCATTTTTATTAACCATGATGTTGCTGTTAATTACAGTTATATGATGGCAGCCCATAAGCAGCTTTATTCTGCCTGTATCAGTGTCACTATTGCACAGCTTAAGCACTGCTTTTATTTTTACTTTACTTCATTAAAGTTTGTTACCAATGATACAGTTATTGACTTGAGCCTTGCTGACTTTTAGATCCCTGTAAAAAAAAAAATAATCTAATGGGACAAGACACAGAGCACATTCTAACACAAGATTTCTCATTTGCTTCTTGTCACCATACCTACAGATGGAAGGCGAATGGAAAATGCTAACTTATCAACACAGCAGCCTTTATACTGATACTATAGTTTGGCAAATTTCTACAGAAGTTCTAGCAAAAAAGAAATCAAACCTGATGTTAAAAAGCAGCCCTTCCCAACAGGTACAACTTAACAGGCAGGAAAGAGAAAAACAAACATAACTATTTAACAACATACCTGGAAAATACGGAATTCTTTTTCCACCCAATTTGTAAGCAACGCCAATTTTAATCTCATCAAGGACATCAAGAATATCCAGTTTTGTTAAGGCCAAACTGTACAGAAAAACATTGGTTACAGTTACACATGTGATGAATCTTCTCTTTAATACTTTCCACCTGTCATCTTTTTAATTTTCTTTCTAGTTTTATATTCACAAATCCAGCTCAGGCAACCCAGCAGGCAGAAATACACAAATCTATTGAACTATGAACACTAGTAATTTAATTCATGCCTCTGGGATGAGCACATGACTGAGTTATTAAGACACACTTCCCAACGCTTGACTGCTCCTCCAGGTGCAGAGTGTTCAGTCCAGCGTGTGGAAATGCAAAGTGGCTCTTACTGGACTTGGTTCGGGTGTGTATGACAGCACGGCATTTTCTGTCACTTCTAGTGGTTATTTCTGCTGGCTCACAACTCTCAGACAGAACACAAAACGGAACCTCAAGAATCACAGAATGCTATGGAGTTGGAAGGGACCTCTGGAGATCATCTAGTCCAAATCCCTTGCCAAAGCAGGTACAGTAATATTTTGCTCAAGCCTGCTTCTGTTAATGTTCTCTGCTGTA
>JAOXJK010000040.1:13577539-13620964 GCA_025774025.1 Xenus cinereus | reverse complement strand
CAAGGCCAGGCTGGATGGGGCTTTGAGCAACCTGGTCTGGTGGGAGGTGTCCTTGCCCATGGCAGGGGGGTTGGAACATTATGATCTTTAAGGTCCCTTCCAACTCTAACCATTCTGTGATTCTATGAATCCTGCCATCTCTGGAGATGTATACAACAGCACAGTGCCAATGCTGCAGCTGGGCCCTCTCTTCAGCTTCTCCTTTTGCTGGCAGCAAACAGGACCGTCTCGACTTCTCACCTCTCTCTGATACATTTCCACTCCCTCCTCCTTTGATTTTTTAAATCACCAGCCACACCTCAGTGCCTGCCTTCCCTCTCTCTTGCTTTCTTTTTGAATGAAGCTTCTTCTTAGGGCCATGCTAATCAAAGGCACTTGTGGTAAAGCTGGGAGGGAGAGGGAGGTGAAGACAAAAGACAGGAACTGTGATCAAATGAAACAGTGCTGGGAATGTTCCTTAATTAAGTAAATCTCAGGATTGCGCAAGCTGCTGTTCCAGTATTCTTAGGAAAGGAGATGTCTTTATGAATCACCATTAATTTTCATTATCAGCCACTGCTAGTTATGTCAAATAGCAAGTATAGCATCTTCCCAGCAGCACAGAGTTAACAGATGGGTGTTTCCAGTTCTTTTCACATAGGTGCCTGTGACAGGGTTACACGTTTGGGATTTTGTGAACCCTGGCTAGGCTGGGAGCTCAGGCATCTCCTTTGGGCCAGTTGCGTTCTGACCACTCCAACTCACCTCCCACTGAAAAAAAAGGTTTTCTTCTCCGCTGCTTGCTTTGTAACCAACACAAAATTAGTTTACGTCATTAAAACACCATTGCTCCAACTGAGATGTGGCTATATTTCCTATGACGGTGGGAAAGACTTCTGTAATGTGCAAACAATTTTATTTCAATTTGCTAGGTACTGTGCAATCCTTCCCCATGAAACTTATGCTAAGTCTTAACTGAATTCTGAACATTTTATTGAAAGGGACCGGTGGGACTGAGTTGATAGCAGATGACTGAGTTGTTGGGAGGTAAGCCAGAAGGACTAGTTACCACATGTGCAACAACCAGAGCTGTGATGTTCGTTAGGGTCTTGGATCTCCCTGTTTGACAACTGTCCTACCCTGTAAGAGTGTTCGTAAGATGTTGAGAACACTTCTTTAACAAAACCACTTCTTTAACAACACTGTATTTAGAAAAAAATGAGTAAAGTTATGCTTGTGGAGGCTCTGAATGTTCTGCATACCTGTTGTCTCCCGCCATGAAAGACACAGTCGTCTTAATTAATGAATGGAAAGCCCTCTCCTGGAAAGCTCTCTTGTTTCCCTTACAAATGGTGTGTTACTCCTAAATCAAGCGGTTTGTAGGTGTCCCTGGCTCTGACATGGCTCTTCTGCTGGTCCCTGTCTTGTTGTAAGGGCCTCCAGATGTCTCTCTACTGTCTAAAGGAAGGGCTGAATTTGTTACAAGGCTTGTTACAAGGGCTTTAAACTTTGCTTCCACCAAAGCTTAGTCATGAAGACCATCTGAGAGGGGAAAACACTATATTTGGTGAGAGCGAAATATGTGCCGTGGATTGCTGCATTAAAAATGGAGAAATTGTTGAAAAAAATATTAAGTCCTAGAAGTAAGAACAAGACCTGTTTTCACTTAAGCAACTCTACAATATATCTTTAAATCTAGCGTCACGTAGCATTGGACACCAATTAGTATAGCTCAATGAAGTACACCATCTGAGTGAGGTATGCTACCAGTCAAAGATCTGGCCCATGGTTTTTCTTTTAAAAAGAAAATTGTTTTTGTGAATGAACAGCATGTTTTGTGGAACTGAATACAATTTAGTGAAACATCATTTATTAAGTATAAATCTAAAATATATATAGATATGCATTGCAGTTGAAGGTTACTTGTGCTCTCCATAACTATCACATATACCAATCTACTCATTCCATAACTTTTCCTTGCAGCATTTTGGAAGGATTTTCAGTAATTCATTATGGTTGTAGAAATCCTTGTGTAGAACATGCCTTGGCTCTCAGAGTCCTTAGCAGTGACATTTTAATGGTGTTTAGGGTGTAGAGACTGTGTTGGAATTAATGATCTGCATTGGACTGTTTCCTGTAAATTCTGGCAGGTTGCTTGCCATCTGTCTGTCTGATAACAGCTACTCTGAGGAAGGCAGTTCGTCTCCTTTCCTTTTCCCTGTTCTTAGGCAAAGCCACGATCATCTTGGATGACTTCTGTGCTTGGGAGCAAAGAGTGTAGGAAATTTACATGCAGGATGAAAAAGAATTAAAAGGCCCAGTTTTAATAGCTGTGGCCTTAAGTTTTAAAGGCAGGTTCTCCATCAAGTCTCTGTTCATATTTCTTAAAGAGTGTAAATAACTTTCCTTTTTCATTTCAGGAGACACCATTCTTCCCCCCCCGTGACCTTTCTTTATTTCAAATAGTTTTGTGTTGGATGGAAAACCAGAAACTCTCTTCCACACCAAGGTTATAAATTCTGTCTTGTCTAATTTCCATTAAGCAAACAGAAGTCTTTTTGTCATTTTAATGAATTACATTGGATGAAATCCATAGGAGATATACAGAGGATTCTGACAGAGCCACTAGTTAATGTCTTAAAAAACTCCACATTTTCTGACTACCTGTCCTTGAAGGATCAGTCCTGAGATCTCAAAACCACAGCTCTTAGGATGAAGCATCATGGGATGCTGAAAATATAAATTGGATAGAAAAAATAGCTACGATTTTTGAAAAATTATAGCTTTTATAGCTCTTTCAAGACAATTCTCACCAGGCAACTGTCAGTAGATGTATTCTGTGCATGGCGATGCTACCTTAATTTATATTACAAGTTATTTTTGCTTGGTCTGGGGCAGTTGTTACAGTATTTAACCCAGATGGAACATCAATTTGAAAGTATGGATGCGTATACGTAACTTGCACCATAGCGTTCAGAAAGCAGTATTTGTCCTGTCATCTTTCTCTGAGCAAACAAGTCAAAATTTGATATTCAGATCTGATTCCCCAACAAACGTGGCGGGATGTATTAAGGAGACTTTGGACTGTGGACGTTCAAGAGCACGTGCACAAGGGAATCCTATGCCAAGGGCTGGATCAGGAAATCAGCCTTTAAAAAAATATCTAGTTTATGGCTTTCCTGTAGAACCTGGGATTTCGTTATTGGTTCTTTAGAACTGGAAGCCTACTTAAAATTAAATGATCTCTCCCATACTTTCCGTCTGTATTAATTTATGGTTGCTGGGTGGTGATACATGCAAATATCGTCTACTTGTTCATTATAAAAATGCTGACTTGTTCCATACACCTCTATGTCCTTCTTGCTTCCATAAGGACGATCGTTTCTTTGGCTGAAACATCCTGTTCAGTGTTAACAATAAAAGACGGTAAACCGGTTTGCTCTTAAATTGTTTGCCTTCATGACCCTTAAGCTTCCTGCCAGCTTCTGACTGTGCATGCAAGTAAGAGCTTTGTACTATTTGTCCTTGGTGGTGCATTCATGTCCTTGGTTTGTTGGCTGGTACTGCAGCCCGGTAGCTCCAAATTTGCGTTTCCTTCTTTTTACTTCCCCGCCCTGAAACTACATCATTACTTTCACTCATGGTCCTAATGAAAAATTAAAACGTAAAGAAAAATAATTCAGAAATTTTCAGTTTTGAGGGTGTTTCTTCAAGTATCAACTATGGCAGCACTTAGAAATCTCTGGAAAACAAACAAGCAAACACCTAATTGCCTGTAACCCAAATAAAAGCTATGTTAGTGTGCGGTCACAGAGGTGAAAGAAAGGCTATGTGTTATGTCCCAGCAGCTGCCTCTTGTGCCAAAAAATCAGTGACTCCTGTTATCCCACCGCAACTGGAAAAGGCTGCTTCTTGCCAGTGGCGTGTCACTTACGGTTCTGCAGACTTTTAAATCCCTAATCTGGTCATTAAGTGATGACTGTAATTAGAAACACTAGAATTCAACATTGATAGCAGGCACAGTGCCATCCTAACAGATTGGGAGATCATGTCTGCACTCCGAGGCAGACCATTTTCATTCCTGTGGCTGTGGGGAATACACTATCTGTCATCTCCACATCCGAGACAGGTCAGCTTTTAAAATAACATAAAGGCTGGGAGTGCAGGAATGACCAGGTAGTAATTTGTCTGATTTTCTGGGAAAGTAAAAGAGAATTAAACATCCTGTTCTACCGTGACCTCAGAAAATGTTCTAGGCAATGCCCAAAGATTTGTACTGGTAGGTCCAAAGCTCTTGTTTTGGTGGGTTTTTTTCCAAGCAAAGTTGTTTTTTCAGCTTTTGCAGAAGAACCCAGTGTCCTTCAGGTTTTTTGGTTGTGTTGGTTTTTGGGTTGGGTTGTGGTTTTTTCTTTTTAATTAATGCTAACATCTAAAGCTAATGAGAACAAAACTGGACTATGCATTTGTAATCTCTGTGCAAGCAGAAGAGTAGCATTATTTCTAAAGTCACTTTAACTCCACTGATATGTTTTAGCCACAATAATGCTATGACTAACTTGTTTAAAAAAAAAAAAAAGAAGAAAAATGTAGAAAAACCTTTATGTCCTGTGAAAGGAAAGCTTTTCCCGTTGTATATCCATGCTAGCAGGAAGGCAGAAGGTTAATGAGAAATCCTCCTTTAAAAAGGGTTAATTTTCAGATGTGCACAGGGACAAGCCAAACATGAGTTGTGTTGTTTCTTGATCCAGAGTAATGAATTAATCTTAAAAACTCATAGTTTATTCCAAAGAACACAGATTTATTATAACTGTGTCCTGGCTCTGTATTATGCTGCAGCTTCACGGTGTCTGAAAAAATAACTCTTTTATACATAGATTGTCTTTGGTTTCATCAACGTCACGAGTTCATTCAACTGAGTTCATGGGGTTTTTTTGTTTAACATTTGGGACAGGTCTCTTCCGTCGGTATGATCTGTTTCAAAGACCATTGATAAGTGCTACAACTGGCCTGCCATAGATTGTAGGTTTTGACAGGGCTGAGGAATGCTTCCATGGAAATGAGATCTCTCTGAACTGAAGGTAGAAATTAGCCGTCAGAGTTTGTGTTGAAATTCTGTCTTTCACATGAGTCATAATACTTTGCATTTCTGTAACAGTTTCTGTTTGAAGACCTCAGAACTTTATGCAAATTAATTCAGCAGCATAGAAATGCATAGGAGGAGATAACTTTTATATTTATGATTTCCTTTTTCTTGTTGTTTGTTTGTTTGTTTTCACAGGTGAGCGGACTGCGTGAAGAGAACCGGCTGATGTGCCTGAGATCACAAAAGTGCAAGAACTGGCCACACTGACAGAAACTAAGCTTCCCAATTCTTGAATCTAGAGAGAATACAATAAAATGAAAATTGGGGCAGTCTGCACTCATCGGAATTTTTATGGGACTTCTGCAAGTGCAGCATATGGTGAGTGTCCAATGGGCGGCACGCTGTTCTAGGGGTGACCCGAAATACCTGGGGGGGAATAATGAGCAGAAGCCGGAGCAGAAAGCAAATGATGGGAATGGCATTTAAGGGCAGGTTGGAGAACTGCCTGTGGTTTTAACAGCTGGTTGTGCTGAGCCAAACTGGACTGCTTCCAGCCCAGCCCTGACTGTAGCGTTGGTAATTCCAACGGATCGACCCAAGTGCTCCCTCCTGAGATCTGTGTGGGGGCTGGATCTTTGCTGCCCAGAACCTCCTCTGTTCTGCAGGGTGGTAACTACCTGTGTCTGGAGCGCCCCTCTCCTCTCCTTGGAGCCTTGAAGAGGCTACGGCTTGCTGGAAAACATATGGGGGACAGGGGCTGTTTAAGGAATGCTACAATCGTTAGGGGCTATAAGGACTTTATTATACACCTTGTTGCAGTGGGATTCACTTTAATGTTTGGGCTAAGAGGATAACTGAGGGAGCTGAGGCCCCATTGCTTGCGTACTTTCTTTGAAAACTGAGCAGGTCGCTGTTTCCAGCTTTTATTTGTTCTGTATTTGGCTGGTAGCTTCTGATTGCAATTCTAATACAACCAAATATCTCACAATTACATGGGAAATGTTCATATTTAATGTCTCTAGTGTGACCTGTTTATACTTAAGGAAATTGTCCCATTAAGCACAAGTCAGCCCACGTATCAATTTAATCAGGAATCAGTTCATGTACAGAAGCAACCTTAGGTTGCCAACTCCTTGTAATGCGGTCACAGAAAATCTGCATAATCAAAATACCACGCATTTGAAAACATGCACACAAGTGTAAATAGGAGGAGCACTGAAAGGTTTATGGAAGATAGAGCACCACAGGGGAAAATTGTAAAGGAGCACATCTGGAGCAAGAAACTGCTTTTTCTGCAACACCAGTGTCCTTCCAAGAATCCGAATTACTGCACAGCCTTGAGAGGAGGCAAAAAGGCTGCAGACATTTAAAATTCCAGCATGATGGCTGCCGATTAGAATAAACTAAATGCAACAAGAGTATGTAATGGGCACTCAGTATATCTGCTCTCCCAAGGACAGCAAATTCCATGATAAGGTCATACATTTCACTTTTTGGCTCCATCCTTTTAGCACAGTAAATGAGAACTGCTACAGGCTGACTCCTGTTACACTGGTCTATTAATAGTGTCATTATCTGGCCAAATAGTGTGGTGAAATGACCAGCTTATTTCTTTAAAAAAATATATATATGTGCAATACATAGTGCTATTCTGATGTGTTGTATGTTAACATACCAGGATACTCAGGAGAGGAAGTTGAAGAATAAACTCAATTTTTATTGAGATTAAATACGGTATTTTGATACTCACATTAAGGACTCAATTATTTTATTATCATACCTAACACAAAGAGTTTGTAACATGCTGATATATAAATGTTTATAGTGCCAAGATAATTACTAGTGTGATAGTAATTTGTATTTTGTTCCAGCTTCAAAGCTCTTCAGCCATCTCTACCAGTCAACAGCAAGTTCCTACTCCTATAATAATTAAAAACATGTTTACCTTTGAACTCTGTGGGAATGAGAAGTAGCCCCTTGGGTAATTTTGTGAAATAATGGACTTCAGTAACATTTACTTTACTTATCCGATCAGCCCTGTGATTGCTTTGAATCTAATTACTCAGGTAATTGCACCACAGTTTACTTACAGTTTTACATTTTTAATTATCATGCAAGTCTCGAACAATAGGAATGATATGTATTTAGGAAGAAGAGGGAAGGATATTAGTGGTTTCATACAAGCAGTGTTCAGATAATACACACAGACCAAACAAAACATACAACCACTCCAATATATACAGTATGTATTCAGCTCTTGTGAATGCTAACAAAGCAGATGCTTATTTTATATCAGTCCAAAAAAATGTTTTCACTTTGTAGCACCGAGGCCTGAAGTTCTGAGAAGAAACTGGGGATGTTGTCTTGGGTTTCCCCAAAAGAAGTTAACTGTTAATTTATCTTCATCTCTTAATTTTTGGCTCTTGGCATTTCTCCGGTTTTCTCTTGTTCATTTATGATCTGTCTTCTGAATGTCCTTTCTTCAGTAATTTTCATTGTCTGCTTTCATATCACTTGGCAAAAACCAAGGTGATAAAGCACAGCTTCTTCATTAGAGAGAATAATCACCATTGGCTTTACTCTTGTGGTACTTTTATGCGACGCCTTATTTTTTCCTTTCACGTATAAACAAATGAGATCTGAAATGTGTTTGAGGGGAAAGGGGAAGTGGCATAACCATTTATAAAGTTGCAGCCACAACCTTGAGAAGGAAAACACATTTCAAATCTGTAAGCGAAAGCTGGATCCCTTTTGGTTTTTGTAGTCATTCCTGTTTTATGAAAGAATCAGGGTTATGCCCTGTTGTTTTTTGGAATTCTACTATAGTTACTTTTCTTGGAGTTTTCCCCACTGTAATTTCTGATGCCATCACCGAGATTAATGATGGTAGTCTCACAACTCAGAAAGCTTTTTAGACCTCATTTCACACTTTAAGAAACTGACACTCAAAAAGGCTAAGTCATTGGTTCAAGTTACAGAGGAAGAATGTAGCAAAATTGTGAGTTAAATTTGGATCACCCAAGTCCTATATCAACACTTTCACCGTAATGCTATTGTTCTTTTGTGATGCAAAGAATAATGTGTGACTCATGCACATATGCTTCTTTTCACTTCTATATAACCATTTAGAAGAGGTTATATATGAATTATATTAAGAATGTGAATAACTCAGCATGATCTTAAGGAGGAAATGTCCAGAAAGATGTATTATCATTTGGATAAGATTAACATTGCGGTTTTTTAAGTCATTGGTGAAGGCTGATGATAGCCAAAATTACTGGTTAGCTGCAGGTATTGCTGTAGTATCTTCCTATACTTCCTAACCACTTCTTTGAAAAAAAGGAAACATTGGGACTGGGAAACTGTATATTTGGTGAAAGAACAGGAAACGCCATGATCATAGTGAAAAGTCTGGTGGAGGGATTAAAAGAAGGAAATACTCTCAAGATTTCCAGGACTTCTTAATTTCAGAAGTAAAAAAAACAAAACAAACCAAAAACAACTGAACAATAAAAAACAGAATGAAGGAGATATTATTTGACACTTTGTGACATCTTTCCCTTCAGCTGTAGCCATTACATGATTTTCCTTTACCCCTTCAACCTACAGACTCATCTTCATCCACAAACTAACTCTCTTCACGAATTTGACTCTGCCAGTCCTGGCTCCCCTGTAATTTTGGACTTGCTTAGCTCATTATTATCCACGGCCATTTTTCCAGTCTCCATTCACGTCCCCAGGCACACCTCTAGCTCCACTGCCCAAAACTCTTCATTTATTACCCAACCTTTCAACACTGCTCACTTCTGAACTCTCTCTGCGTGCTCCCAAGCTCTTTGCTGCCTCCCTCCCTTACTCAGAGTTTAGGTCGGAGAAGCAGCTGGTGAAATTAGATGTAATTCCTCCACAAACCCACTGACATGCAGAAACTTGCTCTCCTATCTGAGACCACCTGCGTTCTGCATGCAGCTGCTGCTGTATCTAGAGGAACAGGACATCGGGTGGTGAGAAAACTCCTCCTAGATACGGAAAACATGTGTCCTGAGCCTGTGTGGCTAAAGAAAGCCAGTTCTGCAGAATAATGCCGCGGCCTTCACCTTCTGCCTCCCCTCTGTGCTCTGGGACTGGAGTACTGGCTGAGGATCAGATGCACTGCAGATTTCAGAGACTAGCGTAGCATTGCCGTGTGCTTTTGAATAGGTGGTGTGCTTCTCTCTCTGGGGATTTTAATTTCAGTGGTGGATGCATGATTCAAATGGATGAAATAGAGAAAATGAGCTAAAGAGGAAGAGATACAGGCTGCAGCTGTACCAACTTTCCCTTCTGAGGAATGGGAAAGCATGAGAATATCAGCTGTCACAAGAAGGGGTCCTTTTCTTGCTGCTGTACAGGACTCTCCGGCACAATAGCAGAGATAATCTTCAATAGTTTATTTTGCAGCCTGTTGCCATTCACTTGGAATGACCAAATCCAGGACCAAATCCAAAAACTGCAGGAGATTTCATAGGACAAGCACTTCAGCACATACCTCTGTTAGACACATAGTTACAGATTCTGAAAATTAGGCTTAAAAAAAGGAGCAAAGAGGACATATTCTGGAGTCTGCAATTCCATGCCTGATGAAGAGAGGAGAGGTTTTGGATTCATTTCTAACAAAATAGGAATATGGCAAACATGGTTTCCTTCATTATACGTTACCACTCTTGCCTCACATCTGCAAATCCTGAAGAAGCTGAAGAAACGCAAAAGCTGAAGAAAGAGACAGCTGGGAAGAGCCCTATGGCTCACCATTGCTTTTTATCCCCCCCCGACCCCCATGACACCAAGGCAGTTATTTACTGGGACATGCTGTAATGCAGGACAATGAAATTACCTAAACTGAGAAACAACTTTTTTTTTTCTGAGGAGATTTTTCTGTGGGTTTTGTTTTTTTTTTTCAATCTGAATCATTCAACAGATTGAGTTTGCATGAGAATGGGCTGCTGGGTTGCAATTCTTACACCTACTTTTACTACTACACCCAACATACGATGGGCTATGGTGTCCAGATAGCAGTACTACATACAGTGTATCCCTAGATATCACTGCCTTGATATTTAAGAAGACCAGGAGAAGGCACAAGCAGTGCCACACCATAAAGTGACTACTTTTATTATCAGTAGGGCAAAATAAGTACAAAGTAATGAAGGTGGTGGGTGAATGACGAACTGTTATTTGCAAGTCCTTCAGTAGTAGGAGAAATATGTTGTAACAAGTAAGAGGTAGATTTAAAATTTTGATTGAAGAAAGTACTTCTTTAAATGGCGTGTAATCAACTTCTGCAATTTGCATCAACAAGGGGTGATGGAGGCCAGTTTAAAATGGGATAGGACAAATTCATGGGTGCCAGGTACATCAATAGCTACTACAAGGAATAGGCAGAGATGTATCCCCTAACATCACTCACACAGTTGTGGGTGTTGGGCAGTAGGAGGGACCACAAAAAGTGGTCAGGCTCACGGGCTCTCCCAAAACAGTACTTTTTGTTGTCACTGTTAGAGGCAGAAACCTGGGTGAGATGGACCATTGGCCTAAGGGCATTTCTTATACCCACAATATAAATAGGCCTGGAGTTGCTAAATATATCTCAGATATTTTGATTTGCTTTAGTTTCGAGTAGTACTCTATCCAATTGTATGTGAACAGAATATTGTAACAATAAACGAAAGATAAACCATTGTTAGAGGTGTTGGGAAACAAACTGCTGCCAGGCACAAAATTAATCATTTCAAATGCGTACTGAAGGAGAGGTTACTTTTTCAATATCCAAAAATGTTTGTATCAAATAGAATTTGTGCCTAAGAAAGACAACTAGCATTCTTGCTCTGATTTCCTTAGTACTTGGTAGATGTGGAAATGAGCAGTTTTGAGAGGACTTACAGGGATCTCTGGAGATTGAAGTCCAGAGGAACGTGGCTGCTGTAGAGATGCAGTTGTACCTGCATCTCTATATAAAAGGACTATATATAGTCCTTTTTATCTCTCATGAAGATGCCTGCAGTTAGGCTGGGTGCAACTTGGAGTTTTGGCATTTTTTAATTGACTAACATACTCTTTATTGAAATTGTTAAGCACTCATGATGTAGCAGTGATTAATTTAGAGCTTATTTGGTCTTTGCTGTTCCCAAGTGACCCAACCTGCTGCAAGCACGTCACTCATCCTTTTCTCAGGACATGACACAAAGTAAGATATTTGGAGGGACAAAGAACCCCCATTTAAAGATACAAGATGGGACAGCTTGCAATATTTTTAAAATGTTGGGTCAAATTCCTTTCTGACTCAGTGCATATCCTGCATATTGATTTTCCTGAAGTTAAATAAGGCACAAAACCAGCCCTTTGTCACCAAAAGCAGTACAGCTGTTTCCAGGACCATGAGTCATGTGTATGACTTCTCTTTTTAACTTCCCACTGGCTTTTTAAAAATATACTTTAAATCAGTTTTGCTTTTCAACACTGAAGAGAAACAGCAATAAATTTTCCCAAGAACTGGAGTTTTGGGCAAAACATTAAGTTTTCATATGCTATGAAGGTTGTGTTGTGAAGTTGTTTAAAACTCTGACATTGACACAATGTTACAGAAAACAGGAGAAGAAAGGATTACATACATCTAAAATTCAGATTGGAGGTAATATAATTGTCTTATTTAAGCAATAGTGAAACACAGATTTTTTTAGTCAGTCTAGACCTTCTCTGACTAAGTTAGCCGTCAGAGTGGTTAAAATGTCGGTTGCTAGCACACCTTGTAAAAGCAAATTACTGTTAGCAGCAGTGGGAAAAATTGAGAAGTTTAGGCTACACCCCCACATTTTTGGGAATGTGTTCATATATATAGTTCATTAAGCATTGAAGCCTATGAAAGTGGGTACACTGAAAAAATAATAAACACAGGTACAGGGTGAGACTGAAATTCTCATTGAATTGTTTTGTGTAATCCCATCTGGATTAGCAAAACAACCACTGATGATAAAGACCAACTTCTTCTTGTCCCCTTTCTGTAGTATTTCAAACAGCAGTGTAACAGCCTGGTCTTCGTGTGTTTGCTTTTGAACTTTGTTTTATTTTCCTCCATAACTTTTATGCCAGGGGTCTAACCTGACCTGTATGTACCTCCAAAAGGAACTCTTCGTGCTCTTCTGAAGTAATGTCATCTCATTCCTCTTCTGGGTCCCTGGGATCACATACAGGGACTCATTTGGACAAGACTGTGGCCACAGCCTTTCTTTGATGGCCAAAACTTCTCCAGTGGTACAAAGAACCTGCAGTCCTCTCGACCATTCACTTAGTCTCCTGTTTTTATAAAAATAACAGGGAAAGACAGCATGGCAGAAGCTTGTTTTAAAATCTGCCTTGTTCCCTGTCAGACATTGTTGCTACACTTGAACACGTTCATCTCCCTGTCATTTAACTGTGTGATTTGCCACAAAGATGCAGACGGTGGCGGAGGGAAGAGAGAGCACAGTGATCTGAAAACAGAATTCTCTAAGTGTGTGTCCGTGTGTAGCCCTGCCGTGATCCCAAGAGGGAGCAGTCTGGCACATGTGTGTCTCCCTCTTTGTTATCGCAGTATCTCCAGAGCCTGCAGAGCCGAGCCAGACCACTGCATTATACGCACAAAGAAAACAAGATGTGGATAAACTGTGTGATTCCTCCCAAGTCACCTGGCATCCTGTGCCACATCCGGGGAATTTTATGCATTACTTTTATGGGTTACAGTCAGGCCTATTTACCACAAAGCTCGTGAATTGAGGAATTATGATGCCTCTCCTCAATCTAATTCCCTCTTTCAGGCTTAAAAAAGCCACTGCACTGGCTTATCAAGTGCCGTACCGGCAACCAAATGCTCACCTTGTCTCTCAAGAGCAATACTGAGATTAAGGTAAAGTGTATAAAGTACTCTGAAGATTAAAGGCACGCAAGTCCTAGGTACTATGTGGGAACAGTGGCTTTCCAGCAGTTTAGATTGGTTTTGCTGAAGTCACATCAACCCGCACATCTAAAATTATATGATAACCATGTATCATTTTATATTATATTAATATGATAAATGTATGAAATCTATATATTTGCACTCATCTCCTCTAAGGCACTAATCAGACCTCTAAGGTCTGTTTTATGAGCTGAGAAGACAGCATGTAGCCTCCTGACTGCTGTGTTCAAATGTAAAAATTCAGCAAAGGATTAATGAGTGAAATCTGCAAATGTTTTTACGGTTTCACGCATCTCACACATTTGCATAAATTTCAACAAATAAGTAATTTTTAGTAAAAATAATGGCAGAGACTTGACAACACAAGAAAGGCGGAGACTTTACTTGATAGTTCTTGTATATATTATGAACCTCTCAGGTTTTTTCAAAAAAGACTGTCTGGTAAGAAACTCAAAAACCCCAAATGCGACACAAGGTTTTTATGGATTTTTCTGAGGCAAAAATCAGTGGATCAGCTTCACACCAGCATCACAGTTTAGGCAATTATTAATTCATTTAAGAGGACAGATAGTAGGTTTTAAGTCAAATTGTAACAATGCGCCCAGAAATACATACAAGAACACAAACATAATTTCTTTTTATCTCTGTATGAACATATATATACACACACATGTACACACCTGCGTGAATTATAAAGAGGCATATATTAGTCCATAGGTGGGAGGTATGTATAAGTTAGCTTCTTCTCATTCCTTGGCATAACCCTGTGAATAACCACATGCACGAGTCAGTGCAGGATCAGGTCCTGGTTTGCCTTTTAAAAAGTGATCTGCTGCTTAGCAACCATTTTCTGCCTAGATGAAAGCAGAAACCTTGCAAATCATAAACAAATATGTAGGTCCACGCAGAGGCCAAGTTAAATAAAGTGATATCGTTTACCCTAACTCTGCCTGCTCCTCTTTTTTTCACGGTAAAAGTTTCTGTGAAAAATAAGAGGGAGTATAGGACACAGAGCTTTAAAGGAAGGATTTAAAAATTAAATAAATAGGAAGTAAGTATGATGCACAAGAAGTTTTCAGCCACTATGGAAAATAAAAAAGAAAATAAATTAATTCAGACTTTTAAAGGAAAAATAAAAGTAGATTTAAGATTGTCCTTTTTTTTCTCCATGAGTAATAATTACAAATATGTGTCATTTCTTCCATAAAACATAATGTGGAATGGAGAGTACAAGGAGTTACTTTTGATATCTTTATTTACAGTTATTTTTATTCATGTCAACCAGAGGTACTCGTGCACTGAAATGTCATTAATGTCCAAGACTGACCTGGTGACCTTCAAAAAGAGAGCTACAGCCTCTACAGAGACGACAGAGCTGGTGGTTCTAAGTTTGCTCACTGACATGGCACATGCTTTCTGGCACATTGCTAAGAGTCCAATTTTCAGAGAACTTTTTATCCCTAGAAACACAGCTGGCACCCAGACATTGCATTTTCAAAAGAAAAAGCTAATGAAAGGAAAATTATGTGCCTAAATCTCAGTGCAACTAGATACTTAATCTATTAAGGTACTTTTGAAAATCTTATTAAGCATCTAAATATCTTTGGAAAAATTTCGTCCTCTGAGGTTGAGCAAAATCCCCTTGAAATCTTAGTGAGTCACTCCACTAACTTCAGGAGGTTTTGAATTAGGCTATTATATTGTACCTGAAGCTTTTCATTTATTTTCCTTCAAGGCTTAAATAATTCCCAACACCTGCTATTAAGGATTTCATGTTAAAGAAAAATAGCTTTGGATGCCTTACTTTGGAAATCCAGTCAATAGGAAATGGATTCATTTGCTATACAATTCCAGTAAGACACACACAAAAAAGGGGAAATTGTGATTTTTATTTTTTCGTAAAAAATGCATCAGTGCCAATTTGCCTTCTGGTTTGATCACAGGTAACCTACAAACAGTGAGCACGGTGTTGCAAGGTGCAAGGAACCAGCTCGGTTCCCATAGCAGGAGGAACTCAGAAGAGCTGGCCTTGTAGCCATCAGTGAGCTGAAAGATGAGACCAGAGAGAACAGAAGGCTCAAATTTTCTTGATGCTCTTTGTCCGTTCCCTGGTAAGTTCATTAGTCTGACTACCTCTGCACAGTCTTGCTCATGCAAACTAAAGGCAACCAGGTTGGCTTGTGCGGCTACAGCAAAAAAAGGGAAACAGCCTGGCAAATGGAAGGGAACAAAATTAGAAATTTTTGCAGAGAAGCTTTTGAAAATTGCTGAAACCCTGGAATCTTTAGGAGCATGGTGAGAAGTTTCCTGTAAAACGGAAGGGAATGGAAAACATTTGATATTTTTAATATGTTGATGATGCTTTTTAACTTGCACTAAGAATAAAGTGACACACTCATATATTTAAGACATTTTCACTATAGAATTTCCAACCTTACAAGCATCACGTTTTGGCCCTGGAGGCTGCTTTTGTATAAACCGATGTTGACATACTCACTAATCTTTGGAGGGCTTCAAGGAAGGAAATAATATGTAAGCTGGAGGCATGTCTGCAGAAAGCATTCTGTGTACATAATGCCATCATAAACAAAGTTAAGCCTTACAAAAATACATTTATATTTTCTGGTTATCTTCCTATTTTGAAGTCTCAATATCAAATGTTGTAAAAACTTTAAGGAATGTAGCAATCGGTGCTGTTATTTTTAAGCAAGTGAAGCTGGTATTGTCACTCAATATTGGGTGGGCTGTGATTAGAGACAGATGAGTGCTATGAATTCTGTTGAGGAGACATGAAACACTGCCAAACTTCGTGCTGATGCTCCTGGTACCACGGCTCTTAGAGATTAAATAAACCTCTAAAAAGTACCTTTCAAAAAACTGCTTCTGGTTAAAACAGACTTAGAAATACCTGTTTTCTGGGAAGCGCCTTTTCAAGGGGAAGTTACAGAGTTGTGTAGGGAGGGAGGGCTTCGTGATTGCTAACAGTGACGGCAGCTTTCATTTTTATAATGTTTTCCACCGCAAGGTGGATTTTATAAGGTATTCCACCACAGTGCTATCCTTGAGTATGAAAATGGCTGGCAAAAGACCTCTAGATAACTGGAGGAGATTGTCACAGACTGTGGAAAGATGTTGTGGTTAACAGGGAGCCTCCTCTCTCAGGCAGAATGCCTTCTTCTTTAAGACAGCTGATCCTTGGCATGTGCAAAGAGAGTAAAACTGAGAGCAACTACACTCAGAATGAAAAAGGGAAATTGTGTCAATTGCCTTTGGTTGCATTTTCATCAGTGTTTATCAAGGGAAATTACGCCAGGGTGAAAGAGAACATCAAGTGCAGGGCGCTCAGCAAATCACCACCGAAGCTGAATATTTATGAAAATTTAATAGGGCATGTAGATTATAACTGATGTCTTTCAAGGCTGACTACTAAGGAATATACAGAGAAGGCATGTGATGGGAAATAAAGTTTACAACCCCGGTCCATGTGAGTTGATTGAGGACAGATAACAGACTGTAATCTCTGTGAGCCTTTTTGTATATTATACTCTAATTGCAATTAATAGCTCTGTGTACGTGAAGCCTCTTAGCAATTAGCCTTTTCTGCTTAAGCTTGGAATCAGGAATGTAATTCAGATGTAACTGTTAAGCTGGGAAAGGTCTATAAGTCCAAAAGCAATCTGAAAATAAACACACCTCCTTCGTTGAAAACAACATGCTTGTAAAGTCTTGCACAAATACTTCCTGAAAATGAATATAAAAAAAAAAATAATTATGTTAAGCCCTAAAAACATCACACTATAGCAGAATCTTCACCTTTTGGGTGGTGACAGACTGAGAAAAGCCATCCATAACAGCAGAATTCAGAAAAAGCTGGTCTGCCTCAAGAGAGCTGCATTATTCAGTGCAAAAACTAAACTTCATGGAAGCTAATTAATCTGGCATTAACTTACCCTTTACAGTAGAGGTTTCAAAGTTTAAATGTTCAGCTACATGCTGCTTATTTTACCTTAATGCCTGACTGAATCAGTGGGTCGATAGACTAAAGCCCGGCCACACCAGCTTCAGACTGTGAAATGCGAATCTTACGCTGGCTGGGAGGAAGAACAAAATCTTCCTCACATCCCAGGATCACTATCCTTCATTTAAACATTATAAAGAGCTAATAAGCCTTGCCCCATCTTTGCATGAAGGAGGCAGGTATTATCAATCCCATCTTATGAGTGCTGATATCTTGGAGAGATGTGAAGTGACTTGACCAGTTCAGCTGGATCCTTCTTTTAATCAGTAGATAACATCCTCAACACAAGACGATATTAGTTTAAAATATTAACACTTCAAAATACGAAACTTGTCTCCAGCTGAAAAATACGTTGTTTAATGAGGGAATAAATACAATCATTCCCTTTGAAATGCAGAACTGGCTTTGGTTGTAGCATACCAAATATTAAAAGTACTTCTTATTAATAAATCTGACTTTCACTGACCAAGCCTGGAGGCACAGCCATTGATGGGCATAATACAACACAGACACAATACAATGTATAATATTAACTATAATGCTCTACTCCAACTCCGTTTACCTCTGTACAAATGTCTTCTTATTTCTTTGCAGTCCATCCATAACCGAAGACAAGCTGCTTTCTGCTGGTGAGTTAATTTTGTTTGGCGTTGACATCTTTCCTCAAACTAGCGAGAAGCTATTTTGGTAACATTTCAAATTTGAAATTTATATTTTAATGTGGCAATACTATTTAACATACAACAAGGTGTTAAAATAAGGACTGAAAATGTCAATTATTATGAGCAACGTTTTGTGGAAAGGCATTATTCACTTGTTTGCTTCATCCCAATATTTACAATTTTAAATGTCAGTGCTGTAGGTTCAACCGCCTCTTACATAATTTAGATAATTTTGGTTTTTTTCAGGATTTGGTTGTATTTCACAGTAGTAACACATACCGCCACTTTTATAAACAGCTATTATCTCTTTCCCTTCACAAATCATTTTCACTGAGCAAAATATATGGAAAATTTGGTTTCAAATGTTTCATGTTAACTCTTACCTTGTCCCTCTCTATCTGTTAACAGTTCATTTGGGGTTTAGGTCTTCAGTCAACTGGCAGCATGCCATTGCTAAAGAGAGATGGCAGATGCTTGAAGCTGCACAGTCAGCGGTATCAGGCTGGCCACCCTTCTCCCCTTGAAGGGGGAAAAGACACAGCGCAGCTGGGAAGCACCACTGGGGTCCCTGGCTGTACCACACACAACATCCATGGCCATAAAATTCATCACCGGCCTAATGCAAGTGGAAAAATTCAGAGCAATTTGCCTTTTTCAGGTTTTGCTGAGATTGGGCTGCTGAGGGCTGGGCAGCAGCAAATCTTTCCTGGTCACTGCTGCTTTGCACAACCTCCAGGCAATACAGAGCTGTAAAACCTGGTAGAGAGCTTGAATCACAATTTTGGTACTCACTTTCTCACCTACATCAGTGGATGGCAGACAGACCTGAGAGCAATCACACTCGCCGGTGTGAAACATCTCACATTAATAAGGCTCACTTTAGTGCTGGGGATTCAGTGAGAGACTGCATCTGACTCCAGTGAGCTGCAGAACACACCCTAAATACAAACTTTACATTGCCTTAACTTTGCTTTTTAAAATAGACCGCTGATACTGAGAATTATATAAATAAACACATAAGTTTAGTGTTCAACATGACGGATAGTTGCCCCTGGGTAAGCATACATGCTTGCATTAGAGAAATAAAATGTAATTAAGGTTACTTAGTGCTGGGAATCTTATGATATTTGTATTATTTTGTTATTGCTAATGTATTAATCAAATCCGTATCAGCGGTTATTCACTGTCTTTAGTAATAGTGTCTCATTTGCCTTTCTTCTAAAATTATTATTTATATTTCATGCTTAAGGTGTAGCCATTTTAATGATGAACCTCAAAGTTGAAATCAGCATGTGATTTATTTGTTTCTTTGTAGTTCCTGGTTGTGGGAACTGTCCCACCAGAGAACAGGTGGGCTTAACGTCTGATACACTTTTTCACTTGCAAAACTGGATCAATTAACTAGAAAAAAATGTATAAGCTGACCGTAGGTTCAGCAACTTTATTTTCTCTAGTGGTGGCTACTAGTCAAATGTTGCTATATTTAAGCACGATTTTCCAAAAGTCCATATTCTGGATAAGTATACTGCTCTGTATTTTGTAAAGGTATTAGAAGCTTTAACAGATTCTGCTTCTGCATTTCATTGGTGATGATTATTCTCATTCTAAGGACCAGCTTTGTTACAAGGTGGATCTAGATACACAGTAGTTATCCTATTAGAGATGAATGCTGCAGAGAGTTTTAGGTAAGGAGGAAGCAAAGGGGTGCGCCACCTCATTTCACACTCACCAAGGGGTAATGGCTTCAGTCTGATCCACGCTATGTGTAAGGTATCAGAAAGGGTTTCACAGCTAATTGCATGTAGCCCAAAATGCCCAGTCACACACAGTCTTAACGGCACAGAACCATTTAATTTTTTCAGCTGCTGTACTTGGCTCTGGAAGATCCAAGGGAGCAAGAATAGCATGCCAGAAGCTTCACGGAGACTGTTTTCTCCAACATACTGTATGCAGAGCACAGGCAGACCTCTGGACCTCTACTGAAGGGGCCAAGTTTTTTTTCAGGGAACTCTCTGTCCCTACATGAAGTACTATTTACAAAACACAAAAGCTATAGCATATGAGTTAAACAAAAAGCTATCTTATAGTGTGGATGCAGTATTCCATAGGGATAGGGATTGAAACATATATTCTCTAAGCAGAATCCATAATAGCTCACAAAATCCCTAAGCAAGGACTGTAGCAGGTTTATGACTGCTAAGAAAACAAGAGTAGGAAACATAGATGGGATCATAAGTGAAAGTATAAAATGAAATTCATGAAAATGCTGAGCTAAATATGTGTTCTTATATTCATAAATGCAGTAGAGTCTCTATCGTGCAAAACATTTTTGCGTCTTGGTTTTAACCTGAGGCTGTAACAGCTACTATGGTTTTGCATCATTTGTCAGAATTATACAGTTAATTTGAAATAATTTATATCAGTTTATCTCTGCTGCCTTCACTGGTATTATGTCTTTATTGCTCTCCTCTCTAATAAGAGACTACTGAATTTTCGTTCTTGCTTTAAACACTGAAAGAAATACCATATTCTCCTTTCTATTCATATAAGCGGAGTTTTACTCTTTTAGGGTCAAATCCAATTTTCATTAAGTCAACACAATGCTTTTAATTTATTTCTGTGGGAACTGGATCAGACTTTCATAGCATAAACTGAATTGGGTATCACCTCATAGTATATACATTGCAAATTTGCAGGAGACTTCATGCGTTCAGGCAGTTTGAAAGGTGAAGCTAACATAAACCATATTTAGTAGATGGAGTAAGAGCTTTGTACTTAAAATCCATTAAAATACTTTCACGTGAAAACAGCTTGGCTCCAAATTATATCAAGGACATTTCAAAAAGTTAATGATACACAGTCAGATCTCATATGACGCCCTGGGAGAGGGGGGGAAAAAGGAAAGATAAAAATAAGTTGTAAATATTTCCTAGACTGTAATCGTTCAAGACATAAGAAACACTAGCTGCTAACACAATCAGTGGGAAGCATTATCTCTAGTTAGCAAGTGTTATTTTCTGGATGTGCATGTCTGAAAGAATTCTGCCTCTATGTCTCTCCAGGACATACTGGATAGCTTATGAACCTACTAGGCAACAGTAATTAATTGGCGACACTTAAAACCAAGAAATCCCTAGTGTGAGATAAGGTTTATTCAATTTTTTAAGAAAGAAGTTGGTAGGCTTTACATCCCTCTTGGGTGATGACAATTATTCATGACACTACATTTATGAAACTAAGAGCTTATATGAATATATGAAAATACACTAACCTCCTGAGACCAAATTTGTAAGTATAAATTGAAAAATAAACTATTACAGTGTGTAAAGAATGAGTGATGAAGCATTACTGAATATGCAGAAATAATTTCTGATCATTGACTACCATCAAAAGAATTACTTAAATCGCTATAGCTCTACTGAACCCAGTGAAATGTAGGCATTTAAGGGGTGTGATTATGTCTTGGGGCATCTTTTTTTTTTTTCCACATGACCCATTTTCAACTATATATCCATTTTCATAATGACAATGATGAAAAGATAACCAACACAGAGATGAAGAGCTCTTAGATTTTTGAGGCAAGCAGGATGTTACATGGCACACATCATTCAGTTCTCATGGTCAGAGAACACAGGTATCTAGTTATTAATGGTGTTATATGTTGAAAAAACCTTCAATAGGCTGAAGGGTCCAGATACCAGAACATACAAAAACCATGAACATAGCTTGGGTTACAAAAGTTTTAGTTGAGTAGAAGCTGTCTTATGCTGATGAAGCAATATAAACTGTCTGGGTCTTTCTATCAGAAAAAAAAAATTCTGCCCTACTGCTGCAACCTTTGATTTTCATTCCTCAAATGCAGAGGGCTTTGATGAGCTTACGTTACAAAACAGCCTCTCCATATGGCAAACTCAGAGTAAACTTGAGTCTTCCCTGTTTTATACACAAGAGTATAAAGTGGCCTCCTACAAAGGAGGTCAAGTGGCTTCACCCGAAGATAAAGAGCAGGGAAGTAAAAGTACTTTACCTCAACGTCTGCTTCCTGCATAGATCTCTGCACTGACCTGGGGCAGACCATATCATTTTTAGGCAAGCTCTATGGAATATTTGAATTAAGATAGCCTATGATTAGCTTTGTCTCTTTGTGATTTTAAGTTTATAAGTTCACAAGCTTGTAAGTACAGTATTTTTCTTATTTCTTACAACAGTAACTGGGCTGGAAGACCTCGTGACTTACTGACAGTAGAGTTTAGGAGAGTCATTTTTATTTGGAAAGACATGATAAATCCCTATCTTCTGAACTTCCTCTAGAGATTTTTCAAGAATAATGAAGCAGAGCAGAATCAACTCAGAAAGATGTTTAATAGAAAAACATTTGCTGAGACCAGCCTCCAGAGCAGGTAAGTCTGCACTGCGGGGAGGGAATCACAGAATCACATGGGGTTAGAAGGGACCTCCAGGGATCATCTAGTCCAACCCCCCTGCCAAAGCAGGTCTACCCAGAGCAGGTTGCACAGAAACGTGTCCAGGCGGGTTTTGAATGTCTCCAGAGAAGGAGACTCCACCACCTCCCTGGGCAGCCTGTTCCAAGGCTCTGCCACCCTCATAGCAAAGAAGTTCCTTCTCATGTTTAGGTGGAACTTCTTATATTCAAGTTTGTGCCCATTTTGTCTTGTCCTATCCCTGGGCACCACTGAAAAAAGACCGGCCACATCCTCTTGACACCCGCCCTTTATAAGTATTTATAAGCATTGATCAGATCTCCCCTCAGCCTTCTCTTCTCCAGACTAAAAAGACCCAAGTCCCTCAGCCTTTCCTCGTCAGAGAGATGTTCTAGTCCCCTCATCATCTTCGTAGCCCTAATACGACACCATAACATTCACTGATCACAATAAAACTGCATTTTAAAACTAGTGAAGTTCTCCAGAAACAATATTCCAGGCATTGTTTGGTAAAAATATACCTAAGGATTTAGACAGGTCTGTGGATTACAGCCTGTACTATACATGCTCAGTAAACAAATGATGAATGCGATGATTAAATGAAAAGACCTTTCGGGGAAAGAATCAGCACAGAGCCAGTTCTTCAACTTTTTGGAAGTTTTTGTCTCCATGTTTTTTCACTGTCAGTTACAGAGATTACATAGGTTTGACGTGAAGTGCAGTAATTGTATAAAACTGAAATGGAAGGAAACATAACACCTTCCTAATACTATTTCCACATAAACTTGACCTGTGTAAGTTAAAGCAAAATATAAATCCAAGTAAAAAAAAATATTTTAAAACTCCTTCCAATCAATTAGTGAACAAAGATCATTGTTCCTTTGTAACATTAGTAGCATAAACAATATTAAGTCTCAGTTTATAAGACATTAAAATTCCCAGGGTCACGTGTTTGCATATATGAACAGATTTGCCTGAACACATGAACAAAACTGTAATGAAACTTTTGAAACTTTCTGAAAATGTAGATTGGTAACTAGTTATAAGTGAATGGATTTTGATAGTTACTAGCATTTTAGCATGAGACATACACCAGCTTGATGGCATTACGCTCTCAAACAGTTCCTATAAACAGCCACTTTTCCGTAAAAATGTCAATTTAAGATATATTTTGAATTATAAAATAATTTATCAACCAAGTCGCTCAGTCCTAATGAAAATAAAACTCAACCCATTAAAAGCAGCATTTATAATACAATACTCAACTACACCTTTGTAAATAATTGAACCTGTCAGGACCGGAACGAGAGCTGTGCCAGCTGCTGTACACTTTGTGTCATCACACTTATTTCACTGAAAGAGGCAGCGTTTCTAAATGATGCAGATTTGGTTCTACAACTATGATCCACCAGAGCCAACCAAAGCTCAAAATCAGCTGGCTTTAGATTACAACATAAGACAGTATGAAAGCACTGGATCAGGAAAACTAGAGGAAACTGGTAGAAAACCAATATATTGATCCAATCTACATTAGCATCTGATGTAAGCAAAGTGAAAACATACATGAAAAAAAAAAATCCCTGCTATGATGTTGTATAATCACTTGATTTGGAAAAAAAATATCAAAGGAATTAAATTATTATTAGCATTAAGACAATTCTCAGTTGCCCACTGTGAATTATTTTACTGCTTAAAATGTAACACTTTACTGGACTTATATTAATGTTACCTACATATTTATTCTGCGAAGCACAAAATTATCACTTCCAAATGTAGCGCAAAATCTGTGATGCTTACGCAGTGAATCCGTTGATCATATGAGCATATTTCAAAATGACAAGATCTAACCAGCCACAGCGTCTCTTTCTGCCTGTAGTTACTCCCCACTCATGGCCACGGGACTGTAAAAGATCTCCAATTTCCTGAAAGACGACAGAAAGAATGCTCATGGCAGTTCACTGACAAATAGCAGGAAAACCAAATCTAAACAAATATAGACAAATAGCAGGAAAAATATAGTTGTTCAATTCCAAGGCTTTTCTGTAGGAAGAAAAGAATTAAGTTTTTATTAGGAGGGGACTTCGGTGGACGGCGAAGTCCCTCACACACAGGATTTCTACATTTCAATCACTAGCATTTCCAAAATACTTCTTTAATATGACTATTTCATGTTACAATGAGACACCTTTCTTCCTTCTTTATCTTATAGGAAGATTTCCTAGAAATTCAGCTCTGTTTTTAATGTTGTTTGTGTCTTCTTTCTTTGTCTGATCTTCTGGCATCTGTTGTTTTGGGGGGTGAGACTGTAACTGCTTGGGACACCACCAACATTCGTACAATGTGTAGGTCAACAGACTCCTTGACCATGCCAAGGAGGTCATGGTCAAGGTTCTACCACCGTATAAGACTGCCAACTGTTCCCTTCAGTCTGCCAGCGTTTCTAATGTGTTAAAAATGAAGAAAGAAACTTTATGCTCATGATTCATAAACCTAAAGGAAATCCCCAACTCATTTGAGGCATTAGAGAAAGGATTTTAGTGACTAAATCCTTAGATTAGATTCAGATGACTGACCTGGGGATTGCTGCATGTATAGCTCAGTCAATACCCCGAGCTTTCTAGTTTCTCGATAATGAAAATACAATAGACAGTTTAAAAGAATCAAAATCTCTCCCCTTCTTTTTATTGCTCAGTTGGTGCATGACTGGCTGACTCACACACCCCATTTATTCTATAAATCGCACAGAACACAGGCTGTTAAGCACAGAAGTTGTATCTTATAATTTAAGCTTTCCTGCAGCGCACTGACAGTTCCAGCCTCCAACAAACTCTTGCCACTCAAACACATCTAACAATATTACCTAAAACAATGAAATCTGTTTTCCCATCATTCTTTACAACAGAAGTGTGGACACTGTAATGTAAGAACATCGCTCGTGTTTCGTTTTTATGAAGGAAAATACCTTAAGTTTATAATGTAATTCTCCTCTGAGAGCATGATGGCTTGGCATAATTATTATTTATCCCTGGTATACCTTTACCCCATCCCACTGACCTGTTTTTTTGGCAACCATATATACTGCATTTTGTAACATTAAACCTACATTGATCTGCTCGGTAGGGAAGGCTCCGATTCCCACCCGAGTAGTGTATGCCTTCACCACACCGTACACATCGCCAACGTGCTGGGGAGGAATTCCGAGTCCGGTGCAGACACCGCCTACGGTGCAGTTCGATGAAGTCACGAAAGGATACGTGCCTGTCAGAAACACACAACAGCACAACCCTCACCAACAAGAAACAGAGACTGGTTTTCCTTTAGAAGTTGAAAGAAAATTTTTCACCTGTATGTTTGGGTGTAAAGCTAAACTGAAACAGCAGCCAAAGAGCAGGGCAAATTCTTCTTACTACATGTCCCTGTTTTGCTTTTAAGAGAACAAATTAAGCTGCTCTTCCCCAAATTGCTTCTTTCTGTAGTGAATAAGATCCACAAAAATCCCCTCAAAATGAAGGATTTTTCCCACTGAAACAGCTGACTTATCTTGGCAATTTGCATAAGTGTATTATTAGCAAGTAAGACAAATAAGTAAGTAATACTACTTTCTTATACTTAAGTATACTTCAGGAGGTATCCAGGATGTGTGATCTGTTCCAACCCGTAAGCTCTTCTGCATTCATCCTTTGCAACTTCCACTGAGGATTGCCCACAAGGGGAGAAATTTAGAAGCATCTCAATACCACTGCCATTAGGCACGGGATCTATTACAGGATGCTGCTGCTGAGTAAAGCTTTTTTCACTGTCATGTGTCTCACAAAGCATTTCCCCAACATCCACGGAGAGCCTGGTGAAAAGTTCAGTCTGACATTCCCAGTGCTCTGCATGAGCAGCTCTGAGACTCTGCAGCAAATTTTTTAAGCCTTCAGAGCTCATTCATGATCTCTACACCATGACTCTGGATTGCAGCATCTCTCCAGCTCTTTGTTTCATCTTCATGGAGTACTGAGTAGTTTAATTAGACTTTTGGTACGAGAGCAGAGATCAAGTGAAGAAGCCAGATTTACAGGTTATCTGCACCAGTTTAATCTTTCCTCCCCTGCAGAGGAATTATTTCAGCAGCGCTGCAGTGGGTTCCTGGAACGAATGGCAACGCGCACACACATTTTGAAGTAATGAAGATAAGAATATCTGGAGTGAAATTTCAACTCCACTAGAATAAACTTCAGTAAAAATCAATATTTGAACCCTAAGCACAATCCTGTTAATGATACAGTCTCTGGCTTACTGTGCTTTACTTTTGGGAGATCTGTTCCTATGAAAGCAAAGACTATTTTGCTTCTCTAGTTTCCTGTCCTGGCTGATATAAACACAAATCAAAATAAAGTTAATCAAAATAGAACTAACCTCTTTGGAGTTCAATTGAGTTTAGAGTTTAACTCACCAAAGTCGATATCAAGCAATGCTGCATTGGCTCCTTCAACTAAAATCTTCTTTGGGGAGCCATGAAGAGCTTCATACATAAAATATACGCCGTCTCGAACCATGGGTCTTATTTTTTCAGCATATCCCTGCAAATTTGAGTAGAACTGTCAGCTTCCCCAGAGAATGGCTGGAAGTAGGGAATACTGTGTTCACATTTGAAACACAAAACACACAGATAACACCTAATACACCAGCTTCAATAACTCTGCTTTACCTGAAAAATCCAACCATTAGCTTATCTTCTATTGAAAACAAATCAATGTATTGAAACACTTGCATAAGAAAACATGACTTGTTATGGCATTAGAATACCACAATTTCTGTATCATTTCTATTCACAGAGATGTTGTATACCTATCTCATTTTGTTGACTTAGTCTCTATATATTGTGTCTATACTCTAGCCACACTGACAGTGGGACTTAGAAATAGTGCAAGCTCCAAAAGAAAAACAAAAATCCCTAAAACAAATATTAAAAAGTATCTTTAAAGGAAGATACTCTGAACAAATACCAGACAAGACCTGGGAACAGATACTCTGTTCAGCTCTGAACAAATACCAGACAAAACCTGGGAAAGATAAGGGATTTTTTTTTAGCATCCTCTTTTCTTACATATTCATGAAAGAAGATGTTTTACCAGTGGCTCTTCTGAACTTATTTATAAAAAGACATTTTTCTTATAATACCAGGATCTTGAAACACAGCTTCCACCAAGAATTCTTCAGTAAGCATGGAAGCCTCTCAGATAGCCTAGCCCAGTCATGGCTAGAGGCTGCTAACTGCATGTGTCACCATGTGTTCTCTTGGCTACTTTAATACAGCAATTATTTTGTAAAATATTTTTTTGTAAAATAACTGTTTAAAAAAAATTGAAAAAAATTAAAGTATTATAGGAGATTTTGATCATCCACAAAATTTATAATAATGCCCACAATAAAAGAATATTCTATTACAAAGCATAGCTACTGCTTATTAAACAGTTTTATAATAATGAAATATGCATTTTTAATTTTAAATAATTAATTAGTAAATAGTAGTTCTGGTATGATTTTTTTTTAAATTAAAATAAATATTACTGTTTTCTTCTATACTTTCCTGGAAATTGAACAAATATTTTAAGTGTTAAATCCTTACCTTTAGCTTTTTCAATTGTCCTTCTATATCTATTTCCAATGTGGGAAACATTGACTTGTATTGTTGTGCCAGATTTTTAAATCTGTAAAATATTGAAATCATAACTATGAAGAACACTCTGAGTTCACAGAACCTTTGGCAAGAAGAACTCAGCTTCCATTATACACAGTATATGCAGAAAGCTATAGAGAGAAAATACCCAGAACTTCAATACTTCAACTTTAGAGCATATCCCAATGTACAAGATTTCATTTTAAATTATAAGAAACTCTGTGAAGTACAGGAAATATACACACACATTCTTTCCAGTTTTTCTTTCACCTTCTAGACAATTTATATACAAAATTCGGACACATATTTAAAAACATCTCCTTAAAAGCAGATCTGTCAGTGAAAAGGTATCACTCTTTTAAAAATAATATTTAGAAATGAAAATAGTTGTACCTTGAAGAAAATTCATCAAAGTCAGAAAGGAGGTCACAAATTCGAAGGCCTGTTCGTGCAGCTTTGGAAGAATATGTTGGTCCAATCCCCTTCTTTGTTGTGCCGATACTAATTAAAAAGAAACACACACCCCCCCAACATGTATAGGTATAATATGCTCTAGCATAAATTTAGCATGATAACCAAAAATACACTTTATGCTATAGTGATTTTGTTACGGCTCTTCAATATACCATATACTGGGCAGGAGTTCCAAGACATTAGAAAAATGACTAAAGTTCTATAGTAATAACAAACACATAGCAACTTTCATGCTTCAGTGGATTTGTATAAATATTGCTAATATTCATGGTATGCACTAAAGCATTAAGCCTTTGGTCTGGCTGAGACAAGATTAGTTGAAACTATACTATCCTGTGGTACTACTGCATCCCTTCGCACAACCAATAGGAAACAAATGTTATTTTCACAGTCGCAGTAGTGCCTCTAATTGTAAATAAAACACAGTTCTGTGAGCAATCCAACTGGTTTCCTATGGCTTTGCCATTACTCATGTCATTTCTGTCCCTACAAACTCTTCCTGCCTCCTATAGAATAATAGTTTGGGTTGGAAGGGACATTTAAAGGCCATCTAGCCCAACTGCCCTGCAATGAGCAGGGACATCCTCAACTAGATCAGGTTCCTCAGAGCCCCGTCCAACCTGACCTTGAATGCCCAGGGATAGGGCATCTACCAACCCCCTGGGCATGGGAAACCTGTTCCAGTGTTTCACTACCCTCATTCAAAAAATGTCTTTCTTCCTTTATCTTGATGAGGATAAAAATGAAATTGTTTCCCTACCCGCATGCCTATTGTCAAGTGCATTTTAGAAATACAGTAATTTTGAGATGTCTACTTGTATGTTAAGTTTGGCTGAAATTTTCCAATGGGATCAAAAACTAACAGGCGACTAACAGAGAAAAAACACAGTGTGTTCACATAAACCTTTGTTCTTTCAGAAACCAGAATAACAAAGTTTGAATACTGTGCTAAAGTGTAAGATCAAAATTAAAATAGAAACTAATATCTCCATGAAGTATAAGTGAATAAACGTTTACAAGCGTGGAACTTCAGACCTGATTCAAGAGAGCATCACTAGTTTGATATCAAAATTGGATTGGAAATGTCATTTTAATGGAAAATAGTTTTGAAGATTTGGTAGGAATTTCAAAATCTCTATGTGTTGCAGAGAACTGGAAAATGGAAATATGTAAGAACTCATACCCTGCCTTTTCAGTAATACCTCAGTTTGTTCACTAATATAAGCAGGAACAGAACAGAGGCACAGAGTTCATAACATCAGAAAGGCTCTTTAGAGATACATTGCTTTTCTGTTTTCCAAAATTACATCAATTTTTCAAATTTGCATAATTATTAATGATGGTGTTAAAAATACTTACTTTTTTCCTTCTTGTGCTTGACGTTGCACTTCCTGGAGCCCATCTACTGCCTGGTGAAAATCAAACACTGCAATGGGAAGTCAAATGGATACGGTGGGAAACCAAAAGAAGAAAAACATTCTTCTTTAAATCCCAGACATCTATAATTTCACGAATAAGTGCCCTTGTTATCCTTGATAGTGACAGACCTCCTCATGTAAAAACAGAGCTAGGACTTTGTGAAAACATATAAAACATGGCACTTTAGTGGATATATATTCCATTATTATGTTTCAGATATGAAACATGCAAAGAAGCTGTATTAGATCATATATATGTCTGCTCTGTGAAGTAATAATGTAGTTTAGCACCATAAACTCATTTATGAGTTTTTTGCCCCTTCAATCATCACTTACCTATATGTGCTCTATCTGATATAATCAGTCTTTTCTCCCAATCTTTTAAGCCTGGCAGAAAATACAAAGAAAAGTATTATTTCAGCTATGCTGACTGGTCAAACTTTGAGATTTGCTTTTAGTAAATTTTTAGTTACAATGTGAGTATCAAATATCAGCAGTGTTTTTGTTAACAAACTTCTATAATTTTTTACTTTTTCTGTTTTCTCATTTTGGTATGGGACAAAGATACTCACTTCTTAATGCCAGAATGCTGTGGCTTACACGCAATTCTTATTTCAAGGAAAGAGTTCTGTTTAACTTGCTATATGATAAATCACTTAAACTCCATTTGTGCCTCAGAAAATAGAGAATTTATGCATATAGAATCATAAAATAATTTAAGATGCAAGAGACCTTAGAAGGTCACCTGGTCCAAAGCTTCGCTCAAAGCAGAAGCACCTAAGTTTACACCTGGGCACAGAAATGGGGAAACAGAAACTCTGGGTTAAATCATCACAGTTTGAGGTCAAAAGGAGCTTTGCCATACACTTTAGTATTTTATTTTCTACCTAAGGTGGTATCAAATGCCATAAAACTCCCTGAAAATCCATGAAAAAGATTGCTTTTGAAAATCTGTCTGAAGATTGTAACACAATTCAACATTTTAAATACTGCTTTCCTCATTCAAAATCCGGAATGTTATTACACTGAATATTTATGGTCAGAAACAAAGGCGTAAAAAAAAAAGGTGAACCTGGCTGCCAATATAAAGGTTAAAAATTACTCGATACAAACCTTTCTTTTCATTCTTTTCAGCTTCTTCAAACAGGCCTGGTAAATGGATAACCACTCCATTACCTTTGGGAACATAAATGATTTATTTTAAAGCAAGAAATAAACCACTCATTCTTAGGTGTAAAGGCATGTAAATACTTGCTGTCTGAAATTTTATTTATAAAGTAAGGCTAAAGCTTCTCACAAAGCGATCTGGAGAACTTTTCGGATAAATCCTCGTTTTGGGTAAGCAGCTACAAGCCTGATACAATCAGAAACAACAGAGCTTACTTGTTTCAGCTGTGAATGCGGGGCCTGCCCCGAAGCCAGCTGAGCTAAGCGGATTCTTGTCTTTCTTTGTGGTAGGACTTTGCACCACCCCGACTTCAGCCTCCATTGTTCACTGGTACAAGCTCAAAGAAGTCTGTGGCCTTACAGCACTGACATACAGCTTGTGTGACAGTATTTAAATTTTCTTCAATATTCACATATTTGTTTTAAACTTGGCTCAAGCAATGCTTGATACGTTATCAATGCTTTCTCCCTGCTTCTGAGCTACAATATAGAAGGCACAAGGAATACAGAGCATTACTGATGAGAGGTGGAGTATTAGTGATGGAGTGGGCTGGAAACAGCTGTACCTCCCTTCTTGGGAAGAGCAGAAATATCTGCAAAAGCCTGTCTCAGCCTAAATTTAGGATAACTTAAGCTATAGTCTTTACTAACTGACAGGATGAAAGAGGAAAACAAGATAGTACACTGTGTTTAGCAGAGGGAAAAAAGTATTTATTTTATACATTTCAATCATCTGTTTAGAAATTATCAAATGGAACAAAACTGCAACTACAGTTCCATGACTCACTAAAATTTACACTAATTTCTCACACAGTCTATATATGATTTTTCTGTCAGACAGAACCATGATTTTGGACAAGACTTAAATTTGCCTATCACTTATATATGAGTTTAATGTCCAATAAGCAATGCAAACTTTTTTGCAATGCCATTTGCATCAAATAGCTTTACAGTGAAATACAAACATCACCTTCAACAGAAAAAAAGAAGACTGGATAATGACCTTCCAGAGCCCTGTAACCTGGAAATTATTTCTGGGAAGTCAGTAAAGAGATGCCAGAGATAAACAATATTATTTATTTAGCCTAAGTGTTGGGTTTTGTATCATCAAAGTACAACATTTGTATTTCTGAAAGTATAAAAGGAGTGTTCAAGTGGTGGGTGGGATCCAAACTTGTACCATAAATAGAAGAAAGAACAACACAACAGAAAGAGGGGGTTCTTACTTTCCGTTTTCTGGTAGCAGACACTAAAGTGACACTGAACATAAAATAACTCTTCATGTTAAAGCAGCAGTGAAATAAAAGTCAAACAGCTGAAGCAGATCTGACTGGCAGTCACCTGTATGTTTTCCTTTGTTTGCTACTACAAAACATGGTTGCAGCTGCCCACCATGTAATGTTATTTCATAAATTCAAAAATTCTCTTACCAATAAAAGAAATTGCCTTTGCATTAATGATGCCACTAGGAAACAGGTGAAAATCATATTCTTTCCCATCAACAACCACAGTATGGCCTGCGTTATTCCCACCCTGCAAGAGAAAGAAACATCAGAAGATTAATGGTCTTATACTACCCCTTTAAACTCTCATCAGATTTTTTTTTTGTTTATACATTGGTGTCTTAGGTCACTGCTTTCTCCACCTTAGAGGTTCTTGAGATGTTGTAGTATTGTAAAAACGGGTTCAGACAGGAAGATTAGTGGGCTGAAGGACTGTAGAGTTACAAAGCAGAATGACACCATGGAGTCAAGGCAGGATGGGGCAGAGAAGAGCAATTGCAGGAGCGATGGTAGAAGCTGGAAGAGAACTGAAGCTTTCTGGGAACAAAACTGGATGGAGCTATGACCCATGGAGTCCTGTCTCTAACGTGCCTACACAAGCCCATCCTTTTGGGGCATCTTCTGTGCACGGTCATTTCTTTGGATCTAAGCCTACAATGCCCAATATTTCCTCTTGAAGCTCTTCCTTCCTTCCCACCCACCCACAGCTGCTGCTCCTCCAGGTGTTCAAGATGGAAGGGCTGTATAATGCTGGGAGCACATGTAGTCTTTGCAGCTTCGTAGAATCTCCTTGTCAAGGGATGATCTTCCCAGTTAGCACCACTACCACTTTATGGAGTTTGCTACAGCTCGGACCTTACAAGACCATCTACAAGACCTGAGAATGGGAACTGGTATTGCCCTCAAAAAACTGAGTTATCGCAAATAGCTTTAAAAGAGAATGACGGAACAACACAAAAACTTGAAGAGGTGAGTAAACGAAGGTCTTAAGTTGATTTACACAGAAACAGTAAGGAGTTTTAAAAAGTAAAGGTTTTCTTGACAGGCTTAATGTTCATCGCTGTTCTGTCATGATGTAACTTTTTCTCCTACTGATAGGGATGGGAAATCTGACCGCTTGTTTGCTGTGGTGCTACAGGGCCCTCTGTTTCCCAAAATGATTACAAATCTTCATGTATTTGACATGAAGCCTGAATGACACAAAAGTGTCTAGAATGAGGGCATCTACTGGAAGGAGAACCGCAAGTCACTGGTAATCTGCAAATAATGAAAAGTGTTGGCTGAATGAGTGGAGTCATCATATGAAAACTCTGAGAAAGCACAGTCATTTATAAAAAATAATAATACAACACATGTTCTTCCAGAGTTTTGTTTCCTCTTAATTTACTCATTTGCCCATCTATTTGCATGTAATATACAGGAAAATGGCAACTGACATTCCTTTCAAAATGTGGGTGTATGCTGAAACACAATGTAAGAAAATAAAAGCTACTGGATATAAAAAAAAAAATTTAAAAAACCAAGCTTTTTTAAGCAGTGAGATGGAGGAAAACATTAAGAAATATACCTATAAATATGGCAAAAGTAGTTTTCATGTTTTGGAAGATGTGAGCTTGACAATGAAGTTTAAACAGATAAACCTGCTAAGGGAGAGTCGAGCGGGAGCTGTAACAGAAAAACTGGCGCACACACAAATTTCATAAGATTTAGCAATCGGCTGGGTAGGTAACCCTTGGGCTGGGAAGGACTTTCAGGTGCCTCATTAATGCAGAGTTATAACTTGTGCAGAGAATCCTGAAGAAAACAGACCCATCCTGGGTATTTAGGTTGCCTCCCACATAGAAGCAGCCAATTGTAGGAACCTGGATCTAGTTAAAGGTATTGAACTATCCAGCAGGTTAATAAATCATGCCAGAGACTCCTTTACATGATATTTAAGACTCCTTCACATGATATTTAAGAGGTCTGAGACTGGATGGATTGCACTGGTTGAAACATCAGTTTATTTTATTATAGCTGTATCAGGCTTGAGAAAGAGGCCACTAACTTCTGAGACAATCAGCTTTCCTTTTCTCCTTGCCTATAGACAACACCAAGATGGAAGCTTTAGAAGAATGGACTCAATTTAACACTGATTTAATCTCTGCTACAAACAACAACTTTTGCATTTCCTGGGAAAATGGGGAACCAGGCCCCTTCAAAAGTATTTGTTGTCACTAATACTATAGTTATATTCTGCTTTTCTTAACACAGTTATGAACAAATGCAATCAGGCTTGAGGATTCACAATCTGAGACAACAGCACTCCTAATTTAGAGTCAGAAGAGTTTTCTTGTGTCCTAAAATTTTAGAAGGTAGGATATACCAGTATGAGAATGTTTATGAAAGACAGCTTACGCTTTTGGAAATTTTTCTTTACAACTGAAACCCAAATGGTGTATCTTTCTTTAGAAAATGCTTAAAAAGGGACATTAATCAGTCAACTGTGAAAGCTGGCATTCATAAAAAAAACTGCTGCAGCACAGAAACATCAGATCTGATACACCATTAAATTGTCAAAATCCCTGAATCCACTTTCAGTTCCTCTGGACAGATAATATAAATCAAGAATTCAGTGACAGAGCTTATAAAACAGCACTTCTCAAATTTGAAACTAGCATTGACAGCTCTGGAACCATTTTTGTGCTCTGCTTATGTTGGTCTGGATTTCCTAAACAAGTGTCTCCTGAGTGTATTTTTATACGGACCCTCAGGATGCCTCCACTTGGATCAAGAGACCTTTGGTCTTTGTTTGGCTCTTGGTTCAAATGCAGCTCTGCTTAACAAGCTTCTGTTTAATATCCAGACCCAGCTCACAAAATCTCTGCTGTGCACCACTGATCTCACCTGGATTTTATTTACCTTTCATCATTTGCACTTTTCTAGGTCTCTTGCAATGTATCTGCCTCCTTTTGTTGTTCTTCAAAAACTTGTCTAACAAAGGGAAAAGTTAAGGCAACAACTTCTGACAGATTAATCACCAATGCCACTTTGGCATCACCCGCATTGCAAAATGATGGCATGACCAGAAATAACAATTAGAGTTCACTTCCAAAATCTGTGAAGCCTGGGCATTCCCATTAAACTACTCCCGTGTGGCAAGTTCTGTTCCCAAGAAGGAACCATCAAGTGAGCTGCTGAAGCTCCAAAAGGCTCAAACATTAGCCTCCACTTCAACCTCAAGCTTTTCTTACTGCTCCTTCAGTAGCACTTGGGTCTCTTCTGTTAAACAACTTTCATCTCTAATGACTCTATTAAAACTGTACCAAATGCAGGATTTCTACCAGGTGCAGGTGATTGGGGCTATCAAATACAGCAAACTGCAATAATGAAGCTGGCCTGCAGGTTGAGTACCTGCAGCAGGAACTCTTTCCTCCCAGTCAGCCTTATGATGCATGTTTGAACAGGAATGAAATCTGTCCTGACGCTCAGATGAGTTTCTGCCTGCTCTTGTGCAGGAGACTGAATTCTCCTTATGGTGGGTTCCAGATACTCTGCTGGTTTCCACTGGTTAGCGCATCTTTCATTTGCTCAATGCTCTTCACAATGCCTAAACATATTTTGATTAACGAACTAGACTGATACCAAAAATCACCAGAGCGCATATAAAATGCCTTAAAACCTGATGATAATTTCAAACCATAAGTAGAGAATGAACACAAAACAGGTGTGTTTCTGATGGGTCCCACCTTCTTCCAGTTAGCAACGTTAATCAATACAATGGGGAAAAAATAGAAACTTGTTATTGAATATCTGCAGCTGACACAACTACCCTTTGAGCTGTGTACCAGGAGTCTGAGTTCTTTAGCCAATTGGTATATGCAGTAAGTGTCTAAAATGTCATGACTAAGTTTAGAGTAAATGAATTAAAACCAAAAAGGTAGCCCAAACTTTGGAGAGGAGAGATCTATGCTAGGAAGCACATGGAGGTGTCTGAACACAGCTTCAGTACTGGCTGATACGCCAAAAGTGAACCTCGCGTGTATAAATGGGAATATCAAGTAGGAGTAGAGAGATTGTATTACCTCTCCTTCTGGCAGTGGTGCAACTGCTACTAGAATACTGTGTCCTTGGTCCTCAGACAAGATTACAAGATGATCCTCTCTGGCATTATAATCTATGAATTTATAATCTATGAATTGGAATACCAGCTACAAGCCAGCAGTTTGGGCAGTCTGCATCTGAAAACAAATGCTACGATTCCTGTCTCTTTTCACACTAAGTCTCCCAGCTCTGCTAATTCCATCCACTGATGAAACAAAACATTTTCTGGAATTCAACTAAATCTGCAGGCCAAATACCTCTCATCATATTGTGAAACTGTAACATACTTATCTGGATTGAGCCACTTTCTTCCATTTATAGCATTTCATATGTGATTCTGAATAAGAAAGAAGGAGGACCGTTACATAAATTGTTTCTTCTTTTTCTTTACAGTTTAATTAACAATGGCTCTTTCTAACTTACATTAGCAATTGCTTGGAACTAACTTGAATAAATGTAGCTTATAAGTGTTAGCAGCATAACTGGCTTTGACATGAACTTTATAATGATATAAACCCATTGCCTTTCATAGAATCATAGAATGGTTCAGACTGGAAGGGATCTTAGAGATCATTGAGTTCCAGCCCCCCTGCCAGGGGATACCTTTCATGGTATTTCTCCTAATTTACAGTAGTGCAAATGAGTTTAGAACATCACTGGTTTGAGAAAAAAAAAAATCCAACACAGACAAACGCAATGCATTTAGTGCTTTGAACACTCAGCCCCTTAGACACAGTGTCACAAAATCCCCTGTGTGTGAAAGCTGTTGTCATATGACTGGAAGTGCTGTATATTCCAGTCAGCAGGCTGCTGCCACAGATGCTTCTTACAGTTTCCTTTACTGGAAGTTTTTTCTTGTTTTTTTTTTTTTTCCAGTTAAACTATCACCTGATAACACCCAACTCACTCCAACTCAGTTCCAAAAAGTGGATCATAACTTTCTTTTTTAAAGCCCAAGCCATTGGAAAGAGCTAAGTTAGGAAATAATCCGAAGTATACTTAGACCAGAAAAACTGAGGGAGCAGTGATTTTCAAAGCTATGGTGGTGACAAGGAGCTGGAGTAAGTTGCAAGCATTTATCTCCTGACATCGATCATCACCAGCCAAATCTAGTTTGCCTTGCTCTTCTTCCCAAAGAACGTCTACAATAACAGTTTCAAGGAAGAGCAACTCTGCACAGAACTGCTATGTCCGATTCCTCCATCTGTTCAAGCGTGTCCCTGCTGTGTCCCTTCTCACTGTCTCATAGAATGAACACAATCCACAGGATCCCACCTTCCCAACTGAAATAGCAATCTCTTCAAAACCTCATGAACTCCCATGGAAGGAGACCTTCTAAAGCCTAGTGACATAAACACATAGATTATAAACACAAACACTCTTAAGAAGAGCTAAGCAAAATTTTTGACCTTTTTAAAAAAATGTAAACTCATTTATTGCGCAAGTATCAAAAACTGAAGCTTGTATCATATTTTGCAATAAATGTACTATTTTTCCTTTACTACAAAAGAAAAGCAACCCTAACTTATATGGATACCTTGGTCTTCCTAAGTATCTGAAAAATGCAACTTGAAAAGCCAGGTCTAATTCAACTCAGGTTTTAAACAGCAGTGTTGTCTTCTCTCAAACTTACCTTCTCTAGTTATTTCTCTCAAACTGAGTTTAAAGTTTTGTCAAACCACTTAAAAACAATCTACTGTTACAGACCACTACAACAAAGCACAGGCTTAACTCCAGTAGAAGATGGAAAGAAAGTAATGAATTCAAGCTATATTGATAGAAAGTGCTACAGTGGAAAAATCATTCCGACTAATGTTACCAAAATCCTAAAAAAAAGGAAATCAAACATGAAAAACCTCAACCTGTCTGCTCATCTTTAGTCCTCTCTTGTGAAGAAGCGTAGTGACATCCCTGTGGGAAGTAATACGATCCAAGGATACGAACATAACTTTTCTTATATCTGTAAACAAGTTAACAACAGCTAGTGAGTTACAACAGGAATCAAACAGAACAGATGTCATTCCAGCTTAATTTTCAGCTGCTTTCTTTTGATGCTTGTAGAGGATAATAAATTTATCGGGCTTTATAAAGGGGATTGAAAATTAAGCTTGCTTTCTTATGGAGATTTGGAAACTTTAAACCTGACCTTCTCATACAGTATTTATAATCCTGGTGGTCCTGAGATGATCTCACTGATGCCCAAAGGAGAGGCCAGTTTAAAATAGCAATGTTACCATGTTGCTCTAAAGCCTAAAATGATATAGTGTAGCATGTAAGTACATTTAAGCAAAATGAAAAATAGAATTTGGATAAAATACCTTGGAAGTGATGGATTGCTACCAAAAAAGTTTCAATTTTGAAGGGGTGGACTTCTGTATTGTAGCTAAGGAAACCACTCACACTTAATGAGTACCCTCCGGCGCTGAATACCAAAATAAAACTAATTTTTTTGCAAAAAATTACTTTGAAATATGCCTGGACGAATGTACATGCAAACAGGATTATTAGCCTTCCCAAACATTAGAGAAATCAAAAACAACAGTCCTGCAGTCACTGAACACTCATGATTCCAAGGTTATCAATCTCTTCACTGAAGATCATCAAGCACTAAATCATTAGGAGATTAAAGTCTTTACATGCTACTTTATCCTGTAGGGAGAAATTATACTAAATATCAGGGTTAAATCTCACTGAAAGGAGAGCAACACATGATACATACACACAGAGTAAACCAGTAGCCAACAAGCCCCTGTAAATCCATGTAACCATCACATAGAAGTGCCCTCATTTAATCCCCATTGCAAACAGTTCCAGCAGCCCAGGATCAATAGGGACAGTCACGACGATGTGTGACTGCTTTGTCCCACCATGTCAGCAGGACAACAGGGGAATAAAGGAAATGACCCTGTTTTGCACCTAAATCAGTCAGAAAAACTTCTTGTCTGGCATTTCTGCCATGTTTAGGTTTTATTATTCAATCATTTGTACGCTCCTTTGCATTCTTTAATAATACATAGAGTATTTACTTTGCATTCATCAAAACACTAGAACAAGGAAATAAGGAAACTGGCAATAATATGCAGCAGTGATTTGCATTGTATATTGTATCGGAAGCGTTGGGCACGTCCCTTCACCCTTTCTCTGATGTTGCAATGGTATCCCCAAAGCCAGAACATTGCTAGGCTTTTCTCACTGATGAGCCTCTCTCAATCTTATTTATTAACATTCACTCCATCAAGAAAACATTCAACATCCTTGGTGTATGACTTGGGTAAATCTCTTCGGTCCAAACGACTGCAAACTACTTAACCACAAAAGACCTTCACTGCACTGTTACCTTTTTCAAGCTCCTCAGCTTTTCCTCAGTATTAACATCAACTATAATTTTTCTATCTATCTCAAAAGATCAGATGATCCCTTTATAAAACCAAAGCAATTCTTAACTTGAAAGCAAACTGATTTGGATAGAGGACATGTTTTAAAAAGTGACTGCGTATTTAGTGAAAAATAAAAGTACATTAATATGAGAAGCTTAACAAATTTAATAATAGCTCTTCTTATGGCAATCACATTCTTAAAATTTGGTCTTGTTTCTTCAATGCCAGTTCTTAAGGGAATGCCAACAACACAAGCAGATTGTTTCCAGATTTCCAGATGCTGGAAGTGTCACAGGTCTGACACATCCAGCACTGGAATAGCAGTGCCAAGTGAAGGCTTAAAAAAAAAAAAAGAAAAAATCTTAAAAACTGCCTTGAACTAGTCCCTGCTGCTGAATCATTGTCACTGGTTTCAGTAGGAAGTGAAGGAAAGACGTGCATTTCTGCAGCAGCTGTTTTATCAGTCTGTTCAGTAACCGAAATCAAACCCACTGCAGATAATGCTTATTAGCACAGGGATTCTACTAATTTACAAGTAACGTCTTTTGTGTCTTTCACATTGAGCTGTTGGAAAACCTTTGCCTCTTTCCTCCCCTTCAAAATTTGTATTAATCAAATTGTTTATGAGCATTTTCCTCCAATGCTTTTGGATGTTTTGTTGAAAAACAATTTATTGCACAAGAAAACTTCATCAGGAAAGGCAGAATTGTTTACTCTCCAGTACAACAGGAATTCCTAGACATTCTTGGCACACCCCTGTACTGTGAAAGTGTCTCATGAGTAATTTACCATTATTGGCAAAGATGCACGGTACTTATCATGCCATTTATGCCAATGCATGCTATTTCCTTTTCCATTTACACCCATAAAGAACTGTATGGTAAACATGTTGAGTAAAAAGTTTTTATTATTATGTCTACCTTACATAGCCTCAGCTTAAGGAAAGAGCCAGACCTGTGACCACCAGCTGTCCTCAGTTAACCGTGAAGTTACTACAGTTCTATATACGACTTCCTGGGAACAGAGCTGGTTTAAACCAGTGGTGCCTCCAGAAGCACATCACCTCAGCAGCTCTGACAATTGACTATTTTGTTTGATCATGCTCCAAACCAGGTCTGAGAAATTATCTAATTAAAACCTGGGTAGGTAAAACTAGCCACAAGCTCTAGTTTTGAAGGCAGCCACACAACAATGTATGAGGTGATGCGAGAAATGTACAGCTGGAATGAGAGCTGCCACTGAAGAAATCACCATCTGAAGCAGTTTTGAACAACGCCCAAAACTCTCTTCATTAATATGATTATAGACATCCAAATTACTTGAGATTACATTAGGACTTCTTGTTCTATGACAACATATTAAGAGGCGAGGTAAAAAGTGAACTTCCCCCTTCATGTCTGATATTCTATCAGCTAGAACCTTTAAACAAACACACAAAACCTATTTTTAAAGGAAACATCAAAATGAAACATTTGCAGTTGAGCTCTTTGTACCCTTCCCTGAAAATATAGCAAGGATTAAAAGTACCACAGAGCACAACATGATAGTTCTACGTCCCTGGAGGCAACAATAAGAAAATAAAATATTAGCCTTTATCATTCTGCCTCTGAATGCCTTTGCTTGCTGAAAGACATATTTAGAGGAAAAATTATCTCCATTAATAACCTGAACATAAACAAACCTACCCAGCTCTTTAACAGTCCTAAACTGCACGTTGTTATTAATTTATTTAGAAATACCTTTTCTGCTTGTTTATATAGCTATGTGTGCCAGCATATCTGGTATTTTAATGAAGGTAGCCTGTCAAATTTCTGTTCAGCATCATCTACAGGAATACCCTGAAATCTTTTACCCATCCTGAAACATCCTCTTTCCTAAAGAATGCTTCAAGTACACAGGTGAAACAAAATCAATTATTTCAGGTGAACTAACAGTTCATATTTAAATTATGTCACATATTTCATTGTCACTAATATGAAAAATGAAGCGAATTATGGTGTTTTCCATAATTCATTTGTATGTATATAACCCAGGAAAAACAGAAAAAACATGATCAACACATGGAGACTCCTGTGAAATTAAATCCTGAAAACTCAGGAAAATTAAAGAGGCCAGAATTTTAATGCAGAATTTTCTTTATTTAACATATTTTGAAGCTTCCCTTATTCCTGTAAAGGATTCCCTATTCCCATTTGCCTGCTTGCCTTTCTTTCCAGCATCTCAGGAAATACCATTTCATTTCCTCTGCAGCAGTGTAGCTGTCACAGATTTTTCTCATGAAATCAACACGCTAAAAATACTTGAGAAATGTTCAATGAAAATTATTTCTTTCCACAGAAATAGTAGGGAACTAGTATTTTGAGAAAGTTCATCAAATTTGACCCTGAATTTAAATTCTACTCAGAAGGGGAGGGGGAAGCAGCTTTAAAAATGTTATATCAAAGAGTATCCTGCTGTGATGAAGAATTAATCTAGTTTAGGTGTTGGTTTAAAAGACAAACATCCCCCTTTCAATCATGCATTTGCTACCTTTCCCTACTTTCATTTCACTGGGGACTAAAACAAGCTACTGAACACTGGTTCCATCAATGTCTCAGAAAACAGAGGGGACAGGGTATCAGGAAAAATCCTGATGGAACTTTTTCTTACATTTTCTCTGAAGTCTCTAATAAGGGAGACTTTCAGTGTTTCTTGTTTAAGCCATCTATTCTACTGGACAACTGAAATCGCACTAAGAAAGATTTTCTTTAGTTTCTAGGAGGAATGTGAAGCAAGCAAGATTCTGGCCCAAATGCTGAGGTTTTTTATGGAGTCATTAACATGCCATTAATAAAGACCCTTTCACACTGGTTAGGCCTACAAGTTAATCACCTACCATTATCACACCGAGAGAACTCTAGTTAGTACTGTTCACATGTGTACACAGAGACATATCTTTACTAAAGAGTCCGGTATGAGTTCTGAGAGAGGCAAAAATCATCCACTATTACCTACTTGCATAATTGGCTTTGAAAGTGTGAAATTTTAGCCTATTAAAATGGCATCTTTTTACAAAGCATCCTCAAATTCCCAGATTTGCAGAAAAAAACCTTTAATATTTCTTAAAATAACTTTTAAATTGTGTAATTTATCTACTCAAAAGTAAATCACTACTCATATTTTCCTCACTTTATGCAATGTTTAACTTCTTCCCTAAACTCTAATCCTGAAGACACTTCCCTTGAATCAGTGCATTCCTAATCCCATCGTAGTCTCATACACACCGAGCGCACACATGTATCATGAACGCTATTCTGAAGAGAGCCCAGAGCTCCTCGAGATCCACCTGCCTTCCATTCCATCCATCCCAGTCTCATCATCAGGCTACAGAAAGATGATCTAGATGTGCCCAGAGGCATATGAAACCATCTAAGCCATCTAGCCCGTTGTTAATACACTAACCCTTCAGGCACGCTCATGCATGCAGAGTCCTGTATCCTTCAAAGGGTATTCTGAGGCTGCACCTGGGGACCATCCTTGCATCCAGTTCTCCGGATGGACAGCAAATCCAGCTTGAAAGCAGCCTCAGGGCACCCCTCAAAAAGCAGGCCTAAGAAGAAACAATATGAATTCTTGCAATAATAATAGTAAATCCATAAGGAAGCACTGTTTCACTGTGGCCTATATGAAATGCTTCTCCTCAGGTAAAACTTTAAAATTTTGTTTTCTCACTAAAGCAATTATGAGACCTGTGCTATATGAAAAAAATTATTTAGTCCAGTGAAGTCCAAACATACACGACAGAAATCTTGTCCTTCTTGTATTG
>JAOXJK010000040.1:13561457-13575826 GCA_025774025.1 Xenus cinereus | reverse complement strand
TCCACAGACATCCCCCCCAGTCTCTTCACACACACGCACAGTGTCCACAGACACACCCCACACACAGTCTCTTCACACACACACATAGACTCCACAGACACCCCCCGGTCTCTTCACACACACCCACAGTGTCCACAGACACCCCCTCCCAGTCTCTACACACACACACACACAGTCTCCACACACTCCTCCACAGTTTACACACATGCACACACACACACAGAGTCTCCTCACACACCCACAGTCTCCTCACACACACCCGCAGTCCCCATACCCACAGCCTCCACGCGCTTACACGCCCTCTCTTCACACACAGACAGAATCTCCACAGACACCCACAGCCTCCACACACTCCCCCACAGTTTCCACACACCCCCACAGTCCTCACAGACACCCACAGTCTCCCTAGGCACCCCCACAGTCTCCTCACACACACCTGCAGTCCCTCACAGACACCCACAGTCTCCACACACACCCCCGCAGTCTCTTCACACACACAGAATTTCCACAGGCACACAGTCTTCTCACACACCCACAGTCTCCACACACACCCCCGCAGTCTCTTCACACACACAGAGTCTCCACAGGCACCCAGTCTCCTCACACACACCCACAGTCTCCACAGGCACCCAGTCTCCTCACACACACCCACAGTCTACACACACACAAACACACAGTCTTCACACACACAGTCTCCTCACACTCGCACACCCCGACCCCCGAGGCCAGGGGGCTGTGGCACTGTGAGGCACATGCAGTCCTGAGACGCGCATGCGTGACAGGCGCAGCTCAGAGGGACGTGGGCCTGTGTCACCTGCTTGTCTGAGGTAGCCTGGCTTGTGGTACAGGTGGACACACAGAGGTTGGGCTGGGTCACACGGGTCTGCATAACCACAAGGCACACTTACACGAGGGTGTGAGTCGTGTGGTTGTGTCACTGTCAGGGGTCTGAGGCACGTGGCTATGCGATGGAGAGACACCACACACACTCGTACAAGGCGTGTGGCTGACACAGCGGTCTGAGGCCCGTGGGGCCATGTCACAGGGACATACACGTGCCATCCTGAGGTGCATGACTGTCACTGGGAGATGCACAAGCAGCGCTGAGATGTGTGTGACAGTGACACAAGAAGACGGACCCAGGTGCTGGTCTTGGGTACAGGGGCTGTGTCACTGTGAGACACACACAGAGTCTTGTGTCATTGCTAGACAGACAGACGCTGAGTCGAGGAACACAGGCTGCTGTCTCTGCAAGACAGACATTGCTCTGAGGCATTTTGGGCTGTCGCTGTCAGACACACAGAGAATGGCACAGGCAGAGTAGCCTGACACGTGCCTGGGTACACTCGGAGTACCCCGTGGTATGTAACAGTGGGAGAAGGACAGGCACACAAGCTCCTCCAGCACGCACAGGTCATGAGACACAAACATCCACCCGCTGGCCTGAGAGACGTGGGCAGGCGCACTTGGAGTCTGACAGAACACACGCCAGCCAAAAATACATCTGACTGTTGTTCCTGAACTGGCACATACCCCCTTGACAGGCACATACATACCCTGTCCTGGTGGCTTGAGACACTCGAGACTGTTTTGGCAAGGCACACATGCACACCTACACATATGCTCACACACTGAGTGTTCACTGAAAGAACACGGGACCATCATTGCGAGACAAATAAACAAGCGAGGAACTGTGTCACAAGGACAGATTCACACACCCGCTTTTCTGCTGCGACAGGCGAACTGACTGTGCACCCATAACCCCTTCCCCACGCACGAGCCATACCCTCAGTGTCACTTCTCCTGTCCTTTAGGTCCAGGCACGTGCCACCATGTCCTTAAAAAAAAGTGGCTTGAAAGTTGTAAGCTCACGGACTAGTCTGAGGCCCATGCAGCTGTGTTAGCTCGAGGCACGTACACACACGTATGAGTTTATGTACGTGCGTGTATAGAAATAGAATAGATCATGTTCCAGACTACAGGACCTTGTAAGCATTCGTGGTGGCAAACAGATCAGACATTTACTCCATTTCTAGCATTTGCAGTATTTCCCCTAGGAGAAGGAGGAAAGGAAGATTTAACACTCTGCGTGCTCCAGCTGAGTGCTTGGCATTGATCAGGGGAGGTGATAAATAACGGAAGAGAAGAATGGAAGGGAGCTTCTGGTGTTTGAGCCTTGTTTCTCCTGCCACAGCAGTCAACTAGCTCGAGAAGTGGGTCCATGTGAACCTCGTGAGGTTCAACAAGGCCAATTGCAAGGTCCTGCACCTGGGTCGGGGCAACTAGGGGATTGAAGGGAGCGAGATCAGCCCTGCCAAAAAGGACTTGAGGGTGTTGGTGGGTGAAAAGCTGGACACGAGGCAACAATGTGCACTCACAGCCGAGAAGGCCAACCGGTTCCTAGGCTGCATCAAATGAAGTGTGGCCAAAAGGTTGAGGGAGATGATTCTACCCCTCTACTCTGCTCTGGTGAGACCTCACCTGGAGTACTGTGTCCGGCTCTGGAGCCCTCAGCACAGGAAAGACACGGACCTGTTGGAGTGGGTCCAGAGGAGGCCATGAAGATGCTCAGAGGGCTGGAGCACCTCTCCTATGAGGACAAGCTGAGAGAGTTGGGAGTGTTCAGCCTGGAGAAGAGAAGGCTTTATTGTGGCCTTTCAGTAGTTAAAGGGGGCATATAAGAAAGATGGGAACATATTTTTAGCAGTGCCTGATGCGATAGGACAAGGGGTAATGGCTTTAAACTAAAAGAGGGGAGATATAGATTAGATAGACGTGTTTGCTCTGTGGTGAATAGAATGAAATGAAATGAATGAAAAGTGTTTGCATCTTTTATTAGACTGACCATCTGATCTGATAAACATGGACAAACTTGAAAGTATATGAAGCTTTATTAAGTTTGAAGCAGAAGCTTTGAATAGGACCAGCTTTGCTCCAAGACGACTACTAAGGACAGCATTTTAGCACAGCAGCAGTTTGTCCAGGCTGTGGGATTCCTGTGTCCTTGGGCATTTTTGAGAAGGGATTAGGCAAAAATGATTCAACATCAACTACTTTGAGTTAGACCAACTTGACTAACTGTGTAAGTCCCAGTGCTGTAGGTCTTTTCTGAAGACTTTGACCCAAACCCTCAAAAAGTGCATATCCGCCTCTAGATGCTCAGGTCGAATACTTGAGCAATACTTAAAAGTTGCTAAATTGCCACCTAATTATGTAGTAACTCTCGTCTGGGTGGGGACATGGAATTAATCCCCCAGTTCAGTTTGGGAAGCTCTGAAAGGGGTCTCACATTGGGTATTCTGCCTCGCTATCGGATCAGGTATGAACTGGAGGTAACGCCCCACAAAATTTTATTCGGATTGTCACCGCAGACCGGCAGAGGAGGTCAGGCTCTCAGATGTGATGTGACAGACACTGCTTCAAATCTGTTTTTCCTGACTAGAGACGTGAACAGAAACTTTATTTAGTCTCTTTATTTAGCATCCTAGGGTGAGCCCTCTAATAGCTGAATTATGCAGCATCTTTCTCTGCCCCCCCCCCAATACCTGATGCCAAAACCAGAGGCTTCTTTACGTTATTTCGGCTGTTTGAGTAAATAATATGCACTGAAATAAGATTGCATAAAGCCTGTGGAAAGATTTGAAAACCTATTTAAATGACATAAGCTCAAATGAAATTTGAGTCACGTCTCCAGCCTATATAACAAGTTGGAGATTCTGCAGGGGGGATATATATTTTAAAAAGAGATTAAAGGAGGGTTGCAATATGGTTATGCCCCTTTACGCCTGTGAGAGCATGGCCTGAAGCCTGCCAGGCTCCCAGTAAGAGAACTGTCGCAAACTCATTGAACTCCAGGGCGCAAGGTCAAGCTTTTTTATTAAAAAAAAAAATCTTTGCAGTTGTCTAGAATTCATGTGGCATTTATTTAACTGCTTAACGGTTTTATATTGCCAGATGCAATAGAAAAAAAGCTTCTTAATTAGAAGCCTTTTCTCATTTATTCACCATCTTCTTTAGGAGATTAAGAGCCAGATAGTCTGTCCTTTCAGTTGTGCTTAAAAATAAATAAAATAAAAATACCATGAGGGTATTCACAATCAGCACAGGAAAAGTGGTTGCTCGGGATCTTGTTTGCTAGTATGTGATTTAGAGCCACAACTAATCAGCCTCACAGGTTCAGGTACGTTTGTTTAGCTCTGTTTACTAAAATGAATGTATACGAAAGTGAAATACATCCTGAATTACAAACACATACTGGAGTACAATGCAGTTGTAAGTAAACTCTGCACTGAAAGTTGTGCTTGTCCTTAATACACAGTTTTTAAACCATTATTACATGCTTTAAAAAGGCAAATCCAAGCAATACAACAGTAAGCAGTAAGCTTTTAGCAGCAGAACATTTGCTTATTTCCCCAGCTCTTGAGGACTAGATGCTTTTACTATTTCATGACCAATTTATGCCAATGACATTTTGTTTTATATGAGTTTATTACTTACAGCCAAATGAATAAGTCCTGTGTAAGTGCAGACAATAAGAATTTCGCCGCAGACAATAAGAATTTCGCCCTCAGACAAGCTCTTGTATTTGACCCTGAATAGATCAACATAAGAAATTAGACCGTGGGTCTGCTTTTGCAGTTAGTTTCTATATGTAAAGATGGTAGTTATGCTCCTGTACTGTTTGTCAAAATTTACTTGTTCTTCATCCTTCAATAGCATTTCATTCTCTGCTGCAATTACAGTATTGGAGTGACGTACACGAATTCTTGCCAGATATTTTCACTTTTTGTTCTTAAGTGCTTTTGGTCTGTTGCTTACTCCCCCGTCATTAGCTGTGTCCCCAAATTTGCATTAGAAGCATCTCATTTTTCCACTTGGTTAGCGGAAGAAATCTCTATATGTTATTTCTCTTGAAATAACATATGTATGTTATATATTATTTCTCTCAAAATAACATATAGACTTAATCTTTGCAAGTATCTGATACAGTTCTGAAGAATTTAAATGCTCAGTTACAGAAGTTACTGCAAGAAAAGCTGAAGAAAATGAAGCAGGGTAGTTGCTTAATCCATAGTCAAGCATGGGAAAAAACATCGTAATGTAAATACACATGTAAACGTGTTCAGAGGAGTTAAAAATAACCAACTAGATGCCTGAGTCTCTGGTATCAGCAGAAGCCTGTCACCAAACTCTTCTAGGAAATCGCATCTTAAAATTCATTCATATAAAAGCTTGTTTTAATACATGGAATCAAGTAGGCTATTGCTCTGTTCTCTTAATCATGCCATACATTTGAATTTTGGTAACAATTTCTAACTCAGCTTGGTTCTCGGCATTTTTCAGTAGCTGCGAGTCCTCTCTTGTAATCAGTTAATAATAAATCTGTCCTGGGTGCTTCTGCCTTCACCTCTTCTGTTTGAACTCGGGGAGAGCGAGATTATTTCCTGCCCTACGGGACTTTGCTGCTGCGCACTGTCGGTGGCAGATCTGTCACCTGCAGAGAAACGATCCTCAGACAACTGGATAAACCAGATATTGGCACCGGCAGAGCGTGTGACGGGAGTTAAGGTCAGAGACTGAAAGGTCGTAGGGTTGGGGCACACAGGGTTACCCCCTGTGCTGGGTATCACTGGCTTCAAGGGAGATACCTCCACAGTTAAAGGTTGTACTTAATTCTTCGTGGAACAAGGCCTTGATAATCCTGTAGGCACAAGCTAATAGGGTTCCACCAGATTTATTGTCTTTTCAGTCCCTCCTTCAGAAAGTGAATACAGAAAATAATTACTTAACTTGCTAATTATTTGATGAAAAAAAAAAAAAGAGAAGAAAAGGCTTTACGTAGACTGAAGCATGTTAAGATGAGCCCCAACATCTTGCTATGCCAGATCTGACACCCTCTATAATTTACATCACCATATCCTGACGGAGATTAAAATAGATTAAAAAAATGCCTGATTCACATTGCCACAAGTGCTACGCACAGTTTTCTAAAATAAGTACTGAAAAAGAATTCAGAATATAAATACTGTCTCATGTTCAAGTTTATACCCCAAGCATTAAATCTACCTGCTCGCAAAGGACCAAAAATAACGACAGTTCCATCTAAACTGCAGGTTAGAAGTGCAGAAGGTTCTTCTGGTCTGGTGCTCCTTCTCGTCACAGGGTTGAAGCACACCTTTAATCCTTACAGCTGCTGAATGTCACTTTATAAGTTTATTTTACCATATACTAAGTTACTTTTCAGTATTTACAGGAAAAAGGTTTATTGTTTTAATCGGGAGCTTTACATTAAGCATGTTACGATTGCAAGTGACGTAAAATATATTTGCAGTACAGCCTGTCAAGACAATATTGAAAACTGGTTTGGTCAGTTTTCAATTAATTGTAAATATTTTAAAAATGTATTTCTAAAGATGAGTAACTGTGAAAGAGGAGCTAAAAGGCAGCCATTAATTTAGACACCAGATACAAGTCTTCCAAGGGTGGGCATCCAGTGTAATATTTACACAAACTCCACTCGTATTTTCTAATGCCGTTTTTGCAGTGGTTCTCTGAAGAATCAAGAACCATAACCAAATGTTATTGGCAGAAATCTGCAAGAAAAGTGTATATGCCAGGCATTTGCCAAGATAAAATTTTAAAATACACACAAGCCCAACGTTAGCACTAGAAATGCTTCACACCCAGGTGGGCCCAGCACAGCAGACGCTTTCGTGCAGTTACATCAATCAAGCCCTTCTTCAGCAAAGCACAGACGTTCCTTTAAGCAAACACATAATGGCTTTAAGGAATCTAATCAGAAAAAAACCAAATGTTGTGGTAACAGTAAGACGTGAGACAACTTGCTCACCACAGTGACACAGCACAGCTTGAAGTACGTGCAGCCTTCTATACCTCTAAAAGTCTTCCAACAACTATTCAGAGCAAGAGCAAGGTGTCACCCGCCTCTCACTCACACATTGGGAATGACATTTTCTCTAACATGATAACAAAGATAACAAAGAAATCTAACGTGATTTCTTTGATCACTCACACGCACTTGAAAATTGATGTCTAACTATACTACCCGCTTGACAACGATGTCATCCATACGTACATCATTCTCATTCTATTAGACCAGCCCCAGCCAAACAGATAATTTCCTCCTAATTAACAAAAGGCTAGCTAACACCACCAGAATTAATTTTTGTTAAATGTAATGCTCTTCCCATACTCTCCCTTTAGCCTCTTCGCATCTTCTACTTTAAGGTGTTTCTTCCTTTTCTCAGACTTTACAGCTTGCCCCTTCCTTTCTTGATTTTCCTGCATTCAGACATAATGACAAATGAAAACATAAATAAGAGTTAGTGGAGGAAAAGCCGGTTAAGAAACTCTCAATTTGCAATGAGTAGCTATTCTGAATATGCCCCATACACACAAGGCTCAGCTGCTGGGGTTTGAGGGTTAATAGCAGAACAGAGCTTCCTGGTCAGTCCCTTTGATCTTCTCCATATGATGATGTTAACAGCAAATTATTTCATTAGCTTTAACTGCAAGGTTCAACTCTAGACTGAAACGCATTCTTCTTAATTAGCCCCTTTGTCCACAGAACAGAACACTAGTTTAACTTAATTAGCATTCTAGAGATTTATCCCATAGCAACCTTGATTTTATATTGTTTGTATTCAGGGATTTCTACCAGAAAATTCAGGAATTCAGCTGCGTTCAGCAGCAATTCACAGTTTCTCTATGTTTGCCAGCTCTATTTCTGCACCAGTGTTTGGTGGCAGAGTCCAAGCTGGGCGTCTTTTGGTAGCAGTGACACAACTGCTGGGATGGCATAAATCCTGGTGGGATTTACGCAGACAGGCAGGACTCTGGCTCCCATGGAACTGCTGGTATCGCAATGATACGATTAATGGAAGAAGAGAAAGAAATGGAACAATTACTCCAAGTAAGGGGAGGAGTATTTCTGGGTTTTGATAAGTATCACAATCAGAGGAGAGGGTAGTTCTGAAGAGCTGGGATAACTGTAGCTGAACATCTACGTGTTGTAGGCAGACCAGTAGTTATTTGGGCTGTGGTCACAGAGATTTGTGATGTTAAGAGGAAGGTGCTGCTGTGTCATATTACAAAATTTAATGATGTCCAGGAAGACGTTGATGATTTGGTGCAGATGGGATTCTTGATGAGATGTGTTTGGTCTCCTTTGCAGAGAGTTTGGCATCAGAAAAGACATTTTCCCATTATCGTGACAGATTTGGTTTGATTGCTATGGATCATCTACCACTACTTCCATAAGATGGGCTGAAGAAGTCCCAGAAACACACATAGGTTTCTTAGAACCTTTATACAAAGTAACAGCTGAGGATCCTTTGGTCCAAAGAAATTTTCAGGCAAATAAAGAAAACTTGTGAACATTAATAGAGTTAGTCTCTCTGAAGTATAGCAGCATTATAGACTGAAGGTTATGGGGACCTTCACTGGATGCCTAGAAAAGGAGAGAAAAATGGTGTATTCTTGACAAAGAAAGAGAAGGATATATTTGCCTTGAATGGAGGGTACTTCTGAAAGAACGAGGTACAAGTGGTGAAGTTTTAGGGAGCGGCTAAAAGCCTTTCATCCCAGTGTGCCTCCTACGTGCTGGCCTGATAAATTCCTGCTGTGCCTCAGCATGATGTCTTTGAGATATTACAGCTGCTGAGAGACTTGCAGACCTGCGGGCCCTGGGAGAATGTCCCTCTGTAATGTGCCGCAAGAAATCAAGGAGGTGAATTCAGGGATACGTTGTTCTGCTACTCTAGCAGCACACACTGTACTGAAATCAAACAGAAACACGTTAGGAATAAATTTATGGATTGAACAAGCCTGACCTGTTCAGAGAAATTAAAAAAAAAACAACCCAAACCATAACAATTCAACGCAAACCACACTGTTAACAGAGTTCCTTTAACACAAGAAAGCCCAACAAGGTAAAGTGGTAGCAAGGCAGAGGAATGAGCAGTCACAATCCCTTCTCCATCTCCTGGATTGCTGAAGGCAGCTGTATGGATGAGATTAGATGAAAGAGGGGTGTTACTTTGGATTTGCACTTTGTGGGACGTTAGATACTTGCTTGATCTTTGGATTTAAAGATGCTCCACAACAACTGTTTATCCCCACGCTATCTAAAGCACATCCTGTTCCAACACCATGTGCACCCTACCGAGGAGCAGCTGCTCCAGCTCAGTTATCCCAGAGGAGCACTCAGAAGAGCCATCCCTGCGCGGAGCTGTCTGTATAATCTCTGTCATCAACCCAGTACTTCCTAGAGCAGATTTTGTTTAACATTTTTTTCCTTTTTCCTGAGATTAGACAGCTTCTTTGTTGGGAGCTCCCCTCTTTGAACAGCTGCGAGTGCTAAGGGAAATCAAATGTTTCTCCCAATACCCTATAATCACACAGTGTTTCTTTTCCCTGCAATTTTACAACTCTGTTCTTAGTATATCTCCAATTCTGGGGTTTTTTTTTTAGCTGGGAAGCTATTTTCTCTCCATCTCCTTCCTCCTGCCATCTGCTCCTTTTATTTTTGAGAATTGGTGAAACAGTCATCAGCCTGGGGTGATGAACCATCTCCTTTTGGCTGTATCAGTTTTAGGGATCATTTGGGTGTTTGAAAAGCTTCCCCCCGCCTCCCCTCATCAAATAGATGGAGAAGAAGAGGGCAGATTCTTATTATAGTAATTTCATTTGCGTAGCTCAGTTTTTGTTACCTGAAGGATAAGAGACCAGAAAGAACCCTCGTGGAAGGGAGAAGGATTTTGTTTAAACAAAGAAGTAACAGAACTAAAATCTCTCTAGGTAAGCTTAGGAGCTGTGAAGGATCACTGTCAAAATTACTTCCCTTCTTTGATGCAAGAATGGAAAGATAGCACTAACGACTGTGGTAGTGCTAAGAGACCCACTTTACACAGAAGACTCATCTCAAAATGAAAATTACACCTTCGCCTTGAAGCTTACGTCAAATGGCACTGGAAAGACATGAGGCACATGGCCGATTCTAGTGCAAAAATCAAAATCACAGGACAAAAAGATAATTTAAAAATTAAAACCTTCAGCATGTTGCTGCTTCAAGCATAGATAGTATCTTTACTACAGCAAGAGGGAGAAAGCAAGGCAAGAAGGGAGAGGAGATGCCACTCTGGGTCTGCAGTGGAGGTAACAGAGATGGGAACTGCGTGGCCAACAGCTGTGGTACCTTTGAGCTAAGGTGCTGCTGAGAAATGGAACCAAAAATAGGATGAAAGGGAGTTTACATCTTGGGTAGATAAAAAGAAGCTTTTTTCTAATTGCTCCGGCCTGGCTGTGAACAGGCAGCACCCAAAAAAGTAGTTTAATCTTCTGCAGCTGTGCTAGGACACTACATAACCTTTATTTGGACTGTTTCTTTATATCCAGTTACTGGATTTACCCTTCGTAGCAATTTTCCAGTGCAGCTCTCCACAGATGCTGAGCCGTGATGTTCTTGACTCTCTTAATTCTTTCCTTCCTGCCTAGAGTTTTAGGAACTCTGTGGGTCAAGCGTGTTGCCAAAGGGGCTGTGGTTTTTAGATTGTTCTGGAGCCTGGGTAGCTGAACTGCTTGCAAAATTGCAGTTAAATGCCTCAACAGGAGGAGCAGGTACTAGGAACGTTACAGGATATCTTTTTTCGTCTTTCATCTTCCAACACTTCATTGGACGCTCTTTTGTTTTGATCTGAAACCAGGATCTGCCCTGAAGCCCTCCTTCACCCTCTCTTGCCTTGATGTTGCCCAGCAGAGTTGTCTATCTTTTTGCAATACTTCTTGCAACGTGGATGATTCCCTCTATAGAAGGCAAGTCCAGGCTGGGGCTCTGCTGGGATCAACACAGGAGTGGGTGATCGTTGCTGTTAAAATATATAAATGTGAAGCCACTACTATCACCTGGCATCAGAAAAACCCTAGAGGAAGTACATTAGCTCAGGTGTGAAGGATGCAGTAGGGGATGCAAAATGGATGTTCCCTGGAAGCTTACTAATTGGAACGTGGTCCACACAACTTTTATGGTGAAAATGCTGTTTTCTTACTCCTTACTGCGAGGAGTAAAGTCTTATAAACTAAAAAAGTGCCAAATGTAATCTCTTGGGAGATACATAGTTTTGTAGGCACACAAAACATACTGTTTTGAACAAACTAGTACAATGAAATACCTACACATAAACATCTCTTCCAATTAGTCTTTGCCTACTGGAAAAAATTACCTGTTGCCTATCAACAAAGCCTATAAAGCATGTCAGGTTGCTCATTCTTTCCCACGCCACTAAGCTGCTGTTACACTGAGACCTAATTAATAATTTTACAGTGGGAACAACAACTTGGAAGCTTCTTAGTTCTCCATAGCAAAAAAAAAAAAAAAAAATCACATTTTATATTTGCCCACATGCTCATTTCTTGCTGCAGATGGCAAGCAAATAAACAGTTACTTTCTTTTACTTCTGCAGCCAGGGTTTGGGTAGCCCAGCTTGGAGTAGAAGTCAAAAGAAATGCTTGCTTTTTTTAAAAAACAAAAGAGTTCTCAATCTATTTCTAAACTGTCACAAATGCAAACCACCTGTAAGGCCTTGAGGAAGAGCTCTCTGAAGGTTTTCATTGTGCTAAATACGTCTTCCAAAGACAATTTTTTTCGATCTTCACAAAGATAATCAGCAAGTTCTTCCTTCTTCTTTTCGATGGTGTCAAACTCCTTCTGAAGGTCCTTTGAAGCATCAAGACTGCCCTGAGACACAGTTGGTGACACAAGTTATGCATGTTAAGAAGTAGCATATTCTGAGCTGCCTGGAAGACTCTAGCCAGTTAACACAGAGCAGGCAGTTTTTAAAAAAAAAAACCTGACAATTGAGATTGGTTCACAATGTGTGGTATTTTCTTCTTAATTTAACCGCCTGCCTTTCCCCTGGTTTCATTTGGCCCAAAGCAGCTCATTGTGTGTTGCCACTTTCATCATACAATCACTGGAAATTTGGCACAATCTGGGCTGACTGATCAAGGGAGTTACAGCACCAGGATTTCTGCCTTTTAGCTTTAGTTAAGTGACCCTGTTCTGAGAACACGAAAAGCTAAGATGTTTGGAAATAGATGCAAAAAAGACGTGTTGCAAATCTGTTCATATTTTTCCCCCCAAAAAAGAACAGTGAGACAAAGCATATATTTGCACTGCACTGTACACATTTAGAGTTGTGTCCTATATTTCATTTTTAGGGCCTGCCTTTCTTTTGCCCACACACACAGCTGACTGGTCCTCAGCTGTTTCCCTGTCACGATGCCACATTACAGAAGTGAAGGAAAATCTGGGATGCTCCTTCCACCAGAACGCAGTTATGACCCCCCCGTTCCCATAGAGCTCTATGTCCATTTGCAACTGGAATTACAGTGCCTTTGAGAAGAGATGGAAAGTGTTTAGTTAGAAGGCCAAGGAGCGTGTCACACCCACATTACCTACTTGAAGAGATTCTGCGTGCTGTATTTTTAAATCGTCTGTGGACAAAAATAAACGCTTCTCTATTTCCAACAGTTTCTTCAAATTGGCAGCTGCCTCAGCCCGCATAACATCAAGTTGGATTCTGAAAAGTCCACAGAAGGGACAGTACATTGAAAGGGTGAGTCTTACGTTTTCGTTAAGTTAAAAGATTATTATAAACAGTATCATCTGTGCAAATGAATGTAGAATTACTCATCCAACCTGGACCCTGCTTTTGCAGGTAGTTCTCCTCTATATAAATCCTTTTTTTGTGTGCTCAAACCCTCACCTAAGAAAGAATCTGTGCTTTTGCCCTCACTACCTCCCTGGACAGACTGTGGAAGAATCTCACTGTTCTACTATTCAAAAAACTCCTCTGAAATTTCCAGCCTATTTTTATTCATAGGCAACACACGCTCATCTCCCCTGTGCTAATACTGGCCTTACTTAGCTGGTTCTTTTCCCTCCTTGCCTTTTTTCCCTAATCTATTTATAGTCCAAATTTGTATTTGTATCTCTTCTCAGAGTCCATTTAGCTCACGTGGAGACCCAAACATGTTACACTGCCGAACCAACATCTTCCGTAGTTCTTTGTGCCAGACAAAACCCACTGAATCAGCAAAACCTGATGTGGTGTTTCAAGGTGCATCCAGGTGTGAGCAGCATTAGAAGAGTCCCTGGCAGGATTTGCATTGCAAACAGTTCCCCACAGGTTGACCAGCAAACCAAGTTTTTTAAGTTTAAGAGTTTGACTAAACTGGAGGGCAATTACTTTATAAAAAAAACCAAAGAGCACATTTATATCATAGACCACCAAAATTTAGTTTCAGGTAACTAAAGTATTTCTATTATGACACAACTCAAAAAGAAATTAATGTTTCAAAACAACATACACTTAAATTCTGCACAGGTAACTCCCCAAACCCATAATATTTTCTGTTGCATTACTGAAAAAAATATTTTAAAAAAAACTAGTTAGCAGCTACTTAACAAATGTCAATCCATCTCCAGATTTAAAATTTACCCCTGCTTCTAGTTATGAGAAAATATAAAACACTGCAAGGTTCCTATGAACCTTGATTCCTATGAATTCATAACGGGATTAAAAAATTTTAATCCTGGTGCTACAAACGTGGATTCTGGTTAGTACAATTTAACATGCATTTAACATTCTTCTGAGCTAAACAGAAAGAGCTAGTGTTGGACTCATGAGGCTTTCAGGGGAAAAAGCCCTCACACAGGGGAAAGTCTGCAGAAACAGTTTTTTTTTTTCTTTCTACCTAAATATACTAGAAACTTGTGCTGATGCTCAGCTCAGGGACTCCTGAGGTCTCCCAATTGCCAGTAGATCACCCCAATCATTCCCTCTTTACACCAGGCCTTGCACATGAATATGACTGAGAAATTTCAGCGAAGATGTGTTTCTATTACAACATATGGAAGAAGGACCAGGTCCCTTAAAATCATAGAATTGTCTAGGTTGGAAGGGACCTTCACAATCATCTAATCCAACCATCAACCTAACTCTGATAAAAAACCATCACTAAACCATGTCCCTAAGCACTATGTCAAACTGTTCTTTAGATACCTCCAGGGATGGTGCCTCAACCATTTCCCTGGGCAGCCTATTCCAATGCTTAATAACCCTTTCAGTGATGAAATTTTTCCTAATATCCAATCTGAACCTCCCCTTGCGCAACTTGAGGCCATTTCCTCTTGTCCTATCACCTGTGACTTGGGAGAAGAGACCGACCCCCACCTCTCTACACCCTCCTTTCAGGGAGTTGAAGAGAGCAATAAGGTCTCCCCTCAGCCTCCTTTTCTCCAGGCTGAACAACCCCAGCTCCCTCAGCCTCTCCTCATAAGACTTACT
>JAOXJK010000040.1:13533482-13561357 GCA_025774025.1 Xenus cinereus | reverse complement strand
TCAGCCTCCTTTTCTCCAGGCTGAACAACCCCAGCTCCCTCAGCCTCTCCTCATAAGACTTATTCTCCAGACCCCTCCCCAGCTTCATTGCCCTTCCCTGGACCTGCTCCAGCACCTCAATGTTTTTTTTGTGGTAAAGCACCCAAAACCAGACACAGTACTCGAGGTGGGGCCTCGAGTTCACCAAGGGAGTTCACTATTTACACAGTTTTACTTCTAAGGTAGTACTGGACCATCTAAAGGAAAAGAAGAAAAAAAAAATCACACTGAACTCCACATAAAAAAGTCTTAACCAAGTTGATTTATAAATCTCAACACTGTTTGGTGTTAGCAGAGAAGTCCTGTGACCTTATTACACCACCGTAAAATGACTCAGCTCCTTGTTGGCTTTTAAGAGGTTGGCAATTCATACATGACAAAAACAAACAATAATGTCCTACCCTGCTGCCTTGGAAACAAAGTCGAGATCCCTGGGAAGCTGCAGCAGATCTGTGTGGTTTTTTTCAACGTCCTAAAATTGAAGTGAAAAATGGTTACCTTGCACAGTCAGTCAAGGAGTACGAAAATTTTTCAGCTAGACAACATCAGGACTGAAAAAATAATGCTTCAGTTTTCATTCTTATAAGCAGAGGGGTAAATTTAGGCTTGTTCATCCTTTTTCTCATGTTGGCACCCATAGGGAGTTAAAAAGAAAGCAAAAGGCTCTTTTAACTGCCCAGGTTTATACCCCATGCACTGCCACAGAGCGCAAGCTGACACGAGAATTTGTCTTCATACCACTAAAATTAATTTCATCTGACAGGTGTGTTTGGGAGACACGTCAACACAAGAGAGCAGTTGGAGAAGAAGAGAAAGAAAAGGGAAAGCAGACACGGTAAGCAAACTCGAGAAGGGCAACCCAGTGTTAACTCCCTAAATGTTACTGCATAGGGTTTGATCCCATCTGCAGAGAGCAGTGAAAAGTTTTCAGTGTATTTCAGGCACAGAGGCTCATCCTCCAGGGTCCTACAGTGGGGAGCTACTGAGGTTCCTGGGCAATTTATATTTGAGACTAATGCACACAAGAATAATTTCACAGTATCGTTGTACCTCCAGAATGTGGTGAAGCAGAGTAACGTGCCTTTGGTTTGCTTTTGTTTCTGTTAATCTGAGCAAGGCACTAATTTTAAAACCTCCAGCATCTCCAGTGTGATGCCCCTAGAAGATACAGAAAACAGTTCCTTCCTTCAGTTCCCAAATCCTACATTTGTATTTTCTTTTATCAAAATACAGCAATTAAAGGAATCTGTTTACTTACATAGTTCAGAAAGTTTCCAACTTTAAGAATCAACTGGCAGAAAACTGGCAGTCGGTGGCTGGTAAGAAGTGCTGAAGAATAAAGAGAGAAATTTTCAATAAATTACATTAAATGACCTGAAATAGAATACGCTGCAGGTTTGATGGTGGGGGTAACAAAATTCTCATCCAAGATGATGTCAAGTCATTGTTACGGATTTGAAAGTATACCAGTCCAGAAATAAATCAGCTGAATGGAAATGGAATGAGTAAGTTTCTATTGAGGTCTCGTCTCTACAAATAGATGAAAAACTAGTTTTCCCATCAAGTTTAGGGTATAGATGTGTCACCTCTGTAGCCACTTATGAGGGAGAACTGCATATGAGAAAGCGTAAAAACTTGTGAATGTCAATAATGCCCATTTTCAGCATGTATTATTGTAGGTTAAGAAAAGTAAAAGGGTTTTTTTCCCTCATTATCATGGTTAGTGAAGGCGATAACCAGAAGCTGTGCATTTTTGCAGGAGAATCTAGGGTAAGAAGGAAGTTTTTTGGCAGAACTAGAACAGGAACGCTGACCCACACAATGGGATGGAGGGCGGCAGACGGTGACAACAGGGTGAGACTGCAGAGAGCTGTTGTTTGCAGCACAGTAAAGCATAACTATAACACTGACATCAGATGGCCAGGTGTCGCCAAGCTTTATGTGCAACCATAAGCAGAAGTTTTTTAACTGTTCAACAGGAGGTCAATGAGTCTAGAACTACTGAACAGACGCTGGAATCCAAGAAAGAGCCTATGTAAAACTAAAACCAAGGCTAATTTTGTATGGAGGGGGTCCTGAAACACTGGCGAACATCATCTGGGACATCTGGTTTGGAAGCCAAACCAGATCCTGGTATGTCACTATAGCCTGCTCCACCCCAGAGCTAAACTGGTCTGCAACTGGTATGCACTAGAGGAAAAACTGGAACCAATTCATTGCTATGGAGTCCACTGTACACAAAAATTTAACTGATATTCAAACAGAATCTGGAATTGACATAAAAGAAATTTCCTTCTTCTCTATAGAACCACCAATAGGAGAGAGGCTTGTGTTATTCACGTCGACAGAAGCTCCACGTCAAAGCAGGGCAGCACAAATGGCAGTTCTGCAGAATGAATTCTGGAAGCAGGAATCTGGAGTATCATTTTAATGCTGGCTTCATATTCAGGGATTAAAAGGTTAACTTTGATGACATTGTAGCATATGCTACCACTGATGCTATTCAAGTAGAAGAAGAACTTCCAACGAGTGAGCCTGGGCATAGGCACAGCGCTGATGTACTCACTTTCACAGGCTGTCCTGATGGCTTCTGCTTTTGGCCACAAACACTCCAGCAGAAATTTTGTTTCCTCGCAAATCAGCATACATTCAATCCGCAACTGGTAGCTGAAAGAGATCGGTGGGAAAAAACCCAATAACCACCACAAAACCAAAACGCACAGGCCTGATTAATTGACTTGTGTTCAGCAAAAGAATCGCCCATTTTAGGCAAAGCGCAATACCAGCATTGTTCTGCTCTCTTTAATGCTCTAACACGAGAACGGGATTATAAATAAATCAAACAGATATTTCCAAAGATGTCCTAGAAACAAATTATCATCTCCTCTTTCAGAAAGCAATGTTGCACTGACATCTGGCAGTGACTTCCTTGCATAACGAGGCCGTAATTTTTGACAGTTCCTGGGCAGCACTAGCCAGGATTTTTATTCCTCCTTTTAACTTCCCAAACACAAATTTGAAATACTTTTGCAGTGATGTCCTTTAGTGATATTTATGCCATGGATTAATGGTGTGGAAGAGCCATGAAAACATTTTCTAAAGTACTTTTAAAGCTCACTATAAGTTTGAGAAAATGAAAAGCCACAATTTCACCACAATGTTTTCAAAATAGCGTCTCCGGCTGTGGCATGGAAACTGATGAGATTTACAGAGGGTCTATTCCAATGAATTACGACATATCACCATGTTTTTATGAATAACATAACGATTTATCTGTGCACACCTCACCTGACTTGGTAAAAAAATCAGGGAAATGGTAAAAGTGCCAGCTCTGCTGCGATTCACTCATAGGTTTGTGGGCTTTCTTTGGTAGGCTGGAATCTCTAAACCAAGGGTGGAGTGAATCAGCAGGACTGAGTCTGCAACTTCATGCCCTGTAGATAGTAGCTGTTACAACAGTCAAGAGTTTTCTTGCTACCTTCCTAACACCAAGGTTAATTTCACTGTAGTTTACCAAAGGTGCCCGAGAGCCTGTTTGGCCTTTGGGAAGGAAAAGTTTCTCAAACCAGCTCTACAAATAGCAGTCAGATGATTTATCCTGAAGGCTGAATGTCAGGAACATCCCTCTAGCACAGGAAACAGGGGCCTTAATTCTTATGGACAAATCATAGAAGAACCACACTCATGGGTAGAAGACAAGGAAAATTTTGCTTACCTAGGAATTTCCAAGAGATGGAGATAAAACCGATCTGCACTTGCTAGTTCTGATTTTTCTTCTTTGCAAGATTTGAGGCCATTTATCTAATGGGGAATATGACAGTAAAATACCCACAGAAATATTTCTGGTTCCCAGTCACTTCACTGGCTTTTCTGAAGTTGGGGCAATGGACTCTGTGTACAAACTGGTTTGCAAGGGCAGACACTGGAAGGTCATTTGCGCTTGTATAGCACCTTGTACGACAAACCCCTGATCCACAACCAGGACTTCAGCAAGCTACAGTGCATCCAAGTCTCGAAAGCCCTTTAAAAAGATGGGTCCCCACTGCTCTACCTTGGAAGGTCATTGACTGAGAGGGTGGAGGAGGAAGTGGGATCCGGTCATACCTTTCTGCTTTAGCAGTGCAAGTGTTTCAAGCTGAGCCCAAAACACACTGACCCCCATCAGAATAACACACTTAATAGATACCTCGTGGTCCTCAGGCAGCAGCTTAAATAGTTGCCTCAGTATCTCAGCATCCAACTTGGATCTATCCCCTTTTTGAATCATGGCAGCAATCTCTTCATTGGAGCTGTAGGAAAGAGGGAGGTGCTGTGGAGCAACGGCATAGAGAGGAGTAACAAGGCAAACAGAGGAGACCCCAGTCTCTCAGCTAGCACTGGAGGAATAAATGAAGTAATTCTCACTATATTTGCTTCCCATTACATTTTGGATTTTAGTTCTCAGAAGTACAGTGGAGATTGAAAAAGCAAAGGATTTTTTTTTTTAAGCCTAAAGCAACATTCCTCATAATTTAGATGTTCTTTCTGGGCTTTGTTCATCTTTACAACAACAAACCCTGAAGGCTCTCCTTTTACTGTGGGTATCCAGTGCCACTGAGAAGAGATTTACTTTTGAATTTCTCCACTGCTTGCAGAAAAGCCAAGGCCAAAGCCGATGGCTCTCCTCCTGCTGAGAAGTATTTATAAAGATCCCAGAAGGTTTTACCCAAAATCCTTGCCTGAAACTTTGGCAGGCAACCCATCTCTTTAAAATGAGTCCAGACTATTCTGGTTTGGGCTCTGGAGAGCTCAGCTCCCCGCAGGCATCGGCGCTAATAGAGGCAGCACCCGGCTGAGGAACAGCCTCCTCCCTCACCAGCGCGAGCGATGCTCAACTTTTTGATCCCCCGGTCACTAGCTGCTCTCAGGAGAGCTTAACTGCTGCCCAGGGAATCATGCAGAGAGAGGAAATAGCAACCAGATTAGGCTATGCACAGCTCTTCCCCACCGAGACGCGGTTTGCAATGGAAAAAGGATAAAATAATAACGAAAAAATCCCTCTGACTGATTCTGGTGTGCTCTTAACACAAAGGAACATCTAGGCTGAGTTTCTTATTGAAGCCCTTGTAACACAGGCCATTTCACAGAGGGCAGGGAGAGAGCAGAAAATCCGTTTTCATCCTGCGGTAGTTTCAAGGAATCAAAAAGTCAAGATATTTTGGCAAAAAACTAGTACAGATTCCTTTCCTTTGCCTTTTTTCCCCCCAGCGAGGGCTGTGACTTGGTAAATTTCCAGACCTTTAGTTAAAGAAACTGTTTCCTATTTATAGGAAAAACTGCAAATAAGAACTACATACAATTTTGGATCTGAACCCCTGGCGAAGTCTCTTTAAAATCAATTAAGTAACTTGAAAATTCCAATCAGGAATTTTCACTAATCGTTGCTGCCAGAAGTTGGTATTTATGTGAATAATACCAAAGAAAAATATGTTTCCACGTGATTTTGCTGTTATTTATGAGTATTGTCTATTTAGGAATTAGTGGTCTATTTTAAGTTTAATACTAGTTTGAGATATGATATTAATTGTCTGGAAAGAGACTGCCACATCTTGTTAGTTTAAAAAAAAAAAGAAAGTAAAAAAGTTGACTCCTTGCTAGAGATAGATAGCGGTTGTAAAGTATTTCTGCTAAATTTATTTCATTTAATGTCTGAACAAACACATAGACAGATCAAATAAGTAATTCAGATGGTACTCTGAATCTTACCACTTAAATTGCTTCAGAAATATACTCAAAAGGAGGCTTTTCTTTGGACCTATGAATGTGATCTGTGCAAATAAAAAAAAAACAAACGGTCAGCTAGAAATACATTTACTTTGATTTTAATGGAAATTTTAAAGCTTTTGTTTGCTTGTTGGGCGAGACACATTCTTCTCTGGTAATAACATTATCAACAATCTTTGTTGATCAAAGTTAGGGCAATTTACAACAGTACATGGTCATTAGATCTATTTTAGAAAGAGGAAGAGGCAAAGGCGTAGAGAAAGGAATTGATTTGTCCAGAATATTCCATTTCATAAGAATTAATACTGAAATTCCCATGTCCTCGCTCCCTCAGATGAAGACCTGTCCCTCAGCACAGCTACTTTAACATCTTTAATTCTAAACCTCTCCTGTGCTTTTTTTTTTAGATAATCTTAGGCAACGGATATAAAAATATTTCAAACATTCTTATTATAAATGATTGATAACAATAAGGAGTGAATAAGCTTTTAAATTCCAAGAATTTTCCCAGGCTCTACCAAAAGTGAGCAGTCCAAGTACCTCTTTTTTTTTCTTCGGTCTTGACCAGGTTTTCTCCTTCGTTGCTGTTGGTGGGACAGAGAAAAGTAGCTCCAGGCTTGCATAGTCAGGTTCTACGAGCTCCTTGCTGCTGCTTGGCATCACGGCCCACATGGAGCGGCTTTCTGGAAGAGAATGACGCTTCAAGATGGACCACAGAGGTAGAGGAGAACTTTCAAGGCAGTGTGATTTGTGGAAGGGAAAACACTTTAGACGATGGTTGAAAAATGATGCTCATTAGTCCTGGACAAATGTTAAATATTTAAGAATGGCAGCTCCCATAGACAGCATCCCAAAGGTTTGAAGGCTAATTAAACCTGGAAGCTACTTCCACATTCAATTCACCGAACTGAATGCAACAGATTAGCTTGATGGGCTGCTCCAAATCCTTTTTGCTGTTGCTGACCGGCTACACATCCCAGAATTGCGATACACAAACAGGGAATGTTGCATTCAATTAGGTAAGTGTCTGATTTTGCAAGAGATAAGGACTCCCAGCATTAGAGATGAGAGTTAAAGCCCAGCATTATTACCAGAATCATCAGCAGCCACCTGAATAACAGATGGCACTTCAAAACATGAACTTGTCTACAACAGTGGAATCTCCAACAAAGGATCTCACCTCCTTTTTCTCTAGGAGATTGATGGCACTGGAGACATTCGGGATAAATCCGAATTTGTAGCTCTGCCCAAGAAAGCAGACTGTGGCTCAGACTAGTCTTTTTTACATGTGTGTTTGTGTATGTTATCATAGTAGCAAGTTCTTACCCCCTGTTGTCCCCCTTCTTGGTGATAAGCACAATGGAGAACAACTATGAGATCTGTGTTGTGTAAACTGAGTATTAAAAGCTGCAGCAAATATGGAAACATGTTTAGTCTCTTTGCTGAAGGGTGAACAGGACTTGCAAACTCCTTTGGCAGACCTCATGTTAACCACAGACCTCAGTGTTATGTTGTGTGGTGGAAAAAACCCACACAAATCACATGGCCATGATCAGTATGAAATGAAGTTGGAGGCTACATCCTATCCTGAGGGTACCCATTCCCCTGTGCCCTACTGACAAGAGTTTTCTGCCTCAGGCCTTGGATCTTGACTAATGCATCTTCTGGCTGTGCAAGAGAGAAAAAAAAAATAAAAATAGTGAAAGCTTCAGCTGAGAAGACATGGGTGATGTGCCAGGAGCTCATTAGGAAGAGCCACAGAGCGTAACGGTTCAACAGATCTTTCCACCTCAACACACTCCGAGCGTTTTGCAAACCTTAATTAGTGCAGACTCACAACATCACTTTAACAACTAACAAATAGAAACTGAGATGTTAAGAGAAGATAATTATAGCAGCCACAGAGCCTCCGTTCATTGCTTTTCCCAAATTACTATCTCCTCCATTTATTGGCAAAGGCCTGGCTTTCCATATTTATTTGTGATTGCTAATTTTTTATAGGACTGGGAGTGAGCAATGGGACCACTTGCATGACCTGACTTATTGAGTCAAGGCCTAGCCCCGCAGTGTAAACACGTTTGTTGGGATGCAAAGTAAATTAACCAGTCAACCCAGCATTACAAACAAGCACGTACGTCTCACCACGTCAGAGGGGAGCTTCTGCCAGTGAAACATTTTCATCCTCAATGTCGGTGTCTTCTTAGGGGGAGGTGGCCCCCCACATCCACAAGTAAGATGACTGCACTTGGCATCACTGCATGGCTGGGGAAGTTGGAGCAATGGGGCATTTATGCCGGGCATGGGAAGGGATGGAGAAGGCACCTTACACCCCGGGGGTAGGGGTGGAGGGGCTGGCAGCAGTGGTAGCAGAGCTGGCATGGCAGACCGTCCTTGGGAGGACGGGGAAACACCTCGCTGGGAAGGTGACACATTCCCTGGAGATTCCTGTGGCTTCCCAGAAAGGCCAATTGGTGGAGGAAGGCTCAGGTCTGCACTGGGGTCCTCCTCTTCCAAGACCAGATCAACTTGAATGCATTTATTCACCTTTTGAACGGATCTTCTCGACGCTGCTTTGTGGCGACTGGGGCACTGTGTGCTTGGTAGGAGGTTCTCTGGGGTTTGTCCCAGTCCCATTTTCCTGTTCTGTAAGACAACAAGGAGACGCATGGATTAGCAAAGCTCCCCACAACTGCAGGTTACTCTGTGGGTTCTCCCACAGAGAAATAACAATGACCTTCCTATTAAAGTAAAACATTTTTAGCTGTTTTACAAGTGACATTTCGTGGTAGTTTCAGCTGCATAAGTCAGGAGCAAAGCAGTCCTGCTGGCCATAAGATTCCTTTTTGACTTCTCTTGATCCTTTCACCTTCTAGTTGTGACACAGAAAGAAAGGAAGAGAAAATGCTATCGACATAGTAAATCTCTACCTGGTTGCTTTTTTCCCCTCGTTGCTCAGCCATTCAGTGAGATTTTTCTTTTGAAGGAGTAAAAACAGATGCCTCCTACAGAAGGTTTTACAGAGAGGACTTTTGAGACAGTAGGGACACAGATGCTTGTTCCTGAGAAACCATGTTACCACAACTTACCTTGAGTGCAGAAGGGCGGGGATTTTGAGAGAAACTCTCAGAACAGCCTAATAAATTAAACAAGCTACAGCTGAGGAGGACTCAGGCTGAGCTGCTCAGGGACCTGTGACCACAGGAGGAGATGACTGGTATGCATTAAAATGAGTAAGATGGTCTTGCTTTTGCCTTTTAATCAAATCATCTAGGGCAAATCTTTACATTTGCCCTGAGACTATACAGTTTTATTCAGAGCTTCATGCAAGAGGCTATGTAGAAGTCCCCTGTGTAGGCAGAAAAAAAGGCTCCCAGTATTCCTGCCCTTATGTAAGTCTTTAACAAAATGCACATTAATAGACATTGGCAGCTTTAATGGAGTTAACTGGATGGGTACTTTCATTTTTATGTTTAATGCAATATCAGAGGCTTATTTGGTGTATGTATACGATGTTTATGTTCCCAAAGGACTAAAGTAATGTTTATGAATGACCATTTTCCTCCTCCAGCAATTTTAACTAATGACTTAGACAAAACTCTGTAAGGGAGCTGCATTAAAACCTCTGCCTGATGCAGTTAGCAATCCACATCGCACTTCTAACATGTCTCCTATGTTTTGAACCAGTTTGTCTTTGGAACCCAGCAGTTCATACTGATGACAGCGGCCAGCTCTTACAACGGCCTCAGTAAAATTGTGAACCAGTGGATTCAAGGCAAAACAACGCAATAAAACTTTTATTTGTGGTTTTAATCCTAATTTAGTAAGAATTACTTACATTAAAAAACATCAAATGCTAAATCAACCAGAAAATAACACTTGATTTACATACAAAATGGAAGCAGTTAAAATAGCTAATCCAAAGGCCTACAACAGAAAATGAGTATTAAGTGTATTTGCTGTTTACTCTAATTAATTTGTTGTTGCATTCCATAAATATTTTTTTGCACAAACAGGCACTAACACTTTCCCAAAGGTAAAGCAAGCTTACATTTAGTTTATGTAAACAACTTAATGTATCCCCTTTAGGACTTCACAGTCTTTGTGTTAAACTTGTACAGATGTCTGTAATTACCCTAAGCAGGACAAGTGAGGGATTCAGCATTATGAAAAAGCCTAATGAGAAATAAGCCACTTTCTGCTAGAAATATTAGAAGTAAAATGAGCTGATTAAAAAAAAAAATCTGATTAGAAATAATCATGTTAAAATTCGGCTGCTTGTTGGTTTTAATTAAGCTATTGGAGGAATCAGTAAAAGACTATTAATTAGGAAGCTCATCTTTTTTTAATCAGAGTGCTTGTCTAAATTGCTACAGGGTTTGTGTAAAAGAAAGTCTTGTTTTTAAAAATCCTAGCAAACAAGGAATACTACATAGTGAATATGCTTTGAATGATAAATAGGCTTACAATACTGTACCTCCAAAGATTATACTTTTGAGACCGTGTAGAGAAATCCATGCTTTTAGGAAGATTAAAGCTTTGGTGTAACTTAAAGGCAGCTGTAACTTACAATTGCTGATGCTGTGCAAATGAACTTGTGGGTATATTTAAAAAAAAATAATCTCCGCATGAAATTTATCATTAGAAAGTGCAAAAATCCACCTCTGGTTAATATACACGTATACACACACACACATCTCAATGCAGCCAGACAAGGAGTAGCAGACTGCAGAGAGCTCCGAACGCTCGGGAGTTGGCTGGCACCGTTTAGGTGGGGTGGGGAACAGAGATCGACTCAACACACCAGCCCAATTTGGATGGTCCAGTTGAAATCAATTAACTTGCAATTAGCTGTGAAGCTGTTTTCAGTGCTCTGCTACTCTACTTTTGTTTTATTGGGAAAACTGCTGATGTTTGGGGACTGCCACAATACAGGCTTTCATTTCCATCTGCTTACTGACACCCTAAAAATAGGCATACTTCTTAATTAGCCTAGAAAGAGAAGTTGTATTTTGATGGCATAGGGTTTATATTTTTAAGGTAAAGCTAAAAAATATCTTTCCTCTGTGTCTTGGGCCAGGTAAGCACTGTCATTTTTTCATTTATAGTGTTGCTGATGGGCTTAAATGGGGCTATGTTATTTTGTAAAACTTGATTTTCTTTGTAGCTAGAAGTTCATTTGTTGGTTGTCATTATGCTGGAAACAGCGATTTCAATGAGTGCTTCTGAAAACCTGATATTTCCTTTTGTGTGCTCTTCCTAAAGGGTTTTTTAGAGGGGGGAAGTTGTTTAAAACTTTGTCCCATGCACTTTCAAGGTTTGAAAAAGCCCTCTAAGGGAACTGGCTGTACTTTCTGGCAGCTGGTGGGAAGGTAAGAGCCTTGGGATCTGCTGTAGAAGGAGCCTGGACCAGCAGCTGTGGGTAGCAGACGTTGGGGCAGACTGTAGCTAAGACCCCTTCGCTGGTCTTTGTGCCCCCGGACAGCACAGTGAGGTTGTTCAACCACGGAGCCGTGTGAAGGTGTTTGTAGAACACGGGGATGGGCTGGGAGAAGGTGGGTTGTAGGACTACCTGAGGGCTGTGTAGAGAGTAGGGATGAACTGTTCAAAATGAAAAGAAATTTCAGCAGTTACTTTATTTGGGGTTTATATAGGTGAAGGAATTAATGACAGGCTATAAAAGCTTTAATCTTGGGGTGTTTGCTAGGTTTGAGATAGGTCATGGTTTGGAAGAGATTACCACGTTGGCTGTCATTTCATTTACATGCAGTTATGCTGTGGTCTGCACCCAGACCTCTGCAGGGGGCCATAGGTGTCACAGAACATACCTTGTGGAGGTTCATGTCTCTCCTCTGTCCTCTAGACCCCTGCAAGTGAAGTAGAACACTTGAAAGTCCTTGCAGGGAGAAAAACCCTTCTGTCGTCCTGTTCTCCCTGAGGTCTCTCCAACTAAGGAGGTATTTTAGAAAAGCAAACCATCTGCCTGTGATTCCGGATGGGTTTGTAATCTGCTACTATGATGAATGTAGTCATCACTGCGGCATATTTTTTTGCGTGTATGATATTGGTTCACCAAAGAGGATTAAGGTACAGGATTAAGGATTTCTGAACCCCTGCTGCTCCTATCTTTTCTGAGCTATTCTGCTTCTCTTGCTGAAGAGAGAATCATAGAAATGTTGACTTGTGGGGGACCCTGGAAATGGCCTTGTTTAAGCTCCCATTCAGAGGACTATCACCATCACTACAGATCGGATCAGTTATGATTTTGACTAGTTGAGCTGTGAAAACTTTGAAGAATGGAAACTACAAAACATGGGAAAATGTATAGAAAAAGTCTGTTGGCCTCGAAGGGTCGCTCCTGGAAATTGTGTGCCATTGGGGGTTTCATTTAGATTGCAAAATCCAGTTGTGCATTTTGAAGGATCCCAGAAGCAGACATCACAGATCTGTTACCCTCTTTGCCTCTTCTTTGGGCAAACCCCATCTCTCTGTGGTCTCTCTGACTTTCTCCATCTGTTCTGACTGATTGGTTTGATAATTAGTTGTCCCCAATTCATGGCTAAACTCAGTGTATATTATGTTGTATGAAGCTGCATAAGTACTAAACAAACACGTTCAGGTTCTGCATGCCCACAGCAGGGCAAACCCACCGTAAACGTAGTGTAGGTGTCATCAGTGGACTGCTGATCCTAGAAAAAAACCTTAGAGTGTATCTAAACTGACTTGATAGGTGCTGACTGTCTCAGAGTGAATCTTTTCTTCTGGTTTGAGTAATATAAGCTGAGTCTGCATAAAGTCTCCATTAGGGGAGAGCAGAGCTCCTGCTAATTCCTACTGACACCTGGCTCTGTATGAATTGTCACACACGGTTCTTCCAAGAGTTGTTCATGCTGCAGAAAGAGAGCATTAGAGATTCCCTAAGGTGAATTAAGTGCCAGCGCAGCACGGATGAAGGAGTGAGTTACACTTACAGTGCTGGATATGCTGATTAACTTGCATTGATCAAATTTTCCGCTGGTATTTAAGGTCTGGTACCTGCTCTACGCTAAGGAGTTGGAAATCTTTTTCTGTACTCTGGACCTGCATTTCCATTGCAAATCCTGCAAACAATGCGGTTATTCTGCAAGATTGTCACTGTGTAGTAATTGCAAACACTTAGAGAAGTCCAGTTGCTGTCACTGCCCCATTTTTAACCCTCTGTAGTCACGCTTCTAGACATGGCAAAGTTGTTTCTTGTATCCTGCCCGCAGCTTGATTATGAGATCACCAAACAAAACATGGTTCACGATGGAGTTGGTTGATGACTGTTTGCTTTCAGGTACGTTGGGTGAATGTAATGCTGTGACTAACATGTTCACTCATTTTCATGGCCGTGGCTATTACCAGAGAGATAGAGTGAGCTAGAATTGGTACAGTGCTGACTTACAGTATTGGTAAGCTTGCATGGTCTACTCAGTTCACCACCGTGTACAGAAAACCAGAAATATGAAGCTGTAGATCCAGGCTTTATGTATAGACAGTATGAAAAGTGGTTAATTTTGCTGAAATGGGCTCATGCATTTTTCTTTTATTGCAATTTACCTTCTCTCTTTCTAACCAGAAGGGTATTTCTCAGCCCCCTCCGCTCTACTGAACATAGGGGACCAAATAGTACACTCAAACCGAGAGAGATTGGCGTAACTTTGGACACAGAGGTTTCAGCCATGCTCTAAGTACAGCGCAACGCTGTGGTGGTGCTCATGTACTAGATATAGCTCCATTTATACATCTCTGTTTCTTTGAGAGAAAACAATGGGAAATTATTACTAAGCATATCCAACAACTACATGCTTAGGTGCTTTATAAACTATGTGGAAAATATAGGACTTTGATGGACAAATTCTGGTGAATCATAGGTCTTCCCCATCCCCACAATAGAAAGGAAATTTGTCAAGTACGTATTTTATTCTAAACTTTGTATTATTTTCAGTATTGAAATTAAAAACCAAACCAAAACAAAAAGCCCCCCAAAACAAACCCTGAAAATCCATCCCATTAAACATATCTGAATTTGGATGCGAAATACTTGGAAAAGGCTGCTGCTGATTTCTTCTGTCTTCATTTTATCATATAGCCAATGATTACTTAAGGAATATGCATTTATTTGGCAGATAGAAACTCGTGGTGTTCATAGCCTGGTTCACATACTGAACTCCTTGTGCAGCTGCTGTAATATACCGCAAGAATTCTTTTTTTGAGGTCCAAACTCACTGTTGGCTTAAATGACCACAGACCTGTTGGAGAAGCTGCAAGTGATGTTGTTTTTCCCAGCAATTAATTTGGCCTTGCAATCACTGAAAAATCTTCAGGATCATGAGCTTTATTTCACGGTCAAAAATGGAGCAAAACTGCACATCCCAGTTGAACATCCTTCTTTGACCTGCTCTGATTCTGTCCCCCTGTTCCTAAATAATCACCGTAATGGAAGCAGAGCTGCTCTGGAGTAATAAATTATAAATGGTGTGCTTCAGCTTGCTTATTGGGACACGATTGTATGGATAATTTAATATAGTTTTCACAGATGACTATGGAACAAAGAACCAGCAGTGGCTCAAAATAACCCGTTTCTCCATAAACTCTTGAGGGCAGTGGAAAGAAAATGCCAAAGGCTCTTTCTTTGAAGGCCGAGGCAAGAGCAATAAAACCTCTGGCTGTGTGAAAAGAGCTACTCGCTCTAGGTGGATAACGGGGGTAGCTGAAAGATCCAGTCGGAGAAGTGGACACCTACTGCAACATCTGAAGAGAGCAGCCTACGGAGCATCAGGAGGTAAGGTTCCCTAGAAAGCCTGTTTGTTCCCACATCCTGAATCTCCAAATGATGTTGTTTCTATTGATGAAACGGTGGGGTGGGGAGGAGAAGGCTGGGCTGCAGGATCTTGCTGGAAACATGGAGGTTGTAAAGTTGTTGGGAAAACCTGTTTGATACTCAGCTTTTTGTAGCCTGGGGTCTAATCTGTGAGCAGAGGAGGTTAATTAAAGAGGAAAAAGGACTGATGCTTGGGTAATGTGCTCTGAGGCTGGAAAAAGATGGGGGGGGAAAAAAGGGGAAAGCTGTAGGTGTGATAGAGATAGATCTGGAAATCAAACCTGGGGTGGGTTACATGGTTCTGCAGGAACCAGCGGGGCTCTGCAGCCCACTGGACCTTCTGCCAGCCAGGAATGGGGTTTCAGCTGCGATGGGGCTGTGCCCCTGGGCAGACCTCCTCAACTGAAGCTGCCCGTGATCTCAGATGATCTCTGCTTTTGGTAACCCAGTCTCAATATGCTCATAGCAATGCTTCGGTTAAAATAAACCAGTGGTTTAATTCTTGGTGTAACTTTTAACTTAGTCCAGCAAAGTTTTCAGCGTTACAAGGACGTTGCAAGTCCTATTAAGCAAAGCAAAATAAGCTTTAGGCTGAACATTAGTCCGGCCACAGTGAGTTACCATATAAAGGCATAGCTCGAACGTACCCAGCTCTTCCACTTGATTCATGTTTCAGCACAGGATCACACCATAGATTCAACAAACATAGATCATTTTAAACCGACGGCTCTGTACAAAACTATGATACAATGTTATTACAAAACTTGAGAAATAAAGCTCTGAATTTTTGAAACACAATACTGCACGTTCCCAGTTTTAAAGCAAAAGTAACATGAATCAACACCTTCTGTGGCTTGAGCACAAAGACTTCCGAGTGCAAGCAGCTGGCAAAGGCATCCAAACCCAGAGATTTCCTAAAGAATGGGCAGAAAATGTGTCCAATAGAGCACTCTGGAAAACCTCTTTCTGGTCCTTTAATAACAGGAACTGGGGCCCTGGTTCTCCAAAAGTTGATGGGACGCATCTACGCATGCGAGAAGACTACTGCAAGACTACTGATGAGCTTCAACTTTATTGCACATTAAGCATCAAGTAGGACCCAGACACTGTTTATATGGCCATATGTTTACTAAAATGCATACTTTTTTTTTTTTTCAGGTTGTTTTATTTTTCCCCTCTAACTGATTTCCCTTGCTTTAAATGACTGAGAGTAAAAACACATTTGTCTGAACTGGGTCTTGGACCTGGTCCCATATAAACCATCAGTGGGCAATGGGAAGAGGGAGTAAGATGCCTCCACTTGTGACGGTACAGCCACTGCTTAATTTATACCCTTAATTTAGTTAGGCACTGCTATTTTAAAAATTTCTCTGAGGGCTAAACTCTGTGGCCCTTTCTTGGGCCACACTCAGCCGTCGTTTCAAGAGGAGTTTGGCCTAAGAGCAGGTTGAAAGACTTGGCTTCCAGGACAGCGGGTGAGAGATCTGACCCTTTCCCTCTGCCATGCACAGAGCCATCCCTGGTCGTAAGGCACGGGCCAAGGGTGCCGAGATCTTCAGGGAGGCTCCTTGGGTCCTGGAGAGGGGAGTGAAAGGCTGGCCGAGGAGAAGCGGTGGGTCCTGGTGGGGCAGAGGTGACCACGGTGGCGTTTCGGCGATGCAGAACCCGGTTCCTGGGAAGCTGGCAGCGCTCTGGGGATGTGTGAGCCGTTTGCTGGGTCTCCATCATTTCTTCTGCCTTGCCATGACACCTGCAGGAGGAGGGGGAAATGCAAACTATTTGCAAGTATAAAACAGAAGCAGCGTGGTTTTGCATGTGTATCTCATGGTTGGGGTGCTACTAGGGAAACCAGTTTCATGTTCCTCAGATAAAAATTTAGCTCTACCTGGTTTTAGGTTATGTACTTAATAAAAAACCTCATGTTTCCAGTACTGATCCTGATGTTCAAGTCTGGGCAACTTTGCTTTTAAGCTGGGTGCTAGTTCAGTCCAACAACGTGAGTCTTGTGGTTTTCCAAGCAGAATATTGGAATATGCTTCTAGATATCAACTTGCTGAACTTACTAAATCTAGTGGATTTGGCAGGACTGTCAGAAAGACGGCGCAGCACCCTGTCATTTTTAAAAGCCCAGCCCACTCCATAACCAAAACAAATGCCATTTCTAATGACAGACACAAAGGCAAAGGCCATAGAGGAAGACGGGCATTAGCTCGATGATGTTCTCCTGGTCTGCTAGAAAACTGCCCACAGAAAATACTAAGTCTGCAAAAGGGAGGTGAAGCACCTGGTTCTCCAGAATTAAAGGAAAATAGTAAAATAAAAAATAAAAAAGGAAAACCTTGACTCTCAGCTCCTGCTGTCTCTTTGCAGACGGAGGATGATGACTTGGTGTGCCACGTGCGTCTCAGCTGCTGGCAGGCAGCACTGTGTCCCCCTCCTGCCCCTTCCTTCTCTCTCTCCTCACCAGGCTGCGGTCTTTGAGCCCTGACCTACACTCCTGGTTTGGTTTGTTCTTTTATTTTCTAGGGAATAAATCAAGAAGATTTGCCAGCAGGGAAATTGCCAAAACCTGGTTGCTTATGGACTTGTGCTTTCAAGACTTTCATTTCCCTGAAACCTTGCACCATGGCTGGAAACTAAAAGAAGGAAAGGGGTGTTTGTTTCCACTGATCTTGCCAAGTGACATAAAGATGGGAGCGGAGGAAAAAGGGAACTTCAGGTTTTGAGGTACTGGTTTTCCATGCGTTCCTCTGTGTTGCTCTCCTACATCTTCTAAGGAGAATTTTTTTTCAAATACAACTTTTTTTTTAGGCCTGCATGCTGGAATCCCTGTGCTTAAAACATACATAATTTGAGTTACGCTTAACTCATGGTTTCAGCTGCCCTCCCTGTGCAGCGCGATCACTGCTCCTGACATATTTCTTACCTGTGCGTTGCTGCTACTATTTTCTGCACTTGCTGTGAATCTTCCCTTGGATTTTTAAACCAACAGAGCTACTTCCCTCTTCCACTTGATGTTTTCCTGTGTTACCACATGGAAAGGACCAAGAGGAGGGCAGGAGTGGGCAGGACTGTAACTGCCCAATTTATATCTCATTTTCTCCTGCTAGCAATGATGCTCCGGGTGCATCCTGTGGATGCACCCTGTGTGGAAATCCTGCAGAAATTCCTCTGTTATACCCCCCCAGGGGCTGGGAAGGGGCCAGGGCTCCCAGCCCTGGGCACTGGGGATGCTGGCGAATAAATACATTCCTTTCAGGAAATGCGGCAGAGAGATTTGACATTATTGATTCAGTTTGTAAGAGATGCTCATCAGCATGGAAAGGACAATGTGTAACTATGCAATTTCAGTACAGCGGTTGTGTTTCGATTGTGTCTTTTTCTTGCTTTTCTTTCCATTTGCTGTGTAAACAGGCCAAGTTTTGCAAATGGAAGTCTAATCCTGAAACTCCTTAAGTTTTTCTTTTGAGGGGCAACTGTATGTTGCCAGCATCGGTGAAGGACGCGGGGAACTGGGTACACAGTTTCACTAGGAATTGGGTTTACCTGTATTTTTTTTTTTTGGTGACAAAAGCCAAATATCCTGCACACCCCTCCCTGCCCCATCCCAGAAAGCTGCGTGAATGTACATAAGTATACATGGTCTGTTTGCTCCAACAGACTAGTTTGTGGGCAAGTCTGGAACTGAATTTGGCTTTGAGTTGGAGCTGGTATCTTGCCCCAACTAGTACTTCTCCTTGGGTCCGGTGTTTTATTGTTTTATTCCCTTTTCTTTGTACTTCTATTTAAACGGTGCTATAGCAAATGGCAACCCGCAAGCAAACCAAATGTTGTTCTTTGCAGGAAGCAGGTACTGAAATTGCATTTTTACAGTTTTTGAGAAAATAATGGGATCAAAGCAAGGACTTTGTTTATCACATGAAGCTGGATTCACTTAGTTAGAATAATGACTTTTAATTATCTGCAGGGAAAGGCGGTTTGGCTGCTGCTGACACAGAGGACAGACGTGTGGGATGCGACCTTGTGTCGAGCGGAGATCAGCACTGACTCCACTCAATGCAAGATCAATACCCCAGAGAGCAAAGATCAGCGTAACAAATTTATTTTACATGTATTTGTGATTAGACACAAAGACAGAAAGCTTAGCTGATGTGCTGAATACTGATTAGGTTTGTAAAGTCCCTATGCTGTGGTTAGTTCACGTAAAAACACTTTTGCAAGTTTACATACCTCATTGTGTCACACAACCTTTTTTTGTTTTATTATCTCCAGTATCAGTCTCAACCTCTGCTTTTAAACAAAAGAGAGACACTAAATATATCGGATCACGGCAAGGCAAATCTAACAACAGGGAACTTTTTACGATGAAAACATTGTCTAGTAGTAGCAGAGACGTTCCTAAGGTGTCATCCCTGGATGCCCAGGGAGCCCTGTGGCTTTTATGGGGGTCAGTTCCTTAAAGCCAGAAACACTGATTTCAGATGTCAGGAAAGCATCGCCACAGCTGGGAGCGTGGGGTGCTCCCGTTGCCGCAGCTCCTCCTGCTGCCTCCTGGGAAGCAAGTTTGAGAACCTGTGCTCCAGGAAACCACTTCTGGTTTGTGTCCTGTTTTTTACCCAGGGGAAAGTGGCACGTTTGGAAACATAAATAATTACAACCCCAGGGTATGCCAGCATTCTAAGGGTAAGCTCCTCTGTGGTAGATGCTTAACCCATGCCGGCTTTCTCAGCAGTGGATATTCAAATCCTCTTTTCCTTTCTCCTTCGCCTTCCTTGGAAGGAAAAGCGTTAAACATTGATAAAAAGAGACTTCCACCACTTTCCTGCCCGTTTGTTTTGACCCCAGGATCTTGCAGAAAACGGGCTTTGGACAGTATATTGCACCTTTCTAAAGGCTGACAGACTTTGTGTCTTCCTTATGAGGTATTTCTAATTTGGGATTAGAAGCCCAAGGGTGGCTTCAGCTCGGTGGAGTCTGAGGGACTTGGATGCAGTTCCCAGGTTCGGGACTGGCTGTAGACTTTCGCCGTGGGGCACAGACCTGGGTGACTCCATGCCTTTGGCATCCCGAGGTTTCTCCCAGCACCACCGGGGCAGCCCAAGTGCCAGGGACCGGTACATCCCCCCAGATATGAGCCTTGGCACAAGCATCAGCAAGATGTTCTTTTTTTTTTTTTTTTTGAGGGCCTGATGTTCAGGGGCCACCTAAAGTACCCCTGGGGCAGGCTGTCAGGTCCCTGCAGGCAAAAGTGCTCTTGCAGCCAGGCTTAGGAGAGGAAAAACCAAACAACCCCACGGCAGCACTAATGGTGCTGCCTTTATGTGTTTATAAGTAGCTGAGAGGGGGCGATCGCTGATTAAGTACCCAGTATTAACTGCTCTTAATCACTGCTCTGGAGTCTAATGGAGCTCTTGTTTGCACATAACCGTGCCTTGTAGCTGTCTTTAGCCCACTTGACAGATGTGCTTATTGCCATCTTTACTGCATGTGTAATGGGCTTTTTAATTATTGATTCATCATTACCCCTTTATAAACTACTTATAAATGTCAAGAGGATGAACAATGCTTGTGTTTTTCTTTTCAAATCTCTTTCAGTTTTTTTAAAAAAATAACAGCTCCATGAAACAGCGTGGCTCTGGAGGCAGGGAGCACTGGACCTCAAAGTGAGGAGGAACAGATTTACACAAATATACGGGGAAGCCTCCCCAGTTTAACTCAGTCCCCGAGGGCTAAATATGAAATGGGCTACCTGAGTAGCTTTTGCTGTGCCTCTTCTTCTTCCTCCGTTTCCCAGATGACCTCTGCTTTTCCCTGTCGGTGTGAGTTTGCCCCGGGGGGAGCGTTGCTGAACAAGAGGAGTCAGTGGCTGGCTCCTCCGAGAAGGACTTCTCTTGAGAGGTGTCCAACAGCGAGTCTGTACCAGGGTCTTCATTTTCCTTTGTCATCTCTTTCGACTCTGCCTGATGAGCCTCATCGCACTGGTCCACTCTGCTGGTCTCCTGTGCCAGCCTGTAGCTCTCTGAGCCATCAGCTGGGCATTCCTTCTCCTGGCCTTCAGAGATGGACCCGTTGAGTTGGTCTATCGAGGCAGTGCCTGAGCTGCTGCTCACAAACCTTACCCCTGTGCCTATGTTAGCAGCAGAGAAGGTGATGGAGCTGCTCTTTGTGCTTGGCTGGAGGCTTGCCCAGCTGTTTTCCTGCTCCATCCCATCACCTGGCGCGGGCTGACTGGCCCCATCGGCTTCCACCACGCTTACCAAGGGGCTTTCCGTCCGTGACTCTGGTGGCAAATTTCCTCCAGCATTTTTTTTAGGTAACGCCTGGTTTGAAGCTGAGGCATCTGTAACATCTCCACCTGTCTCCATCATGGCAGTAGTTGAGGGGGGAATGTTTTCTGAGGGATGACCATTGTTGTTTTGCTTGGTCTTATCATCGATCTGCTTTCCTGCTGCTTGTGGATCCTTAGTGCTTTTTCCTTTAAACGAAAAACAAGCAATCAGCTACGGCTGCAGAGTTGCACCTGGGATCAACCAAGGTGTTTCTGCCACTGGAAGAGGTTGCAAGCAAGGAGCTGCCTGTGGAGGGTGCACTGACTCTACAGCAGCTATTGAGAGGCAGCACCATTTTATCCCCTCTGTACCTCCCCTCCTCATACCCACTGTGGTCATCCCAGTCGGACTCTAAGGCTCCGGCTCAGCAAAGCCCCCTGCTCTGTTTTCAGCAGGTGTTTATGTGTCTTTGCTGCCAACTGGCTGATTTCCAGGGAAGTCCCCAGACTCACAAGGGTGCCTGAAAGCCTATGGCTGGAAGAGGGTCCTGCGAGGTCCAGAACCAGCTGAGACTGCTGGCTTGGTCAGCATGAGGACTTCAAAACTGTCCATCAGCCCGACTAATTCTGCCTTTGCAGAGCTGGTTTCGGAGACCCACAATGCACAAGTCAGGCTGTGTGGTCGGCCAGTGTCCTTAGACTTATCTAATGTGCAGTGACACCAAGGTCAAGAGACCAAAGAAAAGCTAAACCCATGGGCTGTCTCCTAACAAGCACTTAAAGGACTTGGTTCCTTCTGCAAAGAGAGTTTTCTAATCTTTTCTTAAGGGCTTCCTTAGACTCCCAAATGTAGACTAAGACAGGGCACAGCACTCCAAGGCAGTAACAAGCTGTGCTACTGACACTCAATAGCACAGGAGGGACTGGTGGAGATGACACCAGTGCCCCATCAACAAGGTTCTGTGGCTGACGGGTGGGCTGTGCCTCTCGGAGGGTTTATCAGCATGGGGGCAAGGCCACGCTGCTCCGAGCTGCTGCTAATTCTGGGACAGACCTGGCTGGCAACAGCTCAGGGCTCTCTGCTCCTCTTCTCCAGGGCACTGGCTTTATTTAAGCCTCCTTAAATAAAATGCCCCAAATGTAAAGACTTCTTCTTTGTGTGCTTGGCTGAGGCTGGGGGGCAGATGGGAATGAACAGCTGCAGGAACAGTCGGGTCTGTGTCCTTACCAGCCTGGCTGTCCTCCGGGCTCTCCGCAGGTAAAGTTTTGGGAATTGCATCCAACTCGTGTCGGTTCTTTGTCTTTCTCAGCGTGAACCCCTTCCGTATGTCGGCCAGCAGCGCATCGATGACGCACACCTCCTCCTGCTTCACCACCCCCTTCTTAACTGGGAGAGAGAGAGAGAGAGAGGGTGTTAAATCTGCCCAGGAGATGGAGCAGAAGGAGACTTTGCAGCGATGCTGGTGCTTGGGGTGGGTACCGCTCTCCCGGTACAAGCAACCACTGGGCAAAAGCAAGGCAGCCCATGTTCTGTGCCCCTCTAGCAGCATGTCCTGCCTGAACTCAAAGGGTTTACCCCAAATCTTGGATGCTACAGGCTGGCACCAGTGGCACCAGCTCTGCCTGGACCTGTGCCTGGTTGTGCCATGACCCTGAAATGCCTCCTGTTTGCTATCCGTGTTGGTGGGGGCTTTTTTTGGGGTGAGACAGGGTTGGAGGGAAAATAATCTTGATTTTTCTTTACTCTCAGCTTCTTCCGATTGTACTTTTCACTTGTGCCTTTCGTTTTCAGCCGGGGAAAGGCAGATTTAAGTTATCTGCAAGATTTTTGGGATGTCAGTAGTCTGTGGTAAAGAAAGACTATTCAAGTGTATATGGGCATTTTGGAGGGGGGAGAAGTCAAATGTTTCTTGTTAGATTTGGGGTTCAAAAGTTATGTTTAGAAACTGAAAAAGTTAACTGAAATGTTTCAATTTGATTATTTTTTTTCCTATTTTTTTTCCAGTCAGAAAACCTAAAATTAACTTTTCTGCCCAGCTGCAACTGTGAAAAGTCAATTCTTAGCTATGGCTGTAAAACACCTAAAAGCCTTAGCCAGCACATGGAAACCCATAAAATAAATTTCCATTACCGGTCCATTAAAGCAGGACCAGCAAAGAGCTCCTATCAGCTCCATCTCTCTTTTTTTGAAGACCTTTCCGATACTCACTGACTTTCCCGTTTTCTCCCTTCTGTCTTTTCCCCTCTTCCTCTTCCAGCTGTTTCTTCCTCTTCTCTGCTTTGGCAGCTTGCTCCTTTCTGTCCTTGTTTTCCTGCAGCGAGGAAACAGGGATACGAGAAGGTTGGCTAAAAGTCTGCCAGAAAAGCCGGTGAAGAGAAGAAGATCTGCAGGTGGTTGCAAAAGGAGGAAGAGAAATTCTGGCCTTATCCCGTGCAGTAAGTTAAATGGGTGTGGGGAATAAGGGCCGTGTTGCCAAGAGGGTGAGAGGGAGACCACTGGCTTGGCCAGGATTCTGGCACATCCCAGTAGGAGGTGGCGGTGGTCATCTGCACAACAGTTGCCTACCAGTGTGCAGATCTTCTGCCTGACTTTCACTTGAGGCACAAGCGGAAGGTTCTGAAGCCACAATTTCCTCCAAACTGGTGGCTTATTTTACTACACACCCCCTTTCTGAGTCTGTTTACTCAGGTTGAAGCAAAGGCTTAGGTTTATAAGCCCGTTCCTCTAAAGCTTACACACTTGACTCCAAAGCATCTTTGTGACTCTGCAGCTGAAGCTGCACCAAAATGAGACGTCACCAGGGTCTGGACCAGGCCAGGAGCACCAGCGCTGCATGAAGATGGAGTGGAGCAGGGATAAGACAGCCCTCCCCCAGGAGACCTCATGCCAAGCGCTGAAAGGAGGAGGCCAACACCTTCCCCCCACCAGATCTGGGTGCCTCTCCCACCCCTGGCTGTCAGAGAGGACCAGTACTAGGGCTGCTCAGCATCATGTGCCCAAATGCCAACCTTCAGGGCTCGGATGAAGAGATCTCTGAAGGTCTTCATGGTGTTAAATATGTCCTCCAAGGACAACTTGCTTGGGTCTTCACAGAGATAATTGGCAAGTTCTTCTCTCTTCCTTTCAATGTTTTCAAATTCTTCTTCCAGCTTTCTGGAGGCATCAATGCTATCCTGAAATGCATTTAATATGCACAGTTAAACACCATCCAGAGGACAATGAATGAAGTGCACTTAAAGAAAAAAAGGATGTCAATGTAAGAGCTTGTAGCAGGACTCTGGGCCCTGGCTTTGAAATGCAGCAGAGCTTACAAGGTGGGAAGAAACTAAAATCTGCAGATAATCTTTGCTCCTGGTGACTGCGCTGTGCCAGTTTACAGGGGTGGCTTGAGCAAGACATAGAATCATAGACTCATAGAATGGCTTGAGCTGGAAGGAACCTTAAAGATCATCGTGTTCCAACCCCCACTACCACAGGCAGGGAAAACTCCCACTAGATCAGGTTGCTCAAAGCCCCATCCAACCTGGCCTTGAACACTTCCAAGGAAGGGGTATCCACAGCTTCTCTGGGCAACCTGTTTCAGTGTCTTACCACACCTACAGGAAAGAATTTCTGCCTAATATCTAATCTAAATCTCCCCTCTTGCAGTTTAAAACCATTACCCTTCGTCCTACCACTCCACTCCCTGATAAAGAGTCCCTCCCCATCTCTCCTGTAGCCCCCTTCAGGTACTGGAAGGCTGCTACAAGGTCTCCCCAGAGCCTTCTCTTCTCCAGGCTGAACAATCCCAGCTCTCTCAGCCTGTCCTCACAGCAGAGGTGCTCCAGCCCCCTGATAATCCTCATGGCCCTCCTCTGGGCCTGCTCCAACAGGTCCATATCCTTCCTCTTATGAGGACTCCAGAGCTGGGCACAGTATTGGACACAAAGGCTGAACATCTTCCCTTAAAGTGAGTCCACACAACAGAGTGGAGAGAGCAGTTGGGGAAGGGACCTGAAGAAATGGCCTCACCAAAGGCATCTAGACTTGGGGTGGAGCTGGCAAATAAACACCATCACATCCTACTTCCAAATCTGAGAGCACGTCCTGTGGCAGTACTTTCCACCCTCTCACGTACCGCACACTGCCTCTGTGTGTGTAACATGGAAGATATAAGAGGGCTCCATTACTGACCTGGATGGGTTTCTCATACTGTTGTTTCACATCGTCGTTTGACGACAAGACTTTTCGCTGAAGCTCCAGCAGCTTCTTTAAATTGGTACCGGACTCCGTGTGTATAACATCAAGATTAATTCTGAAATCACACAGAACCCCTCCATTAGTTGATACTCCAGCATCCTATGCTGACCAAAGAGAGGACAAATCATTGTCCCTCTGCTTCCCACCACTTCACTTCACTGAAACCTGAGCTCTGAGCTATCTATACAGTCCGAGCTCATGAAAACCAGCCTTACTCCACAGCACTTATGAAAAAGTTCCTAGGGCTACCTACAACTTTGTCTACTGAGTAGATGAATGCCCCTGGAAAAGTCCGCCCATTCAGAAGGTTGTTCTCCACCCTCAGAGCCCAGCATTCGCTTACTTCCCCTGGTTGAAGGCACTTCAGAAACGTTTCTGGTTAGCTGGCCTTCACAAGCTCCTGCTACCACAAAGGCAGTGCAGATTTTGAGAGATCTTGGGAGGCAGCATTAACTGAATGCTCTGCAAATTTCAGCCCTAAGTGTTGCCAGCTGTAGCAAAACTATTATATATTAAAGGGGTTTCAACATTCATCAACCAAATCTTTCGGTTAAAACTAAAACATCTTGTTGATGTGCTCCACCAGCTGTGAGTGTCCTAATTTCTGGTACATTGTTGATGTGTATGGGATTTATTTTTGTTTTTAATTTGAAGGAAGTGACACACAGTCTTACCCTGCTGCTTTTGAAACATATTCAAGATCCTTTGGCAGTTCCAGTAGGTCTGTGTGGCTGTTTTCTACTTCCTAAAGCAGAAGAAAGAAAGACATATTATTTTCTGTGTGGTGGGATCTGAGAGGAACTGGGGGGAAAGAGACATGGGCAGATGTGCCCGGGAAGGACAACTACATTGTGTCCTTCCTACGCTGCCCCCAACTCTGCAGTTTGCTTTGCCTTGGAGAGCCAAGTGGCATTCAAAACAGGACGGCATGCTCAGAGAGGAAAGGCACTGCTTCTGGGCTATAAAAACATACAAGAGGAATGAATATTGAGAAATATTCATAGTTCAAAGCAAAGCCGACCTGCTGCTGAGCTCTTCTTCTACCCTCCTCTGAGACACCTACTCTTGGCCATGGGAGGAGGCAGGACTGTGGTTTGATGCAGCCTGACACTTCCTATGGTCCCAGGAGGGTATCAAAAGGGCTTGAATCTTAAATTAAATCTTTGCATGATTTATTTTCATGGCTGAAGCTACTGCCAGCTAAAGCGGGGCTTGAACATGCACAACTGGAATGGAGGGACCTTGATGAATGGTGTCCTCAAACCAAGACACCATGGAAAGGCAGAAGGGGTGAACAGGACAGGTTTGGTAGCCACGTGCTGCTGTGTGGTTTGCAAGCTGGTGATGTGCAGCTTGCACCCGTATGAAAAAGGCAGTTCAGCCCTTGCGGGAAAAGATGCTGGAGGAAAGCAGAACGAGTCTTAAAATAAAGAGCTCCCCGAGGAGTGCCCAGAAGCAGTCTCCGCCAGCCTAAGGGAATCGAACGCTCCCAACTTGTGACACTCTGCAGTAGCCAGGGAGGGTACGGAGATGAGCGTGTGGCATTAACTGAAAGCAAGTAGAAGAAATGGTTCATCTGTGATAAAATCCTCCTCCTTCCCTATCTCCCAGGACTTGGCGGTGGTACCTCCAGAATATGGTGGAGCAGCGTAATGCGCGTTTGGTTCGCTTTGGTTTCTGTTAGTTTGAGTAAAGTGCTGATTTTAAACCCATCGGCGTCGCCCGTGTGGCTTCCCTACAAGAGAGTAAGAAATCAGGTGTAACTCCTGTGTCCACCCAAATTACAGCCCTAAAGGAGATCATCCACGTACTGTAAGGGGGGGAGGATAAGACAAAAGAAGTCCTTACATAGTTCAGAAAGTTTCCAACTTTGAGAATCAGTTGACAAAAGAGGGGCAGGCGATGACTGTTCAGTAGATCTGAAAAACATAAAGGACTTTTAAACAAAAGCCTGTGTTACACCGGAACATTTCTTAAACTGCACTGGAATTGGGCTTATGAATTCTACCAAACTAAACCTGATTTTTCAGCTTTGCAGCCCAGCGGCCCAACCTGCAGAGAAACTGATTCTATATTCATTCATTCTCATGAGTTGGGCTTAATACAAGTTTTTTCGACTTAGGTTTCTTTCTTTCTTTACATCTGATCTCTCATTCCCCCAACCCCAGCAGGAGTTGGGGGAATCGGCTCTTTAGGACAGGTGGCACTTGACAGTGCCCAGCAGAGCAGGACCTGAGCTTTCTGCCACAGGAAGCCGAAATCTCTCCATGTACTCCCGAAATTGGAGCATCAGCAATTTGTAGCCCAAAATAACAACCTTTTTCTCCTGGTTGCATTTGTAGGCAGGGAAAAACTAAAGCATCGCTACTCTCTGGGGGAAGTTTGGGGGGTGCTTTTCTGGCAGCAGAGGAAAATTGCTGTGTGGAGGTCTCAGCGTGGCAAATGATGCTGAGTGAATTAGCTGTAACAGGGCCGGCTCCTTTGTCTTTATTCAGCTCCTTTCACAGGGCTGACAAGCTTCCAAACGCTTCACTGTTGAAAGTGTTTCAGAGGAATACAGCTGCTGCAGAAAAAGAGGCCTGAGGGTGAGGGAAAATGATCTCTGGTCCCATGACAGGCTGTGACCATCAGAGCTGCATCCCATATTCATAGAATCATAGAATTGTTTAGGTTGGAAGAGACCCTTGGGATCATCGAGTCCAACCATCTACCCTACTCTACAA
>JAOXJK010000040.1:13489964-13504696 GCA_025774025.1 Xenus cinereus | reverse complement strand
ACAACCAAACACCCCCTTCTTTTCCAACTTGAAAAGTGTTTTCATAACAGGACTGCATAAAAAGAATATAGCCCCGACGGGGAAGTTTTCGCCCCGCCCGGTCCTACCGCGGCCGCCCCCGCGGACCGGGGGGGGTACGGGCAGCGCCTCCCCGGGGGAAGGGTGGGTGCTGCGCCGTCCCCCTCCTCATCATCCTCCCTCACCCCCCCTCCTCCAAGTGGGGTCTCCCCCAATTCCTTCTGTCGCCCGTGGGCATCCTGGAGGCGAGCGCTGCCTCCCGCCCCCGTAAGAGGCGTCTCACAGCCCGAGCCGCTCGTTGCCCCGGCGTGGGGTCCCTCTCTCCGTCCCGGGATGGGGGCTCGAATCCGCGGCCTGGGGCTGGGAGGCGAGTGGGGAGTCTCAAAAGCCGGGGACAGGCTGCCCAGGCGGTCAGAGACCCCGGGGACCCCCGCGCCTTGGTCTCTGCAATTTAAACTCTTTGCTTTCAGCTTCTATGCAAAGAGGGGAGGGACGCCTGTGCCTTCAGGAAAATGCCTCAGCTCTACAGATGAGCACCGAAAAGAGTGGAGTTAAATTAAATATTACCAGCCAGGTGGGGGGGACTTGGGTGGAAAAGTTTGTCTCCCTCCGTGGGTCAGGGGTATTTGGGGCCAGACTCGTTTCTGGTTTCAGGCAGAGCTTGGCCATCCAGAGAGAAAATCATGGGTGGGGGAGAGGGGGAGAGCTGCCCCAAAAATCACGGTGAAGTGTTTTGCAAAGGGCTGCTGCAAGGCGGTGAGAGCCGAGCTTCCACCACTCCGTGTGATTACAGGAGGCTGGGGGATAGTTACAGGGTAAGAACACGGCGCGGAACATCTCCGAGGCTTCAAATTGGAAAATGAGACCTGAGCTTTTACCGTTTGCTCATAAAACACTCCTCTGTTTTTAGTGGAAGAGGAGAGAAATGGAAGGCGACTGCATCTCTCAGGGGTGGCAGTTAACCAGTGTGGCTCATCAGTTATTCTTTTACTCAAAATAAATGTTTCTAATTGGTATCTTGTGCAATACTCAGATGGGTACATAATTTGTTTAACAGATGTGTCCCCTGGAATCTTTTTCGGAGGGTTCAAACCTGATTTTGAAAGAGATATTTGTTATTTGGGAAACAGTAATCATCTTTTGCTGCTGCTGGTTTTGCTTTAGTCTTTTTCCCTTTTCTGCATGTTTTTGCTGCTTCAGTGCTTGAAAAGGAACAGGGAACTTAAATCTTTCCTACTTAAGTCCTTTTTTCTTCTCCTTTCTGTCTCTTCCCTTTTCATCGTGGGGCAGCGCTGGCACATGAGCAGGGTCAGCTTATGGAAGATAAATTACAACTGCTGGGCTATGAAGGCTTTCACCATCTTGTAGGAGTGAGGAGCAAAGCTCAGCAAAGACAAAGCAAGGAGAGAAAATGAAATTCTGTGTAAATGCCCCACATTTTCACCGAAATCCCTTTTGACCGAAGCAGATATGAGTGCGGGGGTGAGCAGAGACCACACAAATGTTCCTTTGTTGGGATAAAGCCACATTGTGCATGTGTGTCCAGAGCTGGATGCACACGTGATGTGGCCGAGGGGATGCAGGAGCTGATTTTTTTTCCGGGACCTGTACGGTCAGTGCGCTTTGCGCCTTGAAACCTCGCTTCCTCGAAAAGCGGGATGAACTCTCCCTGCGTTCTTCATCTGCCTGCCAGGAGGGGATCACCAAAGCTGCTGTTGAATGTCTGTCTGCATTGCCCTGTCTGTTTGGTCCCGTCACTGCTAATTATATCAGAAATGTGTAAATAGAACTCCGCCACATGGACCAAATTCTTCTTCGGTTACACCATGAGCCACTTTTTCTCTTCTAATCCACAGCTGGCTGCTTTTTTGCTTTCACTCAGGCAAAAGAGCTGATGGCAAGTCTATTTTTGTTCAACAGCACCCTCGTGCTGGTCCTTGGTTGCTTGGTCCCACGGTAAAAGGGATGGAAAGAAACACCACTGCAGCTTGAAGATGGGGCTTTGAAGCCTGGGTGGGTGAAGGGTGGAATTGTTGCCCCGGCTGAACTGTTCAGTTTTTTCAGTGGAACAAGCTGCTTCCAAATAATTCGTAACTTGTATTGCTCTGTGTTCTCACTACCTACACTAGGATAGGATAGGATAGGATAGGGTAGGATAGGATAGGATAGGATAGGATAGGATAGGATAGGATAGGATAGAATACTTAAGTTGGAAGGGACGTACAATGATCATCCAGTCCAAATACCAAATATTTGGATCACAGTTTTTTTCCTTCTGATCTCTTTTCTTGCTGTCCTGGGATCCACATCAGGTTCCTGGTATTTTACCTACAGTTGTGCCCCCTCAGGAGGGCTGAAACATTTATTTGGGGTTTATGCCATGAAGGCAGGGCTGCAAGTAGAGCTCAGGAACGTCTGAGACACAAATGTTTGTGCAGACATTCCTCTTCCTACCAATTAGCCGAGTTTTAGATAGAGATCTGCCATGCCGAGAATGCCATTACTGCACAGCTGCAGGAATTGTTGTCCCAAGGTCTGATGACGAGAGCGGGTTTTGTGTTTGTCCCTGCCCGGATTAAAGCCGGGGACTCGTTTCCAGCAGCGGTGGAGGTTAAGAGCATCTACCGCGCAGAAGGATTCCTGATCTTTTTGTTTCTTCTCTTCAGCCCTTCGCAACGCTCACGGCGAAGGTCAGAGCGCAGAAGAAACGTGCTTTTTTGGGTTTGAGTCACAAAGCGGTGGCAGACATTGAGTTTTCCTGAGGGAGGGGTCCCGGGAGAGTTAAGAGCCTCAAAGACAAAGATATTATCTGTAATATCAAGCGCACAATAATCTTTGTGTTTTAGTGTTCCCTGAGCCACAGGAGATTAAGTAAGAACACTGGGAAGCAATCTAGCGTTTGTAAGTCACTAATGGTGCATACGTACACACATTTAGGTTTAGACACACATTTTCAATTGTTGTAATGGGAGGAAGATAAAAAAACCCAAACAGTTACGAAGCCTAGAGACAGAGAACGGGTGAAACGGCTCAGATTGTGTAATTTAGATAAAGACTCGCTGATGCCCTATTATATAATGTAGCTAAGCACAGTCGATTTTTTCTAAGACGTTTTCAGTCACTCTGCCTCATATTTTGTTTTGTGAGAGGCAACACTCGGAGTGCGAGAGAGTCCTTTGTTTCATGAGGGCTCGTCTGCTCCTCTTGCCTACTCCCCACTCGAGAGCGGTTTTTTTTCCTTCACGTGCCATCACGTTTATTTCCCCAGCAACAGCGACTGCGTCTCAAACGTGATTGCAAAGGGGTGCAAAGCTTCCAGAACCAACGTCCACTGTAGTTAAAGAAGAGCCTGAAGTCTCCTTCCTCTCGCCCCCAGGTTGCTACCTCATGGCAATTGAGGATTAATGGCTGTGTTTTTCCCTGTAATGGATTTTTAAAGCACCGTGGTTCTGGCGCTGATGTATGCAGGCGCGCTCAAAGCATGGGCTAACAGGACGTAATTCTGCATCGATTCAGTGCTCTGGCTTTCCTATAAATCTCTTACTCCTGGGTCTGCCTGGTTCCCTTCCAGGAGCACAGAGAAGCCACGCTTGCTGTCGCTTGCCGTGGGTAAGTGGGCTCCCCGCTTCAAGAAGGACAGGGAACTGCTGGGGAGGGTACGGCAAAGGGCTACGAAGATGATGAGGGGACTAGAACATCCCTCTGATGACGAAAGGCTGAGGGACCTGGGTCTTTTTAGATTGGAGAAGAGAAGACTGAGGGGGGATCTGATCAATACTTATAAATACTTAAAGGGAGGGTGTCAGGAGGATGGGGCCGGTCTTTTTTCAGTGGTGCCCAGGGATAGGACAAGAGGTAACGGACACAAACTCGAATATAAGAAGTTCCACCTAAACATGAGGAGGAACTTCTTCGCTTTGAGGGTGGCAGAGCCCTGGAAGAGGGTGCCCAGAGAGGTGGTGGAGTCTCCATCTCTGGAGGCATTCAAACCCCACCAGGACACGTTCCTGTGGGACCTGCTGTGGGTGGACCTGCTCTGGCAGGGGGGGTTGGACTAAGTGGTTCCTTCCAACCCCGTATCATTCTGTGATTCATCATCATTCTGTGAACAGGTTACAAACTCAGAATATCCATCCAGGTGTCCCCTTCACTGGTGGGATACACATCTGTCAGCCAAACTGGAGGTGCAGGGGATGTGTAGATCCCTGCCCCTATCTCTTATCCAGACGGCATAAAGATTTCTAACATTTCTTGGAAACGTTTCCAGCTCTGGCAGGAAAGCCTTCTGCTTTTATGTCCGGCTTGCTGGAGTTCAGGTCCCCGCTGCTAATTACTCAGCTAGGAGCATCCTTTGAAATGCTGTGTGTAATTCTCCATAATTCCCAGAATGGTGAATTTAAAGTGGAACAGATGCTGAGAAGGGAAGTGCTAGTGGTGGTTTACAGTGTGAGATTAAAAGACTTTGGCTGATATAGCGTAACAAAGTGAGGGTTGAGAGGGGACGTGATCATCTCTGAGCATTTCAGGAAAGGTGGCAGAGCCACCCAGGAGCGAAATCCCCCCAGCTGTTCCAGCGACTGAACTGTTCTGGCACAAGAACAAATGGGTGTTAATGAGAAATGAACACGTTTACACTGGCAATGTGAATGGGTTTTTTTAATGATCAGAAAAACGATATCTCTGTCAGGAGATGAAAGGCCAAAAATCCTAGGCTGAGTTGAAAGAGAACTTCATTGCTTTATGAAGAGCGACTGAGGAGGGGTTTATCTACAATAGCAGAAGCCAGTTTCAGTGGCCACAAAAGGGTTTGGTCCTAAATGCTCCTCTCCTTTTACTTAAAAATCTTTCTGTAGCCTGAAGTAATGAAGAAAGGCTTTGATATACAGTTTTGGCCTCCAATTTTGGGTAGTGATCAAGGACAGCCGCTCTCACAACGTGGGATGAGGTGCTTCTGGATAGGTCACCCCTCTTTGGTTCCCTCCTTGTTCCTTAGACGCTCACATCAGGATCAGCCTACATCTCTCATGCTTTTGTTGTGGTTCACTGGTGGTTTCCTTTCTCCCTTCACATCCTACATGCCTGGTGTGTTTCATACACTTTGAGACAGAAGGTGAAGGTCCACAGGCATTGTGGGTTTGACTGTCTCTTGTAATGGAAACTTTCTCCATCAACCTTTGGATGATGAACTAATCCACAACCACAGGAAAAAAGCTCACGTGTTAGAGGGACAACTTATAGCCAAAATACTACATGAATGACACAACTCCTACCTCTTTGCCCTCCGCAGAAATCTGCAGGTGCACATATGGCAAAAATAATGTTACAGTTCTGGGAAAGAATTTTTACAAGCAATTGGGCTCTACAAGCTGTTGGGCACTGTGGTTGGATCCAACAAAACACAATGCAGCTATTTAGCAAAAGAATTAGAACCTCAGAAAAAAAACTAGTAGAAGAAAAGTTCAAGGCAAATGCCAAGAGATCGTTCCTCATATAACATGACATAAGTTGTGAAACTTCCTGCAACAGGATGTTGCGGACATTAAAAATCATTGAAGACCAATTCATGGAAGAAAAATAGACTGAAGGGCTATTAAGATAATACCTCTGGCCCTGGAAGTCCCAAGGCTGCAAAATGCTGGAGGCTGAGGAAGTGTTATGGGTGGGTGTCACTATGCGCTGTGCTTCGGCAGGACTAGCAACTGTAAGGCGTCTGGTTTGGCCACTTATGGAGACTAAATGTGGGGCTAGTTGGGTGGAGACTTTAGTATGGCCCGGTTCAGCTGGTCTTATGTCTTTGGGCGTTCTTTCAGCCTGCTCCTCCTGGTAGCCCTCCACAATATGCAGAGCCTGATTCACTATCCATTCTTTGAAATAATGTCTGCAAAAGTCTTAGCTAAGTGACTTAGCAAAAGGCTAATCAAAAAGATAATATTTTTGATGTCTGCAAAAGGCTGTCTCACTTCTTCCCTAGAAGGTCTTGGTTCTGGTTTTGAGCAAGGCATGGGATTTTTTGTTTTCAGAGACAGCTTGGGGCTAAGCTGGCACTGATTTGGCCAGGTTGCCTGAGCTGGTGAAAGGATGGAAGTACCATGGCAGGGCAAGGCATGGTTCCTTCTCCTTTAGGATCACAATTTCCACTGTCCTAGCTTGCGGAGAAGCAGCATGTTCTGCATGTTAAGCATCGACATGGCACCAAATTTCATGCGCAGTTTTGATAAATAAAATCTGTGTTCTAAGCAAAGGCACCCAGACAGAGCCCCTTTGTGAGAGGAGACTTAGACCTAGTGTGCGTCTTTGGGCGAAATGCAGAATTCATTTTGGGGAGGGAAACTGATACAAACAGCAGGCCATTTTCCTTTACAAAGGCTCTCTTTCAAAGCTGGTGCATGCAGCAGAACAAAGGCTGACCCCATAGTCTGTATTCAACAATAGCTTGGAATATTTGATAATTTGGCTATTGTACATGCATACATCATGCTTGGCTATAAATGAGTTGGGCCATGGTTGAATCCACTGTGAAGATATAGTCAGCCTGGTTCCCATTGCCACTCTGGTTTCAAGGAAATACTTATTTTGTGTCTCTGCCTTCTCCTGGCCAAGCTAAGTCCATCTTGCCTCTGAGGCCAAAGGGTCTCAATTTCAAGCCCAATAACAAAGATCAAAAGATTTTGCCACCATTTTAGAGGAAAATTCTTTACTGATGCCAAACTGGTTCATCACTTCTCTCTCCTATCCCTGTAACTTCTCTTTTTCTTAAGGACCTTTTCTTGGCCGAAGTCATGGCCAACAAATAAGTAGCCCAAGAAGAACTTGGGCCTTACAGGTAACCTGAGGCTTGTGCTGTGGTAAATATATAGACTAACTCTCTTCACTTCTGTTCCTCTTGTGTAAAAGGAGAAAGATACAGCTTCTAAAGCTTAGTCTTAGATGCCTGAGGTACTCCAACAATAGTGTAGTGGCACTTGCTCAAGCACGTAAAGCGGTGGTAGAATGCAGATTAGTGATAGTTTTTATAAGTTGTCCACAAAGTTCTGTGGGGCTGTAAAATGTTTTCTCAGTTCATTTTGTGGTTATGCTCATAATGCAAGAAAAATTTGGGTTGCCGTAATGGAAACATAGAAAATCACTGGCTTAAGACACAGTCTGTTTGCAATGTAAACATTTGGGCCTTTGTTAATATAATTGGCTGTAACTGGAGAACAAAGCAACCAGGGTCGCTTTGCAAAAACAGTAGCTCTTTTATACTCGGTGAAACGATTTTTACTTGGACATTTTGATAACTTTCAGTTCATTGATTAGCAGTAGGCAAGAATTTTTGCAGTGGCAGTTGATCGAGGTTGGCATGAATGACTTGTCTCCTATGACATAAAGTCACATGGCATAACAACCCATAAACATTTTCTAATAACGTCAAAATCTTTGTGTGTGTTTCAGTATTCAGGCCAAGAACACAGAGGTCTGTTCCTGCAGAAGAGCTGATGACATGTATGACTCAGTACACGGCATTGCCTCTAAGTACATAAACACTTGACTACCATCAGCATTTACTGCAAGGCTTTGTCATATTCCCACAAATTGACTTCTTTTTTTTTTTTTTTTGTATTTACTATTTACATACTTCAAATATTGAGAAGGTGATGAAGGGGCAGATTTTTTTGACAACTCAACAGCCAGGTCGCTTGGGATGGAGGGTCTAGAAAAGTAGAGGAAAACTATATGGGAAATTTCAGACTGTCCTTGGAAAACTGGTAGAAAAGAGTAACAGAGGATTAAATTAGTGGTCAGAGGGGTAAATATAAAAGGAACAATCAATCAACCTTGAAAAGGAAGCAACTTCCATGGATTAATGACTGGTTAAAGCATATGAAGCAAAAAAGTTTTCACAACTGAGAAGGAATGGACTATTAGGCTGCTATAGTGATTTATCTTGGTTTGCTTTTCTGTGTATTCATAAGCGATCTGGAAGAGGAGTGAATAAGGAGGTGACAGCCGTTCCTGATGATACAGAGTTTGCTGAGAATAATAAAAATTAAAACTGACTGTAAAGATTAACAGAAGGATCTCATAATGGTTATTGGCTGAATGGTAGAATAGCAGATGCAATTCATGTACTTAAGGAAAACAAAACAATCCTAACCATGCACAGTGATGAGTTCTAAAATTAGCTATTGCCAGTCAGGAAGAAGAGCTTAGACTCATCATGTATAACCCTACGAAAATGTCAACTCAATGCTCAGCAGAGAGAAAATGGCATATCAGATGTTAGGTATTGTTCAAACAGGAAAAGAGCACAAAAGAGAGAACATAACAAGCTACTCCAGAAATGTTTTGCGCTCGCAGGTGGGATGGTGCACACCCAGAGCAGTGCTTGCAGTTCTTAACTCCCTTGCTGAAAATAAAAAAATAAGCTGAAGTAGAAAGGAAGTGGGGAAAGGCAACAGGAAATGTAAAAGGAATAGGACCATTTCTGATGAGAAGACTTTCTACTGACTCGGAAGAAGGATGCTTGAAAGAATCTGTGGTTGAGGCTGCAATGCCATGAGCGCAGTGGAGAAGGTGAATAGAGAACAAAATTATTCACTTTTTTTTTTTTTTTCCAATTGAGACTCTAGAGTCATAAAATGAACTACTTTTTCACTAACGCAGTTTTTAAACAAAAAGGGATAGTACTTCTTTACACAATCATTGCACTGTAGAGCTCACTGTTCTTGTGTAGATGCTGAAGAATAAAGGGCTTCAAAAGCGGTTAGAGAAAATCAAGGAAGAAAAGTCCATTGAGGCTGTTAATCATAAAGACCCAATACAAACTGTGGATCAGAAAGCCCATAAACTGCATGTGGATTAGAAGAGTATTGGGATTAGAATGCAATGTCCTTGTTACCTAAGTGTTCTCTGCTATCAAAGACAAGACATGGTCCCACACCGTACCTGGAGCTTGCGTGGTCCCCCAGTAAGTCTTCTTGCCTTTTCCCTCTCAGCTGTAAAAAGCTCAGTAAACAGGGTGCCAAGCCTCTTCTAAAAACTGACCTTCAGATTGGTGCTAGACCTTGGAACTCTGACTTTTCCAAGGTCACAGAGGAAGGTGGCAACAGAGTTTGCCAGAGCACTCAGATCTCCTCTGTCCCCGTGGGATTACGTGCCATGGGACGAGGCAAACCATTCCGCCTCCCCCTGTGCAGTTCTGCTTCTGTTCTTTGCAATTAAGGCACCATTTAATCATTTGCTAACGTTTTCAAAACATTTATCCCCTGCCACTGACAGCTTTTGATCTGACTGTGGTGCGGAGAAGCTGCTTTTTGGGGAACATCTGAAGACGGCAGTCAGAAAGCCGATGCGACAGGGAGTTTCCATGGCTTGCTCTCGCCGCACAAAGGTTTGCTTCCTATGACTCAGCCACTGATGTGACTTGGTTACTCATCAGAAAGCTGCTCAAAGAAAAGACTAATTTTGAGTTGAATTTGATTAAGATCTGAACGGTGGAGCTGGGACAGAGGCTCAGAGCTGGGGTTAGCGGTAGGATGGGGTAAGGAGGACCGACAGCTTTCCGCATCTCGCTGATGTGAGCATCTGCTTTCATCATAAACCTTTCCCTTCTTCCAGCCGCACAACAGCTGCACTGAGGAGCCCCAGGGGTTTGCGATAACCTCAGAAAGCAGCATATTTAGCCCTGGAGCCTGCTCAAGGGACCTGCCTGCCTGTATCCTCGGCCACGTACGGACTGATGTGTCCCCTTCTGCAGCTAGGTGGGCTGCGTGGGGAATATGCCATGTCTCCACCCCGTGTTTATGGGACCAGGCAGCCGAGCCAGCATGAGAAAGGCTGTTATTTAACATTGCCGTGGGCCAGCAGTAAATGCTTCTTTCAGTTGAAGGAGGAAACCGGAAAGGGAGTGGTGATTCACGGTGAAGCTGTGAGTCATAAGGCTTGCAGGGGTTATATTAGGGTAGGGCAGGATATACCCTTCCCCTTACTTGATGGCAAGCCTACAAGTCACTGTCTAGCTCTCATTTCCCCGCTATTAACAGTCTGTGCTGCCTTGTGCTTGTTTCATTCATAGTATATCGCCTTGCCCTTCACCCAACAGTTTTGATAAAGAGTGAACATCACGTTCGTGGCCTTGTCTTTGTGCAGTGAATTGCTTCACGCTGGACAAATCAGTCCTCGCCCCGCAAGGCCAGGCTGGGAATGAAGGATGGGTCATTGCAGGGGGGCTTTTGTCAGCACCTGCAAAGCCAAAGCAGCGCTGGCGCCTGAGAAGCTCATCGCAGATGCGAGGAAGATCCATGGGTCTGGCCCCCCTGATCTCTTCTTTGTAGAATTGTAAGTGCTAATTTTAAGTTCTCCCTGTCTCCTGAGTGTCCGGCAGACAAAGACCAGAGGGGACCTGAAGCTGGTGACAACAGGAGGGAGGGGGGAGTTTTGGAGAGGTTGGGGAAGTTTTGCCCCTTGCCTTGCTGGTGGCAGAAGCTGGCCCAAGAGGGAAAGCTGGAAAGGCATTTCCAGTGTCGCCTTTCTGTGCTTGGGTCTCACACAGATTTCGGAGGAATCATGCCTGCTGAAGGAACGGCCGGTGGGCTGGCAGCACGGGGGCCTGCTTTCCCCAACAGGGCTTCTTGGTGTGGTTGGAATAAACACTACAGACTCATTTCAGGTTGCCAAATCCTAAGGGTGAGCGGTCCACGTCACAGCTCGCGGCTGCACAGCGCAGATCCTACGAACCACAGTGGTGCTGGCTGTTCTTGGCTGCAGACCCACAACTCTTCCCCAAAGCAGAGGAAGACCTGAATCCCAAAGGCCATCCAGATTCAGACCAGAATCTGCCCATGCTGCTGAAAGCTGCCGTGGACTCCCTGAATATTCGTATATTGCTGTAGCTGTGGTGCTTGAAGGTTGTAAGCAGTGTGAAACACGCAGGGAGAGAGGTCTTTTGTTATACTCACTTCAGTTTTCTTTTATTTATTAAGAATTCTGCGCAGAGCTTAGGAAAACTGGTCTTTACATCTGTCATCAGCTTTTAAAAAGCCCAGCCCAAAAGCTTCAGCTTGGCGTTATCTGACGAATTTGTAAGACAAAAGCTGGGGAGGTGTGTAGGTGCTGAGCTCTATTTTCCAACCCTGTGAATGGAGCTGCGAATGAATGGGGAATGGATATCTCACATCTCCTACCCACATCAAAAGCTCTCCCAGAAAAGGGCCTGTGTCTCCACTGAGCTCACCCCGCTGGAGGCAGTTATGACGGTGTAAAATACTATCAAGTCAGAGGAGCAGATTTATCCCATCTCACACACTCGGCACAGGATTTACTCCTTTGACGACTTCTTTCCATTCATTCCCTGCAGATGCAGCGTGTTTGTGGGCAGTATTGTGCCACGGTATCTCCTCTGTGTTGGGACAACGTGTCTGGAGAAGCTGCTCCGCTTGGTCGGTGAATTTCCCATCAGACGTGTAGAGGAGCTCCCTGATGGGAGGATGGAGGCAGTGTCCCTTCTAAGAACGTTGCACTCATCTTTCACTCCAGAAAGGCCAGATGATGAGTAAACATCAGCCTTGAAGTGCTTTCTTATAGAAACGGCATGTTGTTTGCCCTGAAAATGAAGAGCCTTTTTCTCATTTCCAGAAGCAGTATGATAAATATTTTCATTTCAAATTTTTTTTTTTTTTTTTGTTGGAAATCACTTTCATTTAGGTTTTTATCACAGTGGCCTGGGGGCTAAGAATAACTAGTCTAGCAGCTCCTAGCTGGTCAGCCATGTATTTTGAGAACTGAGTTCAAGATTGCATTACTCATAAGTGAAGCAGCAAAAGCTTCTCCTGCACTGAGCTCAGCTTCCTGTGGGCCTGGAGAGAAAGAAGAGAAAGATCAATTTTCTTTTACCTCATTGAAATTAAAACCATTAGGGACACGCAGCTACCCCAGTCTCTTTGCACTGAAGGAGCTTGATAACAAGCAGGACAGGGATAGCTGCCTCCAGTCCTCCGGCTGGAAATAGCTGATATTTCCCGGGTAGCCACAGCTGGAGACACCCAGGCAAAGCTTATTAGTGGGGTGCTGGCTTTTGTCCTGAAGGTTTGTGAAGATGCTCCATGCACAAATCTCTGTGTGTTCGAGCGTGGAGAAGCCCTTTGCAGCTGGCAGTTCAGTGGGAACATGGCCTGACCCCCTGCTCAGGAGAGGGAGTGGAGCCTTCCCCCAGCAAGGGGGCTGCCTTGGACCCTTGGAGAGGCACCGGACACCGGTGCAGCAGCGTGCAAACGTGCCTGTCTACACTGGACAGCTTTTATCATCTAGCAGTGGTCCAGTGAGTTGTGGAGACACAGTGGGGCATAGTCCACAGAGCAAAAGACAGATGAAGCGTGTGATCTTCTGGCTTTGTCTGCGGGGTGAGCTGCTTCCTCAGACAGCTGGATTAAAGCTGGTGCAGGTCCTTGGGTTGATGTCTTACCTCTGTTTTACAAGGTTGATCTCCAAATTGGTACCCTTGACTGGTCTTGGAGTTTTTTTGGGGGGGATCTTCTGATGGTCAGAAGAGGGAGAAAGGGGGTAAGGCAAATGCTTTTCAATTGGAGGAGCTCAGCAGGGCTCCATGAGCTCTGCAACTCTGATAACTTGGTGTGGGGACAAGGGGCTTTCAACCTGTCGGTGTTGTAGAATCATAGAATGGTTTAGGTTTGAAGGGACCTTAAAGATCATCTAGTTCTTACCCCCCTGCCATGGGCAGGGACACCTCCCACTAGACCAGGTTACTCAAAACCCCATCCAGCCTGGCCTTGAACCCCTCCAGGGATGGGGCATTATGTGTGTCCTGGAGCTGCACAGCTTGGACAATTCCAAAGCCTCCAGACCAGAGGTGGAGGCTGTGCTTTCTGAAGGGGAAAGGAGAATCTTGCCTTTCCCCTGGGAGCAGACGAGGACAGGGTGGAAAGGTCCGGGTCGCCTGTAACGTGGGAGGGGAGCAGAAATGCCGGAGGAGTCAGGCACTTGGAATGGGAGGGGGCAGATAAAGCCTGAGGGACTGCCCGGGAGGAGCGGGGGGCAGCGTGGGAGGTTTTGCTTCCATGGCAGGGCCAGGGGAATTGTGGAGGTCTACAGTTTGCAGCCTGGAGGTGGGATTGGGAACCTCAATCCTTTTTGCCTTCTTCAGGCCAAAAAAAGCTTCTTTTTATTTTTTTTTGGGCTGAAACCCAAGTTTTAGTGTGAACAGGACATAGACAAAAGATGAATTCGTGTCAAATGAAAAAAAAAAAGGGAAGCAGAAGCAAAGATTTATGCTGAAGTGTCTGAAACATGGTATGAAATGAATGGCCAGTTGCTGTTTGGAGTTACAGCTGGGTAAAGGCAGTGTCATTGCGCTGAGGTTGATGAGGTTTATTAGATTTCTCTGCCCTGGATGAGATTACACCCCTGAGAAGCCAAAAAGGAAGCTGTGAATCTTGGCCACTTTTAGAATCACAAATCAGTGGCAGGGGGCAGGGGGAAGAGGTGTGGAAATTTGGGCTCTGATTAAAAACGGAGCATCACAGAGCCTCATGTGAAGCAACGCTCAGCTACACAACACACCGGTGGCCCAGAGATCATACAATCATAGAATCACAGAATCACAGATACGGGTATGACAGGATGCTCTCAAAACGGGAGTGCTGCCAGCAAGCTGAGGTGCTTTCCGGGAGGGTTCAGGAAGATGCTGATAGTGATCAAAAGCAGAGTTCTAAGAAGGTTTTCACTTTGTCTGGAGGAAGCATTACCATACTCCTTCCTGCAGTAGGTATTAGTGTGGTACAGCCACAGGGGAAAATGATGGGGGCAAACAAGAGATAACCAGGAGAGCCAACATCTGGCCATGCATCTGTACCTCGATGGTGGTGTGACTCTGATTTCAGAACCCATTAGGTGCCTGAAGGCCTTTGGAGACGTGCATCTTCGTCCCCATGCCTTTCCGTTAAACAGACATCTTCTGTCTGATACCTTCTTGAGATCTTCTGGGCTGTCAGGCTCTGGGTTACGATCCCTGCCAGCTTCTCTGCAGGACGTGAAAGGGGCTTGTTCGCAGACTGTGTGATCACTCTGCTCAAGTCATTACTGGCCCTGGGAGGGTCTGGGCATCCGTGTCTGCCAAACCAGGCACCAGGCACTGATACAAAGATCACAGAGGGTGATGCACTTTGTCTGAACAAATGACTTACTATTGTTTCCAGGAAGATGTAAAAAGGTTGCTGGCAGTCATGAAATAAACAGCTATGACTTGTGGTATCAGGAGGCCTGAGAGGATGCCTGCACAATTCTTTTCTCTCTCTCTTTTTTTGTTTTCCCCCCTTCATGTTAAGTAAATACTAGCCAGGGAGAGCTTAAGCAACACCTTCAGCCTCTACACTATGCAGGTCAGATATGAGGTCGGTGGAATCAGCAGAGACTCCACTAAATCTCCCTCCGAGGATCGATCTGAAAGCAGCAATAACTCCAGCCATGCTGGTTAGCTGCAGGCCAGGTGGGAATTTCTTGCCAGAAAAGTGAGCTTCAGAAGAGGTGGGCCATCATTTCTAGCCAAGATGCAAGCACATATGCTTATTGTGCCTGTAGGTGGATGTGAACTCCTGTCTTGAATTCATCCTGATTTAGAAGAAAAAAGCCCCTCTCCTAGCTGTCATAGAATCATAGAATGGTTTGGGTTGGAAGGGACCTTAAAGATCATCAAGTTCCAACCCCCCTGCCATGGGCAG
>JAOXJK010000040.1:13471719-13489864 GCA_025774025.1 Xenus cinereus | reverse complement strand
TGCAACCTGCTGTGGGTGGACCTGCTTTGGCAGGGGGGTTGGACTAGATGATCTCCAGAGGTCCCTTCCAACCCCATATCAATCTCTGATTCTGTGATTTTTCCTCTAACCCATAAGTTGGAGGAGGTGAAGCACTTACTGGCCTCAGTGGGAGTTCAGATGCAGGGAATCCTTCACTGGCCAAAAGCACACTATAAAAGGTGGCCTTTCTGCTCAAGTGCCATGTGTCACTCCCCAGCTCGTACCATTACATACCTAAAGAAACACCAGTTCTCACAGACTGGTGGATTTGAACACGTCAGCATCGCTAAACTCTCTGTTTAGAATTTTTAAACGTTTAATTTGTAGTGATGGAGACTAAATTGAGAATTAAAACCATGCACATCAGTCCCAAGGGAGTTCCCCCCCTTCCCTCCCACTCCATCTGGAATGAAGAGGAGTTGGAATTATACATGAATTAATGAATAAATAATAGAGTCACACAAATAAATTTCAGATGCAAGGTGGCTTTTTTTTTAAATCATCCAGAAGTTAATATTTATTTATGTAACTTGCAGAATTCCAGCCAATGGCTGCATAAATATTAATTACTAATTAAACTTTAATAGCAAAGCAAAACCCTTGCATTTTCTAAATGTATGTATTAAAGCCATCATTATTTGTTTGGAGAATTGGGTTTGTTTGGGACTTTGGTCAAGCAGTGACAAGAATACAATTTTAGAGCAGGAGACAACCTGGGTTAATCTTGCTTTTTGCTTTGATTGCAATTGCTCAGAAAGAGAGGATGAATTAATTTCTTTTTTTTTTATTTTTTTATTTTACTCCCAGGTGGAGATGATAACAAATTTAAAAAGAGCCCTTGGCAAAACCAGAGCATCGCTGTACTTCCATTCATGCATCCCTGCTACATTTTTGACTGGTTTCCAATACAAAGAGGAGGAGGATGGATTCTTGGCTTGTCAGCACAGCCCTGCTGGCTGCAGTAGCTGGACTCATTTAGACCAGCAGATTCTCCAACCTGTGGTGGTAGTTTAGCGTTTACGTGCCTGAAGGCTCAATTGAAATTGTCATTTTTGCATGCTACCGTGAGCCTTTTTATATTAAAGCCTTGGGTCCTTGTTTATCATATTTTGGTGTGTGTGGCTAAACCCACCTGGGAAGGAGGTTTTCAGAGATGAGCTTTCCCCCTCTACGAAGAAAGTGAGGGTGAAAAGCTGGTGGGTCCCCATGGAGCAGTGGCTCAGCTCCGCTTCACCGCCTGCTCCGTTTGCTGCCGTTCTCACCGCTCTTGGGGCTCTTGCAAGGTTTTCCCAACGTTGTGGGTTAAACCAGTTGTTGTCCCCTTGTGATCCAGGCTGGCTGCTGCTCTCCTGGTTCCCAGGCAGCTCCTGCTGGAGCCTTGCTGTGATTCATAGGAAGTTCCACTCAAATACGAGGAAGAACTTCTTTAGGGTGAAGGTGACAGAGCCCTGGAACAGGCTGTCCAGGGAGGTGGTGGAGTCCCCTTCTCTGGAGATCTTCAAGACCCACCTGGATGCAGTCCTGAGTAATGTTCTGTAGGCAATCCTGCTTTGGCAGGGGAGTTGGACTAGATGATCTCTAGAAGGTCCCTTCCAACTCCAACAACTCCATGATTCCGTGATTCAGGGCCCCCCAGGCTGTGGCTTCCTCAGGCTCAAGAGAGGGAAGCAAGCAAAGTTGTCCTCAACCTCAGGGGCCTGCCAGTGAAGGACATGGTTGGTGGTACAGCTGGAAAAGGGGTAATTTTGGTGAGCTGTGATTTCAGCAGTGCTCGAGCTCAGGTGGAGTACCATGAGGTGAAATTGCCGAGCAGTGCAGCAAACATCTAAGGGGTAAATAGACCGAAGATGCTCTAAGAACTGAATGCATATTTGGGTAGAATGTAGTTTATGGGTATCTATGAGTTTTTAAAGGGGGGAAAAAAAAGGATTCAAGCCAAAAGGAGAGCTCTGGCACTCTGTGTAATCTCGTGCAAACCGTTGGTGACACTGCCTGTGGTGCATCCCTGCTCTGGGGGGAATCAGGGAGGTCCAGTTGTGTGTGAATTTGGATTTGTGCTTTGGAGCTTTCTTCTTTTAAGCTAGCAATTACAGACTTAAGTTGGTGAGACAAACCCAGAGTAAAGCACATCAGGCCATTTCATCCTTGTGGGGAGTCAGGGTCTGCATCCTGATGCGGTACCGCTAGGATACCCTGAGCCCATGGTAACTATGGTGTTGGAAGTCAGCGAGATGAGTCCCAGTGCTCACCAGGATGCGCCTGTGTAAGCTCTTGAAGGCTCAGGGCTTTAATAAGGATGGGGAGCAGATAAAACATTTATTGCAGCACTCTTATCTTGGGCCTCATTTAATTACAGGGACACTACTGGTTAAAGAATTTAATAAGCAATTTTCTTACCCATTTTGAAATTGATGGAGCATACAAAGACGTGAGTTGATTAAAACCAGTCAGGCTTCACCCAAAATTCAGAGATTAGTAATCTGTAAGGTCTGAAAAGACGAGTGCATGGCTTAGACCTCTAGGCAATAGCCCCAGATATCTCCCCAATGAACTCCTCTGGATGATGTGTGCTCTTTGGTTCAATAACAGTGGATGGACTTTGAGTGTGTCCATTTTAACTAGAAAGAAGAAAGAGAGACAGAAAATAAATTAAGATGGTTACAAGCACAATAAAAAGAAGTGCACAAATTTAAATGTAAAACATTGAAAATGTACCAGAAGTAATAAAGACAAACCAGTGATAGGACTCTGAGCAGAAGCCCTGGCTAATTCTGTACTGCAAAGATATAAAAGAAAATCAATATTAAAAAAAATGTGACCGTTAGCAGAGAACCTTGTTAAATGGCGTATGCAACAATTTAATAGAAATAACTTGGAAGTTAGAAGTGCAGCATAGAAACATCTGAATAATTGACATTTAAGGAATTAACGTAAAATTATTCCAAGATAGTGATGAAAGTAGTCAAGCACTCCTCTAATGCCCATGTAAAACTTGGCAGCTTTAACAGTGGACCCTCAACCTTGAATGCTTAACGCTTAGCCCCGTGTCCCAACTCTCTATCGGCAATATAAGCACTCAGTAGTGTGTGGATTAGCCTGTTTAGATTTTTTCCCTTGTCCTTGGCCTCACTATAAGGTGATGAAATGTCAGGCTGTCACGGGGCTTGCTCTGTCTCTGCTCCTCCTGACACCAAGGGCAAAACTCTGGGTGGGCAGAGAATGAAATCAGTATTCCCTGAGTAAGCCACTGCTCTTTTGGAGAATGGTTTTCTCTGTCAGTGATTGACATAAACAAATAGAAAATGCTCTGATAATGCCATGCACCCTTCATTGATCCAAATCTTTATTTCAGTAGGGTGCTCTCTTTTTAATATGGTGTTACAGATCTTAACTAAACAAATACTCAGTGTTTAAGCGAAGGCAAAGTCTGCCCTTAATTTCTTTTCGATTAATTCTTCCCTCTGCATCTACAGTGGGCAAAAATCAGGAGACAATGCCAATGCTGGTGTGCAAAGTCCAAAAGGTCTCTGTGTTTTAATGACTGTGCAGTGATCTGGAGCTGGTTTTTGGACTCCCTGGACAGTTTTGGGCTGGCACAGCCAAACACCAGTCTGAAGAGTAAGGACCTTTAAATATGCAATAAAGTGAATGTGCTCTAGTGCAATGAAACACTAAAACCCGAAGTGATGCCTGTGCAGCCAGGCCAGCTGTGAGCTGGTGTTCACAGAACCAAGCCCTCTGTCCTTCAGGAGGTGAGATTAAGGCTCTCTCTTTACTATGTGACTCCCAACAAGGCTCAGAGCAATGAGCCACCGCACAGCCGACGTCTGCTGTCTCCTTTCCTGCATACTCAGGGAGCAGTTGGCTCTGGCTGATGCAGGCGGTCCAGGGAGCAGAGAGTGGGAATGCCTTTTAACTGCTTTGATCAGTGCAAAAGAGGTTTTGTCCCTCACTCAGATGAAGACTCCCGAGTGGCTGAGGCTTAGTGTCCATCAGATCCTCTCTCTCTTTAATAAAATATACACCGTACAACTAAATCTTGTCCCATAGCTGCTGAGCTGATCACTGTGTAGCACAACATCTGAGCAAGGGTGAGGCCCTTCCTAAAGTTTGGAATTCAGGCTACCTGCAAACCCCACCATGCCTTCAGGGCTCCTTTGCACAGCCTTCAGAGTCATTGGGTTATCTTCAGAACTAGTAGGGCCTACTAACCAGGATATATTGTTTTTTTAATTACAGATCTGTGGAACAAGGCTGAGAGATGATGTGCTTGACCATAGAATCATAGAATAATTTGGGTTGGAAGGGATCTTTAAAGATCATCTAGTCAAACCACTCCTGCAATAAGCAGCAACACCTTCAAGTAGATCAGGTTTCTCAGAGCCCCATCCAGCCTGACCTTGAATTTTTCCAGGGATGGGGCATCTACGACCTCTCTGGGCAACCTGTTCCAGTACCTCATTGGAAAGAACTTCTTTCTAATATCTAATCTAAACCTACCCTGCTCTGGTTTACAACCAGTGCTCCTTGTCCTATTGACACATGACCTTGCAAACAGTCCCTCCCCAGCTTTCTTGTAGGCCCCCCTTCAGGTACCGGAAGGGGCTTTAAGGTCTCCCTGGAGCCTTCTCTTCTCCAGGCTGAACAACCCCAGCTCTCTCAGACTGTCTTCATAAGAGAGGTGCTCCAGCCCTCTGATCATTTTTGTGGCTGTCCTCTGGATCTGCTCCAAGAGGTCCATACCTGATGCCTGATATAAGCCTAGCACCAAGTCATGCCTAAACCAGAGTCCCTCTCTCTCATGGACTATCCAGCTTCTCTGTGGCCTCAGACTTCAGTCTTTGCATTTAGGACACGTTGCCTCTCTTGCCTTTGCTTGACCCGAAAGTGTTTTTCATCAGGCTTGCAGGAACTTGGGTATTTTTTGAGATCTTACCAATCTGTGAAATGTAGACTTGGCCCCTAGGTTTAGCAGCTACCAGGAGAAGATCTGAATGTGGTGGTAGGATTGCAGCCTTCTTGTTTCTGCCAGAAACCAACCTAAAAAGGAATCCAGGAGCACCGTGGTGCCTGGAGGAGTCAGGAACAGCCCCGTGGCATTGCTTACATGGGGAAGAGGGTTAAAGCCAGGAGAGAGTATCTTGCCTTGAGCCGGGGTGCGTGCCCCTGCTGTGAGCTCAGGCTGCACCGCAAAGCCTGTGCAAAGCCCAGGTACAACCCTGCTGCCATGGATGGGGCTGGTAAATCCTGAACCATGAACATCGCACTGCATTTTCCACTCCTTAGAACTCAGATCACATATTCAAAGAGGCTTATCCCAATATTTTTGACTGCTTCCATTGCCCTTTTTTCCCATTGGCAACTACTATACACATCCAGAGCTATTTTTTACCAGGCATGAGATTTTTTTCCGTTTTCTTCGCTTTTCATAAGCACAATTTTTCTAATAATATTTTTTTAAAAAAGATTAATCTCTCCAAATTTTAAGTTTTACTCTCTTTTACTTGAAGTTTTGTGAGGGCTAGCTCTGCATTTCACAGTTTAGCTGACTTGAGGGCTGGGCTGTGTTAATTATTCAATGATTTAAATGAAATATCAAAGGAGTTTTTATTGATTTGCATATAAAAGTTATGAAACCCAATATACGGCACAACAGACAAATTAGTAGGCCATAAAAGCATGAGTGAATTACTGTTTTATTAAAGCTTTAAGATAACATGCTGTAGTCTCTGAAAATAAAGGTCAAAAGTGAAAAAAAAAGGAAAATTTAAATGTGTGCACATTAATGGAGTGGGGAATGTGGCTTTACTAATAACTTCTGTGCATAAAAATTTATATTTTTCAACACAGCAATAATTTCTTTTACTCTGTTGGGTATTTTAAATGTGCTCCTGTGTATATAATATTAATTTAGTCATAAAATAAAAGGCAGTAATTCAGACAGTAGCCCATGTGAGCTATTAAATTCAAAGTACCGTGTGAAGTATTTGTGGTTATGGTTCCTCGCAGTTCTGGATAAGATGCAAACAAACCACTCCTGACAAGATGAAAGTGTTTGTTTTCAGAGTACCTGCCCGTGCCCAGCTCCAGGTTTCTGCATTTCCTTCTCCAGAGCTGACACTATCTCTGATTAGGTTGTTTGCGTTTAAATTATGAGACTGTTCCTTGAGGAAAAAAAAAAAAAAAAGCACGACATGAGGATTTGTGCAATAGCCAGGCTTTTAAAGGGGGATTGTATCTTCTCTGAGTCTATCTAAACTAGCTTATGTTATAGTTCACGTCTTTTTATGCTAGATCAGCGAGCTTTGCTGCCTTAGGAAGTGAAAAGATGTTTTTGCTTGTTCTATTCACTGACTAACACGGGGCTGAGAGTTAACCAACAGCAAACAGGCTTGACTGCGAAGCCAGTCAGCTGTGTAAAACATTTTCACGTTGCCTCTCCGAAAAGCTCGAAGCAAATATTCCATCTGCTGCGGCGGCAAATTAATACACAGCAATTAATCAAAATTCTTCTCGCCTGCTTTCTCTGTGCGTGTGCTCTTGCATTAAGTCTTGGAGTGCCTGGTTGTTCTCCCGCTCGATGCCTTTATGCTAAGGCTCAACACAAGCACTTCTCAGCAAGAAGGAATTAAGCCTGGACTCGGGCTGAATCCTTCAGAGCCTTGGCTCGATGCCTGCAGCTCAGCTAATACGTATCTGTCAGCGGCCAGCCCCCGGTGCTGCCCGTGCAGAGGCTGAGAGACTCTTGGTAATACCTTCTCTACAGATTTTCTCTCTATATATAGGGATATATCGTCATGTAGACTTTCAGAGTCATCCCATGTTTTAATAAGAGTGCCTCGGAAAGGGATCTCCTTCTTGCCCCCCCGCTTTCCCCTTCCTCTCTGTATCCAGGCTCAAATCTGCTGCTGGGAATAGCTCCTGTTATAGGGGCGTTTGCAAGGAAAAAAAGGATTTCCACGCATCCTCCTTCCTGCAACACACAGCTCAGAGGCCACACGGCAGTGTCTCCTCTAAAGCCATGTCTAGACAGGACACTTGTGTGGGGCAGAGGATGAGCGTTTGCTGTAGCTGCAGCAGTTACTTACACAGCTCCTGGGTTCCATAGCTCCCAAAACCAACTGTGCGGCACGGATCAAAGACAGCCGTTACACTGTAAAAATTATTTCCTTCCTGGAACACTTCCTCCTGCCAGCCAGGGGCAGTTTAACAGCAGTTGGTGAGTTCATTGCATGCTTTGCACGCTTGGTCCAAGGCACAGCTGTGGCAAGAAGTTGATAGCAACTGTTTGCTTGCTGCTGCCTCTGTCTGCTGGCTGTAAAAGAGGGGATGAGTGGGTTCCTGCAGCTGTCACAACAGGATGGATAATCATGACCCTTCTGGCAGACCTCGGAAAAGCCCCAGCTGTGTATGCAACTTGGTCTTCCATAGCCATACGGCAGGGATGGTGACTTGCCCCTGGCCGCTTCCAGCAGTGCCAGCCCAGCTCAAGCTCCTCCACGATGCCCCGGGCTCAGCCTGGGAGGCTCTGCTCCAGTCAGACTGGTGTCCTTCTGGTCAGAGATGCTTAACCCAGCCTGAATCTGTCACCGTAGCTATCTTCAGCGTCCCTTGCACCTCATTGTCAACTTCCAGGACACCAAACGGTCTTGCAGGATATGAGAAATGTCTCCATCCAAATTCATCCCTCCTGTCAACCAGAGAGGAGAAGGATGGGTGAATGTGCATGCCAGTACCCCAGCCGTGTTCCCAGACAACTGGTCCAGTTAGCCCTGGGATTCCCATCCTGCAGAGAAACATAGGAGAGCCATTGCCAGCATGCCGGAGGTGGTCTGAGGGCAGGTGGTTTGGGTATTTGTTGGCTTCAGCAAGGAAGAGATCACAGCTTGGCTGGAGAAATCAGTGCAGGTCACTCCCATACCCAAAATGAAGGGTTAATTCACTGCCAGGAGAGAAGAGATGGGCAGAAGTGTGGGCAGGCACAACATCCCCACATCTCTGGTGAGTCGGACACCCCAGAGATTCCTCCGGCAGATGGTGAAAGGGAGAAGCAGGTCAGAGAAGACCAAGACACTGAGGGATCCATCTGCTGGATCAGACAAACTGGGAGATGGCAGCAGAGGGGGTATCTGACCTCCTGCATGGCTGATATGCAGAGCAGCAGAGAGAGCATTCATCATCCCGTGGCCTGGTGGAGGGCTGATGTTTAATGACTGGCAGGTGGAAAAGCAGGTAGAAGGTGCCTGATAGGGCTCCACCTGGTCAAATAGCCAGATAAGATTGCAAAGCCATGGGGAGTCCTTTAATTATGTGCTTGCTGCATCAATTAGTAAAGGCAAAAGCATAGGCCTGTCTAATTTAATTGGCAGAGCTTGTGAGGAGGGCATCTGACATGGGCGCCCTCGGCCTCCCTGGGGGCAAGGCGAGCCCAAATGTCTCCAAAGTTGCAGGAGAGGAGCTGGGACGCAACTTGCCGCCTTCAGGCCGATGTGTTACTGCACTAAAAAGCAGCTCCTGTGGTGGGAGCAGCTGAGCTCCACGCAGTCCTCAGCCATGCAGTCTGGAAAGGGCTCACTTGAAGCTGGTGACTATGCACAGAGTGAAATACGTGTTTTAGAAACCAAGGCTCCAGGAGGGAGAGGTCAGCCATTTAAATGGAAGGCATTTCCTTTTCCCTGGCAATGCTAATGCAAGGGGTAAATTGTTGTATCACTGATTTGTTGACTTTTTTTTTTGCCTCCTTGGCAGGCTTGGGGCACTCCAAGCCTCGAAGGGAAGCAGACGCTTCTCTGTGGAGGATGCAGCCTCCAGGGTTTGGCAGTGCTCAGGAAAGTGAAGAGGAGTCAGGTCTGAAACAGGTGCCCATCATTTCAGGGCAGTTAAATTCCTGCAGGGATGTTCTCAGTCAGGCTTCAAGTGACATCGTTTCTTGCCACTTCATTTTCTTCACAGGATTAAAGTCATTCCTGCTGATGGTTTGTCTTGATTCTTCTGGCCAGCCCCTGAGCCATTGCCTTAAGCTGCCGGAGGAAGGTCTGGTTGCTCTACATGCGTCTAAGCCTGTACCTTCACCAAGCCCCCAGACAGCACAGGAATGATGAATAATTATATCCTTCTTTCTCTGGTAAGTGAAAACCAGCTCAGGCATTCGAAGATGAGCACAATGGTAGGACGGGTGGGAGCTTGGTGCAGGAGTCAAGGTGGCTGGAAGAGCTGGGGGGAAAGCAGGGGCTGGGTGAGGGACTGCCCATCAGGCAGCACTGGCAGGGACGTGGCAGTGGGGGTCAAGTGGGAAGCCTGGCATCAAGGCGTAAATCAAAGTCCAGACATCGTACCAGAAAGGTGACAAGTAGGGCAATATGTCTTTCAGGAGCCCATGACTATGTGGAAAGGGAATTAAATCGGTGAGCAAGAAGTTACTAACCTTGCTGTGTGTCCAGTGGGGATAAGGAGATGTGAATGAGCCTGGGAGGTTAGGAAGGAGACTGAGGTACTTCCTTCATTGAAGGAATTTTTCAGAGTTCAAGTCCACTGGTGATCTCTACCTCTGCTGTAGATCTTTACTGTAAATGCTGATGATCCTACTCTCCCTCTGCCCCTTTGGATGAATTACCACCAAAAGACAATGTGGGTGAAAATTTTCAGCCTGCGTAGAAGCGCTCAGTGATGAAGAGCGATGACAAAACTGCTTGGCTGTATTGATCAGTGCGTACCCAAAATGGTGCAGATCCCTAAAGTACTTTGAATAAGCCTGTCAGTGTAAAAATTTTTCCTAATATCTGATCTGAACCTCCCCTGGCACAACTTGAGGCCATAAGCCTCAGCTGCTTTGCCTCTTTTATATTTGATAGTACTAGAGCAAAAGGAGTGCATCTTTTCCCACTTAAGAAGAGCTAGTTACCCATTCCAAGTAGATTTAAAATGATGATGTGCAGTGCAGCACAGTGGAGGATGCTCTGAAAAACCATCGCCCCAAGAAGTAGACCTCTTTAAGCAAGAGAGTGAAAATAAAAGTGTATTTTCTAAGTGCTAAGACTTCTCAGGAGAGCAAACAGCAGGAGCAGTGGATGGGAGGCTGCTCACTTCAGTGGGAGCGGAGCTGGGCTGGTGCTCATTACTCTGAAAAATCCTGACTGAAGAAAATGGGAACCTCAAGAAACACCCTGCAGCAAGAACCAGGCTGTCTCCTGTAGAGATGTTCCTGTAAAATAGAGAAAACAACAGGTTTGATGAGGGATATGGTATTTAGAGCTCCCAAAGGTGATGTTCATGTGCTTGGGGCTGGGTTGTGCTGACCCTTCTGTTCAGCCTGCCCGCTCCCTGTGCCCCAGGGCCACCGGCACAGCAGCACCCGGCTGGGACCTAGGGAAGCTGTGGTGACTTCTCGGCATCTCCCTGCACAAAAAAAAAAGAGGGATGCTGTTTTACAGGGTGCCACAAAAACCTGCTAGATGAAACATCCATGTCCTATCCCTCCCCTGGGTACTGGGTTTGCAGGTTTGTGTACCCCCCCCCCCCAAAAAAAAAAAAAAAGCCCAAATTTGTCAGTGTTTTAGCTCTGCTTGGAGCCAACCCATTGTATCATTTGGCTTTTCCTGAAGGTGCTCAGCTACTGGGGTGAAAAGTGTCCTCTCTGGGGCAGGCTGGAGATGGTGGGGGGGGGCTGCTGTGGGCTGGGAGCTGCAGAGGGGCCCGTCACGTAGCTTGCAGCTCTTAGGGAACCACATCACACAGTCCCCATCTCGCATCTGCATAATCCATCACTTTTAAAGACATTTCCTTATATCGGTTAATACAAAATGTTGTTCATTGTGTCAGCCAGCAGGAGGTTTCATAGGTCCTTTAGGCAACTTAAACAGTGATTAATCAAAAAAAGCCTCCACCTTCTTCATGCTGTTAATGCTGTTGTTAAGTTGCAGGCAGCATAATTTATGGCATTTCCTGATCCTGTTAGCTAGGATGTCTGATTAATTTTGGCTCTGGGATTAAGTCAGCAAAAGAAATTTGACTTCCACGAGCAAGTGATATATATCATCCACCCAAGTGCAGGAGGGACAGAGCACTATCTTTCTGCCAACGTTTTTATTGTGTCCTCAACCATAGCCAGAAGGTGGCATTATGTACTCATTTTATTACTGCTGCTGGCTGGGGACTGAATTGGTTTTAAAACCCAAGACATGGTCAGCTTCTTGATCTTGACATGGAAGGGAGAGCACCAGCATAGGATGCTGGAGACCCTGCCCTTGCTTCCTGACACAGACCATGGTGTGCAATTTGGCACAATTCTCATTCTTTTTGCTCCCAGATAATTCAGAAAATGACATATCAAGGACTTATTAATTATTAGCCAGGATTTTGCCTTTTACACATTTTTCATTCTTGGTGTCTAGGTGGCTTTTTTGATTCTGTTGTTTCATTTTGTCCTGTTGCTTATATCTTGTCTGTGCTTCTTGGGGCTAGAGAGCAAATTTGGAGGATAATACAGATTTTTCAGTTCGTCCCTGCTTTTCCTTCTAATAGCTCTTCTTTCATTTTTCTTTTTTATTTTTCCTTATTATGGAACCTTTTATCAAGCAGGCAAAGGATGCTTTAGTAGCTCAGGGAATTTGTCAGCTAATGAAACGATCTTGTCTAAATGGGTTTCCATGAGGTAATTTGAGCCACTTTCAAGTACACAAATACAACACGAGACTCTTCGTCTAGTAGCACAGCATTTGGTCTTGTTGCATGGGATCCCTGCTCTGGGAGGGCTGGCAATGCCCCTGCTGCTCTCCATGGGTGCAAATGAGACACGGCTGTGCAAAACACCACACTCCTTTTCCTCCCTGTGCCCATCACCTCCTTTCCTTCAGTCTGGGTAGCAACGTGCAGTTCACAGACTGAAGAGCTCTGTTTGAATCATAGAATTGCCTTGGGTGGAAGGGACCTTTCAGATCATCTAGTCCAACCATCAACTTAACACTGACAAAAAGCATCATCAAACCATATCTCCAAGTTTGTTCTATTTCTCCAGGCTGATAGGAAAAGCAGAAAGTCATGCAGACCTCAGGCTGCTGCAACTGCTTCAGCCTTTTGATGGGAAGTTCAAGAAGAAATCTCCATCCCATCTCGGCCCTGCAGGCCTGAAGAAAAGGCATTTCCACACCACAGCTGGAGGTGTGGCTGCAGCCTGGAAAAAGGCAGCAGAGATCTGAGTCTGAAACTGTCCAGAGGACACTGTCGAGAGGCGACTGTAACCCTAAGATGCTGCAGTTCATATTCTTGCTCCATTAACTCTGACAACAGGCTTCTGAGACCAGAGTTTTCTAAACCTGGCTTATAAATCACGCTGGTAAAAATGCATTGGGATTTACTTGTGCATAGCACGGAGCTCTGCAAATAAAATTAACCCTTTGTGCAAGGGCTGCAGCTAGTGTGAAGCAGATGCTGGGCACTTAGTGTTAGACTGCTCACATTTGGGGCTGGGTTTGTGGAAACCCGACAGCTGATACTGTGTGCCTTGAGCTTTGGATATTCAGCTTCTCCCCAGCTGGACCCAGACAGATGAGAGGTCAGAGCTGGTAGGATGAGACCGGCCTGGAAGCTCTTACAGGCACATCAACACTGGACTATGACTGAACTATCCACTTTGCTTCCCAGCAACTAATGATGCTCAACAGCTTCCAGCCCCTGCCTTCTCAACACTGTGGAGCTTAGTAGTGTTTGTACCCAAAGGTTTACTCTGCCCTTGAAAAGATCTCCTTTCCAGAAGCTACCAAATACTCTTTTGCCCTTTGTGAAAATAGCTCAGTTGGTTACACAGAAAGAGACCCGCTTGAAATCATGAGCTGCTGTTCAAAACCTTGACCTTAATCTCTGAACGGATGCTACCTTCTGCATAATTCGAGCAATCCTACCAGACTTGAAGCCATGCCTGTGCAGATCTCTGATGCGTACAAGCTTTTTTTGTAGTACCTGCGTGGCAGAGCCACGGCGGCTCTGCAAGAGTGAGCAGGGTCACCTCCCACCTCCTGCATCAGCAGCAAAACTGGGAGCTCAGTCCTGCTGGCAGGACGTTTATCAGTGGTGATGAATGGTGGAGGGGATTTTCATCTCTTTGATTAATTTTGTAAGGCTGACAGTTAGAAAGAACGCATCTTGACTATCCGGCCCAGAGGTTTGAGTAAGGGAGTCCTTGGGAGGTCCAGGTGGTAACTTTACTTCTCCAATACCCAAACCTCGAGCTCTTGCAGCTCCTGCGTGCCTGATGGTGGGAAGTGGGCACACAGCTAAGCTGTCAGGCTCAGGGAAACCATATATGTGCTGCCAGGCTGGGAAGAGAAGCACCGATGAATCTGAAGTCATTGCCTTTGTAAAGGAAATATCGAGGCGGGAGAGCCCATTTTGCTCACAGGAAGAATTTGCTTTGCTTCTGCAGGATGTTTGTTAAAAGAGAAAGGCAGGGTGGATTTGATCTCTTTGCCAGAAGTTTACTGGTTTGAGAGATGGAGGTTTGTGTCCCAGGGGCTGCTGTGGCTCAGTGTCATGGCTGGGGAGGAGGGAGGCAGATGGCAGCAGCTGGAGCGTGCCATGAATGCCACGGGGGGCATGAAGCTGGCATGAAGTGGAGCAATGGCTGGACAAAGCCTCAGGGGGAGGCTTTTAAGAAAACGTATGTGAGCTTTTCTTTTGCCCCTCAGCTCGTCCTTGCTGCTGTGGTTCACTCCTGCCTTTCTCCCATTCTCCCTGCCTTTCCCCCAGCACTGGCTCCTGAGCATCTCTGTCCTCAGTGACCCTGGTCGCATATATAGGGCATTTCCTTGCTTTTCCTTCTGCCAATACCAGTGATTCCTCACTCAGCTCATCCCTTTCTTGCCCTCATGCTCTCTTCTACAGCCACAGTAAGGAGCTGGCTAACTCCTCTTGGGATATCTACCTACGGTCTGGGCCTGAACATCTTTCATTAGGGCAATGCATATCTAATGTTGCTCAAGAGAAACTAGCTCCTGCCTCCCCTTAGGGCACTGTGATCTTCTTCTTTGTGCTCCAAGGGCATAATATGTGAATAATATGTGATATTTCAGCTGGGAACCATTATATGATTCTGTGGGACCATGAACTCAACAGATGATGGAGCCTCTAGTACTTCCACAAACACAGAATATTTTTCTTCCCTTTAGGGCAAAAAGAATCATCTTAGCTAGATTACAAACAGTGTATCATGATGAGCAAAAGGAAGGAATATGCCAATTATTTCCCAGTCCCATGGAATGCTGTGGGCTCCCTGTGGGACTTCAGACCCTGAATGATCTTGCACTTTATTTCTTATTAGAATGGTGAGTCCCAGGCACAAATCCTAAAGAGGGCAGCAGAATCAAACCCAGATCTCTTGCCTATGGCCGTCTGAAGCAATGCTGGTGCTGCTAATTGAATGTGCTTTATGTACGAGTGCAGTTCAGTACATAGATCCAGAACGTGCTCCGTATCGTTTGGTGATATACAAACCGACTGGGACAATTTACAATGGTGATTTTTCCACTGACGGGTAAATTAATGCTCTCTATTATAGGCATTTAATCAATGCCAGCTCCCTAAGTCTCTAAACAGGCCACCAAGATAGAAGATTGATTAGTCTGAATGCATCATATATAAAACAGGGATACTTCATAAGAACATAAAGGACGGGTTTGTTTCCCAGAGCCACAAAACCAGCTCTGTGGTAAGGAGGAGTGTTGACAGCTCCTGCTGAGACACAACGAAGGGACAGGGCTTGGGTTTGTTGCAAAATTTGGCTTGGTAAGTTGCACAGGTGGCTAAAACTCCAAAGATGATAATCCCCCCACCCCATCCCCTTTATTAATGTTATTTATCTTTTTATTTAGATCAGCCTGGAGGCTAAACCTCATTTTCAAGCCATGGTGTGGGCACCCAGGAGCTGTTAGTGGAAAGGATTTGCTGAAGCCATGGGAAGCCAGGGTCTCCCTGAGTGTGTGTGTGTGATTAACTGGGACAAACATACTAACAGAAGCACCCCTGAAAGAGGTATAATTGGCTCATTTTATTTCAGGTAAGCAATGGGTTAAAGCACACAGGGGGTCAGTTTGCATTCCTTCCTGACCTTTGCAAAGTCATTAAGCAGAAGTACTGAGCACTGATTTGATTTTGACACCAAGAGCTATCTTCCTAAATCCATAGGATAAGGTATAACTTTTATTATTATGGCTAGACACACCTCCAGTTGCATAAAGGAAAAGGGAACACATGAAGTGGTGGTCACTCTGTCAGGATCCTCAACCCAAACTGCCTGTGAAAGTCAATGAGGCCAGCGAGGCTCAAGCACTTAAACCTTAATCATGCTTAAAATGGGATTTAAGCGTCCATGTGCCTTGGAAGTTTATTTTCTTTGGCTTCTCTCAGGTCTGTGAGATTGTGATATAGGAAATCAGGATAACTTCACAGCTGGAAAGATTGTCACTGTATTCCTCCCAAGTGGCCCAGAGCCTCTCCTGGTTTCTGCTGATGGAAAGCCACAGCGCTCAATAAATAAGACCTGGTGTCTTGAAACTTCACTACTTTACACCAACAGATTATCTTGTGTATGCCACTGAAATTAAGGAGGAAACAGGAGTCTGTGGCAGGGTTTCTGGGGTAGCAGGGAAGCGGTAGCATCCTTTGATTATATTCTGACTTTGTTCCTGCACTGCTCCCGAGTTCAGTCCAGGGATCAGCAAAGGTTTTTATCCTTAGTCCTGAAATCCTCTGCTTTGTGAGCTGGTTTATCTTCTCAGTGAGGCACACGAGGGTATCGTTTACAGCCCAGTAACTTCGTACCTCGCGCATTCGGTGGCGCACGGCCTTCAGGCCCTCCGTTAACAACACACAAGCGTGACTCACCGCACTGTAACTCACGCTCTGTCACAGCTCCTGGCTTAATTACAAAGCACTAAAAATGTGAAATAACAAAAATAATTACTGTAATAAAATAATGAAATAAAATATGTTTTGCTGAAATTAAAAAAAAAAAAAAAAGTCTCTGTCCAGGCTGAAAGGTTCAAACATTAACCTGTGTGTAGGGACTAATTACTCTCTGAGGTAGACGACGATGACTTCTGTTGGACTGCTCCACTTCCAAGACCAGATCTTCATTGTATGGGGAATATATCCCATATGTTTGCATAACACTTCCAACAGATTTATCACTGTGAAAAACAGAAACAAACACCCCAGTTCCACTTTGCTGTGGAATATTTGCCCAGTTTACAGTGAGCTAGGCCTGGGAAAGAGCAGAGACTACGTGCAAACTCATTTGCTGCGTGAGTATCTGGGCACTGTATGGCACTGTTTCCCCAGGTCACTCATAGCACATGTTGCCACTGTCACTGAAAGGGCATAAGAGAAGGTCTGTGCAGAGAATCATATCGTCCACCTTGCAAAAATGACCTTCTCTAGAGACATCCACATGGAGTTTTTGAGCTGGTCTGTGCTGCTGTTGCTGGAGCACAAACATGGATGGGAGATATTCGTGTGTGTTTGGGGATGGTGATAACTTCTGTATGTAAATACAGAAGTAAAATTCCCTTCTATTTGTCAGTTCTCTGCTTTTTGAAGAAAGTTCTGATGTGAGTTGCTTTGTTTCACATCCCACCTCCCAAAAGCTGGTGGAGAAAGAAGGGAGTGAGGAACATGCCTGTGGATGCAAAGATAACACGGACAACCATGCACCTGAAACAGGTAACATTTTTAATTAAATTACATTTCTTTGGTTTTGAAATGCAGGCTTTGAGACATCAGCCACACGCATTTGACTTCTAAAATCAGTATTTGGGCTTCTGAAATTGGCACCTTTTTTTCTTTTTTTCATTGGAGCAACCAAATATAAGGTTTGGTGTCTCTTTTGCATCAATTGTATGTATATTAAATGTCATGAGGAGAGCACTTTTCATTGACAATGCAGTCAAGCAGGTCCAAATATGCCTTGTTGACAGGAGTCAAGATGTTTGGGGGAACAGAGCCACCAGCTGCCAGGGCACTGGCAGTCTCCATCCAAGAGCTGTGTCATGAAGAGGCATAAATTGGATCTGTAACATGCAAGTCGTGTCTTGAAAAGCAAACATAGAAGTGACTGAAGCATCATCCTGTTTGCTAAAGTTGCATCCAGAGCAATATCTCCATGACTCACCAGGGGTGAATCCAAAATAGGATTCACACTGGAATAGGCTTCCCAGGGAGGTGGTTGAGTCATCATCCTTGGATGTGTTTAAGAGGCATTTAGATGTGGTCTTGGGGGATATGGTGTAGGGGAGAACTTTGTAGAGTAGGGTTGATGGTTGGGCTCAATGATCCCAAGGGTCTTTTCCAACCTGAATGATTCTATGATTCTATGAAAATCTACAGCAGTGTGGAAACAGGCAGCGCCACAGAACTGTGCCCTTACCTGGCAAAACACGAAGAGTAGAAATATTCCTGTTGTCCACTCATCTGCCAGACCTGCTACAGCAGTGCTTGGTAATTTTTAATACTGTCTTTCACAGAGATTAAATAGTTTTCTTTAGGATTTTTGTGTTTTAAAAGAGTTACACATGATCCCCATCCCCCAGTTCACCCACCACAGAAGGAACCTCTGCTTCTCCCTTGGTGTTATCTGGCCATGAGATAGCATTTGGGCATAGCAGCTACTCACTAACCTGAGAAACCAAGAATGAGAATTGTGTTTAATGGGCCTTTTAAGTAATGCCTGTACTCAGGATTTCACACGTTCCTGGCGTGACCACTGATTGTGGGCTGCCATGCAGATAACTGCAATTTGCAAAAATGCACAATTGTTATTAGGGTTGACTCTTCCTATTATCCGTGTTTGTGTGTCATTTACAGAGAGAGCAGGTTTTAAAAGGCAATTAAGGGAAAAGCTTCACAATTCTGGCCTGCTCTCATTCTTAACCATTGAAGTTAAAATAAGTTATTGCCTTTAAATGTTATACCACGACTCAGTGTAGGGCTGGGTTCATTAAAAAGCGAGTGTTTGGCAGCACCACTGCCCTGGTAAACTCCAGCAGCTTATCTCTGCTAAACATAGAATCATAGAATGGTTTGGGTTGGAAGGCACCTTAAAGATCATCCAGTTCCAACCCCCCTGCCATGGGCAGGG
>JAOXJK010000040.1:13446948-13471164 GCA_025774025.1 Xenus cinereus | reverse complement strand
GTTGCTCAAAGCCCCATCCAGCCTGGCCTTGAACACCTCCAGGGATGGGGCATCCACAGCTTCTCTGGGCAGCCTGTACCAGTGTCTCACCAGCCCCACAGTAAAGAATTTCTTTCTAGTATCTAATCTAAATCTCCCCTATTTCAGTTTAAAACCCTTCCCCCTGATCCTATCGCTCCACTCCCTGATCAAGAGTCCCTCCCCATCTCTCCTGTAGCCCCCTTCAGGTACTGGAAGGGACTCTAAGGTCTCCCCAGAGCTTTCTCTTCTCCAGGTTGAACAACCCGAACTCTCTGAGCCTCTCTTCATAGCAGAGGGGCTCCAACTCTCCGACCATCTTCCTTGCCCTCCGCTGGACTCGTTCCAGTACAATTCAGTCTTCTTCACATGTGATTTCTGACCCTGCACATGTGGTTCCCCTGAGTGCCCACAGCAGTGGGCCTCCAGTGCAAAATAAACCCAGCTGCATGTTTGTGCTAAACACCACAGTCCCCATGGGCCAAGTGGCCACTGGTCCACAAAGCAGAGAACACAGGAGACCAGTGGCTCAGTTTCCATCCAGGCTAACTGGGAACTGGTGAAGGGAAAGGTTTTGTACTTCACATTCTTTAGAGTTTTTGTGGAGTCTCCACACTGTTCATGAGTCCTTCAAGGTTCACTCTGGAAGAGGTATTCAACCTGGGCCCTCTCTAAAGCTGCAAATGGACTTAAACCATGGTGTATGAAAATAGAATTAAATGCAAACAGAATTAAACCACAGAGTATAAAAAACACTCAGTTTGGGGGACCGAAAGTGCCTCCCTGTGTGTCACCTTGTGGGAGGCAGCCCCGGTGCAGCTGTGTCCAGCTGTGTGTTCTCAGAGGAGGTGCTGAAGGAGATGTCCAGGTGTAGCTGGCAGCATTTACTCAAAGCTGCAGATTGTCCTTTAGGGTCATATTAGAGACTGGCACTCGCCTTTGCACGGTTAACAAGAAATTTCATGTTTAGGATTATCAGATTTTCCAGCTACTCTGCAGAAACAGCTGTCAGCAAATCTGTGGCAGCAGATGTTGGGATGTTACTCAGTGTACTGTGGGCTAATCTGCTGCTCTGCCCTCCCCAATTAGGCAGTCTGGGGTTTTTTTGCTATCACAGGAGGAAGCTTGGACAAACACCGTTACAAAAACGTACAGCAAAGTCGTCTGGGTCCTTCCAGAGTAAGGAGCCCTAGGCAGGTCCTAACTTTTCCAGTCAATTGATCTTATTTAAAGAGCCCTGTCAAGACAACCGCTTCGTGCTTTGCTTTCCCACCACTCCGTGCGCATTGTCAGGGTGGGTTGTCCCAAAGGAGCAGGGAAGAAGCCTGTGGGGACAGGGACTGTTTGGAGGTGACAGCAAAAGCAACACACTGCCCGAGCTACACTCTGGTAATCTCCAGCTGTGTGAAGGGCCTGATTCAGCTTGCAAGCAGATTGGTGTAAATTGTGGCATAATGTGTAAATACAGTCTCTTTTTTTATGTGAGATGTACATTATGCCTTTGAATATACGTGGAGGGATCCACCAGCCAATCCACAGGGCTCACTGCTCATAAAACCAGCTCTTGTGCTGTCCTTTGACATTCCAACTGGACTTCTGGAGACAATGTTTTCTGGTGCTCAGCCACTAAAACACTAACTCACGAGAAGCATCTACTGTAGTCCAGTCTCAGTTCAGTCCAGTTTCCTCCCTTTCAGCAGCAGTGCTGGTTTTAGCAGATCTCCCAACTCAGTCTTTGAAACTTAAAAAGTTTGAAGTCCCCATCTCGAACAGGATCTTCCCTCTTTATGATGCGGAAACATGCAGAGCTGGTCTTGCCAAGAGAAAGTGTCTGGCTGAACTCCTGCTGGTGATCTTTGGGACTATGGCACGATGTCCCCTTGCTTCTCTGTTAGACGAGTGGAACTCTTGAGTGAATTTGTACATGGATAAATCCAACACATGATTTCTGCATGCTTACCAATTCCATCATTGGACAGTCTGAATTTCAAAACATCATGGAGTTCTCACAGTCTGGCAAAGCTCTTTAGAAATCCTAGATTACTTTTTTTCTTTGTAATTTTTAAATAAAATCCCAGATTAGCAGAAAGAAAAATAATTATGTGATTTTACCCAAATTAATATTCCTGTATTATGGGACTGTTACAGAACTGAGACTGCAGATGGAAAATTAGAAGCAAAAAATGAGAATGTTTTCCTGGATTTTCTCTGTCCAGTATGCATAGAAGAAGCTGCCCGTCACCTGGCTTCCAGTGCCTATGTCTCCCTCTGAACTGGTCAGGCAAGGCCTGAATGGAAAGAAGGTATTTATGGCCATGGTTCATCTCATCTATTTTAGAATGAGATGAATGAAGCTTCGGAAGTGCTTCTGTGTGTGTAGATGGAGTCAAGGTGACTTAGATACAGAAATCACGTTGCTGATTCTCCTTTTGGTCAGATAAATCCCACCTGTGGTGACGATGTAGCTGGGTTTAGAAAAATATTGTAGAAAAACACACAACAGAGAAGGAAAGGCTGTTTTTATATTGCACAGCATTTTGTACTGACTTATTATTAAAGGTAAATGCACACTTTTAAAAGCAACACGGGTCTCTCAATAGAATCATCTGAGTGAGATGACAGGAAAGGTCTACAAAGCACTATTTCATAACGTCTGGTGAGGATGCTGTGTTTGCCTTGATCTGGAAAGGACTGCCCCTGGAGAGGAAGAGGAGGAAGCAAGATACAATGACTATGGTTTCTGAGAAACTCTGCAAGGAAATGAAACAATAACAGAGTAGGAGATCAACAATTCCAGGTAAACAACATGCCAATTTTTTGACTTCACATGTATGGGAATTTTCATCCTTATATTATTAAACTCCCACGGCTAATGCTGTGATTAGTTTTCTCCTCCCAAAACAAGTTAGAGATTAGCTGCAGTGTCTGTGGACGGGATTGATAAGAATTCCCATATTATATATGAAAACCTAATGATTCTTTTGGTGACACTGTGGATAGAAAGTTCACTTCTTTTCAATTTCCATGTGAAAATATACCAACGTGTCTTTTTTGTTTTGTCAACACCTGGGGTAAGTCCGTACCACAAAGCAAGGCTGTTTCTATCCCAAAATGAACTCCTTTGCATGTGCTTGTCATGGTAACTACTGCACTTCTGCTGACTCTTGCAGTTTTATCCCACATTCACATTTGCATTGATTCAAAAACCTTTCAGCTCCAGTGAAAAAATCATCTAGTTTCAGCTTCCATCCCCTTCCTTCCTTGTGATCATTGGGACCAAACCCGTGATTTCCTGCTTGGCTTCTACCCTGGTAGAATTTAGGTTTAAAATTTGGGTTCTGCTGAGGAGGTTTAGAAAAACAGTGTCGCTGAAGCCTTAGCCAGATGTTGTTCTGTTAAATCACGGCCACTCACTGTTTATAGCCCTAACATCCTATTTCGGAGATGGTCGTTGAGTCGCAATCCCATCCCTCTTTAACATAAGTTGTGAGCCTACGACAAATGACGATAGGAACCCGTGAATGCACAGAGCGCTCATAAAATCACAGCTGGAATTCATAAATGGGCCGTAGGTGGTCCCCAAACTGTCGCAACGTGCTGGTGTGTCTGCCTTCATGGATGCACTCCCTAACCCTCTGTCTCTCCCTTGACCAAATGCTGGACAGACAAACAGCTCTTTCAGGATCCCCAATGCAGTATTTACACTGAGATTTGTTTTATTTCATTCTGTTAAGCTCACTCGCTGGTCTCTCTTGCACAGAATACAAGATTACCCTGAAGAATAAAATAAAGGAATTAATTGACATTTTAATTAATTACAACTTTTAATTAATATTCACCAGGGTGACAAGTGTTCTGGAATGCAAACCAGGAGTAATTCCTGAGGAAAAAAAGGGAAAGGCCCTGCAGTTTGTGTTCAGGTTAAATTAAGACCTTGTAGCTGAATATATGATTATATCAGGTATCTGCTGACTCCATTCAGTGTCTGAAACCTTTGCTCATTTTAAAACAGCACAGACAGTTCTTTATTAACAATATCAGGGGCTGTTAGCAGGGCTCAGAGGCAGAATAGACTGAAGGAGTAGAAAACATAGTCCATAACCTAAACAACACGATGTCTAAAAACCTTGGTTGAGCTCAGGCACCGTACTGCAGAGAGGTCAAGGGATGGACTTGACAGGTGCCCCCTCCTTCTCCTGCTGTTTGTGCTGAAGGAACCCATGCAGGAGGACACAGGAGACCTGTAGCCTGTTGATGGCTCTGCAGGAGCTGAAGGACTCCTCACAGCCACCCACCGCCCATCCTGCTGTGAAATACGGAGTGAGGCTGTCATGGAGAGTTGCACGGATGCACTGTATTTTATTTGCATAGTGGGGATCCCTTGCCTGAGTTGCTATAAAAACTGTCCTGTAATATTCTCCCAGGCATGAAGTATAGCTCTTTGGCATGCCTATGAAAGATGGGCTCCTTTTACTCACTGGTGGTAAAGAGGGGGAAGGGAAAATTCTCACTGTATATAATTTATTATTCACTTTATAATGCAGTTTATATGTTAGTAACAATCCAATGATTGCCAGGAATAGTTGGTGCTTACAGGCTGTGATCCTGAAGGATGGGGCAGGGCTGTAGTACAGGCGGGATCAGGTGCTTGGCAAGCAAAACAAACCATTGGTTTTTTCTGAGTTTAAAAAACTAGCTGTTTGTGGAAAGAGATGAACTAAGAAGGGTGGAAAGTTCCCTGTCCTGTCTTTCCAGAATGAATATTTATATCTTCTGCAGAGATAACTACTAAAACAGAGTAGTGCTAAAAATTATCTTATTGCCAAGAAATAGTTCATAGATTATTTGACTTTGCAGTAGACTTGAAAGGATGAAGGTGGAGGAGACTTTGCATCCCTTGGCTGTTCTCTGAAACGTAAACATTTCCCTTCACCAATGGAGAGCATTGTCACACAACACAGTCAAGCTGACCCAACGACTGATCTTCACTAAAAAAAGACCTCTAGCCTTCTTCCTCTCTCTTTCGTTCCTCCTCAGCCTCACCTGAACTCTAGCAGCAGCCCTGGTCTGCCAGTCTGATCCTTCATGAACCAATACAACTTTTTTTCTGGGTTAGTTTTCTGCCAAGTTAGTGAGTTCAGTCATTTCAACAAGGACCAGTAAAACCACCCCAGTCACAAAGAGAGAAGCAGAAACACACAGGTGGGAGGGAGCAGGGGAAAAAGAAAGCAGGGAGGCTGGAGGGACAAGAACTGACCTCTCTCAATGCAGTGGCCATTAAACTGGCTCAACGATGTGATCCAAAGGTCTTGGAGAATGTTGCACTTATCAGATAGATTTCTAATAGCACAGCAGTTGAGAGGAAGTGTTATCATCTTGGATAGTGTTTTCATCTCTTGGGGTGCCACACAAAAATTAGACTGTGATTTTGTAATCCTGTCTCAGGCGAAACTCTCCTGGGCTGCAAATGATCTTTTGCAACACCAGAAAGGTCCATGGCAGAGGCTGAACCTGCTCTTTTGGGGATCGTCATTCAGTTATGCTCTTTTATTGATGGTAGGGATAGTTTCCAAGCTCCCCATGACTTGTCCCAATCCTTTGGTAACCTCCAGGTGGTAAAACCCCTTTTTGACAAGAGTTGAGTCTATGGTCATGTGCTTTGGAAGTGATTTGAAAGAAGCTGGAGACTCTTCTTTGGCCTTTCTCTGGCTATCAGTTGTGTGATGTCACCACAGTGGCAGAGGAATAGATGGAGCTGGACTTATCTGTTCATCTGGCAGCTGAGCTGTAGGTTATGCTCTGAGGCACAGAAGACTTGTTGACTCCTACACCAGGAGGAAAAGATGGAGCTGAAAGGGGGAAAACAGCCACCAGACCTGATTTTGTGGCCACTCCATCACTCCAGAGGCCAAGAAAACCAACCGACTTCAGGATGAAAGTACAGATCCCTCTGTGCATCAGCTATGCATAATCAGACCCTAAATAGCAAAGAAATTTACTACAATCCCATCTTTGCCAATTAAGTGTCTTCTGCTTCTAAATCGAAGGAAGCTTCAATGTTAATTTTAAAATATTGCTGGCATTTATCACAGTAATTACTTTAGCCATGTAAAACTCCAGACGCCATAAATAGTGTTGATACTATGGATTAAATGCTCCCAAGGTACGTATTACTGATGCTACAAAACACACATGCAGACAAGGATATTCTTCTCCAAGTTCAGCATTCGTTGGGCCCATGCAAACCCATTTGAGCACACGGTTGCCTCATCAGATTTCTGAAAATGACTGATGTTCTTTGCCTAAAGCCATCCATCTTTATCAGTGACTATATTTTGGAGGAGCAAAAGAAACATACCTGGGCAAACACGCTCACAAGGTGTAATATGAAAACATTGTTCATTCCAATTATGTTTTTCAATTAGTAACTTTTTAAGGGGTAAAAGTTTATCTCAGGGACTTTGAATTTCCATGGTCTTCAGCTTCCAAATTCTCAGTCTCTGTAGATGAGATCTCTTTGATCTCTTAAAGGTATTGTGGATATATAACCTACAAAGGACTCATTCTGAATTACTAATCAGCTCAGAAAATGTTCATCTTAATCTACTCCTGTGGGCTTTTGCATCCAAAAGCAATGAAAGGTGTCTCTGAGGCAGGAAAAAACACCCTTGCCTTGTATGGACGGGCTTGTGCAGACAGGTATGAAAAGGTGGATAGGGCAAGCATTTAGGGACATCACGATAAGCTAGAAACTGGCCAAGTTTACTCATGTAAAATGTGACCATTAATATAATCAGCTGATGTCAATATTATCTATAGTACTATTGATTCTAGGCACACCTGACTGGGAAAGATATGATGCACTTCTGTGAACATTAGGAAACATCATTGTCACCAAAGAAAGTAATGAGATTTCTCTTCAGATTTGGCTCTGGGTGCTACTTGCAGTCAGTCTGCCCCATGCCCTGGCCAACGACACTGATGAAAGGCTCCCTGGGCTTATGTTTTCTATAGGTTTGCCTGTTTACAGGAGGCTGTATAGAGCCTGCATACAGCAGGAGGTGGCTGCACCACTGGAAGCAGCAATATACATATATGCTGGTGTGTATTGCACAAAATACACATTTATCACTCCATTGCTCTTTATTAATAGGAGGAAAGATCCTAAAAAATAGCTCAACCCCAAGACACAGAATGAAGATAAAGCTGTTTTATAGCATCTGAAAGCATGTGGAAAAATTGTTGCATAGCTGGAACTTATTTGACACTAGGGAAACTATTTGTTGAGCTGCCAGTAAAACTGTAGAAGAGGAAATACTTATAAGAAGACATCCAAACAAGCACTGAGCTTCCTTCCCATGAAAACCAAGGTCAAATAGAGCACTTGAAATCATTAGGAACACGTGAAAAATGAGCCCACATTGTCACTGGGAATGTCTCAGACAACAATTGGAAATACAACATGTTTGAAAGGACCCAATAGCTTCCTACCACTTGGGAAACTTCTCAGAATTTATTTCTTGAGCATAGCTTGGGCAGAGTTCCCAAAATGCAGCCTGTGTGGCCTGAAGGGTGAGCTCTGTCTCTAATACCATCGCTCTTGCTCGTGTTTAACCCAAGGGGAGATTTCATTGCTCGTTAACTTCCACCCAGGAGACGTGGCTACATGCTCTGGCACAAACTTGGTCAGCTTCTGCAATGCTGCAGTGCTTTGAAAAGCTGTATGGATAATCTGACTTCTTAAATGGATGCGTGTTTTGCTGTGGAAAACTGCATCCAATTTGCTTTCATATGGAAGCATTGGATTAATAGGTTGCTTAATAGCTTAATGGTTTGCGTCCCGTGGCCACAGTGTCACTGTCCCAAATACATGTACAAGTATCGTTGCTTATAATCTTCATATAGAAAATATTAATTGGCAATGAGAAATCACAGACAGCCAATACACTAGAAAGTTTATTTTTTTGATTTTCACTGAAAAATTTCCAAAAATTTTTCACATTTTCATTTTTAATTTACACTGGCTTTTTCCAGATGACGAACTGACTTCAGAAACAGAAATAAACCCATGTATTTTTTACATTATTTAAAGCCTTCTTTTACTTTATATTGCACTTCACACAAGAGAAAGAAGGGGCTATTTTTGTTTCCAAAGTGAAATACATCAATACACATTTTGCTCTGTTTCCACTCACGGTAACTAAGAGTCTTCTGTGATCATCTTTTGCAGCCAGTATGTTGCTGGTTGTTTAAGAACTTGTGGTCATTATGGAAGATAAATGACAGTCCTTGGAGCCCATGACTGAAGCACACATTAGTCACTAGTAAATGATGTATAAAAAATATTCAGCTTGCAAAAAGATAATGGTCGTTTCTATTTGAAAATGCAGAAAAATGCACATATCTGGAGCACAAAAGGGTCTCATCAATATCTCTGTGGGTAGAAAACTAACCTGTCAAGAGGAAAATGTTGAAGAGATGGAGATATTTATGCACTCACAGCACTGATCATAATGATGTAAAGGACTATTAAAGCAAACTTAAAATATTAGATACTGCAAGTATACCACTTAATTGTTTTTTCCATGCAACCTAGGAATGCTCAAAAAAATTTCAATTAGGAATTGTTCCTTCCACATCTCTGACCTCCAGTGATCCTGCCTTTCCTCATTTCACTGTTATCCATAAATTTAATAGTCATTCCTGGTTTGACCTTTTACTAATGGCAAAGTCCTTCGCCCCCTCCAGTGCTGGATCTGAAGACTGGAATTGATAGGGATGGAAGCCCAGAGGAGAGTCTGTCTTGGTGTTTCTGGCATTGCCAGGGCTGTAGCAGCATCCACAGTGTGGCGATGTGGTGACCTCATGGCTACGCTCTTCTCTAGTCCTCTTCTCCCACATGATGACTCTCACCCCTGCATTACACAGAAAACCGCATTGCTTTCCAAGAAGGGGGAAATTCTACATTTCCTTGGTGTTGAAAAAAGGTGCAATTATCCTGTTTCAGGCCTGTAGCCCCCAGGCTTTGATTAGCACCAGACCTTGTTGAGTGAGCCACATCGCAGGACCAGGCTGCTGGTTGAAGACCTGCAGTGGAGATGGCAGCTGCCTGCCAAGAGAGGGCCATCTATTTCTACCCAGTAGCTTAGGTCTTTACGGTCCTCTTCTCCTGTCCTTTAATTCCTGGCTCCCTTAGCCTACCTAATGAAGGACGATGGTTTACCAGTAGGGCTGGACTGACCTTAAGACTGGCAGAGCCAGTCTGACTCCACTTCCTCTACCGTCAGGTTTAGTGCTGTGACCTCGCCTCCTCCCTTGTGCTAGATCTAGTTGCTTCTCTGACTCTTCACTGAGACAATTTGACTCATTCATCTGGAAGAAAACAAATATAAAGATTATATGTAAATTAACTGGATTTTAAACTACCTTAATTTTCTGTCAGCGAGAGGTCATAGAATCGTAGAATGATTTAGGTTGGAAGGGACCTTAAAGCCCATCGAGTTCCAACCCCTCTGCCATGGCCAAGGACACCTCCCACTAGACCAGATTCCTCAAAAACCCATCCAGCCTGGTTTTGAACACCTCCAAGGATGGAGCAGCCACAGCTTCTCTGGGCAACCTGTTCCAGTGTCTCACCACCCTCACAGGAAAGAGTTTCTTCCTGAAATCTAATCTCCTAATCTAAATCTCCCCTCTTTCAGTTTAAAACCATTACCCCATATCCTATCACTCCACTGCTTGATAGAGTCCCTCCCCATCTCTCCTGTAGCCCCCTTTAGGGACTGGGAGGGGCTCTAAGGTCTCCCTGGAGCCTTTTCTTCTCCAGGCTGCACAACCCCAACTTTCTCAGCCTGTTCTCACAGGAGAGGTCCTCCAGCCCTCTGGAGGGCTATCCACCAAAAAGCCAAAGTTAGCCTTGGCTTTAGTCCTAACAAATGTACAGCTGACATATTTCCAAAGGAAGGTGTAGCTTTAATTAGTCTCAACTTCTAATGTTTTAGAGGACATCTTCCAAAAGCCTTTTAAGTTTAATTTCTAGCCAATGATCATAGGCTAAACCATTTGCCTAAACTCATAAATTTTGTCTTTTCCACCATACATTTAGTGAAGATTGGGCAGGGTCCCATATCATTTAGAGGAGAGTTTGTTCTTCTCTTCCAAGCACCTCAAGGAGAGGTTTGCTGTGACTGGCAAAGGCCAGCAGAGCGTCTCTTCCCAGAGTCCTTCCTTGACCATCAAATCAACTCCACCACAGGACTGTCTGCCAGCATTCCAGGTGCTGTCTCCTCAACCAAACTTTCCAGAGGTCACTTTTTTAATTCCTTAGAGGGGAAGAAAGAAGAAGGAAGGAAAAATAGAAGCTAAGAGGACTGTCAATGGCTGACAGCAACTTAGAGAGATGTGCAATAGATAATTTGCCTCATAAAATCATACTGGCCATAGACAGACACGTTAAAAACTTACTGGACTTCTCTTTCTCTTAGCATCCTTCCTGACTGTATGTTTTTATTTTCCTCATAGCAGTACATAGCTGCACTTTCCTCCCTCCCCCTGCATATGGAACATTAAAAACGATGTCAGCAATTATTTCTTTTGGCTGAGGTTTATGTTGAATATGTTTTTTTAATCTCTGTAGTCAAGTGCTTGTGGAAGAGACCACATTAATCAAACCACAATGATGTATTCAATTAGAAGTATCTCTCAATTGACACATCTGGGGGTTTTGTTTGTTTTTTATAAGGTAATCCAGGTAGGTAGATGTCAGTCAGTCACCTGTTTTCCATGCTAAAGAGTTCCAGGACATTGTGGCTCTACTCACCTTCTTTTTAATCTGTCTTCTTTGCTCCCTAGGATGCAGGACACAAATATATAAAGTTTCATGCCAAGTAAGACAGCCTCGTAGCTCATTTCCACCCCAGGTTCCCCAGCAGTATGGCAGGAAAAAAGCCCATCCCAGAAGCAGAGGGAAGGGATACAAAGAAGAGCTGTGCATTTCCAGAATCTCCCTCACCTTCCCCATTTTCAAAGAAAACTTCGGAGGCTTTGGTTACGCGCTGTTTCAGAATAGGAATGTTGTGAATGAGAGCGAACACTCCTTCCCAACCCGCTCTAATAAGCAGCTGTGAGGTAACTACCTTTGCTAGTGGGGAACTGACTCCCTGAAGTCCCTTCTCATACTCCTGGAAAAGCAGCAATTTTACTCTCATTGTTCCCGCAGCAGAGTTCATACAAGAAATGCTCAGCAGGCTGCCTCTGGCTGAGTTTGATTTTGTACTTTTTACAGTGCCGAGTGTCTTCATTTCGAATAAAAGCCATTTTAGCTGAAAACATGTAACTGTTCTTTGTGTCTAGGAAACATAATGCTACGGCACAGTCTTTGGCTTTAAATGTGCACCTATAAATATCTTAACCAGGCACTCAGCAACACGCTATTGTTCCTCCCGCTTTGTCCCTCGAATTTGAACTTTGGAAGCGGGGGAAATGTGCCGTGGATACAGAGAGGGAACGCATTCCTCTCCAGCTGACAACTCAAGGTTGCTTCTGAAGTAAATAAAGTGTTGCTAAAGAGATTTCTCTCTCTTCTCTGATAATAAAGTTGCGACATGCTGAATTTGACTGCTTTTCATTACAGAAGAGCTGAACGGGTCAGAGGGTGGGAAGGTTCAATTTGTTGTTTTGGTGTACACGTGCCAAACAGCTTTCTGTTAGTGCTGAGGGACTTAAACTAACCTTCCATCTCCCCCAAGTCCAGGTATAGGTATAGCAGAAGGCAGGCAAGTTCTCCAGGCTTCCCTTTCTGCAAAATATCTCCCTGTTTTCGTGGGCTATAGAAGTTGAAAAAAAGGACCGAATATCAAAATTTCAATCCGCTAAGAGCCGTGGCAGCTTTACAGGATGAAGAAAAGTGCTCAGAGCCAAGGTCATCTCCACTTCAACTGACTACTCAAGCATGGCTGAGAGCAGCTGAAGACCCCAAGTCCTGTCCTGCTTTGAGCCACCTGGTCTAGTGGGAGGTGTCCCTGCCCATGGATGGCCTTTAAGGTCCCTTCCAACCCAAACCATTCTATGATTCTATGATTCTATGATGATTCTTACATGAGTCTGTTTTGTTTGGAAGTTTCTCTTCTGTCATGCTGGATGGCAATTCAGGTGAGGGAGAGCACCTTGCCCAGGTAGCCCTCAGAGAGTGAAGAGGGAGTGAATTTGGGAACCCTAATTGTGAAGCACCATCAAATATCCTCCGGAGTGGACATGTTTTATGCTTCTTCATCTCTGAGGCCTTTCCTTTCTCCACACTGGAGGTTTGCAGTAGCGGGGTGATGATGCTGAGAGCTGACATATGCTGGGAGACCGACAGCCAGCCCTGCTAGCGGAGCTGGCAGCATCCCCCCTGCTCCCGGCTGATGGGAGCGGAGGCCTTGTCATGGGGTAATAAAATATTCATCTGTTTGGGAAACATGTATTTCCCTCGCTCTCAGGCACCGTGGGTCAGAGCTTGTTCTCAGTGACTGCGGTGCAAATCCCAAACATCTCCTTTGACATCAGGGTGTGTGCCTGCATGTGTGAAACTGGTTTTACACCACCGTGAGAGGTATTAGGGAATCTGATGCCTTCTACCAAAACTCTTCGGAAGATGTTGGTTCAGGAGGAGGCTGGCATTAGCAGGGTCTAGGGATTGCTATTTTCACATGTATTTTAAACTGCAATTGTACTCAGAAAATCTGCTTTAAAAATAGCAATATGCCTTTTTATTCCCCTGGTTGCCGTATGATATACCGTGTGCCCCCGAGGATATGTTTGGGTTTTTTTCCTCCCTGAATGCCAGCACTGGAAATTCAGTCTCAGGTCTGAGAGCGGACAACATCCTGGTCTCCTCACGTATCATCACCAGCAATAAAAACCTGAAGATCAAAGTGTGCCCTTGGAAACACCCCTACAAGCATTTTATCTGGAAGCGGTCAGCCCTGGGTAGGAATCCCGCCAGCACTTCTGTCCTGGGAGCCTGAGGAACGGCTCAGATGGTCTCTGTGTTAATGTTTTTCTCAACAGCAAAAGAAGAACAAGGGTAAAACAATTACTTTGAAAACGGAAGGGATAGGGGAGTGATTACATCTAGTATTACCTCACTGTTCTCCATGCAATGTTGCATCAATAATATTCTTCTGTTGAGAAGGTGTTGATTTTGCCTTTGCAGAGAAGGTGTGTGCTTCACTGCACCTGGACTGACAAATGTCAAAGGCTGATGTTGCTGTCACCGTCCCTGACAAGTCTGGTTTGGGTATGGGGAGTAGAGGAAACTAACTCTGAAGCCTCTAAGCCATGGTTTTAAAACTGACGACTTCAAACCCGAAGGATTTCCTGACCCAAAGAGGACGTGCCCATGCAGAGAACAGGCTGTTGCTGACCCTGATTATACAGAGTGCGTAAGCGACTGAGGAGTGTTTGACACGTGACATGCCCAAAGTGAAGCACTTATTGAAAGGGGTCTTGCAGGCAGAGAGGGATTGGGACGCCAGGGCTTGCAGACAGGGCTCGTGGTGCCCAGCAGCTATGATGGGCCCTTGGAGAGCTGTGCAGCTCGAAGGGATGGATGCAGACGCCGTGCTGGCTGCGCGTCCCAGCCCTTGTCTTGCTGGCACCAAAGCTGTGCCCAGCCGGGGATGTAAATTTAATCATGTTGGGAGCTAACGGAGTGAGGAATTTGACACACCTTTTTCCTCTCTGTAGATGGAAGCCATATGGCTCCCGACTCTCACAACGTTCCTCCATCTGAAGATGAATGAGCATTAACATATGTTCTCTGGAGTAATTAGAAATGCGATCATAAACACAGTCTGAACTCATCGAAGGTAGAACGTGTTACTAGGGGATGCACCTCCAGCAGCAGGGCAGGATCTTCGGAGAAAATTAAGGAAATAGGAATTGGAAAACTCTTTGGGGGCTGCCAAGCCCCTTCCAAGTATGAGTTAAAACTGCAGCATTTTAACTCCTTTTTTTTATCATATTCATGCAAGATACGTTTGATGAGATGCAAGGAAGTCTGTTTATACTTTGTCACTACAAAGAACTTGTGCAGATTGGTTTTGCTGGAAAATTGCAGTCAGGCCAGTGCTAAAGAGGCGAGCATCTCCTTGTGGTCCGAAATGCAGATAAAAGTGCAGCAGTTTGTGTTCAGCGTTGAAAAGGAGGGCACTGGGAAGAGGAGAGGAGACTTGCTTTGCAAAAACCACATTGGTTTAAAGCTCTCTCAAAAAAGTTTGAATTAAAGCATTTGAGGGTGTTTGAATGAAGACATTTCATGGTGTGGACAGAAGCAGCTGCTGCAGCTCGGCTGGGGTGAGGTAACTCACTGAGCCAGAGGAACTCAGGTACGACTCGGAGCCCTAAGAAATTCTGATCGCCAAGCTGGAAATGAATTTGAGGGATGTTTGAGAATTTCCCTGGGAATTCCCTGAGGACTGGATAGCCCTGGAGCTGGAGAAGCAATCCCTAAGACAGGAGGAAGAAGATTCATGTTTCTCTTACGAGAGAAACATATCAATTTGCATTCAATTTTTGGTCTGATGGCATCTGCATCTTTGAGTTATTTTCTGTTTATTTTGGAGAGCAGAGGGTTTTTTAAAATGGCTTTTCTAGAGGATTTCTGAACATATATATCATAGGTCAAAAGACAAACAGAATAAAAGGCAAATTTGATAGAAATCATTTATTGCAAATACTTTGCTTAGTGAATGATGAACCAGAATAACAGTACAGATTTAGATCTTCTGCCCTTCTAGGTCATGATATATTACTGCCTGCAGGTCCTTTCCCATTCTTCACCCATTCACATCTCCATAAAATGTCTTGAAAAGCAAGTGAGTAATAGCCCAACTCCTGATGTCCAGGCCCTGTCAAATGGATGCAGAAAAAAATGCCACAAATGTAAATGTAAACTCCATGCTGCTATGTAATAGTAGGATATAATTTGCATAAATATTGTTTGCAAAGAGCAATTAGCACTTCATTTACATTCAGTGAAGTAGGAATTTGCACATTTTCAGGAAACAATTTCTTTACCCATATGTGCAAATTTTGTGCACTGCAATTGACACTCTAATAAAAAGATGTTAATAGACCAATTTTTTTTTTACTTCATATCACAGTGTACTGAAATATTGATTCACTCTCCTGAAATATTGATTTGGTGGGCTATTTGTAAAACCAGAAAAATGCAGATTTGAATTTTTAAAACTTGCTTTTAAAAAAATATCAGAATTAATTTCACTTGTCTGCAGTCTTCATGCTCTTTAAGTGGTATTTTAATGGGTATTTTTGTCAGAGAAATATAATAAACATTATTAAAAAACATTAGCAAATTCAGTCTCCTAATCTGCAATAACAATGAGTATATTTGCATATCGCAGTAAAAAAATAATACAGTCCATTTTCTGGTGTCAATATAGCACTCAATTCTCCATTAAATGTTAATAAAAATATTTCACATTTATATGGCATTTTTTCAGAGTGGAGAACCTTCCTAATTAAGAGACAAATTTTATACTTATTGGGGGTACAGAACATTTCCTTAAACAGCAAGAATTTACATGGGAGCTGGTCAGGAAAAGACTAGCCCCATGAGCTCAGCCAGCTATTGTCAATGGACATTTCTGGCCTTTGCAGCAGGAGAACTTGATGTTACATCATTTTTTTTTAGACCTACTCAAGCACCATCACTAATGGTTGTTCTGGTGGTTGTTTTGTTTCCTTCACTTGTCATTTCGACCGTGATGTGCATTTGGGGAGAGGCAGGGGCCAGACATCCCACAGAAGCTGGATTGAGCTGTGGTTGGTAACTATTGAGAGTGGAGAGAAGCCTTTTGGGCAAGATTACTGATTTTTGGAGTGCTGTATTTTTCCATTCTCAATCTATGTTTCCTAGAAGGGGTTCTTTTTTGGGGGGTTGTTAAATTGCTTATTCTGAAGAGGGCCAGGCATTAGGATGTAGCAGCAGTAGAGGATGGACACGGTCCACCTCTGCTCTGCAAACCATGTCCTGGCTAGTAGGTCCTGTGTTTGATGGCAGGGGACTCTCAAATAAACATATTAGCTAAGTTTGTCCCAGTTATGGTAAGCTCAGAGTCGAATGGGCTTGTCTGTTACTGTCTGTTCAGAGACAGTGTGAGTGGGACGCTCAAACATCACAAGGCATCCCTGAAAACCTTTCTCACGCTGTGCATTTTAGTAAAAGGCATATTTGTCGATTGTTGATCAATCACAAGGAAAATGAATACCAAATATGACAAGAAACAGCAGAAGCCCCACCAAATCCCCTTTACACATGCTTATTAAAGTAGTTGTTACAGTAATGAGCTCGTATTCCCTGTCTTTTCATCTCTGCCACAAGATAAGGTATCACTATGGTTGCCCCCAGAAGTGTGACATTCGGATCTATTTTCATGTCTCATTATTGCTGTTGTTGTCTTTTTACTTTGCAAATCACAGCTCTATATTTCATCTCCTATGTCAAGTATTCAAAGCTCGGCTTTGATCAACGTAAAATGCATGTGTCCCTGCCACGAGGTGGGACCTCTGCTTGAACCTACAAAGTAGTTAATTTTGAGCTCGCATGTGAATCTCTGATTTGCTAATCATTATTTTACTCTATTTTTATTTACTGTTTTAAATTCTTTTTTCTTGTTTTCTTTTGATAACATCCTACAGAACCTTTGAGGCCCTTGGCAATAATGAATCTCAGCTACGCAGTAACTTCTGGGGACCTCAGGATTTACCTAAGCAGTGGGTGATATCCTCCCTGCACAGACCTTTAAATACAAACTCCACCCCATCACTTTATAACTGATCCCTGTATATTACAAATATATAACACTAATGAGAAGGGGAATAAATAGTTGAACCTTTAGTGTTTCTAAAGCCTCAGAGGGACTACACTTTGCAAACACCTCGTAACATGGCAAGAGAGGCTAATGATAAGAGAGCAACAACGGAATGACACATTTGGGAGTCCTCTGACCTTCAGAAAGCCCATGGGTTTATTGTTTTCAAAACCAAATAGGTCTATCCAATTTCCCGATGTTTACCAATAACCAAGTCCAGTGACAGCAAACGATGAACACTTGACATCCACGCAAGGGACAAGCTGGGGCCAGCAGCAGTGTGTGTTACCTGGCAGGTACTTTTGGCTTGCACTGAAATATGGAAATGGAGCTCTGCAAAACCACCTGGTTTCATCTGCTGGGTTGAAAACTGCAGCAAGCCAGGAATATGACAACCTCAGGCCCCTTTTCTTTTCCATTTCTATTTTTTTCTCAGTAGCCTCAAGAGTTGTTGTACCAGGTCAGATCTCCTGCTGGCTGTAATTAGGTTAGTACCAGCACCTTCACCTGAGGAGCTGAGCTGAGGAACATTTGTCTCTATCTCATGTATGTGCAATGTGACTATTGAGGCCACAATACACTTTGGAGCTATTTGAGGACCGTAGTCACCTAATTTCCCTCTAAGTCTTTGTGTTTTGTGTTTTACTGAGGCTGGTTCTCAGCTTTCGCAGCTCCCTGCCCAATGCACATTTTGGTGGCGGGACTTTACTCAGGTTGACAGCCTTTAGGATGCTGAGTGTGGGCTGTGAGATGATTGTGTGGTGGAGAAGCCACCTTGTACTTACTTTACACTTAATCTATGTCTCCAGAAGCAGTTTAAGTCCACTCTCCCCCGTTACAGCTGCACTGTCCCACCCACAGGCAGCAGCAAAGCCCTGTCTTAATGTCTTGGGTTCTTTTTTTTCTTACTGCCTCATCAGAGGTAAACGGTCACTGTGAAGTTCCTCCTGTCTCCAGGAATTAAGGATGTGCCTCTCAGTCCTGATTTATTCACTTTTGAGACAGAGTTTAATTTCGCAAACCAGCTCTCTCCTCGGTCTCTGCATTTATTTTCGGCAGGAGTAGTTGCCTGTGGCACGAACAGCAAAGACTTAGCTCAGTGTTAATAGTTGTCAGGGAAAATGAAGAGGCTATTTCTCACAGCAGACTTTCACCCGGCATGACAAATGCTAGTTTGAGCAGATTAAAAATCAATGCATGGTACAATATGTCACGCATAAAGCAGCTACATGCTATTAATTGGCATATTACCCATTAGCTGCTCTTAGTAGATATGTCTATGTGAGTGGAGCAGAAACTGGTGAAGACAGGTGGGTCAGAACCTCCTTTGGTATAAAGTAGTGCAGCAACTAATTGAGATATGCTGATTTGTAGCACCCAGTTACTTGGGCAAGAATTTAAGACGCTTTTTTTATTGTTTTCTAAGATGTGATTCAACTTGGGTTTAATTACAATGAACAGCAAAGGTACTCCGTGATCTGTCTCTCCATACAACTGAAAACCTTTTTAATCACAATGATAACTTATTTAAAAGCGTGATGTGGTTTACAGAGGGATTTTTTTTTTCCTTCTTTTCAGCTGTCTTTGTGGTGGATCTTCGATTGCTGACTTTGAGAACTTCCCAGGGAAATGACTGGATTTTAAGATACGAATTAGTTAGTGGCTGCACATAAAAATGGTTTTACAAAGAAAACAAAGAAAGAAAAAAAAAAAAGGCCAAGACTGAAGTTCTTTTTCAAAGCCATATTAGGGCTGGGAAACTTCTGAGTGATCTTTGGAAAAAAACCCTAAGCATGATTTTCCAAAGGCTCAGAGCTGGAGCGGCAGCACCGCGGGTGCTGGGCACCCCTTACACCAGGCTCTGAGCACCAGGCTCACTTCTGCAAAGTGTCAATCACCAGTAAAGGCTATTTTTTTTTCCTAAGGATAAAACAGTTCAGAGGTCTTCCCAAAAATTGCTGCTAGATTTCTACACGTCGTAATAATTACCCCTATTAAACCCACCTTCCTGCAAGAGGTAGAAAGAGGGAAGGGGATGTGGACAAAGCAAGGGGCTTTGGTCCTGCGTGGCTGGTGAGGCCACAACCTCACCTGTGTGTTCTGCTTGATGCCTCCCTCTCATGCTACAGAGCAGGCAGGAGGGTTAGAAAGAGGCACAGGATAGCCGTTTTATCAAGGGAAATAGTCCCTCAAGATATTGATGTAATATGTAATGACCCCATTTAATCTAAAGCGGGGCAGATTTACATTTATCCTCAGGCTGGGTTTTGATTGCTCGGACTCTGTGGGTTCCTAATTTTCTGATCTCTCTCCTGTCATCTTTTTTCCCCCCCTTTGATTCCTTTTATTCTTTTAAGCGCTCTCCAAGTCTCCCATGCTTTCCTTACACCTTTTTTGGTGCCAGAAGGAATAAATCCATTTATTCCTGAAGCTTGCTTTTTTTTAATGCACTCTTCGCCTGTGCAGAACCTGGGATCAGAGCCTTGTTAGAATTTGTCCTAGCTTTGTCATTACCTCTGTCCTCCTTGAAAGGCCGGGGAGCAAATAATGTGCCATTTTGGTCCTATGTCCCCCCTATCTGTTATGGCTCTCACACATTGTGAGGTGCTGTGTGGAATCTGACATGACTCTGAGCTTAAGGTTAATGATGCTCTGAAAACCTTAAATCTTATTTATTTATTTATTTAAAATTTATATTTTAACCACAGCCTGGCCTTCAGTTCAGTTCAGAATGCAAATAGGTTTGAATATGTTTGTTTTTCTTTGGGTATCAAAATGCACAGGTCATTGTATCTGGATGCATTAATGGCATTCAGTTGCTTCCTGACAACTGCTCTTTTAATGTCTGTCCGTGTGGCACCTTCTCTGCCCATAACCTCCCGCAGACGAGACAGCTTTCCTAGCAGAATGGAGATACTTTAAAAAAAAAATGCTTGCAGAAAAAAAAAAAAAAGCAAAATGTCAAGATTTTCCCAGATGAGATGCCCTGAGAGATTCATGACGCAGTAGTAGCTGTGAAGAAATGCAGATGTGACAGGTGGCTGACAGTTACGTATTTTGTCTATAATCCCTCTGAAGTAGTGGCAGACACCTTCTTAAAGATAGTGATTGCCATGAGAAGCCTCTCCCAAAACGTGGTGCTTGCAGTAACTACCATAAGATGATATGCGGGATGCCTGGGTCCTTTCTGTTGGTTTCAGAGGGCAAATACCATACTTGTGGAATAATAATAATGGATTAATATAATAATAAAATAGACCAGAGAGTCTAAATAAAATAGACTCCAGAGCCTGGAGCTGGTTTGCTGCATTAAATGGGCAATACAAAATTTTGCTAAACCATTCTGTAAAATGGGTTGAGGCAGCCATTTGAGTTCGAGTAAATCCGGGAGAAATAGCCTTTGGGTGACCAAAGGGCTGGCTCAAAAGCAGCCATTTGGACTGGCTTTCTCTGCCTAGAATACAGACATACTGCTCCCTGGGCATCCTTCTGTGGAGATACTGTTGTGACTCTGTGCCTCCTCTCCAGAAATAAACAGCATGTTGCTGGTATCAAGATGGTAGCCACCTTCTAGACATGCAGTTGCTATTTTTCTTGGACCACAGAAATGATATATCCAAGTAAAATAAATATATAAAAAGTAAAGTTGCTCACAAAAATGTTTTTGCCTGAATAATTAATTCCTCAGCAAATTTTCCCATAATAAAACATGTCCTAATGAGCTATCAAGAGGAGAGGAAATTCATCACTTACCTCACAAATATCAACTTGAGAGCACTGCTCATGTCAGATGGCAGAATTAATGACTTGAGAGGGAGCGTGGAGCAGCACAGCCAAAACCACAGTCCCCATCAGTCATTCCACATCAGTCCAACTCACACAGTGATGCTTGATCTACAGAGGATTAGCCAGGCGACTAGAAGGAGATATGGGGCTGAAGGGAATACAGGCAAATATGGTATATCTGATCTTGATTTATCCAGGTTGGTTTTCTGCTTACCACTGAGGTACAACGGCAGGTGATCCCGCAGCCTGTTTTATTTTTGTGGCTTTTTTTTTCCCCAGAAAAATAGAATTTACAAACTTTCAATATCGCCCTCCCTGATGCTGAGCGAGCCACCTTCAATCCCATGTCAGCACGTGGTCCCCTTGGGGTTTCTTCCCTACGGGAGATGGGAGTTCAGTTCCTGTGCAGGAAGCCCGGGTGGGTGCCCAGGAGTGAGCAACCCCCCTCTGAGCTGTGGGCAAGAGGGTCTGGGGTGTACAGGGGGTGCTTTGGAGGAACGGCTGTCCCTGCTTCAATGACAAAGCTGAGAGAGCAGGTGAGTCATGTCAGCTGTTATAATGAGATCCTGGAATGGCCATAACGAGTCAGACCAAAGGACCATCTCACCTGGGATCCCAACTCTAATGACAGCCAGTAGCAGATGCCTGGTTTAGGAAAGAATGGAGGATTCTGGCAAATACAGAGTGCTCATTTTGTGGCTCTGGTTGCTTCCCAGCAACCTGCTGTTCAGGGACTTCCTGAGCTGAAGGTTACTTCCCCAGCTCCATGTTTAGCAGCCCCTGATGGGCTTTTTTCCCATGAGTTTTCTCTAATCTCTTTTTGAACGGGTATTTATTTTTGGCCTTTGCAGTGTCCTGTGTTGAGTGCCACAGAATAATTATGTGCTGTGTGAAAGATGTGCATCTTTTCCTCTGTTTTAAAATTTCTACCTGATCTGTGTATTTGATTCTCTGCGATATGTGAAAGAAAGAATAATTTCTTCACCTTGCCTTATACCTTTCTCCCCCAGTTGCACCATTTTAAGGAAATGAAGCCTATTTAAGTCTTCTTTGTAAAATGCCATAGAATTTATTCCCCTAAAGCATCTGTATATTTCAGGCACTAAGTTCCTGCCTAGTGTAATTTTTTTTTTGAGGGTTTACGTGAGAGAAGAGTATGAGAAATCCAGGCAGCTGTGAAACCTGTGATGGTTGACAGGTGCGATATCTATCTCTTTGCTCACTCTGGTGTGTGGTCGCTCCATCCGACCAAGGGCTGTGTCTCCGTAGCTGTCAGCCTGCTAAGTGCAGCTCTTTTACATGTCTGTTAACATTTGCAGATGCCTAATTGCATTTTCCGAAACTCTCCGATAAACGCCGGCTTGAGTTTGTTCATCAGCAAAGACAACTTTATGCGCTCTACAAGTGACCCTCACGTTTCACCTCTGCAATAACCCTCCTGCAGCTGAGCCCTGTGGTTGCTGGTGGTAAGATCTGAGCACTGGGCTTGCCCGAGGCAAAGAGCCCTGGGCATCTGCTGGCCCCTTCTGCGAGCTCCAGTGTAAGCGATAACTGAGCTTTTATGTTGCTGTTGACCTCCCAAGTTAACTTCAGAAAGCATTATCTGGCAAATCTGATGTGTCAGGCTTCAAAGAGGAGAGTTTTCCACCTCAAACCAGGTCTGATTTCCTTCCAGATAAGGGACAAAACCCTTTGGGAACCCACTACTTTTTGGAAGCAAGGTTAAGAGCAATAAACTTTCCTCCTTACTACCAGACTGAAATATCAGCAAAATCTTTCCTGTTATGAGTGCACATCTATCCCCACGGTGCCAGGCTAGTCCTTATAATTTGTCTTGTGAAACCGAAATACAATTTTTAATGATCAGAATCGGGTAAGGATCAGAAAAACAGCCTGAATCATTTCATACATACTGACAAAAGTTTTTATTCAAGAAGCAGGTTCCACAGGAGAAAATACTTTCCCTGTATGGGTAGAGCAAGATAATATGCATATGCATAATATGATTTACAATGAAGCTGAATTAATGTCTTCTCTGAGAATCCTCCCAGCACCTGCCTCAGGACTGTATCTGTAACCTCTTAACAGCATAGAAAAATAATTGTTTTGGTGTCCAATGGAAACACAAGCCTGAAGTCCCATGTGCAGTATATTTGGGGTCCCAGTCCCTCATCTGCTCTTCTAAATACCATGCGGGAAGTAGCACGGTGCCTAAAATGAGCAGAAACAACCCTGGGATTAAGAAGTCCTCTGAGATTTGCAGTTGATCTCAGACTGGATATGCCTAGGAGATTGGATTAGGAAATGACTTTACCTGGAATTGGAGATGAACTGCGGTGCGTTGTGTTAGGGAGAGAGGATTCATGTTTAGATGGAAAAATTAAATCGGGATTGAGGGGAAACTCTAATTTGGGGTCAGCTTATTTTGAATTTTTGTGCCAGGGGAGAACTGAGATTTTACAAGGCAGCAGCACAAGTGGGTAAGCACAAGTCACACCCCTCTTTCTGATGCCTTTTGCTGTCTTGCATCCTGGCCGTACAGTTTGGGGCCCTAAAGCTGAGGGGATGCTCTGATGCCTTTCCAAGAGCGGTGTAGGGCAGGAGACTGGTCCCTGGCAGTGCAGAGCAGGGTGGATGCCCACCCCTGGGAACTGGGTGAGTGGTGACCATCCCTGCCATGCACATGCCATCACTGTGTTGGTCCCTTCTCAGCTCAGTGTCCGGCTGGAGCTCAGGGTTATTTTCTTTTACCCCTACGCCATCTGCCAGCCAGGGGGACAAAGCAGGTGACCCCAGCCCTGGGCAGCTGACACCGAGGCTCAACAAAAGTTATTCCACTTCTGGTGAGCCCTTACCACCACTTGCAATATCTTGTGTGTGCGTGTGACCAGCTGGACTAGGAACGAACCCACTCGGTCTGCATGCCCCGTGCTGGCCGTGCACCCTGTCCCTTATTGCCACCATCGGAGGTTGGTGGCCAGATTTTTAGAATATGGGGCCAAAACTTGCTGGGATCCAGCAGCCAGGATGAAGCTGGTTTTTTGTTTGTTTGTTGGGGTTTTTTTTCCTTCTTTTTTTTTTGGTGGATGGGGGTGTGTCACTGCAACCAACACCGGTGACATCAGTGTCCTATGTCATTAAGGGGATACCCCACTGAGAACCCGGTGGTACCCAGCCCTGCTGGGGAAGCACGGACTAATTTAACCCCCTGGGGACCAGGGTGTATCAGCAGCTGGATTTTCCCGAAGGGGAGGGATCCCCTGCACCAGGATCTTCCTCTCCGCTCCCCCCACGAGCCCTGAAGCCATCGGCGGGGGCAGCTCCAGCAGCGGGAGAGGCAGCGGCCGTGTCCGGAGGATTCACTGCATCGCATTTTACTGCGCATCCTCCCTCCCCACCCCCTGCTGCTGCAGGCTTCCTCCCTCCATCCCTCCATCCTCCCCCACCTCCCGCCCCGCATCCCTCCCTCCTGCATCCCTCCCTCCTGCATCTCTGCCTCCTGCAACCCTCCCTCCCACCATCCAACCCAACCTCC
>JAOXJK010000040.1:13357392-13446848 GCA_025774025.1 Xenus cinereus | reverse complement strand
GCATCTCTGCCTCCTGCATCCCTCCCTCCCTCCTTCCATCCCTCCCTCCTTCCCTCCCTCTGCCTGCGCAGAGCCGCGGACATGGCGCTCAGCAATTTCCTCTTCGCTCAGTGCATCTGCTACTTCCTGGCCTTCCTCTTCAGCTTCATCGTGGTGGTGCCACTCTCCGAGAATGGCAACGACTTCCACGGCCGGTGCCTGCTCTTCACCGAGGGCATGTGGCTCAATGCCAACCTGACGGTGGAGAGGCAGCGCTTCACCGTGCAGGAGTGGGGGCCCGAGGCTGCCTGCCGCTTCAGCATCTTCACCGGGCTCCTCTCCCTGCTGCTGGCCACAGTGCAGGCCTGGAGGACCCTCTTCTTCCTCTGCAAAGGGCACGAGGAGTAAGTACCCCTTGGGGAGGGCAGGGGGTGTCCATCCCTCCTGCAGGCTGGGGCCAAGTGGGAGCAGCCTGGGGGTGAAGCATCGGGCTTTGCACCACCCAGATCATCCTGCTCCCCAGAGGGGTTTGGGGTGAGATGGTGTATTGCCTTCATCCATCTGCACACACACCACATACCCCCCCACCTGTGTCTAGGGCCCTCTCGGGAGGATGCTCCTCTGCAGGGGCTTAAGGTGGGGGGGGCAGATTCACTTCTATGGACCCTTTGGCAGGGTGGGAGCAGCATCTGGCCAGATCTCTGCTGTGGTGGGCATGACGGGTGCTGGGGACCATGGGGCGATGTTGGAGGCTGGGGTTCGCAGGTGCCTCCTGACCGTGGTCCCACTACGTGTCCCTGCAAAGGGGGGGGCCTTCCCCAGACGTACACTGGGTATGTCAAAACCCTTGAAACAACAAACACAGCTGTGCGTGGGAGGGGGCAGAAGGGAACTGTTGGTGGTCCCCCTCTATTTTTATCCTGCTTTTGTGGTGGACATGGCAACTATTGCGGAGAACATCTATTGCTTGGTTACGACAGGAGAGCAGCACTGAGCTCCCCGCAGCAGCTGCAGGGCTGCACTGGCAGCTGGTGACTGTGCTCAGACAAACTGAGGAGCTCATTTGGCTCTCTGGTGGCCTGTCCTGCCACCTTGGGTACAGCTCCTGGCACAGGTAACCCAGCCAGGGCCCTCCAAGCATCCAGCTGCACAGAGGTGGGAAGGCAAGAACACGCATTGGTGGCTGGCTAGACTAGGAAAGCCATTTTCCCACATTTAGGGACCATACCAAGGGTGAATCACTCCTTTCCAGGTCTATTTGGATCAGAGGTTTCTTGGGTCAGTGGCTGTTATGCACATTTGGGCTTGCACAGCACCCTGGGGTTGTTAATATTGGGGACTGGGTAGCAGTGTTGTCTCACTGGCTCCTTCCGACCACTCTCAAGCTGTCTAACACTAAACCAGTCTATATAGTCTGTAGTCTATAATAAGTTTAGACTAGAAACTTATTTCCATATTAAAACTTGCCGTACAAGTTCTAAATATAGCCATATACTTAATACATTTGAATTCAGCTTCCTCAGGTGACCAGATACCTGCAGAGGATTAGTTGAATCTAGATGCTTTTTTTCAGTTTTGCAGTTGAGAACTAGTTAAGTTTTTGGCAGAAACCAACCTTGAAAACCTTGTGATAGTGAAATTTGGATCAGATGTTTGGCCAACTTCTAAATGTGGCTATTTAGTTCAAAACTGTTGAGCAGGCCTCTGAAAATTGCCCTTTTAGGGGTTACCTTCAGGCTAACTTTGGGCTGAGGGTTAGCAGTTGTCTAACGCTGTTCCAAATTGTTCCAGGCAAGAAAAATGGCAGAAGGGCTGTGGGGTGGGGGGGAGCAAAGACAGAGCAAGTTGGCAAGATGAGACAGCCATAGAAGATTGCAGAAGGGTCAAAGGAGATGAGAGGGAAGCTGCTAGAAACCACCAGTTTCCTAGTAAGAAGGAAGGTTTGTCCTGTCCCAGATATGCCGCTGTCTCTCTGAAAAGGAGGCAGGACACACACTGTTCTGAGTTTAGACAGATTATTTGTTAATGCTTCAAACAGGTGTGAAAACAGGTCTGTTTGCATGGAGAGATAAAGGCGAGCTCCTCACCGTAAATGAGGAGCTCCTTACCACGAATAAACACATTGAGGTGCTGAAGCCGGTCCAGAGAAGGGCAATGAAGCTGGTGAGGGGTATGGAGAACAAGTCTTATGAGGAGATGTTGATGGAGCTGGGGGTGTTCAGGCTGGAGAAAAAGAAGCTGAGGGGGAAACTACCTGAAACTACCTGAAAGGAGGTTGTAGAGAGGTGGGGGTCGGTCTCTTCTCCCAAGTCACAGGCGATAGGATAAGAGGAAATGGCCTCAAGTTGCACCAGGGGAGGTTCAGATTGGATATCAGGAAAATTTTTACACTGAAAGGCTTATCAAGCCTTGGAATGGGCTGTCCAGGGTAGTGGTTGAGCCACCATCCCTGGAGGTATTCAAAAGACGGGTTGACATAGTGTTTAGTGACATGGTTTACTGATGTTTTTTTATCAGAGTTAGGTTGATGGTTGGACTAGATGATCTTAAAGGTCCCTTCCAAGCTAGGAAATTCTATATGATTCTATGATAATGAATGTTTCTGATTAGGGGCAACTGAGGAACAACCAAACCAACATTATTGCTGATGCTGTTGAGCAGGGTCACTGCTCCTGGGCCAGCTGTGGAATAAGTTGGCCTGAGGCAGTCAGGGTTAGCACCCTACCAAAGTGGCCAGTCTTCATGTGCAATGGCTTTGAATGATTGCTGTCAGATAGCTAGGACTGCTAAAAATCATTCTTAAAAGGGTCTCAGTGCCCTTTCCTGAGGGACAGACCGAGTTGCCCGCAGGAGTACAAAAAGCAAGTGCTGGCTGCCAGCCATGCTCTGAAACTGGGCCTGTTCAAGTCAGCTGAAAGGTAGAGATTCAGCTCAGATACTTCACTACCAGGACTGCAGAGTGACTTCTACTTTGCACATAAGCATTTATTGTTACAAGGCATCCACTCAGTCTGGAATGTGTAGCTTGAAGTTGAAAAATAGGTGAGGCAAGGGTTCTGTACAGCACAGTTCTGTACCGGGATGCTCTGGCCTGAGGAACCTCCACCACATGGTGATGTTTACTGCTTGCCTGGTGCAAACCAAGTGCAACACTCAACCCTGTTTTGTTGATGGAAGGTCAGATGTTGGAGTCGAGACCTCTCATGTTGAAGGGTAGGAAGCAGAGGGAGGACTAGAGGACTTGGGTTGGGGATGATCCACTGAATACTCCAGCAAACTGTTTCTTTCAAGAGCTGTTACTAATTCTGGTGTCAGTGGATATCAGCTATCAGTGGATAGCTCAAGTCTTTTCTGCCTCTCAAGCCAGCATACCATGCACTGGTGCACACAGTGGATATGGTTTCGGTGACACTTGAAATTCAGGCTAGATGTGAAATCAGGGCAGGGACAGTGAACCTCTATGTGCTCATACCAGCTCCTTCTGTTATACGGTGACACCACCACTCTGTGGAGACGAGCTGATCTACTCCACCAAGTCCTGTGAAGCCAAAGTTCATCTAGAAGTCAGGTGTCCTGACATCCAGTTCCCACTACAGTCTGTAAGGGCACTTCTGGAAGGTGGTTAATTTCACTTTTTTTCTATCAGTGTTGGAATGGGATGACTGTCACTTTGGAGGGAACCTAGAGAGTCCCTCTAAAGCTACATTAACCCAGGAACAAACTTCTTATCTCCACTGGTAATTGTTTCCTCATCACATTTTAAAGAAGTCCTCCTGAAGTTACATATGTCTTACAACGTATAAGCTGTACAAATTAGGATCATAGGATCATAGAATCATAGAATGGTTTGGGTTGGAAGGGACCTTAAAAGACCAGCCAGTTTCAACCCCCTGCCACCGGCAGGGTCACCTCCCACTAGACCAAGCTGCTCAAAGCCCAGTCCAGCCTGGCCTTGAACACCTCCAGGGATGGGGCATCCACAGCTTCTCTGGGCAACCTGTTCCAGTGTCTCACCACCCTCACAGCAAAGAATTTTTTCCTAAAATCTAATCTAAACGTCCCCTCTTTCCATTTAAATCCATTACCCCTCATGCTATCACTAGGATTGGCCAGCCCAGAACAGGATTCAAACACTTACTCAAAAAATCTCTCAGTTTTTCATTTAATGAGCTACCAGAGGAAAAAAAAATCTGCTCCTTGGTTCTTTGGCTTGAGTAGACTCCTTCTGTACCCAGCACTAGTGGGAAATTTGTCATATTCATCCTTACCACCTAACCTGATTAGGATGACCTTTCTCCTGGAGTTGCCAGTCTTTCTCCAACCTAGAGTAGAGGTCCAGTTTTTAGATAATGAGACTTTCCAAGTGCTGCCTGGAGCAGTTTCAAGTAGCAAAAGACTTGGTCAAATGAATGAGAAAAGGATTAGAAAGTTTTCACGACCTAGAACTAAGGGGAGGAGTTAAACAGTGAGGTTGGAAGATGAGTGAACATTTCCTTGGCCTTATGACATCTCTGTAAACATCCCACCCCACTCCAAACACAGCATGTGCCTAGGGCTGGCTCTGGCTGGGCAGACTTAACAGGCCTGAGGTAAGTTGATATTCGTCTGGCAGAAATAACATACTGACACCAAAGTCAGAGAAGTCCCAGGAGAAGCTGGCCTGCTCTGCAAATTGCCCATAAAACTGAGATTCGTGTCCTTTGATGGCAGTACCTTGTGTTACATTACTTAAAATGATTATAGCTATCAGTACTGTGTTGTTTTATTTTTAGTTTCCCTCTTCTAGGCAATTTTTGTCCCAATTATCACTTTAGTCATGAAATAATTTTAGCTCCAGTTACTATATAATTTGAGCTAATGACATTTATTTTAACAATGGTGATTTTCATCATTACAGCTAATGAAAGTCATGCTGTGTATGAACAATCACCACTTAGCATTTATGATTTTAACCCCCATCCTCTTATGGTGAAAAAAAAAATCAAAATCAAAAGCAATTACAAATGAAGATAATGTGAGACAAAATCATAATCCATAGTTTTTCAATGTATTAGGTGTTCTTAATTAAAGCAGATGTATTTGAAATGGAAACTGCTATCTTTGTGCCCAGTGTATGCTGCTTAGAGAGACTGCTGATGTTGTGTTTCAGCTGTTTATGAGTTACATTTTTCTTCCCTTTTATTGCAGCTCTTTCTTTTATGCCTTCCTGAATCTGCTGATCAGCGTCTTTGTGGTGTTTATCACATTTATTGCTAGCACTATAGTGAGCGTAGGATTTAACATGTGGTGTGATGCAATTACTGAAAAAGGAAGCATGCCAAATAGGTTAGTATTGAAGAATACTTTTTCTTCCCTTTTTTTTTTTTTTTCATACATGCACAAATGAACAGTGGTCTTACAAACAGTAGTTATTACACATGAGGAGAGCAAGGGGGAGAAAGCATTTGTAATGTGGAACTTCAGACTTTTGTCATCTGGAGGAAAAAAAGCAAATTAAACTTTTATTTTGCATTTATTACCCCACAAAAAAAGTACATTTCCATGGTGTTTCATGGTTGTCTTTAAGAGTCACTATCATATGCAAAAGAAATCCATTAGTTTAAAAATTTTTATTTCCAAAGGACAGCTAAATTTGAAAATGCTCTAAGAATGGGAGGAGTGTGAGCAGAGAAGGGTACTGGGAGTCAGGACTCCTGGCTTGCTGTCCTGGCTCTGCCACTCACCCACGGCGTGACACCGGGCAAGTCACTCATCCTGCCTGTGCCACAACGTCATCCAAAATTTGGTATAAAGATGCTGGCCTCATAGAGGTGCTGTGGATGCCCTGAGAGCCGCAGAATGAAAAGTACTTCTTAAGTCCAAAGTAGAGATGGTTGATACTTTCTTATTGTGCACAAAATGTACAGCTCCTAAAATGGTTGTATCTACGGTTGTATCTACAGTTGTATCCCACAATGCTTATGCTCCTTATAGGAAACATGGTAAGTTGAGGTAGACTTTTTTTCCTATCAAAGAAATAACAATGAAGAGAGAGGAAAAGGTGACATTTTATGTCATATGATATTGAATAGACGTACTACTTAAAGCATACATTTATGTTGCACATTGTCATATGTTGTAAAATGCCATAGTACATGTTCTGTTTAGGGCTGCAACGATTAATCGAATTATTCGAATATTCGGTTAAAAATTCAATTACAAAAAACGTCTAATCGAATATTCGGATAAGAACCCAAGATGACCGACAGCACTGAAAAGGAGAGAGAAGAGGCTACAGAAATCAACCAAGAGATAGAAAGACAACCTCAAAATCCTGGGATTTTTTTCACACCAGTAAAAGTCCAAGTTATTTGTAAAATCTGTAGGCAGCCTCTATCTTACCATCAGAGTATCGTCTCCTTGCTGGAGCATCCGAAACAAAAACACCCACACAATCCCTTCTTCTGAGGCTTTTCCTGATGAAGTCAAAAGGTAACGGAGGCTCATGCACTTTGTTTCATTGAGGGGTGAAGCAACCGACCTGGGGTGATGCCAGATGTGTGGGAGGCTCAGGGGTAGCGGGAGAAGAGGGTTTTACGTATACTGTTTTCATAATAACTATTATAGTTCCACTTGTGGAAGATTGGTGTTATCACTTACCTAATTATACTTTTTCTTTTCTTTTTTTTTTTTTTCAAAGAAGGTAATCACATGCCTCTTTTAGCCTAGTTTTAGGGAAGATTGGCAAGCAACCTTGTTACTGCAATGGCTTAAATATCTTTTGATAGAACATTCCGTTGTGACTGTTTGAAACATTTAAAATGTTGCTTCGTTTTATGTTTGGCTTGCCTGTTTGGAGTCTCTGCAATAATTTTCTTTTTTCCCCTCCAAATGCCTTCCTTGGGTAGCTGTGAAGAGTTGCAGGATATAGATCTTGAACTGAACTTAGAAAACTCTGCTTTCTACGACCAGTTTGCTATTGCACAGGTAGGTTGGACTAGGTCATGGTTCTATTCCAGTTCATTTTTGCTCATTGATCTGGGATTGCTGGTGCTGAACTACCATCCTCTGAAATCAATGGGAATGTTTCCACTGACTTCTGACAGTGCTCTATCAGGATGATAGTGATGGGCACATTTGCATTTTAAATTCAAAATAAATAGTTTTGAATATGGACATGTCAAAACCTGACTCTGCCACCGCTGTGGTTACTCATGATGGAAAATTTATTGTTTCTCCAAAGGATGAACTGTGCAAATGTTGGAACATCCTGGTGTCCTGTAGCCCTTCATTGCTGTTCAGAACAATGTCTGGCATGCACCAGATCATGGGGCTATTAGCTTTCATTTCCATGAGTTTGTCTGAGATCACCTGAGCCCATGTAAATATCAGAACATTGAAAATAATTAAAGATCACTTTCATTTAGGTAGGGTTGATTTCTGATGAATCTGTGAGAACTAGACCTCTAAGGTTGTCAGACCTTTCTATTGAATATTCAAGCTCTAAGTCAACATTCAAAGTCAGTGAGTTCTGGGACTCGAGCACTTGTATATGTGAGCATGTGCTGGTGCTACAAGGAGGATAACCCCATCCATGCTGGGCTGTACCCATAAACATCCTTACGTTGTTCCACATGGAAGAGGCATTAGCTTGTCTGGGGCACTCCTGGAAAGCAACTGTGCCTCTTGGACACAAGTTAATTTTGTGCCTTTGTTGCCAGAACTGGCATCGAGACACCCAGATCAGACATACCTGCGTGTAGGATAGAAAAATGTCATATATGTGACCCTTCTATATCATGCTAGCCCTAGACCAGGCTGTATTTTGTAGCAGAATTTGCCATTAACTCCTAATCTTCCAGCTAGAGAGGGGGCAGAGGAATTAAAGTTGGTATCTGTCTGTCTATAGCTTTGAGTTCATGGGAACTAAACGTCCATGTGATCTCAGATGGACAGTTTGAAATCTATATGCAGGAGAAGGAATTTCTCTGACAGCCTAGAAAAGTCAAGGTCCATGCACATAGCACTTCAGTTGAAGGAGAGTTGACATATCACAGCGCAGCGACTCCCCACACCGATCCACGTGGTAGTGTCAAGGTGAATCTTAATTGTGACTGCTTGAAGAAAGGACCAAGTAGGGAAAAAAATGATGCATTTTTCTGGTATCTGGGGTGTGGTAAGCAGAGTTGGATGAAGGCATGAGAATGGGTCTGTCTATGGAGGACAAATAAGTTTCTTTGAAACATTAGAAAGAAGAACCCAAGAATAGACTAAACTTAACTGGCTAAAGAAATCATTTCCTTATAAGTGCAATAATTTCCTATAGTAGGCCTTACTTAGAAGCAGTGATCTGAATGGAGATAGCAAGATTTCTGACAATTTAAGAATTACAAATACAGGCTCTGGATAGAATCTAGAATGAAAGAACAGCTTAATTAAAGCTTTGGACATTTGGCACATGTATGTGTGCGTGTATAAACACACAGACACAGACCCCATCTCTGTCCCCTTTCCTCCATTCAGATGCTTCCAACACATCACAATGTCTCTGGTAGTTTCACTCAATTTGGCTAAATCCACTTAGATTCTTTCCTGTCAAATATGCTGAGAACACCACATATCAGCTGTCTGAATGCCTTTAAGATAATATTTCATTAATGAAATGGTGGTCAAGAAATGAATGCAAAGTTTCCAATTCTTTAGATATGGTCATATAAAGCCAAATTAATATGTCTTATTTCCAAAGTTTGTAGAATAACTCAAAAGCATTTACCAGTGAACTGAGATAATTGTAAGTATGGGCATAAATGCTGAAGAGAATTTCCAAAGTGCACAGAATACATAGGAACATAAACTCCCTTTAAAAAATAGTAGTCCTTGCTTATCTAAATTGGCTATTAGAGTAAACAGCTGTATTACTGTCTGGAAGTGTTCAAATTGTTGTATTTTTTTTTAATTAAAAATGCAATATCTCAAAAACTGAAATAGAGGGATTCAATTAATGTTTCTTTGCTAAAGGCATCATAGAATTAAAATGGAATTTCAGCCAGAAAGTCTTACTACAAATGAGTGTCCTCTGAGACGAGGAGGCCAACGTTCAAGTACCTGTACGAATCAAAGTGTAATTATTTCTACGAAGTTAAACAAGAGATACTGGCAAGTTGGTGATAGAACCTCTTGCAGATCTGAGGCTTTAAGCCCAGGTATCTCATGCCAGGTATAAATGAGCCATCAGGAACTTGTATGGATTGGAGTAGGTTTCTCTCACGCTCTGTGTTCATACTAATGTGAACCAGTTACCTCAGAGTGTAATGCTTCAATTGGTAAGATTTTACTAACCATGTTTTGAATAGAAATTTAACCTTAAAATTTGTACTTCTCCAGGGGTAGTGGGAGGCCCAAAGGACTTGGGAAGAAAGTTTTCTAAAATGTCTTAAAACATATTGCAGTGTTAAAGTAAGAAAAGAGAAATAATCCCAGTAATTTTGGGCCGGCCAGAATGTCAGATATGGGAAGTTCAATGGATGCAAATGGATTATACAGATTTCTTTTTTTCATTATTGTACTTAGTGAATTTTTGCTTCATTTTTTGTAGTACATAAAGAGTTTTTCCTTTTAAGCTAGGAATAGCTTGACAGATTTGAGGAACACTGGGGCCAGGACTTCACTTGGTGTGACTTCATGGGGCTTGGTCCAACTGAGATGTTGATATTCACCTGGAGAGTTCACTTTGTTTTTACAATACAGTACTGACCTCTTTATTGTTTCTTTTCTTCTCTAGTTTGGTCTCTGGGCTGCCTGGCTGACTTGGCTGGCAATTACTATTCTGGCTTTCCTGAAGGTTTATCACAACTACAGACAGGAGGACCTGCTAGATAGCCTGATCCATGAGAAGGAGCTGTTGCTAGGAAGATCCTCTTCACGAACCTCTTTGCAAGATGAGAAAAGTGGCATGATCTAAAGTGTAAGCCAATTTCCAGGGCAGGATATAGATTTTATTATTCTGTAGCGTGAGCTGCAATTGAGTCAGGGTATTGAATGTGTGAGATCTTTTCTTTCCTGAAAGGAGATGTACTTGTGAATCACCCACTTCCTCCATGAGAAATTGTTGGCAGAAATACTTTTATTAGGATGCAGAGAATAAATGACCCCATGTGCCATTGGCACAGCAAACTTTCTGTCCTGTGCAGGCACAATCTGTAACCGACTCTTGCTGGCAGAGCTCCTACGTGCTATCACTGGCTTTTGGGGAAGGGGATCATTTTTGAGGACTGTGCTGGCAAGATCCGCTACAGAGTCTAGGCTATTTCTGCAAACTATTCTGCATCAGCAGTTGTAACTAGGGCCGAATCCAGTCCCTCCTCCCTCCCTCTCCTCCCTTTTGCCAGTGAAGCTGCCCCTATTCTCACTTTATTCTGGGTAATTGCAGCTCTGGTCCAGGTACAGATTCTTGCTGTCTCTGCTTTTGCTATGTGTGGACACAGTGCTGCCAAACCACTTGCTCCTGCTCTGATTTTGAGTTCATTTAGAACAGAGAGACCCGTGTTCCAGACGTGATATTTAATATCGGACAGTGTTAATGAATTTTGTGAGACCACTAAATTATTACATTATCTGTCAAAAGCTGTTTATCGTTTGGAAGGATGGTGGAGAATTTTTGTGGTTTTGTTTCTTTTTAGATTTTGGCATGACCAACATTTATTATGACTCCTGAAGTGTAGTGTAGCTAGCAACTGCTGAAGCTTGCATTCTAAGAAATTAGGCTCAATAGATAGTATTAATGCTTGTGCATTTATAAATGTAACTTCGTCCCTAACATTATATACTATTCAGTTTTGAGTATTAGCATTTACTTGTGATATTTATTTCATATAGGGTATGCAAAATTACTGTAAACATTTGCATTGTAGGTATCTCTATATATCTGTAAACATAGCAAGGAGCTCAAAGAGCTGCATTATTTTATAGGTAGTTCAGTGTTGAAAGGGTCTGTACTCCCCACTCATGGGCAGGAGTTCCAAGGCTGATGAATTTTGCTGTGGAAAGGGGGAACTGTTATTTTCATAAAGCTCACTAGTGACTTTGTTGTTGCGTTCAGTTTTGCTTGGCTAGCTCTTCATCAAATAAGGTGGATGGTTGAGGTGAGTAGATCCAATAATTAAGGAGAGTCACTCAGATGAGTGTGGGATTTGCATGGCAGAGAGGTAAAGTTGTACTACAATTAAGCAGTTATCCCTGGGTATGCATTACATCGAAGACCCCGATTCAGCAGAAAAATTAAGCAAGCAGTTAAGTTTAGGTTGAAGAAGAATTTTTGTGATTACACAGGCACTGCCCGTGGTAGCTGGTTTTGAGTTGAGACTCAAATTATCGCAACGTGAGTGCAAACCCTGCATATCTGTATTGCCTGGTGAATAAGAAGATTTGGGAGAGAAGAGAGTAGGCTTCAGAGCCCAAGCCTGGGGCTAGCACAATCATATAGATTTACTGTTGTCTTCTGGGGACGATCGGGTGCTTGACATTAAGTACCTGCTTAAGCATTTTGTTGAAACAGAATTTGAAGTAATAAAAAAATCCCTGAATTGGTAAGCATTTAGGGCATAAAATCTAACATTACATTTAACAGCCAAATTCTCATAGGTTTGAGGAAAAATCCTCCATGGGCTGTAGGCAGTGAGCTGGTCCTGTGAACATCTTTTATAGACCCACCTGTCCACAGCTATCTGTAGAGAGATCTTGTTTTTCAGCGTGATTTCTGCCCACAAGGGAATGCAATTCCTTTGGAAGCTTTACAGTGGTGGCTTTGCTGTAGTTGTGAATCGACAGCAGAGGAGGAGTTCCTGAAGAGGGAATCAGAGATCAAGTTAGTTAATACCTATTTAAAATTCAGAGATCAGGACTGTTGGAGTGCCTTTTTTATTCGTCTGGTCTAATAAGATACACACTCTTGCAGGTACCTAAGCCCTTTGCTTACGTATGATCTTCTTCTTCATACCCTGAAGAAGGGCTTGGGTTCTGAAAGCTACTCTTCTTCCTGTGTTTCCGCAGTTCTTTCTCCAACTGTAAAAGACACTACTTCTCCTTCCAGTCTCACTTTGAATTTAAGATTCAGCAGTGATATCTCCTCCCACAGATTACTTCAGTGCATGCCTTACTCCTCACGTGGAACCATGCTGCTGCTGCTTTGTATAATATATTTAATGGATGTGCCAAATCAGGCTTAGGCTGAAGTAACATATGGGTTGGGACCACTGTTCCTGGTCTTGCCTGGGGCTTTGAAGAACCAGGAGGCTGAAGATAGCAAGATGTCAAGTGTCTCCTCCTCAATCTTGCTCTGAGATACCAGGGCTCAAACCTTGTCTCTGGTTCTGAGGAGGAAGAAGATGCTGCTCATTGTTGAGGTTGTCTGGAGCTGATACTTTCTTCTACCTCTCCTTTTTCCATTCTTGGGGTCTTTTCCTCCTTTCCACTTCCATGGGAAGCAGCAAACACTAGTCCTGACTAGAAGCAGTCAAACACTCATTGACTTTTGTGGTTGTTATTTTCACTAGCATTTGTCACCCCAACTGTCTCCCTGACACTTATCTTTATTGTTCTGCAGCTCAATAGACAAAAAGTGGGATCTTTAAAACACCTGGGGCAGCCAGGATCCCACCTCCAACTAAAAGCCAATAGGAATGAAATACTTCAGCCTTTGGGAAGTCCAGCCCAACACAAGTACATGTAAAGACTGACCTGTTAACTGTGGCATCAGCCCAACCTGGTGATGCCAGGCTGAAAATGTGTTACAATAGCAGTAGTATTTATACGCACATACATACCTATGCTCTCTCTCACACATGTCTTTCTTTTGTACACTTCTGACCTAAGCTTTTAGTCATCCCTTTCCAAACTCACCTTAATAAAACATGCACTTGTCCTGTATTTTCTTCTAAATCCCCGACGTAAATAGTGGGTTAGAAAGCCCTAGGCTGTTCTATTGTCTCTCTTCTCCAAAGCCTCCCACCTCAAACACATTGCATGTAAAATCACTTTTACTATTTACATGATAAATTTAACAAAACTCTAGACAGTCATTCATACTGACAAGACTTAGAGCATTTTGTGACAAGCCAATGTGGATTTTGACAAAACTTTTGTCTTTTCTTCTAAGTCGATGGCCTGGGTGTGAACATCCTTGAGCTAATGGGAATCCTGTCTGTATCTAGAGCCTAAATTTGTGCCTCAGACCATTTCCTTTGCTGATGGAAACAGCCCATTTTTATCTCATTGGAATGTTTGCTTTGGAGATCACAGATGTCCTTTTCTTATGCTTAGGCAATCTGGGAAGGGAGGCAGGTATTGCCTGGCTATTTTCCACACCTGCATGCAGTGAGAAAATACACATGTAGTGTCATGAGCACTGAAATTTTTTAGAATTATTTCTGTTCATGGTCCTAATGCCTTGAAGTAGTGAATGTTTCTATTTTTGTCCTCCATAAGAAAAAGGAAAACTAACCTGACCTGTATTTCAGTATTCACATATAGAGACCTAAAATTTTTTTTTAAATTTTTTTGAAATGACAAAATTCTACTCAGTAGTTTATAAAGCTCAGAACTGCGTAGAAGACAGCACTTTGATGTACTGCTGACGTAGAAGGGAAAAAAAACCCAACACTGCACTCTCTCAGAAAACCTAACATTTGTTTCTGAGAGGTTACACAGCAATTTACTTAACATATAGCAAATACTGCTTATTTCAATGCAGGCATGTACCTGATAGCATCTTTCCATTGTTGTTGGGAAGAGTATTTACATAGAAATGCTTTCTCTTTAGTCTCTTTTGTCCATGCCAAAGAGTGTAGTTGAACTGCTATTGCAAACATAGATTAATGTGAATGTATTCACCCGAGTGCTTAAACTTTTCTACCTCTCATAGCTGCTGTAACTGCTTGAACTGTTATTGCACACAATAGTCAAAAGAACTGAATCCATGTGAGAGTCTAAATCCTATCTTCATAGATATCTAAAAGATTTAGGATTTAACTCTTATTAGCTTCCTGTTGGGTTCTCATTCCTTAAAAATGGGCATAGGCACTCAAGAAGGGCTGTGTGAATAGCCCTTTTGATTAGTCAAATAATAATTTTATTTTGTTTTGTTTTGTGCTGGGGTTTTTTTTTCAAGTTGGTTTTTTTTTTTTTCTCACCAAAACAAAAAGCCAGCAACTGTGATTTGTTAGACATGGAAGGTTATATGTTACCTGAAAAATCTGCATTTCACGAGGGTGGCAGAAAGCAATGAGCAACCTGTTAAAAAGCCTGTTATGGTCCTTCCCCATCCCTCCCTGCTGGTAGGTAACCACAAGGTACAGGTGTACTTCCCCCCTCTGCTTTGGGAGACACAAGCCTCCATCTCCATGGCAAATGCTTCCACCATGGTGTTATCCTGGATCCCCCTCAAATCCTCCTGCTGGAGCTTTCCTACATGGCTTGAAATTCCTAAGTAACTGTTTTAGCTGGTGGTTCTGGTGTCTATCAAGGAGACAAAGTACTTGGCAGGAAGTGCTGCTCACTGAAATAGCTTGAATTATTTTTATATGGTGGAAATAAAATTTGAGAAGTTTCTATTCCCCCTTTCCACTTGACTATGTTGTAAAGTGAGGGCTGAGACGACCTGCCAGAGGTGGGAATGAAGAGTCATCGTTGCTGTTGACCTCTTGGGTGATTTCTCACACAAGTGAGTAAATAGTTGTGTGACAAAACTACTCTTTACCTACTTTATTTTCCCCTTGTTTCCTCCCAGATTTTGGCAAGTTTGACTCCAGCTTGTATACAGATTCTGAAGAGTAGTTGTGAATGTGAGAAAAACTACAGTTCCTATGGTGAACTTCACCTTTTGTCAAAGAGTAAGAAAAAGTGTGGCAGATTTTCCGTGATCTCACTCGGGGTCTCTGGGGTATGACATCAAACCCTTCCCTTTACACAAGCCACATTTGAGTGCCATGTTACTCTAGGAGGTTCCCAAGGCTGGTGTCAGCAGTCCCTTGAGGAACCTAGTGGAATTAGATGAGTGCTATGTTAAACCGTAGATTTTAAGGCAGGGAAATGTTTGAAAATTGTGTATCCCAATAACACAGTCCAGATCTCTTCCCTCACTCACTCGTGCAGCAGAGGGAATTATTTTTCCCCAACAACACTGTGAAGTCCAAGAGTTTGCATCTGAAATACAGCACATCTTCCTGCAGCACACTGGATCTCCGTTTCACCAGTTAACCCTTTCCACTTTCTAGGCTGTTGCAATCATTTTAACTGTCATTGTTAAAACAATATCAAAACCAACATTGTTAAAACGTTATTAAAACAAGGTGCTAGCAGTCTCCTTATTAAACCACAGTCTTCCAGACTTGCAAGCAGTCCTTTTGCTAAATGATGTTTGGAAGCTCCATGCTGAACAGCATCCTTCCAGGGGGAGGACCACTGCATTGGGGTCCACGGCCAGTGCAGACTGATGGCATCAGAACAATTCTGGTAAAATACTCATGAATAAAACTGTTGCTATTTTTCAGCCCAAGCTACACAACCGAGAAATCAATATGTTGTGATTTGAAGCACACTCCCAAGAGATTTTTGAAGGTTTATAAACAAAACAAAACAACAACAACAAAAATCAACAGTTCCACTGACATCTCCTTCCCCTGGATCATTTCATCTCCAAAAACATTCCTGCAAACTTCACAAAGGGTTTTATTGCCATGAAGCTTTTCACGTCTCTGCCTACTGGGGACAAGGACTGCTGAGGGCAACAGGAGAATGCTATAAATCAGAATAGAAATAGGTAGTGAGGAGAACCGTTAGTCCATGTCCTGTGAGGGAGGGACCCAGTGTGGCAGCACCTGCACTGGCAACTCCGACACCAGTTTCAACCCCAACCTACTTATTTGGCCTCACAAACTGCAGAGCATCTCCTTGAAGCCTGTGTTTGCCTACACTCAGCTTCTGGAGTGAGCTACCCGTGTCAGCTGTGTGGACACCTAGTGTAAAGGTGCTGGCATTGCCACCAGGGCTGGATGGGCTGCTTGGAAAACCTCTATTTTTTCCATGTTGGCAGATCCAGATACCCTGCAGCCGGCCCTTCGCCCTGTGGCTTGTGTGGGGAAGAAAAGACTGTTCCCAAATCTCTGTAGACTTGTGTTTTTGAAAGGAGATCATTAACGCTCAATAGTTTTAAAAGGTTTGCATTTTTGAGTGGTACCACCTGCAAAGATCTGAAGCTGATCTAAGCATTTCAGCCTCCCTGAAATGTATGTCCTGTGACTTACGTATTCGTGAGCTACTGTCTCTACTTACAGCCACGTGGGAAAAGCTTTATATGAGTCTAACCATCGGGTTATGCTGCTAAAGAAGTCCCCGCACCATGGGTATTTGGGGACAAAACTGAACACTTTTTCATAATTTGTTTAACCATTGGAAGCAGTAGAGGGGCAGATCCTTCACTGGTGTATATAGCTTAGCTTTGTGAGCCACGCTGGAGCCACGCCAGTCCACACAAGCTGAGGGTAGAGCCTGGTCTGTTTTGAACACTATCTCTTTTGATTTGTATGGTCTTTTGCAGTGTAATGACTGCTGATTTGGAGCTTTAATTGCATGCATTTGACAGAAACAGAATCGGAGTGAGGTTTATTATTGTTTTGATACAGTCTCAGAAAGGCAGCTTTTTACTAGCATTTTAATATAGCCCTTTGTAAACACCTAGCAAATAAAAATGCGGAGTCTGATCCTTCTGCTAATGGAGTCACCAGCAAAGTTTTCTTTGGCTTTATTAGGAGTTGGACTGGGTTCAGTATAAGTGATACACTCCAGTGTTCCTGAAAATGAGTTAATGTGTTTTATATATTGATGCTTTTTGCTGGACAGTGCATTGGCTTTTTCTGATTTGGTGATATATACAAATAAATTATTTGAAAAGTCAATATTTCCATGCCTGTTTTTTGAAGGTGAATTTAAATTGTTACAGTGTAAGATGAAAAATTGTTCTCAAGATCAGTGGTAGCATCTTAGTTTGTGTACTCATTCCCCAACATCTCCATGCCACAGCTTGTATAGTCACGGATATGGGCAACCATCCTAAGCTGCTTGAGCCCTTTTGGTACCATCTTCCAGCAGTGAACCCTAATGCCATAGGAGGCAGGGAGAAGATGCTCCCACGTCAGCATGCAGCTGAAAGGCAGCTTGTTACCAAATATAAAGAAGGACCACAGGCTGCATGGGCAGGTTCATTTTCTAAATGCCAACTGGTTAATTTTCTTCATCAGCCTTTCTTGTAAGATGTGGGCCTAAAGGTTCCCAACAGTATCTCGGAGCAAGGAATTAATAAGAAACAACTCCACACTATTATCTTAGAGGTTCCTGAGTAATTGCTCGAGGGCAGCTGGTAATACCTTTTTCCAGTCATGTGCTGCCAGCCCTTCTGTTTGTTTTGAAGTGGCAAAAGGCAGAAATGACAATTAAAATTGCTGCTATGGGCTTCTCCTGCTCCATTAACTTGTTTCCAGTCTTGCAGGATTGGAGAGATGAAGGGAGGGAGTGGGACTAGAAGCAGTCTTTGGGGCTGCCTTTTACCAGCGCTAATGCTGAGTGCATCAAAAGGTTAATGCAAAAGAAATCTAGTGTCATCTCGCTGTGTCCTTCTCTGTCTCCTCTAATCGTATGGGTACGGCTATCCCTGCTCGTACAATCAGGTGCCGTTGACGAGGTGAACCTGCCTGAAGAGGCTGTTGGCAGCTGCCCTCCATTCCTGCCGCGGGAACATCCTGAACACTGTCAAAACAACACGTACCCCGTGCCGTTGTGGTCTGCCGATTTGTGTCCTGCATTAATTTCATACTCATTGCATAAGGGATGTTGCATAAGGCAGCATTTCCACCCTCTGGCCCATTTTCATGCACAGACCTCCTTCTACTCTCTTCTGACCCCTTGACTCCTGCCACCCCAGGCACTGCTCCTGGGAAGCCCACCTACTCGCTGGGCTGCTTCAAAAATTCCTGCAAGAGTCCTGTCCTCCACCACTCCTTCTTTCAGCCCTTTAAAGCTAAAACATGATCCTTTCCAAGCCGGATTAAATAATCTCTCAGAGCTGGTTGGCTGCAAGGCTCTTGACTTCAAAAGCAATTCACCACAGTGTCACAAGTGTGAATTCAGGTGAGCATCTCGACTATTTGTAATAAATTACATACTCCTTCTCCTTTTTTACCTCTTTATGAGCAATTCTCTGGAGTTGTACTAAAGGGAAATACTACCCAGCATGGCCAGAAAGGGAAATATTACCCAAAAGAGCTGATTTTGGGTAACGTTAGAGCTCCTACCAGCTCTTCCAAACTCATGGATTCACAAAGACATCACACCTAGAAAACCAGAATTGAAAAGGAGAAATCCCATCCAGCTGACAGCAGTGAGGATAGATCTGTGATGGATAAAGAACAGGAAGAAGAGGCAGAGTGGGAAAAAGGGGTGTGTGTGTGTGTCTGTGTAAGCAGGACGCCTGACTGGGAAAAAAGCTTCATTCTGAGAAGGAAATAAAACAGGTGAGTCCACAGTGAAGCTGTGTGGCAGTAATTGAACGCAGGCCCAGGATCGGGATTTTTGCTCCCCTTCCTAGCTTTGTTATTGATCTGCTTCATTGGCTTTCTCAGCCCAAGGTTCTTCACCTGCAAAATGCTACTGCTCTCCCAGGGATGGGGTCTAGCTCTGATTTATTTCAAATATTCTGGCTTTGAAGCAAATTTGTTTGGGCTTTCTGCGGCCTGCCACCTTTCTGACTGACTGCAGCACACAATCCTGACCTAGGAGGCCTTGGCACGGCCATGGCGAGATCACAACAGACAACTCAAGTGCTGCCTTTGTCCATGTCCAGAACTGTCCCAACCAGAGCCTGGGCAGAAGCCAAGAATAGCTGTTCCTCTGCTTAATTTCCCTGACAGCCCAGATGTGATAGCCATGCTTGCTCACAGCTATGAGGCTGGGCCAAACTGTTAGAACGTGGCCGTTCTCCTTTTAGAGCAATCCCCAGGAAAGGTGGTCCCAGGCCCATCTCCTGGGGATGAGCACACATATGGGCTTCACGCTGGCTCTGTCTTCCCTCGCAGTCCTAAGAGGACGTCCTGTTTTACCTTAACACTTTAGCTTGTGTTAAAGTTACCAAAACCAGGTTGCTGACCTACTGGAAGGGTTCACTCCATTGCTCTCGCTCCTGAGATTGCTCTGTTCTTGTCAGCTCAGGCTTCGCTTTCTTGATGCAACGTGTCATGACTCGCAGTGAGGGAACCATTTTTTCAGAAAAAGGCTCCCGTTTTGAAGGGGCTATTTGCTACATGCTGGGAAGATGTCTCAACCCACAGCCAGAAGAAGAATGTCACTGTCTTGCCAAAGAGTTTCAACATAAACACTGCAAAGATCATAAACATGAAACAATGAAAGAAGAAGTTGTAATGACCCCCTTTCCCCTCGCATGTACCAATCCAAACCTTTTCATCAGAGAGTCACCAGCGCACAAGTTTAAAACCTTTCCTATTTATTACCTAAATGGCAGGGCTGAGGGAGGGGAGAGGGAAGGGAAGCAGCGGTGAAACTTGCCCTCCGAGCCGGGGTGCACAAGTGATTTGCACAAAGAGCCCCCTGAGCTAAACCCCCCTCCTGCAGCATCCTCTGCCTCCAGTCGCTGTGGCCTTTGGCATCTTAGGAGGAGCAGGAGAACAGCCACTGAAGTCACTTCCATCTCTTCCATCTTCTCTGCAGTGTTTTCTTTTTATTTTTCCTTTTTCCTTTCCTTCAGCTCTTACAGGTTCTAGTGTCAATCTTATCATACCAAATTAACCCAGGCATGCAGCAGGGGCTACTTGAGAGGAATCTAAGGTCTAAAAAGCTGATTGTGCTGGTTTTGTTTGGGAAGAAAACGTAGCTGAAGTTCCTAAGCTTGCACTCACTTGTTCTCCTCTCAGACATCCAGAGCACCATTCCATGTTTGTTGCCTGATCTCCATTAAAAGGATTCCCTTCAGAGAGGTGCATGCTGTGGTGGGACAATGGAGGGGTAAAGGGGCTTTGCCTCCCACACCTTCATAATCAGGTCATATTGCCATCATACCAGGCCTTGAACACCCAGGCGTAAATGCATAACCTCTGTCTGAATGCAAGCACTACCATAAATCCTGTAAGCTCAGCTCGTGCAGTTTATGGACTGAATCAAACCCAGAGGATTAAACTACTGATTTGATAATTAACCCGGGATTCAAGGCTGCTATTTATTAGGTTAGGCAAATCAACTATTTACTGCTTAAATGAGTTTTCATGGGTTTTTTTCACACCTGGGAGTCAAGTGAAACATTAAGAAACAGCTTTTGCCCATGGAGGGAAAAAAATGGATGAAAGGAAACAAGAAAGCCATTTGCCAAGATTTTACTAATAATCATTTCAGGTATATAAATATAGCAGCTTGCCAAGCCTTTGGCCACCAGAGCAGTGTTTGTGCAATAGCTCAACTTTATTTTAACTTTTGCAGAATAGCTCTTAGGAGGCTTGAGGAGAAACATGGTTTGATAATGAGGGGAAAAAAAAAAAAAAAGAAAAAACCAAGGGAAACAAGTAGCTGCCAGACAGTGCACAACAGGGGTGGTTTTCTTGCTCTTCGAGGTGGATGCTCACATGTTCCCCGTGTGTGGCTGGAGGAGACAGGGAGGTTTGCACTACCACATGGTGGTTAGCAGTGCTCTGAGATATCTGTCAGGCTGGAGGACATTGCTACTGCCTCATAAACCAAGTCCAGCATTTCTGAGCAACGTGCCTTATCTGAAGAAAGAAGATAACAAGTCGAGATTGAAATTCCTCCAGGACTTTGACATCTTGCTTCATGCTGGTGTAGTAGAGACTCACAGCAAGGATCAGCACTGCACAAAATGAGAGCCACAGGAGCAGGGGTAATCCAGATGATGACCTGTCATCTACTGAATGGTGACGAGGAGAAAAAAAGAAAGCAGCATTATTTCAGTGTCATCTTAAACACTTCCCAAATTTGACCCCCTGCTGATGCCTTTATCCCAGTTTTCTGGGAACAGCAGGGTACACGGGGCTCTGGTTGTGAGTACTTCAACAGGCATCAGTTAAGTGGAGGGTGGTGAGTATAAAAGATCTCATCTAATGGAGCATTTAAAGAGTTTAATTATATACAATAAGAACGGGATTACCATAGCTAATGCATGATCTCAAATTTCCCTCCAGCAATTATTTTTTTATACCTTTAAGTTAGGTGTTAGGTTAAATACGAGGACAATATTAAGCTACCTCATCTAATTATTAAATGCTCACAAAAAGTTCCATAAAGAGAGAAGATCTAGATTTCTACCCTTTTCACTGGAAACTCAGCTTGTTTGGGGGTCCTGCTAATTACAGTAAGAACTGAGATTAATTACACTGGAACATACTCAACACTTGCTCTTAAGCAGGACGACACCGTAAACTTTTTTCTTGCCCTTGGGATATAGTTCACGGATGTTTAAAGTGCCATAGGTCTGGCACAGTTGACATGTGGAAATCCATGGGCTGCATATAAGTCTCTGACATCCGTGCCCCAGCCCTTGCATGTGCGTATCCACCCGTGGGCCTCGGGGATCCAGTTTGGTTCAGATCTGGCCGCTCTGTTTGACAGCACAGTCATTGCACAATCAACAGTATTATTTTATAAAGCACTTTGAGTATTAAACATGCAGTATAAAGCCAAATTCATGCCCGAATAAAAACCTGTAGTGTGCAGCTATTTTCCTCCCATATGCACGTAATCAATAAGAAGATAAAAATGTGGTGTGTATTATAATGGGTAAAGGGCCAATATTATCTGTAACATATTTAAATTAGCTTCTACCGTGAGCCCTGGAATACACAGCAGTCAATTAAACTGTCATACAAATGTACAGAGAGGAAGGTAAAAGTCATAAACCCAAGCAAGAAACACATAATAATGGATCAAAAAGTGTATGGGGAAAAGGTAAAATGTTAATAGGCAGTTATTTTATAGCTAACCAGAAACCAAATCAATGTCCCATAATAGATCTGAGTGAATTATTTGCAGCAAATAATTTACTCCTTTGAATTTAGCCCCTCTTTCTGTTTGCAAATTATCCATGATCAGACTTCAACTTTTATAAATTTGTTTATTTGGCATTATTCTGTAAATGGTTTATATGCTATTCAAAGCATGGAGCCTGGCTGACGAGCATACCTGGTGATGGTGAAAGTTTTCTGTGAAAGCTAAACAGCTTTTCACATCAGCCCTTTTCTATGAAGTGTTTATAGCCTTCTGTGATCTTGCAAAAGTTATTTTCCATGTGAAATTTCTGGGTGGTCTTAAATGCAAACTTGGCTTTTTCTTATATCCTCTCAATTAGGGAGTATGTTCAGTCCAGGAACAGGAAAAAAATAACGTGCTGGAATATGCTGGAAGAATAATCCCACCCATAAAACAGCAATGAGCTGTGATCACCCCAGCTTCTGCACATCACTACAATTATGTGCTTAAATGTAAGTTTGTTCTATTCTGGATTACAAATAGAAAATTAATGTTTAAATTTGTGAGTCAAATTGTTTGTTGGAACAGCACACTCAGCCGGAGCCACGTGCCCAGTCTAAGAAAAAGGCAGCTCGTCTGAGAAAAGCACTGGACTGGGATACAGGAGATTTTGTGTTAGTTCCTGCCTTGGACACACATTTCCACTGTCACCTGGGGGATATTTGGTCTTTCTTTTTCCACCTGGCTCTTTCCAGCCTATGATACCTTGTTCCTAACCCAATAACCAGCTTAGCTGATATTGCCATTGGCATGAACATACAACCCCTCTTCCTGGGCAATAGTAACAGCTGGGGGTGTGGGGACACTTGCTTCCTTTTGGCCTCCCAACACTATGGCTCTGTCTGTGTGTGTATATACATACAGGAATATATGTACCAGTCTCCCCTTACTGCACAGCACACAGCAGGGGCTGGATGCTGGCCAGGGCCTCTAGAAATGATCGCCATCATAAGAACATCCAGATACACACATTTGCTTCAGGGTCTGTGAGGCTGGCTGGCCTCAAACATCCTTGCAAACAAAAAAGAAATACCAGCTTATTTTTATTATTTCTACCCTGCTGCCAGCATATAAATGAATTGTCTCTTCCCCACATATGAAAGTCAGCAGGGAGAACCATTGTTTTGCTTGGGGTGCTTTCCCTGCATATCTTAGTGAAAAACCTGTACCTATTCTATTGCCATAAAATATATTAATTATATTTAAATTAAAAATAGCTTCAGGGATTTCATTTTTGTTTCCACTATTTGTCTGACTAGATGTCTTGTTTAAAATACTGCACCAGACCTCATCAACACCTTGTACTCTATATGCTGAGAAGAAAAAGCAACAACCACTGACAGCATGAAACGCTTTGTATAGGGAGGATATATTTGCACAGCGCATCCCAGCAGCCACAAAGCAAACTCGGGTTAGTGCCACGGATGGCTCACAGTTATAATGTGAAACTTTGACTTACCCACCGTGTAGTCACAGCAGGAAATGGCTAGAAAACAGAATGAAAATGTTCTTACATGGCTGGAAAGGCCTCTTTGCAGCAGATGAGTAAGAAAGCCAGCAGCAAGCGGTGTCTCTGAAATTGCCTGTTGCCTTATAGAGGCTGGGCTACCTCTTACACCGCTTTTGTCTGTACAGATTTATGCCAGATGAGGATCTACCCACTCCATGCAAACATGCAGATGTAGGTTTACTTCAGAAAAGTGAGAAAAAAATTATTGTTTGGGAGATTTCAGAGGCAGAGACTGCTGCTGTTGCAAGGAGGTCAGGAGCCAGCTCTCGCAAAAAAGAACTCCCCGTTCCACAAAATTTCTAGAGGGGAAAGGAGACAGACCAGCAGACTGAGAGAAGAATGAAAGTGAAGAAAGCAAAGCCCACTGACAGATGCAACTTTCATCCAACACTATCCTGGAACTGCCTCTGCTTGGCAGCCGGGACCCAGATGCAATCCAGGATGAAAAATCCACACAATGGAAAAATTCAGTGGTGCCAGCAACCTTCATCTTACCAGCCTCTACATTAATAACATTGCACGGGCAAACAACAAATTGTCTAAATCACGGGCTGTTTGCAACACAGAATGCTAATTATGGGTTGGGACATTTCTCATGTCTTCATGGAAAAGACTCCGAGTCTTCTATGTCCTTGCAGCTCCCTGGAGCTCAGCCGTGGCTGTGCTGAATTCAGAGAAGGTGAGAGATGAACCAGGTCTCCTGAGCTGGACTGGGCTGCAGGACTACCAATGCTGATAGAGGGGCATGGACCCTGGCAGGGAGCTGAAGGAGGTATTATATCTTATCAAAATCCTACTCTTGAGCAGTCCCATGACCTTTGGAGAATTTAGGGCCGACTCAGCGAGTGTTCCCAGGAGTCCAGTTTTGATGGGAAAGCCCAGGCTGTGTCAACAACCTTATCAAGAAACAGCTTTTCACTCCTGCATTAAGAGGCAACAGAAACGACGTGTTGCAAAACCAGTGCGAGGTCTGTGTACAAACACAGTAGTGGCTGCCAAGCTTTGATTTTAGAAGCTGAGCAGCCGGCCAAACAGGTGGCTGACATAGAAATGTCACCATTCTGTCACCTGTGTTTTTACTGACTGATGTAACAAAACCATACAATTTTAGTTCCGTATCAATAAATGCAATTTTTCTTAGTTGGGTCAGTTTGTAAGAGTGGGAATGAAGAAACAGCTCTTATTTGTTTGTGAATTGCATATAGCACGTGCAGAAGTGCAGGCGGCTGGATCCTTGTGCCAGACCTTTGCTTCAGGTCACTCCCATTTGACCTGCAAACTGCTTTTTTTTGGCTCACGAGGGAAAGACCAGAAGTTATGTTAGCTGTATCATTCCTTGGGTGCCCTCCTTGACAGAAATGGTTACATCCTGGCAGCTTTTAGCCCCAGTGGGCCAGCCAGGCTCAGACCTTTACTATTTTATCTGATGGCACGCATGTTGCTCAGAAACGTGAAGGGGCTGCCTCCCTCCTTGCCATTACATCCTCGTTATCCAGAGGATAAATTTGGTTTTAAATCTGTGTTTAAATGTGGTTTGAGATCCTTTTCTACCAGTGGAAGCACTGTTCTGGGCTCAGCCAAACCCATGCTCTACAATGATCCCTGCGGGGGCTGACCCAGGAGCTCACCACGAGAACAACCCTGAGGCTGCTCTAATGTGATGCAGGAGCCTGTCTCCTCCCAGGGCAGGCAGGCAAATGGACCAGATATAATTCTGCAGAGCACAGAGGAAAAATTGTCTGTCCTCTGCTCCGTGCTGAGCTCCAAATCACACATAACGTTATGACAGGGGGAAGCTGATGTGGACAGACAGGGTGAATGTCAAAAGCTGGAAAGGTCATGCCAAAGGCTTAGTAGCTTGAGCGTACCATGTTCAATGACTTCTTCTGGCTCACGAAATCGAACCCTTCTCTCTGCTTTCCTCTTTTCCCCCACAGCTTGGTCCACAGGCGGCCTTTTCCTCAGTATTGAAGGAGGATAGCTACTGTCATCTGTCTAAAGAGTTGATCAAAACACAAAACACATGGCCATTCAAACTGGAGTAATACATCTAGGGGAAGCTTTGAACTTTTGTGGCTATGTTACCATGTCCCCTGAAGGGCATGATATGAAACACATCTGTTTTGACATTTATAGTCAGACCACTGTAATATTTATAGCAAGACAATATGGATATTCCTTCATTGTCATAGATCTTCAGTACTCTAAAGCTGTCTTTTCAGGGAAAAGGCTGGTTAAAGCATCAGACAGCAAAGTGTTCAGAAAGGATTTCTCTAAATTGGAGTGAACAGTTATTGAAGGTGGCTGCTCAACAGCCCTGGGGTAGACGAACATAAATGCGATATGAAATATATGAACCATATCATTGGGAACACCTTTGAAATGTTCTGAGCTAAGCAGCTCTGTTCTGAACGCAGTGTTGCTATTTCAACAACTGAGACTATGCAGCAGTCTTGGGTTTGGACACTATCCTGATGGGTACAAGAAGGTAATTTATTTGCCCTTAAATAGCACCCTTATGTTGTTGCTCTCTTTTTCGCTTGGAAGCCACGTTCAGTCTTTGATAACAGAATCAGATTGCCGTGGATTCTGCCAAATGACAAGAAACAGAGCTGCAACAATAATAATAAATCACTCCTCTGTGTAGGAATACTCCCCAAAATGAATCCAAAGCATTTTGGTTCAGAGACACCCACTGTCCTCTGAAAGTGGAGAGCAGATAGCAAATTTTCAACTTTTCAAAGACCTAAGTGGGTGGCAGAGATTCTTCACAGTTTTTTTGTACTTTAAGATCAAAGTCACCTTCTCTACTCCTTTCCTCCCCTCCTTCCCTTCCTCTGCTAGGTAAAGGGTATTGTTTCTTAGAAGGTTTGTTTGGTCCTTCTGGTCACTGTCCCTGCTCCTTTTTTTCCCCTTGTGTGTCATTTCCCCTTGTATGTCACTCGGTGATTGCCCACTTCTTTCTCCATGTTTTTCTTCCTGCTTTAATCTCTCTACTCCTCAATGCTCACTACTTTTGCTCGCTTTCAGGCTCAAATACCCTTACCCTACACCTTTTCTCTTTGGATGCTTTCCCCACACTCCCCATTTCACACACCTGTTTTTTGGGCTGCAGAAGCAGGATTAAGTCCTGTTACCTGCAGTCTGGGGGTGTCAGACCCCAGAGTACAGAGGATAAGTAGGTTTCTCTACACATCACACTCTGCATAATCTCAGAAAGGCATATGACATCATTGGCAGCAGGAACTGCCATGGAGTGAGGAACACCTTCATCTTTGATACCTTCTCCTGAGGGATTTATAAACCAGATCTCAGCTTAATTTGTCACTGATAAAGACGATTTCTCTGAGCTTGGAGTCATACAAGCATCCATTCTACCTCTGTCTCATGACCAGGGACAGTGTGTGTTGGAGCTCTGTGTTTTTCATTCAGCAGCTCAGAAGATGGAAGACCCATCCAGGATATGGGAAACCCAGATTCAATTTCTTTCTAAGTCCAAGGGAATATAAACCCACACCTCTTATACACACACCCTCATCATCAGATGCTGTGGTGCACACGTGGGAACAGGGAATCTCAGACTCTGCCACTGAAGCTGTCTTGTTTGGCCTCGAATAATTAAATATTCATTGAGCTAAAGAAAGAAAGAACGAAAGAACGACTTTACAGCCTGGTGTTTTGGTGCTCCCTTGGGGGCGGGAGAAATCTGCTCCTATCCTTGCTCCAATGAATACTTAATATGAAATACTTAAATATTCATTGGAGCAGTCACTGGGAACAGGGTCTCTCATCTACCAGGTGAGTACCCTAATCACTCTGCTATAGCCACACACACACATACACACACTTTCTGGCATGATGAATATTTAATTACTCTGTGTAAAACGAAACAGGTTCAGGGAGACACAGCAGAAGATCCCCAGCTCACACTAGCAGTGGTTACAGTTTTAGCTGGGAGGGCTCCTCCCATGGCACAGCCAAGGAAACTGAACCTTATATTTGAAGAGATTTTTAACTCCACGTGCAGTTCGTGTCCATACAAGCTCTTCCAAACACCTAACGGTTATATCACATCAGAAGAGAAAAACATTAAACAACTGGCTGGTTGGGTAGCACCTAGCCAAAGACGACCTTAAAAAGGAAGTGACATCTACAATATTTACTAGGCTTTAACAACCTGTGGAAATCAAAGCTACGCAGTGTCAGGAAAAAAATGACACGTTTTTCCCACAGACAGAGACCCGGTGTTAACATACTGTGACAAGAGCTGGAAACCTACCAAAGTGCTAGTCAGGAAATCAAATGCCCTTAAAAGCAACCCATTTGTGAAAAGCTCTGGGCTTTGGACACAAGGACTCTATCACTCGTCAAGAGATTACTTACCCGCAGCTCCTCTGCACTAGGATCAGAAGGTGGGGCTGGACATATTTGGGACATGTACCCTGGATGCCAACATGAAGCCTCCCACACGAAGCTTCGGTTGGAAAGCCACTTGCTCGAGAAAATGGGAAGGACCAGGGAAGAGTGTCTGGAGATCCCTCTGCAGCGAGGACCGAGCAGGCAGTGCCCCTGAGCAGATGGGAGCAGCCGCAAATGACAGAGGAGTGGAAAGAAGAGTTTCCGCCCTTCATACCAGCGTTGGCTTGGGAAGGATGACGTTACTTGAAATGTACTCGGTAGCCAAAAATAGCACAGAGTGATAATAGTGATTGTGCAGCTGGAAAGCATGGCTTTCCTGGTGACTGGAAAGTGGCTGAATAGAGCAAATCACAGATAAACACCTACATATTTATATGCATAAACATGAAGTTGAGGCTGTTCTTTTTATCATGATTGATTCATTTCCATGATCGTGTTGATCTCCTTTCCAGAAACTATTCCCAATCTCAAAAGTTTTGCAAGTGGGATTGCTTTTAATCCATTTCCCGTTCAAAATATGTGGATAAGGCCATCAGAAAATGATATAGATATAGTGGGATCACGTATATCTCCCTCCAGTACAGTTATGGCCTCACTTTATATGTTTTACAAATTAGATCCATTATTATAGTAATAAAGTGGGTTTTTAACATTAGACATTTCTACAGATATTATAATAAGATTATTGATAGGAAGAGAGGTGATTTACTGTTCAAGAGGCTTTAACAGCCCCTTGTCAAATGCTGAAGGCTGTTCATCATCAAATATAAAATTTCCAGTCAGAAATACCTGCCATGACTGCTGAAATACGACGGTTTACTGTCTCTACAAGCACAAGCTTGAGCCTTTTTTCACTGTTCTTTTCCTGGAGGTATTTATTTGCGGTGGCATGTTCAAAGTGCTTAGTTGTGTGTAATTTTCCAGGCCGAAAATGGCATGCTCAAACTGGCCCTCATTTTGCACGTACCCAGTGGAGTGAAGGTTGCAAGATGCTTACATTGACACTGGGAACCAGAGGGCACAACAGCCCTGTGGGCTTCACTGGTTTAATATTTCTTTCAGGGATTTGGGAAGTGAGTGAGTAGACGGAAAGGGTCAGGATCTTCCCCCAGAGAAAACTGGCCCAGTACAGAAGGGGAGGCATCCAGAGCTGATGTGGGGCCAGCACCTCCCTTTGAGCCTCACTGCCCTTGTGTTTATAAGGGCTGCTGTCCTCAAACCCTTCCCTTTCCAGCAGTGAAAGCAGTAGCAACATGGAAAGAAGGAAGAACATGGAGAAGGACACGTTTCGATGGCCTGGGGCTCTTCACTGAATGCATCATATCTAAAAGCCACCTGGAGAGAGTCACCTTACCTTCTCTTTCCTGTGCATTGGGGTGATGGAGGGCTTTTCCTCATGCTGCAACCGGCTCACAGCTGCAGGCCTTGTGAAACGCTCTCAAAATCCCCTCTCTGGTGTGTCCTGCAAGTGTTTTACAGCAGTTATTTTGGGATATCTAAGCTGAGCTTTTGGCGGGGAAAAGTAATGCTTCAAAATTTTGTTCGTAGTAGATCCTAGACAGAAAGGTGACAAAGCCTTTCAAACCATGGTCCCTAGCTTCTCCTCTGGTTTCTCCTTCCTCCTATTGTTGTCCACTTGCTACTAATTAATATAAGAAAGAGTTTACCTGTCTACTTTGGCCAGCAAAACTGATGGAGGTGAGAAGAGGGAAGTCAAACTCTAGTCTTCATCTAGCTTTGACTTGTCTCATTTATTTTTACTGGTGTCATCCAGAAAGGCACATAAGAAGGTCTCATGCAACCTCTTATTCCTGCAGAGAGCGGCAGTGAGCTTGTGAGCTTTTAGACCTGAATTAAAAATCCCGTTCCCGTCTTTTTCACTGAAGCTGGTTTTATGGAAAGAAAGGTCTCACATTTTTTCTAAAAATTGATCAGAAAATTTTTGGTATTTTCTTAAAAAAAATCCCTGCAGAAAAGTCGAGGGGGTTCGTCATATTCAAGAAATGGACATATGGAGACAACATTTATCATTTTCGATGCCAGAAACCATTTCTTTAGAGTTCTAGAGATTGCCCTTAAATGTAAACAATTTTTCTGTTCATATGATTGAAAAATAATTAGGCAGCTTATAAATGTTTTCATGAAAGATTGCTGTCCAAATGCTAGGAATGATCATTTCATAGTGCCAGTCTCACTTTTATCCCACAATGTGTTAATTATATTAATAGCAATGGTAGTAAATGCTTGAATAATTAGTAGTTACCTGGGCACTCAAGTTCCAGTGGATAAAGATGTCAGTTCAAATCTCATAACAGGGACAGATCCATTCCTCCTAAGTGCTTTTGATTGCAGTTTAACAACCTAAAATTGGATACACATTAGGAATAAAACACAGTTTAATGCATGAAGTGAAAGAAAAAGGAAAATAACTTCACTAGCCTCTGAAATCACCAGTAATAAATAATAGTTACAATAGTGGGATAATTTCTGTTTTGGAAGCTGGAAAAATTTCCTTTAACATTGCCCTCCTTTTTAAAGTAATTTTTCATCTAAGCTTTGATCTCATTTCACGCAACATATGTCAGAAGCAAAGCTGGACAAAGAATTCATAAATGAATTATTTAGCTGATGAGTGTCACCTCTATTTCTTTCAGCTAATTGTTCACAAATAGATAGTGACTTTTGTGAACGTATTCATTATTCAGATTTATTCAGTGGATAATTGCTGGGAGTAATTCTTTGTCTGTAGATTGCTTGGGAGCATTTCGCTGGTAGCATTTAATAGTAAAAATCTATCCAGGCTTTCAATACAGGACAAAGTAAAAATATCTGTAACTACTGATGAAATCCTTAAGCACAAACAATATACTGCAGTCTTTAGGAGCAACGCCAGCATTTTCAGGAAGAACCCCACTACTTCTCATGGTACATAGGAGGGAAAGCAAAGACATCTCAACTGTCTGTGTGGTGCCGACTTTGAATGGTGCTCGTTGTACATGCAAATAAGTTTTTACAAGAAAAGCGTTGCTTAAGTGTTTGCTCAGCACAAAAACAAAACAAGCTTGAACAAAACATGATTGACTTCCCAGTGAATAAAAATGAACAGTCCACACAAAGGAACTAACTGCACATCCAGTATTTTCCTGCAAAACCCCAATGGAAGATGTCTAGGAAATAAACATAACATGATAAAACAATTTTATGCTCAGAGGATAGCTGTGTAACCAGATGAACTCTTTTTCCATTTCCTTCTGCGGGAATAAATATTTTAGACAAGCAAAGTACTTTGTAAATGATGCCTTTGTGGGGATTCGTCTGGCCTTGCTCAATTATTTTGAAACCTAGCAATTTTCTCATGTCATTGAATCTGGCTTTATTACAAATAGGGTCATAGAAATAGTCACTCATTGCCATAATGGACTTAGTTTATCTTAACTATGAACACTTCCAGCAGGTTTACACACACGTATATATTCAATATTCATGGATATGCACAGTGCATATATATTAATAATGAAGTAACTTTATCTTCAACAATCTGAAAACAAAATCACGTAATACCATACAGTGCGGGGTGCAGTGGTAACTGGAAGCAGCATATCAGGATAACAGAACAGAAAAGGAATAAATAAATTAGAAGGGAGTCTTCCATATCTTCTTCAACTTCCAGAGTGTCAATTGAGCCTTTGTTCAATATTCCACCTTTCGTGGTTCTGTGTGCTCTTGATTAATAATTTAGAGATGCACCTTTTGGCAGCAAGGTAAGTTTTGTGTTTGCCAAGAGTGATTTTCCACCAGTCAGGGAATACATCAGGAAATACAAAGGCAAATTGCCCCACAGAGCATAATTAGCTGTGTGCCTTCTTCCTTTTTCTGCCTCTGGAGAAACAGATTTATAGCTGGAAGGTGCGGGACACCCATGAGGTGTCATACGGCACCTTTTCTGCTCCTCAGACATTTTAGGGACAAAAGCACTGCATAAATCCCAAACTTAAGATAAAAATCAGGCCTTTGGACTGTGCGTTTCCACGTGTATTGCACGACCAGAAGGGTCACGGTTAATCTCTGATCTGATGGTCACTCTAAAGTGGGGCGGTTTTGTGGAGTCGTGGAAAAAAATGATCAACAACAAAGCATAATGGAGACAGAGCAATGAATGGTCAGGTGGTCTGATAACACTTGGTGTGCATAGCCAGCTAGCAATCAGTTTTCACTGAAAGCAATCAGTTTTCCTTTCTGTGTATTCATTAATTCCTGTGATGCCTGCGACCTGCGTATCCAGGTGCATTTCCCCCCCCGAAAGGAAGGGCAGTGTGTTCAGCATGAAGCACATCGACAGTCCCTGTGGTTCTCCATGAAGGACCCACAAGACTAACCTCCTAGTGAGGTCTTCTCTTCACCCTTTATATGTTACTACCCAGGAGGTTTTCAGGATCACACGGATCTAGAATTTCCCCTTTGATGCATACAGGCAGACCTGGGGCTATCCATCCAGGAACTGCAGCCTTGTGTTGTTACTTTTGCAAAAATTAGATTAGGCGTGGAAATATCACATGCAGCCATTCGATCCAGCACAACAGAACGCGCTTCTGAAGACAAAGGACTGGCTTTATTTGTGGTTATAGCAGGTAATTCTGAGTGATGACCATCTGCCTGGACCTGCGGCACCACAGCGTGCAAGGGTTTGTACTGGTTTTGAACTGAGTTCTTCTCTAAGGCAAAGATATAAACACTGAGCAGAACATGGAGTAAGGTTTTGCATTGTGGTTAGAACATCCTCACTGCAGGGGAGAGTGATTTCCGCTCTATTGGGACTGGCTAGAAGTGATTTAACACTGTTGAGGAACTTGGTCTCAATTCATCCTTGGCATGAATCCATTGACTTATAAAAGGCATGGATCCATCTCCATTTCTTAAAATTGCCTCTCTTATCCATGTGTCTTTCCAAGTAGATGTTACAAATAACCACAGAGTACTTGTGATGATATATAGTAAACACAGAGAGAATTTCTGGGCAGCTGAAATGAACTTTCTACATAATTACAGAATGATTCCACATCCATTTCATAATTAGACTCCTGAGATTACAGCCAAGCTATTATTTGTGATTCAACATGCATTTTTATTTTGGAAAAGTCCCATAAGCCATTAGGTTTATTCCACCTGAGGTTTTCTAATTCGTTCTGTTCATCCTGCCACTGGGATCTAAAATGTAAAGCGTGTATTGATTGAATCAGAGTTACCAAGTAACCAAATGCTAATATCTGCTGTTGACTCACTGTTTCCACACCAGCCAGTCCTGTTGATGTGGGATGTAGGAGATGGACAGGATGGAGTGAACGATGTCATTCTGAGTCAACTTTTATCACATGCATATTGTATTTTAGGAACAAAAAGGAGTGGAACTGAAACCTTTGTTTAAAGCATCCAGGATGCAGTTGATGGCAGGGCTGTCATCAGCCATGAGATAGATAGAGAAGGACAGAGCCATGAGAATGAGAAAGACTAACCCGCTGCCAGCAAGAGGATGGCTGAGCTGGCACAAAACAGAATGGGAGGTTAAAAAGGCATGAAAAGAAAAACCCTCAGAAACAGCCAAAAGAGAATTATCTTCAGGAATTACATTTTAACAGTAATCACTTTGTGCTCTCTGTTGTGTTCTGGCTCTTTCTGTAATGATGCCTCATTTCCCCAGGTGAGTTTTGCCCTGAGCAGGATTCAGGCTGGGATGACTGCAGGGTATAGCCTAAAAAGGGGATTAGCCGTCTTGTCTAAATCCCAGATATCAAAAGGCTCCTGTTGACTTCTGCCAGCCGCTGTCTGTCCTCAATGGATTTTAGAAAGCTGGTAGCCATTAATGCCAAACCGGCTCTGAAAAGGGCAGCTAGTGGGACTGATGGCAATGAGAAGGGAAGAAACCAAGGTAATCATAAAGCACCTAGATGTAGGCATTGCTGCATAAGATGATTTGAAGGGACTGATGTAAATGCTCTGGAGCTCTATTTGCAGTGTCACCTTGGAAGGGGATTAGAATAGATTAATGACATGAAAGAAGAACAGAAAATTGGAGAAAACAAGCAGATTGATATGTGAGAATAAACCTAAATGAGTAAAATATGCATGAATTGGAAAGAGTTTGGATGGTGATACTGGATGACGAAGAGTATAAAAGGCAATTGGCAAATCCTGCTGTCATTGGCAGATACTTTACATTAATGTTAAGTCTATTAATGCCAATATTTGTTCTGGATTTAATTTCTTGTAATTAATATGTAAGTCTCTCTCCTCCACCTCTCCAAGCCCTGGAGGCTGGTGTGTTCAGAGTAAAACAAGTAGGTTTAACAAAGAGTAATAGGTATAATTTCCAAAACTGGCCAAGTGCTTCTGAAGCCTATACTTAATTGCATCTCAATTTAAGCTGAGGTGAGGAAATGAAGCAAGCGAAAAGAATCCCATCAAAGCACATCAAAGAATGGTTGTGAACATCAGGATATACAGATAGAATCATAGAATTGCCGAGGTGGAAGGGTCCTTTCAGATTATCTAGTCCAACCATCAACCTAACACTGACAAAATCCATCACTAAACCATATCTCTGAGCACTGTATCTTCCAATCTTTTAAATACCTCCAGGGTTGGTGACTCAACCACTTCCCTGGGCAGCCTGTTCCAATGCTTAATAACCCTTTCAGTGTAAAAGTTTTTCCTAAAATCCTGTCTAAACCTCCCCTGGCACAATTTGAGGCCATTTCCTCTTGTCCTATCATCTGTTACTTTGGAGAAGAGACTGACCCCCCCTTGTTACAGTCTCCTTTCAGGTAGTTGTAGAGAGTGATAGGGACTCCCCTCAGCCTCCTTTTCAAACAATCCCAGCTCCCTCATCTGCTCCTCACAAGACTTGTGCTCCAGACACATCACCAGCCTCATTGCCCTTCTCTGGACATGTTGATGTCTTTTTTGTATTGAGGTGCCCAAAACTGAACACAGCACTCAAAGTGGGGCCTCAGCAGTGTAGAGTACAGGGGGATGATCTCTTCCCTAGTCCTACTCACCATGCTGTTCCTGATAGAGGCCAGGATGCTGTTGGCCTTCTGGGCCACCTGGGAACACTGTTGGCCCATGTTCATCTGTCTGTTGACCAACACCCCAGGTCCTTTTCTGCTGGACGGCTCTCCAGCCACTCTTCCCCAGGCCTGTAGCACGGAATGGGGTTGTTGGGACCCAAATGCAGGAGCTGGCACCTGGCCTTGTTGAACCTCATATGGTGTCACCTACAAATTTACTGAGGGTGCACGCAATCCCCTTGTCCAGATGACTGATAAAGACATTAAAAGAGGACTGGCCCCAATACCGAGCCCTGGGGAACACCATGTGTGACTGTCTGCCAACTGGATTTAACTCTGTTCATCACCACTCTCTGGGATTGGCTTCCAGCCAGTTTTTTACCCAGCAAAGAGTACTCCCATCCAAGCCATGGGCAGCCAGTTTCTCCAGGAGAATGCTGTGGGAAACCATACCAAAGGCCTTACTAAAGTCCAGGTAAACAACATCAACAGCCTTTCACTCATCTACCAAGCAGGTCACTTTGTCATAGAAGAAGATCAGATTTGTCAAGCAGGACCTGCCTTTCATGGACCCATGCTGAATGGGCCTGATCTCCTGGTTGTCCTTCATGTGCCCCGTAATGGCACTCAGGATGATCTATTCCATGACCTTTCCAGGCACCAAGGTCAGACTGAGAGACCTGTAGTTCCCTGAATCCTCCTTCCAGCCCTTCTTGTGGATGGGCATCATATTTGCTAGACACCAGTCAACTGGAACCTCCTCGGTTTGACAGGACTGCTGGTAAATGATGGAAAGTCGCTCGAATAGCGTTTCCACGCACTCCTTCAGCACCCTAGGGTGGATCCCATCCAGCCCCATAGACTTTATATGTCTACGTGCTGGAGCAGGTCCCTCACCCTCTCCCTTTCGATTATGGGAGCTTCATTCTGCTTCATTCACCCTTTCTTCCAAAGGCCATAAACTCTCCTTTTTCTCCTGAGTTGTAACCATATCTCTCTGGGTTCTTTTTTTCCCATGAAGCCCTGTTCCCTTGCAGATGTACCTGCACCAGAGATGCCCCTCAGTGAGTGACCAGTTTGACAAGCCAGGTTGAAACCAGTTATATTTTGTGCAGACAAGCTGAAGATTTAAGTTATGGCTTTGTTCCAAATCAGAGCAACCTTTGGCACACCTGCAGGAGTGTGGGAGGGTCCTGTTTACACCAAAAAAATTTGTATCTTAGTGTGGGGTAACTGAGACCAAGATGGGCTTTTGCCGGAGAGTCTGGAACTAGGGTCCAGCTCTGATCCCTGGCAGGTTTGGCTTGGATCTTTAAAATGTGATGCCCCTTGGAGGCAGCTTGTTACAGCCTTGTAACACAGCCCTCTCTCTTTTTTCCTCCTTCTCTCTCCTTCATTCTTATCAGAAATTTGGTCCGGGACCAGGAAACCTCTCAGCTTAAATTAATATGTTGGTCAGAATCATCTGTGCTCCAACAAATGTGCTTTTTCTGATGTGGAGCACTTTCATCAGCATATTTTTCATCATCTCAAATGTATGAGCCTTTCAATCAGTCTCCTCAATGAAACAATGAAAATTACATTGCCTTCCCTTCTAAAGCTAGACAAATGCAAAGGCAAGGAATAAGCTTCACAGGACAGCTATGGAGATGGTGAATTAATAGGGTCTGAAGGGAGCAGAATTGAAACCAAGCTCTTGGTTTATCATATGTTTCTGGTTATACGGCTGTTCCCTGACAGAGGTAAAACCTCTGGGTACAGAAAGCTGGTCCAGTGTCTTGTATTGTCTCTGTCATACATTACAGCTGCTGTAGCAAGCATTTCTGGGAGAAATATTGAGAGCTCTTCTGGTCTCTACCTAATGTTAGCATTTGAGGGCTGGAAAAAATTAGATCCCTTTTGGGCCACACTGGGCCAAAAGACTCTTTCCAGCTCTACAGTGAAAATGATAGAAAGGTGATGCCACAACTTCTCCTTCCCAGAAGAAGACCTCTCCTGCTTCTGTGACTCTTCTGAGGCTGTAGAACTGAAATGTCTTTTTCCTGACTCTCCCGGTTTCGGCAAGATATGTCACTTGCTGCATGGATAGTGCCAGAGCTGGGAAATAGTGTCAATTTCTTTGGTAGACATATTTGACGGTCCAAACCAAAATTTTATCAGCAAGAGACTCTATAAGACTTCTTTACAGAAAAGTTGCCTTCTGTTTGACTGACATATTTTCTTTACAAGTGGTATTTTATGCACTATTTCTAAAAGAAAGTAAAAGGAACCTAGTTGTCCCCCACTCCACGATCAGGGATGCCACTGACTCCAGTGAAGAGTTCTGCATATGGAATCCAGGCAGGTTTTCAACTCTGCTGCTCACATCTATAGGACTGATAGATGTCCATTAAATGAGCAAAACTTATCTCTTATCATTTTGGGTCAAGCTGCCTTTCTACTTACACCCCTGAAAGAATATTGCAGTGAATTGAAATTTTTTAGTGCATGTACAATGGCATATGCTCTTTGGCTAAGTGAAATAATATGAGACACATAGACTGGGGCACAGTGTTGTTGATCCCAAAATATAGATATCAAGTTTCCTGTCTGACTAGAGCAATAATTTCTATTTTCCTCTGGTTAAAGTAATGTTACTGTGAGGGGCACAATCTGCCTGTAACGTTGGCACTCTGCTGTCTTGAGCTATGACTCTACTACCTTCTGCCAAAAGGCCAAGTAACTTCATCTGTCATATTCCCACTGCCTGGTCTGCTGTCACTGGCTTATTACAACTGGTGAACTTCCAGCATTTTGACACTCCCAATGCACTGATACACAGCATAATCTTCTGAATGATATACTCTGCTTGCAGTAGATGAGTGAGGAAAGTATGTCTGCTTCACGCTTCCTTCTCTTTCAATGAATTTTCCTCACATCCACCCATCTCTGTACAAATTCTAAGCTCAGCAGACAGCCTGCTCCTCGCCTGCTCCTCCAGCCCAGGTTCCTTCAGGCTGTGCTGCGTGACTTTACCTGGTATTCGTCACGGTGGCAGCAAACACTGCAGACTTGGCTGCAGCCTGCTATGAAAGAGTGATGGGTGAACCAGATGCTGAATGCCTCTCCTGTTTCAGATAGATGGGTATAATGAGAAAGGTGCTTTCTTGAAGCCTGCATATTTTCCTTGGATGCAAAACATGTCCCTCGGCTAAAGCACATACAAAAAGCTTTGAGACGCGAAGAGGAGAGGATTTCCTCAAACGAACCCTGGAGCCACCACTCTGTCATGTCTTTCAGGAGAACCTGGTGTGAACCAGCATTAGTGTTGGAGAAGTAGACCAAGTAAGTGCTGGGCTAATCAAGGCTGGTGGGTTCCCACGGCCATGACACCCTATCTGCTCTGTGCTCCCCATGGCCATGATACCCTATCTGTTCTGTGCTCCCCACTGCTATTCCAGAAAGGACATCTTCATTTCCTTTGTTTTTACAAAATAGAAATCAAGGCAGCAAAATGGCACTCCTTCCTTTTTTTTTTTTTTTTTTTTTTTCCCTGAGAATGTGCAACATAAATAAGGAATACAGAGGAGGAAAAAGAAAGAGAATTCAGAGATTTTGGAGCAGTTGGCACCGATGGTTTTCACCTTTACTTGTCAGTCCAGAGCTGGATTTGGGGGCAGCATGTAGCGGAGGAAATGGGCTGGCTCTGGAGAGGAGAAGCCCATGCTCCAGTGTACCAAGCTGCTCCCAGTCCTTCAAGTCACCTGCTTGCACAGGAATCTCTTTGTACAAAACCAGGGCTGGAGGAATCTCTTTGCACAAAGACAAGGCTGGTGATGTTTTGGGGATGAGTTCCCCCAAATCTTGGCTGTGCCCAACACTCCATGCATTACTAGCTCTGGCCCTAGGCATGTGCAACCAGACCCCCAAAGATTTGAAATCTTTGCTTTATTTGCACACCAAAAAGTAAGCTAGCTGCTCCAGGACAGAGAAAAATTTATAAATTCATATACTTGTCAAAACATTTTATTGCAAAACATTCCTGACTGAATAATGACCCAGTCACTCTAAGTGCTTTATATAAGCAAAATGGAGGCTAATTCCTGGGTTTGGGAACTACATTAGGAAGGGAATATAGAGATTTCCTGATCCACACGACATTAAGCAGGTCAGACCTCCTTTCTAGAGGTAAAGGGGGTTGTTGGAGATCTGAGATGTTATCTACCTTGTTTTCGACATTAATGGCAAAATAGGCTCTAGAGGAACAGGTTGTCATACTGCTTTTATACTGATTCCATTCTAAAAAGTCTGCTAAGAGATTTTATTGCCGCTCCTGATAATGGTTATTACTGATCATCACTAATATGCTCATTTTTATAAGTCTTGTTGAAGACCAGGACTGTATAAAAGCTACAGATACTGGTAAAGAGACTGTTCCTGCCCTGAAGTCTGTATGAACTGAAGGAGCAACAACAGTTTACGAGTTTACAGCAAACTAAAGATTTGGCCCACAGTTTCCAGAGAGGCTGAATATACAGTGTAAGGGAAAAAAAAGCTGAGAAGCCACAGCGTTTTGACAGAAGCAGGTTAAGCAGTTTTATGACAGAGGCTCCCTCCACTCTGGCCTACGCAGGCAAGAACACAAAACCTTTTTTAGACGTACCTGTTGGTCATGATGAAAAACGTAGGCAGCATCTCATACTGACATGTCTAGCTTGGGAGGCCTGCTCAGAAAAATCCTTCATCAGAGCAGCAGCTGTCTCCTTCCCCGGAGCAAATTTCTTTAAAGCTGTCAAAGATGCTGTAATCAGACTAGGTCATCAAAACCGGTCCTCCTGAGGACTGGAAATAAGATCCAGAGATGAGCGTTCAGCTACATGGGCAAGGTCTAAAACACTAAAGTTTCCATTGAAATTAAATGAAGGGACTGTAATTGCTGTGAAAGAAAAGCAAAGCAATCACTGGGAGAGCCCGAAAGCTTTCAAACTACCTCCTGAAATGATGCTGGCTGTAAAGCAGGGATCTATGTGCCGCATAACAGAATCCGATAGCAGAGCGAAGCTTTTACCGGGAAACCAACTTAGGTAACTACTGGGGCATTTGCCTGCGTGGCTCCTGGAGCTGAGGTAAATTTTAATCGAGTTTTCACCACGCAGTTGAGTGGTTTTATTACCAGGTTAAATAAAAAAAGGTTAATAAAGTCATAAAAATGGATTCTTTTTTCTTCTTGATTTCAAGCTGTGGTCAATATGTTTAATAATTTGTAAACAGAGTGGAACAAAGGCCAGTAGCCACGGTGACCAGTGAGGGGGGATTGCTGTGCATTTTCACCCTCTCTTGTACTGGTGCTTGCATAAGCAGTTTTGCAGTTTCCATAAATCCTTTGTCAGTAAGGAAGAGAAAATGGACTGATTTCCACAATGTTTACTGCTGTTACTGGAGTTACATCTGGGATAAATTTGGCCTGGATTTGACTAAACACAGTCTTAGATAAAATTAAAGGGTATCAGTGTATTTGATTTTACCTCTGTTTACAGTATATTGTTTACAGCGTCTCTGTTTTTCCGTGATTGAGGAATAGTACTGGAGCAAACAGATCAAAATGGGTTCTAAATGCTCTGCCAGTGCTCTGGCATTACATCAGATACTGGTTCCCAGCTCTTTCTTACTCAAATTTAAAAAAAAAAAAGAAATCATCACAGTGCATGGTGTGAATTTTTGCATAACTACAGAAAAAAAAAAAGAGTAATAAACACCCTCTCTTCTAGGCAGGAATAGCTGGGGAAAGTCATTGATTGATCTGCCGCTTGATGCCCTCATGGTGCAGCCAACCCTTTGGTACCACTGGGCTTCGAGATGCCCAGGAGGAGCAGGCAGTAGGCACTGGGAAAGGGAGGAGAGAGCCTGCCAGGCTGCCCAGTTTAAGGGGTGGAGGAGGAATCTCTGGGGTAAAAAAAGAAAGAAAATGAAGGTAATACTCCCCACTGAGCTTCTGAGAAAGATAGTTGGAGAATTTGCTGAAGTGCAGGAGAGGTGGAGGTATGACGTGGGGCATGGAGATCTCTGAAGCAGCTGGGGAGGCCCTGGAGCAGTAAGACATGGGGAATGCTGGTGCAGGCAAGGAATGGGCAGCAGTTCCAGGAATCCATTTCCCGTTGCTGATTGCTGTGTTTATCAAAGTCTCTGAGGGCGTTTCACCCTCCTGGCTCTGTGCTGCTTTTCCCGTCTGTCAGAAGGGGAAACTGAGGCACCAGGTTGCAAAGTGACTCGCCCGAGGCCACGCAGCAAACCAGCAGCAGAGCTGAGTGCTGGGGTAGTGTGATTGCTCATCCCACCTCCTGCAAAATCCCCCGCTGCCTGGCCCAGGTGACAGCTCTGAGATGCTTCAACTGAAGGCTTCTGCAGGCTGTGTAACTCACAACTATCCAAGGAGAGGACGCCGAGATTAATCAGAGCATAAAAACTGCGGGAAATGCTGCTATAAATCTTGTAGCGCCGAAGAGCAATCCTGCAAAAGTTTTGCAGCGAGGCAGAGCAGAGTATGGAGCAGGCAGCAGAGAGGAATATCACAGCATATAGAGAGTTACGTACTTGCCTGAGCCCTCTCGAAGAGCAGCACCCACCAAAAGGCACCATGCTCGAGTGAGCCACGAGGCTTCCTCAGCTGTTTATTTAACAGCCCAGTCAACTGGCTGAGGCTCAGCTGAAAAACCACAGTGCCAAAAGCGCAGGAGACGGAGCCAGTGCAATAAACACGAGGCTGCCTTGGCTTTTTGTTTTGTTTTGTTTTTTTTTTGCGTCTAATTATACATAGGTTCAGAATTCCTGGGGCTCAATTATGACCTTAAACTTGCTCTTCCTTCCTCCGTGTCTTTGTCCCTGAGCTAAGCAACCGAGGACAAAACAAGCGGCTTGACTCCGCAGCTCCCGTGCCACGTTATTCCCGTATTAAAGCTTCCGAGCCCTCCCAGCGCTATAATTAGAGCATCTTGCAGCTGTCGAAATAGCCCTGACCCTCGCCGCAGCGCTGACCTGCCTCGTCTGTCACGCACGACAGCTCCCGGCCCACGCAAAGCAAACGTGTGGAGGGGACAGAAAGGGGCTGGAATTTCTCAGCCTGGGTCCACACATCACCCCGGTTTCCCGCACACCCTGCCCTGTCTTACGGGAGGCTGGCTGTGCTCCAGTTTGCTTCTGGACCGGGGGAGCTGGGTGAAATTGGGGGTAGGGGGGGTGGCGGAAGGAGGCACTTTAATTTGACATCCCTGTACCCAGGCTGCTTCTTGAATGAGTGCATGAAACTCGGCTCTTCTGTCAACATTTCATCCGGGTTTGATTTACGGGAACGTGCAGGCAGGCTGTGGCTGACTGTACAGAATGCTGATTTAGGGAGAGCCGAGACCCCAGGACAAATTAACATGGACTGTTTTCCTTCAATCTGTGCTGTCTGTCGGGGCTTCCAGCTCCAGAAACCCCTCACTGAGCTCTGGGGAGGCCCCCGGCACCTCCCGGGCTCCCCACAAGGGCTGGGATAAGAGAAAAGAACAGAGCGCTTCCCTGCCAAGCAAGGATTGTGGGTTGATGGGCTAAATTTGCCCTCAATCTGCTTTGAACAGTTAAGGGGGATTCAAAGTGCTCTCAGTATTTTGCTGAGTTGCGTTTAGAGCAATTTATCCTCCCTAGTAAAAGGAGTGAATGAGCAGTCAGGAGAGGTGTAGGGAGTCCCGGAGAGCAGTTATCCCATCCTATGAGCTCTAAAACAGATCAGGTAATAGCCCCCTGGCAGGGTTTCTCCAGGGAACCACAGTGGCTACCTTAGATCAGGTAACTGAGTTGTATCTAGCTGGGAAGGCACAAGGACTGGGTCCCCCTCTGAGTGGGACCGAGATAGTGTAAGAAGTCCACGGTTTCATTGCTGGGTGCACATTGGAGTCAGCTCCCTTGGGGACCATGGGGAACTGGGTATGGACCAGGACTTCTGTTTTATTCCCTTCCATCCTTATCATTCATGGGCTACCATGGAGCAACCCCTCCCTCACTCTTCTGCTCCTTCCCATGCTGACCAGCCTAAACTGGAAAAGCTGCAGGAGGTCCAGCTTCATTTCAACTCTTCTTCATTTCAGCCAACTGGCAAAAGTCAGCGCTAAATCCACGCTCATTCAGATGGAGTAAAAGCAGGAATGCTTTCACCCTGTGTAGGGTTTGCCCCCCAAAGAATTTCTCTCACTAACTGCAAAGTCAGGATTCAGGTGGTCTGACATTCACTGCCCTGCAGATACCTACACCTCTGTACATCACCCCAGCGTCCCACTGTCGTCAAGGGAGACAAACAAATGCTTTTAGGGGCAATCCATCCACCCTATTTTACGTGTCTACATCAGCAGCAGATGAGTCCTGCCCTGTAGGTGCCCGTTCCTCTCCCCTTAGCAGGAAGGACTAGCTCTGACGCAGATGCCTCCATCCAGCCAGCTGAATCACACCTACCCTATGTTCAGGCAAAGACAATTTTTTTCCTGAAAGCCAGAATGATATTTTACCATGTATTGCCAGGAGGCATAGGAGGGGAAGATCTCTTCAGGGTGACCTTGCACTGGATGAGAGTTGTCTATGGTGAGCTCATTGGGCTGCAAGGGGAGGGACAGGGAGGATTTGCCAGAGTGCAAACTAACTCCCACATCAAAGTCCCAGCACAGAACTACCCTGCATCGACACCTCTTTACGTCTCTCTCACCCTCTGTAACTGCGTTTCAGAGAGTTCATTTAAAATGTAAACCAAGCCTCTCTCCCCTCTTCTGAAGTCTCTCTTTGTTTATCAGAACATATTTTACATTTTCCTTTGCTTTTATGAGAGGTTTGGATTTCCGTGTATGTCAGCAGTGTACAGAACAGACATCTGAGTGGGTGAAGTGGAATTTTGATTTATTGGAGGAGAGTGTGTTATCAGTAAATTCAAGAGACTAAATCTGCCACGGAGGGGACTTCTTTTGTTTCCATCATCAAGTCAGACATTATATCCTGTCAACATCCCAAGGGGTGCTTTTGCTCCAGGCACCAGAGGTAATAACTCTGCTCAGAAATTCACTGTATGCTGTACTCTTCATCAACTCTTGTTCAAATACAGGACACAACTGAAAGAGATAAAAAAATAGGCATGAATCCTTAATCTTACCATCCCTGTGATATCCCTGTTTTTTTCAGTGCAGGCCGTGAGGTTCTTCACTGAACTTTTTCTCCTGGTATGATCCCATGGCTGAGAGTGGTGTTGCACAATGAAGTTTTCAAATTTGAACGCAGTGTCACAGCACATTAAACATCCGCTGGCAGCGTCCCGTCACTACTATGATTGCTTTGCCACCTTCCAGTCCTCAGAATAACTATAAAGCTTGTTATTAAAAGAGGGATGGATTCTCCTTCCCCCCTTTATTCCCCTGCCTGGTGGTAGGTGGCCTCTTTCTGTCGGGCGCCCTGGCATTTCTGCTGATCCATGGGCTCAGCACAGCGCTCATTGCCCTCATGTAGAGAGGAAGACCATTGTCAGATCCCCCGACCCAGCATCTCTGCTTTGTTGACACCACTGCTGCCTACAGCACTAACACTATTCAGGTCACTTGTTGCTGGCTTGAATATGCTCAGCTCTGGTGGCATTTGTGGAGAGCCACCAGGTCATCTCAGCAGCTCATCCATTCCTTCACCAGGGGTGTTCAGTTGCTAAAAGTCTCCTTTTTTTATGAAGTCAGTGAAACCTCTAGTGCAGGAAATTACCTCATACAACAGCATTTTACAGCATGCAGTCAGTTTTGGACTGTGCTGGTGCTATCGCTGTGGCAATAGCCTACGTCAAACCATGTCTCCAAGGGCAGCTTTAAACCGGAGACGTGGAGAGGATCCTGTCACAAGCTGGAGCGTTACCCCTGCTGCTTCATCAAGCACCCCTGTGGCCCTTCTGCTCTTAGCAGAGATCTAGTGACCAACTGCAACATTTAGCAACTGATTTTTCACCCTCTTTCAGGCTTCACAGGTCAATAGTGACCCACTGTTGATACGTCTGAATGAAGCTCACAGAAGCTTGCACAGGGCACGTCTGGTGCAAGTTGACTGAAGAAATATACTCTTTAATGAGTTCCACAAAGCAGAGGGAGACTCACTGAACAGCCAGCTATTTATGAATAAATATATCTATTCAGAGGGGGAATCACATAAAACAATGGGCTGGCAGTGGCTGCTAATTTAAAATGCAGCAGGCAGACTGTTGCTCACATTAGTAACCTATGAGACACATCGCTTAAATAGAACAATCAGCCCCAACCAGCTCCTTGGGAATTGCTGAACCATTTGTGGCCTGCTTTATTCTTAAAGAAACTTGCTCTTAAGACTCTATTGTATCTGTTTTCTTTATATGCATAAACTTGATAACTTTAAGTGACAATGGTTTCCTTTAGACCATATGTTTTTCATTTACAGAAAGCCACATACAGTCAACTTTTAATATTGCTTACTTTGAGCTCCTGATAGGGTAATAATATTTAACAGTTCAGTACTATGCAATTTGTTTTGTTATTTTTGTCATTTCTTTTCATCTCTGATGTGCAATAGAGTCTTCTCACCGCTAAATTTGGAGCTAAACTATATATTTCCCGTTAATTGATAGTGCCTTGTTCTCATCATTTGCTGCTTATATCATGCCCTTAATTTTGCAAATACCATCTGTTGTAGCACAGGCACTGTCACATTGGGCTGTGTTTGTGCCCACACACGTTTGTGTGGTGGCCTTTTTTCTAACAAAGAACTATATGGAAAATGAAGATTAGACTATATGTTTGAAGTAAAAGGTGGACTTTCGATAAGCGATTCAGTAGATCCTCATCTGGCCTCAGCTACGCATGAAAGTAGCTCTGGTAAAAGCAATAAAAGGTGCTAATTTAGACAAACTTGCCCAAACATGGACTTGAGTACAATCATAAAACAGAATAATCACACAACTCAAAAAATTGTAGCTGAAAAGCTAGTTTTCCTTCTCTGCAGTTAAATAAGACATTGTCTGTTAGAGGATACTAACCTATTCTTAAAGTGGCTGTGCTGATTTTGGCTGGGACAGAGTTAATGTTCTTCGTAGTAGCTGGTAAGGGACTAGGTTTTGGATTTGTGCTGAAAACAGTGTTGATAATACAGGGCTGTTTTTGTTATTGCTGAGCAGTGCTTACACAGAGTCAAGGCCTTTTCTGCTCCTCACACCACCCCACCAACGAGTAGGCGGCTGGGGGGGCACAAGAAGTTGGGAGGGAACACGGGTGGGACAGCCGATCCCAACTGACCCAAGGGATATTCCATACCATGTGACATCATGCTCAGCATATAAAGCTGGGGGAAGAAGAAGGAAGGGGGAGGATGTTCGGAATTATGATCTTTTCCTAAGTAACCATTAGGCGCGGTGGAGCCCTGCTTTCCTGGAGATGGCTGAACGCTTGCCTGCCCATGGGAAGTAGTGAATGAATCCTTTGTTTTGCTTTGCTTACGTGCACGGCTTTTTCTTTACCTGTCTTTATCTGAGCCCATGTGTTTTCTCAGTTTTAGTCTTCTGATTCTCTCCCCATCCCACTGTGCGGGAGTGAGCGAGCGGCTGCGTGGGACCTAGTTGCCGGCTGGGGTTAAACCATAACAATGGCTCTTGCAAAGTTTCCATTTCTAGTCCAGACTGGAATAAATATGAGCTCAGAAAGACTGGGGGGAAAACCGGCTTTTAAATCTGCAGCTAAAATGTGGCCTTGAATAACATGAGTAGCAGACCTCCAATGGCTGGTGGAGAGGATGGCAGCCTGCTGAGCAGCCAGCAAAGGTGGCTCTTTCTCTCTTTGCCATGAGCATAAGGAATAAACCACCCAAAAAGAAAGTTATCGAGTAGTTTGAGGTTTTGTGGGGTGTGTTCTGGGTCTTTTTTATATTTTATTTTAAGTGGTTCAGGACTTTTCTGATATATTCAGCAACCAATGGGGTGGAAGGCACAGGACAGCAGTTTTTTACCTTATCTGCCACCTTCACCTTCAGGACCTAACTTGTTCATCTAGTCCTCCCTTGAATCTCAGACTACTTCCATAATATGTCTCCCCTCACTCCTGGGATCACCATCGGTGATGCTGATCCTACCTGTCCTTTCTCTCCATTAACCCTTCACTCACCCCATTTCCATCAATTGCACCACGCTTGTGCACGTGACTTAGCTGAGCTAGCTAATAACAACTACAACAACAACATGAAAAGGATCCACTGAAGTGAAATGAAAATGAAATAAAAGGTTGCTTTGGCTCTTGTTTTCCAACTTTTTATGACTTTTTGTCCCTAGCACCTTTTGACCGGAGAGGATATTAACAGCATTCATGGAAATTGTGTTGCCTCAAAATGACAGTCCTTAAAATCAGCGATGAAGAAATGAATTTGGAGATCGGCTGAATGTGACTTAGAAGCAGAAGGATGCACTAGACATTAAATCCAGTCCCCTGTTACAGGCAATCACATCATACAATTTCATTTCTAAATGCAGCAGCCTCCATACAAACAACAGTGTACTAACTCTCAGCCCTCAGCATCCATCAGAAACCTTTTTCAGAATTTCTTTTCTTCCAATCATCATGTTTAAATTTATTGATGGCTAGTTTATAGTCATCTATTCTCATGGCAACATCCTTTAGCTTCTACAGCTCCTCCACAGAAGAAACTGTAGTGCCTTTTTACTTTGATTTTTAATTATTCACATGAGAAATAATGCTGCTAAATGCTAAAGATCAGGATGAGACCTAATGTGTAGTTATGATGGAGAAAATCATTCCGAGATATCCTGCTGAGCACATATGGTAATTTCTGTGTTTGGGTATGCTTGCAAATATGATTCAGCATCAGGGAGTGACAAGGTAATGAGGGAACAAGAAAAAAGACATTACAAAATAAATTCTCCCTCCCTCCCCCTTGCCTCTCCTCCTCTAAGTGGTGAGTGTCTTGCACTCCGTCCTTCAGGAATGCCTGGGGTAATTGCTGGAATGGAGGTTTTCATTCCACTGCGGCATCGTTTCAGAAAGTCCCTCTGCTGCTTTCTGAGCAGTCCCTGTGATGATGCCAGCAGACATGATGCTGTGGCATCTCCTGCTCATGCTCACAGCTCCAACCCAGTCCATACCAGAAGCTGAGACAGAAGCTGATTTTACTGCACTTTCCAAGTGCAATTTCATTTTACCTTTGCTCCTGAAAGAGTGACAAGGTTTAGGATATGTTTGTTACACCAAAAGGCATATAAGCTCCGACCAGCTTTTTGGAGCGGGCTTGGCCACTACAACGTCTTTGTGGCTCAGGAATTTTCACATTGCCTCTCTTATTCCCCACAAGGCTGCTGTAAGTGATGATTCCTCAATCTCACTTTCCTCAATAAATGGATGTTTAGATGTTTAATTAGGAAGCAAACCATATAATCAACTTTCTGCAGACATAGCTGCACTGTGTAATCAGTCTCGTTCAGCTTCTTTGCATGCTGCTGGAGCACCAGCAACTGCTGAATTTATCAACAACGTTGTGGCTCAAGTGGCAATTTGCCTAAGGATTTCTAAATTAATAAATATGAAGCAGCGGGCAGTCCACGCTACACAGGACTGTGCACAGGCTACGCTGCACATCTAACATAGTGGTTTCACTCTATTTTTGTCAGGAAACCAACTCCAAAGAAATCAGGCAGAAACACAAGTGACAATAATAACAAACTACGTTTACCTTTTTGTGTTTGATTTTTTTGGGGCAATATTTCCTTTTCAGACTCCCACAAAGTGCTTTGTCTGAGCAGTGGAATTTATCCTGGCTGGCATTTAAGGCTATTGCATTCTTGGTGGATGGTCCAGAGCCCACCTGCCAGGCAGGTGGAGTTGTGGAAAGTGGGAGAAGGATGTATAGCACACAGAGGTGCAACAGAAATACAGAGGTGCCCCAGTCAAAAAGAGCTCACAGTCCCACAGCTCTTAGACTAAGCAGGAAAAAGAGGTAAGTCTGGTCCAAAGTGGATGCTGGCTGGGAGTGGGATCCTTGGGAGAGCAGTGGACTGGAGAAAGTGGGAATAGAGGCATATTCCTGAATGCTCAAGGTGTAAATCACTTCTCCTGGTGCTCCTAATGCAAGCATGGGAAGAAAGGCTTGAGTTCAGAAGGTGAACTGAACTGCTTTCTGAAGAAATCTCTTCTTCTCCATCATTAGCAAAAGGAGCCAGGTATATTGGCCTCTAGCAGGTGCCTGTGGTGGGTCTCTGTGGGCTCCTGGCAAGAGAGTGCTCATTGAAACCTGTGAGTGTCCAGATATTTTCCAGTGAGGGTGCAGACCCTCCTATGGTGGGATAGTCTGGATTCTCACAGGATCTCTGATATCCACCCCGCCTGGATCCTGCTAAGGTCTACAGCTGCAAAAAATGTGTTATTTGCATGTTCAGCCCCATCCCTTTTGCTTGTGATGTTACAGCAGCAGACTGCCACAAACGTCTCTGAGCTGACCAAGACAGCTGGTTTTGAACACAATTTCTTCTCAGCCCCCTCCCCCTAAATCTGGTCCCAGTCCCAGGACAGGGAGATTGTTGCAGAGGACCCCACTCTTCCCTGTTACTTACAGTTAATGAGGAGCTGCACATCTGTCAAAACGATGCATCAGGAGTGCCTTCGGAGACACTTTCTTGTTATTTTGGCTTTGGCAGCCCTCAGTCCCTTCATGCCACAATCATTTTAACCACTGACACACTAATCTTTTTTGACACTTCCACTTCTTTACCCCATTCAAGCTGCATTGAAACATGAAGTGCCTCCCAGGCTTCCACCGCAGCCTGTTCAGAAGTGTGTGCCCTCTGTCCTGGAGGAGGCAGAGCTGCTATATCCTTGCCTGAGAATGTTTCTGCATCTGGGTTTTGTGCATCCATGACAAACCAGGGAGAAAGGAGTGGGGGAACAAATTAAGACAACCTCTTGTGGCTCCTGGTCACCCAAGAGAGTTTTGACAGAGAACAATGGAAAGCTCTGAGAGATCCAAACTAGGCGACACTATTGTCCATTTTTTGCACATTAGGACCACATATGTAGATGGTTACCAGAACTTCCCTGATGTGCAGTAAGTGCCCATCTGTGTAGTTCTGGAATATGGAAAGACTAAATAAGTTTGCATGTTCTAGGGAAGAAAAGGTTGGAGACTGACTTTAAAAGCAGGCAAACTACACTCTGAAAAGTGTGCATTGAATTAGATGTTCAGGGCAATGTCTGAGCATTGGCAATGACACGGGTGTTCCAGCCAGATGATGTTCAATATATGTAAGAAGCCAATAGAATTTTTTTTTGGCTTGGATTCAAAAATGGAGAATTAGAGATTGATAGATTATTTTAAGCTCAGAAAGATCCATATTATTTGATTACCTCCACAACACTGACCCACACTGAGCAAAACACATACTCTTTGACCGAAACATGATTTCCCAAATGGTGTCTAAACATCATTTGCAACAGAAAATAATTGAAAAATCCCAAGGCCCAATTCCCCACTGCTATGTAATTACTGATGCCTATGTAATACACTATTGATTTGCTCATGTTTTCCTACTCACTTTGCACAGGTGCTAATGACTTACAAAACATAAAACATTGGAGAAACAGCCCCAAAGTCTTAACAAGAGTCAATCACAGTTCAAAGGTCCTTAATTCCCTTATCTCCATATTCATTTGCTGTGTAAGTTCCTCACCAGCCACATGCAACTGGATGCGACCTGACTGGAAATGTTGAATATTTAAGGCCTTTTACCTGCAAATGTAACCCCACAACCTTCCTTGCAGCCTTATGCACTACTTGCTGTCAGCAGTTCTCCTCCTGGTTTTGTGGACCATGGCAGAAGAAACAACCAACCAGCCGCTGCCCTGGAGATCAGGAATGCAGCAATTCTTTTTGACCGCACAGCCCTTCTAAGGATCCCAGTGGTCCTGTCAATCAATGTTTACTTCTAATGAGCCCAATTAGGTATATCTCTCCAGTGCAGGATTATGAGGATTTGAAAAGGGTCAATTTGTAATGGTTCTTGCTGCGGTCGCTGCTACCTGCAACATTAATGAAGATTTATTAAATTAACAACACATGGTTTTTCAGTAATCCAGAATTCACACGCACAGTTAATTAGGGTTGGATTCTATACATGCACCAGCTTGGTGAGCTGCTTATATCTTATGTGTGCAGAATTGATTAGCTGTAGTCCTGGAATATTCATCCAGAATTTTGCTGTGCCTAGTTATAATCTGTTTTGCTCCTCATAAGATCTTTTAAAAACTCAGTGGAGTGCTGCCTGGATTTGAACCAGGCACTCCCACAAAATGTTTTTTCTCAGCCTACTGCAGAGTCTTCAGAGAGTGGGTAAGGTTGCTGCAGAAAGCTTTTGGGGATTGAATGGGAAATCGATTTTATTTTTCAACATTTCTTTTTCCCCCTCGAGCCTCAAATTAATGCATAAGACAATAGTCAACTACTTCACCAAAATCACTCAGGCATTAAGAGAAGAAATGTCACCATAATACTTCAGGGAGGAATATTCATGTAACAAACCAGCCCATTAATTACATCTTTTGCTCACATTTTATCACCTTAAACAATATAGCTCAATCAAGGAGACCTAAGTACTTTTACGATATTCAAGGTTAGCTTGAAGGGAAATGTTCAGGCCAGATGTGTGATCTGCACTAGATATCTAGTAAATATTTAATAACTACGAATTTGCCTTCATTCAGCAAGGAGAACTCAAAACATCTGATGCAATGGTTTTGGACTTTTTATCTACAGCTGCATATAGATGGGAGGTTGTCTGGTTCTGCTGAGATGCAGTAGATATGTGGGTATTTTGGAAATTTGGGAACAGTTCTCCAATTTATTGGAAATTTTACTTCTGTCCTGGGCAAGTTACTGTCTCTGCTCAGCCAGAGGTGGATTAGGGTTGTGTAAATAGATTTAATCTGGTTTGGGTGGCTGTAGCAGTATGGGCTCTACTAATAGCATGCCTGCTGGAAAGGGAGACTTTTCCAACATCTATCCAACTAAGGTATTTCCATGCTTCTCACATTACTGGCGTTACATCCAAGCATAAATCTTAATGTATTTTCCACCTGGAGTACTGGGTAGGTTTTCATTAAGTAAAAACCCGACCCCTGAAATTATAGTTATAAGTGTCCAATTTAGAAAATAAAATCTTACCTATGTATTGAATCTATTGCTGGGGACGTACCCTCGATCTCCTTTACCCTCAGTGCTCCTTCCTATTAAAAGGGGCATAATAAAACCTCTTTACCTGGCTGCTATATGGACAAATACATGGCAGATCATGAGGCTTCTCAGTTACTATTACCATGGCCGCCATACAAATAATTGAGAGAGACACCAGCCTACTCTGCCATGCCACTTTATGCAAACCATGGCAAGGGTGCTTAGCTGGGGGGTCAGGGAGCTCTAGTGTCCCATTAGATGGACGCCCTGCTGCCTTTCATTTGTAGGAATGAGGAGCTGTACTCCTATTTCGGGTCTGACTTGCTGAACCCTCTCTCTTCCCCCTGTGCCTCCCTCCCCTGGATGCTTAGTTTAGATAATTGCTTCACATCTGCAACCAAACGGTCTCAGAAGAGTGAGGCAGCAAAGGCAGAAAAATTGCAAGCCTAGCAGGGCAAGGTATGACTCTGGGAAAAGCAGGAGGAGACTTTTTAAAATAATGGTGACAATTGCTGAAAATACTGAAATTTCCTCTATTCCCCAAAGATTTCACACAAGTGGGAATGCTAGCTGGGAAAAAAAAAAAAAAAAAGATCATCAGTCATTAACTAAAATCACTGGCAATATCCAGCCCTGAGTGTCACCAGAAGCATATCAAGCCCCACGTCCCCAGTCTTCCCCTTCACACTGGAGCACTTTGCTAACCCTGCTCCCCAGCATCGGTTTGATGGACAAGACATTGACCTGGAACGTGAGTGTTGGCTCCCATAGAGACCTCATGCTGAGGTCTGGAGAAGTCATGTTCATCTACAACCACAAGTGTATTCAGGCACCTAACTTCTGCATGAGAAAGTTAAGTCCCACTGAAGTTACTTTGCTGAGGGTGTTTTATTTGTTATCCCTGGGAATTAGCTATTAGGGGTAAGGCTTTAAACAGTTTTGGTGAATATAAAGCTTTGTTGCTTGGTGCTTAGTTTTCTAATGGGAGTAATAATATTGTCACACCCGGCTGGACTGTTGTAAGACATCTACATTAAAGATTATGAGATGTTCACATGTTATTGTTATGAGGGCCATGAAAGCACTGAGGGAGAGAGATGAAGTGATACCAGTGTGAGAAAGAGAACAAAGATACAGCCTTGACTGATTGCTTTTTTTGTCTTGCAATAACATATACAATCAGCACTGATCAAACAATGAAGATTGTGGAAGCTGCCGTGGAAGTAGATGTTTTTACAGTGCAAGTCTGGTATGAGGGATCGATCCAAATCTGGACCCTTTGATTAGCACATAAAGGTAGAGGGTCTGTGTTTGAGACTTCATGCTGCTTCCAGCCTCCTGCGTGGCTGTCATCAAGTCATTCAGGCCCTTCTGTGCCTGCAAGATCTCATAAGTGATCAGTGAAGGTAAAAATACCGAAAGCCTTTGCCAACTACTGCAGAATTAACCTATGGAGGGGTCACAATACTATCTACAGCTGGTTTGTTAGTGCTTGTTTTGCGGTTGGGTGAAACAGAGCAGTGTGAATTGTGGCTAGGCTGAAGCGATAAGAGGTGTTGGCTTGTGTGCTTATTCTCGGTGTTTTACGGAGCTAAAGGGAAGATGTGTCACCAGCAGGTGATGTCTTACACCTAATTCACCCAGCAATGTGTGGCTGACCCACAGCTGACCCACAACCCAGTCACCACACCTTGGTATTGCGTGACCCAGAGGAGCCCATGGCGGGTTTGAAAGGTTTCGTTGGGTATTTCTTTGCCTTATTGTGCGCGTCTCATGCAGATGTAGGGCTGTATGAGGGACTGCCGTTTGCACTAAGGAGGGAAGGGATCGTGGACCTGCCAAACCTCTTCTGCACTCCAGGCTGGGGAGTTGTGGGGCCAGGGGCTGGGGTTGTGAGCGTCCAAAGGTACTGCTCCCCATGGAGGGACAGTGTCTTGGCGGCACATCGCTGCACTGTTGTGTATGGCTGTACACATCCTCCAAGAACCCCTATTATTTGGAGAGGAGAATTGCTACTGCGTGCACTAAGGATGCAAAACTGTATGCAAAACTTACAAATTACTCTCATTGCTCATTAGCTACAATTAAACTGCTGTCAAGTCCCTGTGCAAGAGGGAGTCTTTGTGCAACCCATAGGTTTTGATAGTGTAGAGGAAAGCAAGCAAACAAAACCCGACCTTGTCAGTGGTTGGAAAGCGGTATGAAAATGATTTAGAGTAGCCTCATCTCCCCTTGCTGGTCTTTGGTGGTTATTGCAGCCCCGGCTTTGTTTCCGTGGTCGGACTTTGCACTGCATTTCAGGCTCAGGTCTGCAGGATTTCCCAAGTATTGCTGGAGGAATAATTTCACTTTGCGCGTGCGTGTTTATGAAGCTAGAACTGAGCTTAATTCTTTCGATGAGGTTTAGCTAAATAAATGGATTTTTTTCTCTTCTGAAAGGCCTTCATTCATACCTAGTTCCAGTATTCAGAGTTACTGCAAAGGGGTGTTTTAAGTGGGTCCAGCATATCCATAGTTGCTGGGAGCAAAAGGGAAATACCTAATTAAAAGACAGAACACTTAAAAAATGCTTGAATGAAAGTAGACTTTCAAAAATGTTGATTTAACTACATATAAAGGTCTTAGCCTTTGCGGTCAAGGATTACAGGAGTTATGATCCTCACCGGGGAGGCAGGAGAGGTGTGAGGAGATACTCTAATCTAAAGCCACACACTCTGAGCTTGATGAGGCAATTTTGGGTTGCTGTGATCAAGTGCCCCCAGGTACGATGCTGTGTGCCAGGATGTACAGGCCAACACGGAACTCACTCTAAACTGCTCCATGGCCAGCAGTCTCCCGGGCATGGAGGTAGCAAGGGATGCCAAATGTACGGGCAAGGAGGAGGGACATGGCAGGTCTTTGCAGCACAGTGGATTTAAGCACCAGAGAGCAGGATGAGTTACCGAAACTATCAACAGAGCTGGCACAAGAGCAGATGGGCTATGAATACGCTCAGCTTGGAAATAGCAAGAAGATTTCTTGCCATCAGAAGCAATGGAGCAGCTTGGTAATATAAATAGATCTGTATGAAGCCAAACTCTGTGTGTACGAGTGGATGAAGGAGCTTATATGATGTGGGAACCAGATGTGATGATTCAGGAGGTAATTTTCAGACTTGTGTTCCTAAGAGGGTGGTCAAGCATTGGAACAGGGAGGTTGAAGAGTCTCCATCCTTGGAGGTATTCAAAACCTGATTGGAGATGACCCTCAGCAACTTGATCTCACTGACTGTGCTTTGACCAGGGGAGTTGGATAAGGTGGTCTGAAGAGGTGCCTGCCAACCTGATCCATTCTGTGGTTCTGTGGGGTAAATACATAACCCAGTGACAGTGAAGCAGGTCTCCAGGTCATTTTCTTCTGTGTTTAGGTTTTTAGGTTTGCACTTTATGGGCAAATTCACCTCTGTTTCCCTCCTGTATTGAACCCCAAGCCGTACATCACCTGCATCTGAAACTTGCGGGAGTGAGTGAGGAGTGGGACCAAGGGTGGACCTTTGTTCTAAAGCTTAAGATCATCCAGGATTAATGTTCCTTTTTAAAAAAACTCAGCAGTGTTGTGCTGTCTAACACAGGAAGGTGCTCCCCAAAAACGTAGGGGAAGAGCTAACTTAAAGCTTTATCTCCAGCAAAGGGCAGTACACTCATGAATATGTGTAGGGCAGCTGTTCTGATGGGCTAAATTTTTATTTACTCCTCTTTTCCCTGTGACCTCCTTTTACTCCGTTTAGAGGGTTTATTTACAGAGGGAGAAGCCTTCATGTTGCTTGTTCCGATTTACTTCAGCTAAGGGTTGCTTTAGGAATGAGAGAGATTTGCCCTTTCCAAAGATCTCTCTCACAGACTGTCTACCCAGAGTCATGAAGCTGTGTGAAGTCAGAGCCATGGTGGGACACTGGGCTGAAGGATGGTCAGCGTGCTCAGCACAGTGCACAACTCCTCTCTCACATACATACATCCCAGAGCCCGTTCAGAGCCACATCCATAGCTGTCAACGTGTGAGGGCTGAAACCCCTACATGTCATAGTTTTTTTTTCCTATTTATCTTTGAATAAGCTTTGAAAATTAATTTCCTCACCTTTAAATTATTTCTTGGCACAAGATCCATGCTTCTGGCTCTATTGGTTAAAGAGTCATGGCTGGATTTACTGCCCTCTCTGACTTTAACCTGCTGTTCAAGGCTACGGTGATTGAACACTGGCTTGAAAGCCCAGCTCCTATATTTTTTATACCATATAACTTTTGCTGGTGGTATTTCCCTAATGGCCTGGGAATGTACATCATTTTTTTTTTCCAGTGAAATAACCACCCATTTATATATTTCTCTTAAGAGACAGCATGATCTGACACTGCGTTTAACCCACAGCAAGATATGTGGTTCTTTGAATGGGTACTAAGAGGGGACAAACGTATGCAGCACCGTTCATAATAGACAGTCACTTACCAGGTAAAACACTGCTCGTATTGGAAATACAGCAGGATTGAAACAATGGCATTTTCAGTCCCGTCTTTCTCCAATTCTACTGCATAACCCTTTTATGCAATTTATAAACTAAATTTTATATACCAGAAAAAAACTTAAAATTAACTAATCGGTCTGAGGCACCACTTCAGCAGGACTGGTAAATAAGACTGTTTCTGTGCTGACTGGGGAACACCCCAGCAGCAAATGAGAGAATTAAAACTTGTCTGTTCAGTGAGGAAAGGCACCATCATGCATGGACAAACGCAGCCGTGCCAGCTTTGCCCGGTCTCTCTGGATTCAGGATAACAGCCAGGATTTCAGCTTATGCTGATCAACTGGGTACACACCAGTGGCACGTACAGAGAGCTGAAAATCTGTGCCAGTGTGTTTCCATGGGTCAGTCAGGCATGTGGCTACCGGTATTGCAGTCACACCTTCCTCTCTAACACCCCCGTGCAGATGCAAAAGCCACTGAAGTCACTAGAAAATTTCTGTTCATGTCAGTGGAGCAGGTTGCTCTTGGATTGAAATCTCCCACTAATGTAATTATTCTCTGCTAAGGGAGGAAAATGGAAAAGTGAAGATGGCATTTTGTGCATCAAGGTCACACAGGCCAGCCAGCGCTCAGCATCTTAAATGGCACTGCACAGAGATTTTATTCTTTTCCAGACATAAACATACGTGAAGCGCATCTCGGCACGGCCTCCCTCCTGCCACTTAAGGTGTATTTTGATTGAGGGCTGAGAGAAGATGCTCTGCACCTCAGGCAGAGGGGCCATCAGGGCACGTGGGGAAAGAGCATCACATCCGACCTAAGCAGAATTAGGGGCAGGGGACAGAATTTGGGAGGACTTTGCAGGTCTGACCCCATGACAGCTTTCAAACGCCACGATGGCTTCACTGACCCTGCTCTGACCACATGTGGTCCTAATTTCCAGGACTCTCACCCTCACAACCTACTCGTTCTTCCATCAATTCAGCAGAAGGTACTTTTGCGATAAAAAATATTTCTTCGTTTGTTAAATGGTTGTTTTCTTATTTTTTAGGAAGTGAATCATCTATACCCTGACTGGAAACATCAAAAAATCTATATCCATGTCTAGTTTTGTGTTTGTACTCTGGATGAAATTATAGTAGATCAGTTTAAGTCAGGTTAGCTCAAATAAAATTGGATAGAATGGCTCTTGAAAAACAAATAAAATGTATGAAAAAGCATCTCTGGTTCAAAATTTTCTGTCCAGGGAAGCTTTGGATAGAAAGTTAAGTTAACTTTTCAGGAGAATACCTTGTGTGACTATGCTAACTACACCTATTTATTGATTACATGAATCATTCAGTTCCTAAAAAGTCAGTCCTCTCTGCTCTCCTCCACCCTGACTATGGATGGAAGTCAAGGTGAATCTTTCCATTAACTTCTGCGGTCTTTGGATCAGACACTGAAATACGATCACGAGAGTTGGGCATTGATAATGAACCCGGGCACAGTGAGGTTATCTCTGGCCCAGGTATCCTAATACCAGGGTAAAACCAGGGCAATGAGACACAGACCTGACACTTACCCAGCAGAGAATTTGTTTGGAGCAGCTGTAAATACGGTGACGCCAGACTCTCCAGACACGAGCTTGGAAATGCTTGTTTTATGGTCTTAAGGGAGATGTGTACCTTGAAGAAAATGGCTTCTGTAACCAAACAGCAGCCTGTTAATTGTATCACGTTATTACTTGATAATGGAGCGATTTAAAAGTGTGACTACAGCAAACAGGAATTTCTGTTTTGCACCAGAGCACTTAAAAAGCCCTACCTTTATGTAGGGCATCAGGACTTTTCCGTGTCACATTCTATTTCCGTTTCTTATTAAGAGCAAAATTGATTTGATGTGCCAGGGGCTTTCCATTTGCATTTCAATTACAGATTTCAGTGGCTTCTTAGGCTTTCCAGGCTTTTAAAGGACTAGTATTTCCTATAAAATATTCTGAGGAAAAAAATTTAGGGGGTAAGGGGGAATGAAGTTCATTAAAACGAAAGCTTATCACAAAGACTGCCATCCCCACAGTTAAATTCATTGGTGATTGCTCATATTTTCATTGTTTATTAAATAAGTAAAGAAAAAGTCATTACTTAAAGCTGAAAAACATTATATGTGAACAGATGACTTGTATGATTTTACATGTCCCAAAGTCTTCGGTCACCTCAACTTCTCAGTGAAGTAATGAAGGCCCTGGAGGTTGTGTGAAAAAGGGTAAAGAAGTTGATAAGGCCAGTAAGAGTCCAACTGGGGGTGTGGGAGTTGGGGCTCCCAGCACTGTATAGGCAACCAGGGAGCCGCAAAAGCTTCCTTCAAGATCAAATTCCCAGAGCCTCACCTTAGCTGGGATTGCCAGGAACAGGGACCCAAAACCGAGGTAGAAATCCTGGCACTTGAGCATTTACAAAATTTCAAAATAAAATGTTGGGATTATTTTGAAAAAAATTCAGAAACTCTTCTCTCCCCGCCTCCAGTCCCCATCTCTCTTCCCCTGAGCACATCTTCATTCTGAGTAGAAACTACGTCCGCGAGCCTCAAATCAGCGAGTTTCTCTCCACATTTGCCAAGAGGAGAGGACCTTTACTCCCAAAGGAAAAGCTAAATATGGCACTGTTAAACGCAACACCACATTTTATAGCTCTGTCTCTGTGGAATCGAGCAGACTTTTTACCAACCATTGCTTCTCTCCAGAAGGGATCTCTTTACAATACAGGCTGTAGATTGTGCACGGTGGGGACTTCCTGGCAACGCTGCCATCACTTTCCTTCGTGCCACACACTCTCCCAGCTGGGTCCTCGTGGACCAGCTCTCCCCACTCCGGCTCCAGCTCCTCTGGCAGAGGAAATGCAGGAAATACAGCCCTCTGTGAAGCAGGAAAGGATTTCCATCCAGTCGGTAATTCACTCTGCTCTTTCCATGTACCACACATGCCCTTTCCTACTGTTGGAAAGGAAATTAAGTAATTACACTGCCTGCAAGAAACATGCTTTATGGCATACATTTATGATAAAATTATGGAGCTGTTGCAATGAAATATTCCATCAATACATTAAAACAAAGCAAAATCAGTGTGGCAGTAAAACTCTCTCCCTGTCCCAGTTTCATCCCTGGTTTTCTTTTGTTGAGTTTATTTAGTGCCTTTATTAAAATATTTCTGTTATAATACTGGTTTTAATGTTACATTGTTTTTATAAGGGTATGATTTTTATTGTAACATCACCTCCAATTTAATATCTCTTTCCATTATACGTGAATTGCTACTAAAATGGAATTGCTGTTGTAATGGATGTAATACCCTTGTAGGAAGTTTTAAGAGCCATTACCACCATATAATTACAAAAGAAAAGCCAGGAAATGGCATGAGGAAGAAGGAAATACTCTCAAAAGAGCAACTGTTTGTGATAAAGACAAGCCAGATGAAAAAGTTGAAGAGACCGGTGATCTGTGACTGAGGAAAAATATCTAAGAGAGGAAGCATAAGAAAGATGTCACCAGAGCCCGGGCTGGAAATCCTTTTAACTTCTCAATTCTTCAAATGAAATTCAGAAGACCAGGATGGGGTGATGGTTGCCTGCCTTGACCATTGCGAAATGCCCACCCAGACTCTGATTTCCTGGTGATGGTGCCTTCAGACTGCAATGTGTAAATGCAAAAACTGCCTCTTGAACAGAGGGCTTGGGGAAGAGACTGAGCTCATGTACTTACTTAATTTCTACTGCTAATGTTGTATTGCATATACCTCTCTTGGAAGCTCTTCGGATGGCTCTTCTTCCTCTCCGGCACTTGATCTGCTCATTCAAGCTCAATTTCTATTATCTTTAACAGAAGCATCCAAGGTTATGCTGGGGTATCCTCACCAGGGAAACCAGTTGGTGCGAATCTGAACATGGGAATCCCATGCGTCCCACCATGAAAATATGGAGAACACGAATATGACAGCACAGACATATCAAAAAAAGGGAGTATGCATCCAAAAAGCTGGGGCTAAGTTTACTGAAATACCTTTAGCTATGGATTCAGATATATAATATGAGGCACTCATATTTAGCAGTAGTTTCTGCTGTCAAATGTGCCACGTTTTAGTGAAATAATAACAATAAAATGAATCGATGGCCTTAAAAGTTCTACAGATCACCCAGATAAGGCATGGATACATCTTATTTTTCATGTGACATTTTGAGGGAGGAATAAAACCCCTTATGTTCGCACAGTTCTCCTTTGGATCATTGAAACATATGGTAGCAGATTTATGGCAGTTTATCAGAAGATTTGTATATACATGGATACAAACTAAATATGCATGGCTCTTTTGCACTCTAGCTGAAATTTATCTCAGGGTGGGTCTGCAGTTTCCAGAGTGTGAATTATAGCTTGAATCCTGAGTAACAGGATTCACTGAGTTTGTTAGCCCCCATATATAAGGATAATACATTTTAATCTCAGCATCAATCTGGGGTGGTGTAAATTAAAAAACAAAAAGGCAAAACAACAAAAAAACCCCTCCAATATACATACACACACACACACACACACAAAACCTGTGAAGCCAGTTTGATGAATTTCTATGATCTTATCTCCGCAAAGCATTTTCTCTTTGGCAGGGTAGAGTTTTTTTGCTTCAGCGGATAATATGGGAATTCAATCATTGTTTTCCAAAGTACATATTATTTGCAATAGTGTGGTCTGGGCGATTGCCTTTCTCAAAGAGCAGGACAATATTTCAGCTAACAGGGTGGAAATCAATAGCAAAAGATTAAAGCTCAAAGGACGAACAAGTGCACGTGAACCAAAGGAGAAAGTGACAGTGAGAGCTGCCTTTAAGTGATAGCAGGTGCTCCTGTAGCCAAAGAGGAGAAGAACGAAGAGAGACGCTTCAATTAGCTCATCGCTGTGCTCCCGACAGACGCTGCTTTGTTCTTGGCTTTGAAGGATTCTTTCCTTTCTTCTGATAGTTTTGCAACTCCCTACCAATTTCTTGCTGTGGCTTGATCCCATATTCCAGTCAAGCCCCGGTCAGTCTGTTATCCTGCCTGATGGCTTTTTTGCTGACTACGTTCTGACTGAAAATCAGTTCAGCTCCCCTCGTATAACAGAATAATTTCATGCCTGCCCCCCTCGGTGCCAGGGCTCCCGCGCCCGATGGTGATGCCAGGGTGCTTTGTCTGCAGCCCTTCCCCTAACAGCTGAGCTCTCTGCACGTGCTGGGTAAAATCATCAGAGTCAAATAAGCAACTTACTAGTTAGAAATTATAAAGAAGAAAAAGACAACAAAAAAAATTATGCACCCACACGCTGAAGACTGTCTGCAGTTTGGCTCCACTCTTCTCTAAAAGGAGAGAGAAGGGCTGGAGAAGGGCAGCACAGATACCCGGACCTGCTCTTGCTCCCACAGAAACCGACCAGGGTGCTTCAGTTTGGAAAAGATAAGGTCTAGGCAGGATACAGTTAGAGATTACCAAAATCAGGAGTGGCATGCACAGGGCAAATTGGGAGCAACTGCTCTCTGCTTCTTCCAGCTGTGGAGCTGGCGAGGAACAGTGCAGCTGGCAGGTCTGAAAGGAAACCAAAAGTAGTACTTCATTGCCAGTGTGCATTTAAGCTGAAAAACTCCTTTACGCAGGATGTTGTGGATGCTGAAAGTTTACAGGGATACAGATTCTGATTAGATAAATTAATGGATGAATAGCCTATCCATCCTGTTCCTTGCTAAGAATTGCCCCAGCCCTGAGTGCCGTCTGCTGAGAGCGTGCTGTAAAAACCTTCTGCCCTCGTGTCCTGGCATCAGAGGTCAGAGGGGGGATCTGGGACCAGTTTGCCTCCAGTCCTTACCTGTGCAGCCGTGTGTATGCAAACACTGACTGTCTGCATCAAGCCTCGGTGCTCCAGCTCCTGCCTGGGACGGTCCCAGAGGTCTCTACCAGCAACACTCCAACCTGCCTCCTTCCATCTCTCGTCTCATACTGGGGAGGGCTCAGACTCACAATTTTCCTTGGTTTGAGAAATTTTGATGCATGAGCTAACCCATGCTGTTAGCCATGGGAAAATACAGGTGGTGGGACTTACAGTGTGGGCTAAAATAGGCTGAATTACTTTGTGCTTGTGGTTCCTACCAGTTTTCACACAGATCATCGTTGTGCATCTGCTGGTGCGCAGGAGCTTGTTAAGTAAGGTGCAGTGAGCAGAGAGGAAAAGAGAGCAGGGAGGAAGAGAAAAGGGAAAAAGAGAGAGGGGGGGAGACTTCTGGCTTGGCAAAAGCGGAAATGCTCCATATGTCAAGTCCAACAGCAGAGTGATGGAGAGAAGCAAGAGGAGCAGAAAACTGCACATTCCAGGCTGCCAGAGCCTCCTTTTTTGCTCAGTGCCCTCTTTAAATTCTGCTTTTTTACGACCAAAAACAAGATTCATAGTACCCTGTTCCCAGTTAGCTTTACTGAAGAAGTGAAAGGTCGATGTTGCCAATAAACGGCCCTAATTCCCATGGCACATCAGTCATACAGGGATGGAGGCCATGAAGAAATTTTGGAGGTCTGAAAGGAAATAAGACTGTAACTTAAAAAAAGGGCAAAGTGCAGCTACAGAGAGAGCACAGAAATAAAACTCACTCTGTATTTTTCTCTGTGAATTATGAACCAGTGCAATGATGCTGCAGAAACTCTGATGCGTCTCTGGCTTTCAGGGCTTTTTCGGTCTCTTCCTGTAGTTTTGTCACTGTAAACTTTTACTAGCACTTGTGTACCAATATTTTGCTGGCACCATGCTTGGGGGAAAAAGAATGGGTGAGAGTCACACTCACTGCCTGTTTTCTCATGTTATTTCCTCCCGCCACCCCCAAAATACAGTTTTATAATAGAAGTTCAAAGCTGAAAGTTTATGACTGGCCCATGACATAAAAATTCAGGCAACAAAAACAATGAGAAGCCAGTGAAATAATTTTGGTTGTATTTTATTTCTTTTTGTCTTTTGAAATTGTGGTAGCTGGGATCTTTCTCCAAAATTTGCCAGGATTGGCACCTGGTTGCATTCCCCATTACATACAACTTTTCAACTATGTCTTGTCTGCTCCAATATTAATTTACTTATGTTTTATGCACTTATAGTAGCATTGAGCGATAAGGTTTCCTGGAGGCCTCCAAGCACTCAAAGTTGGCTGAAGAAAGAAGAAAACTATAGGGATTTGGGTTACAAAATCGTCTCCTCGGTGACTCAGGAACCAAATTCTACTTCGTGGAAGATGGTAGAGGCTAATGTCACTGTACTTTGACTCCTAACATAGGTAGCTAATTTAGGTGCAGAGTTTCTCTCCTGCTCAGAGGTCTCCCTTATTGATCTAAGACCAGTCCTCCTTTGCTTCTGGTGGCCACTCTGGAGACAGTACCTTTTGAGGAGTCACAAGCTCTTGGGGAGTCACTGTACCTGGTACTTAGCGCTGGGGGGAAATGCATGTGGAACTTGACCTCTGACGGATGCAACTCATCCAAAATCTGGCAATTCCCACACCAACGTGAGCTGCCCCTTAGAAAAGAGAAAAAAATCACCCTGCAGATAAAAGTGGAGAATTGATGGACTGCTGGGACCCTGGGTATTTGAATGTTAGCCAGTTGGAGACACCTGTAGCTTTCTGATACTACTGATTGCAGGGTTCTGGAGCACCTACATCATATGTAACGGCTCTCTCACCGTGATTTCCTCCCAGCCCTACAGTACCTCCTCACTTGTAGCTCAGCAACAGCAGGTGAATTCACAGCCTTGCACTGACAACAGCCCAGAGGCAAGAGACACATGCAGCAACCTGGAGAACAAAACATGCCACCCGTATTTATTAACATAGCCTTGTAAATCAAAACAGTCTGCCTGTCTGGTGTCTTGTCGAGAAATTATTGGCTCATTCATCTTAGCCATATTAAGCAGGCCACATTTATCAAGGTCGCATAAAAATAGGTGCATAAAGACTATTCTTGGACAATATTTACATGCAGGTATCATGCCTACAGCAACCACCCATTTTGCGGGGGTGTAGCAGTTGGTTGTACAGAAGGAGAGAGAAAAGGTGCTTGGCTTCCCTGTGTAGGTGTCCAGGCAGAGACACAAAAAGAGGTGAAACCCAGAGAAACTTTAGGTCAAATAATGGCACAGGCTCAAACACGCTGAATTCAAGGACTTTATTCTGGTTGTGTGGATATTTTAGCAAAGGTTTTGTGCATCTGCAAAAGGTAATAACAGTATTCTCTCTCTCCTTCCAGTATAACCCCCCTGAAGTACTGAGAGCACAGACCCTCCACTGATACATATTGTCAGAAACGTCTGGAATAAACTTTTGCTGGCATTCACTCATTTGTTAAAGCAATTGTCAGCAATGCTTCAATTTGGATAACCTTCCAGCAGTACATAGACTGCATCTCACCAGAGCCAGCTGCCATCTCTCCCGCTCTTGGTTGCTTGGTGGCCAGATCCCTCGGGTGACTTTTTAGCCACCTGAATGAAGACATGGCCATTTTCTCACTGGCCACCTCACCAAGGTCAGTAGGTCCAGGGTAACTATTTGACGCTATCTGTTCCCTCAGACAATTCAGGGTTTATCTTCCACATCAAATGCAAGCAATTTTTAAATGGTTGACACTAAGTCCATAAAGTGGAATTATATTTCTCTCCCCATGATTGCTATAGTGTTTAGCGCACAGGGGGAGTCTATCAGAGTAGTATATTATTGTGCTGGGCAGTGCACAGACACCCAGGGAGACCCTGCCTCTCTGAGTTCCCACACTGAGAGACAATCTTTTTCTCAAAGAATTTATAGTCTAATCAGACAAAGCAGAGGATGGCTGAGGTAGCATCTCGCCTTGAACACATATCAGTAGAGCTCACTCACAGAGGAAACCTGTCAAACTGCTCAAATTAAAAACAAAAGAGTATTTTCTTGGGGTTTTTAATAGAAAAAAATAGATGAAAATGGGTGGTTTAAAAACAAGTGGTTTAAAATGCCAGATTTTTGATCTGCTTTATTGAAAAAAGTTATGCACAGGTAGTACAGTAGCCTCTGGGAAAATGATACACCATACATATCTTCCTATTTTGCTTAGACATCACAATGAAAGGCATAGTATAAAACCTCTGCTCATTTCCAAGGTGATCAAACCCACATATGTAATACCACATTCCAGTAAGTATTTGTAAATATCATATTTCAGAAATTTTTCCTTTAGAATTAGAATCTTTTTATTGCATCATTCCTTGTTCACTTCGCCCATCCATAACCCCCCTTTGACCTCTCAGCACATATGTGGAGAACATATGTGTTGGAAAAGAGAATAAATGTTAAAAAAACTTAAGATCATCAGAGATATATTTTCCATAGATCACTGTCACAGCCTCAAGGCCTGAGAGCCAGCGAACCCCTAGAGCTTGCTGTAGACAGTTATATCGTTAGAAATCTTAACATCCCAGCTCCCCGAGACAGGTATTTCTAGTGGTAACGGGTAAAGCTGTTACATGTTAAAACACTCCATGCTCATATAATGGTCAAAGCAGAGAAATTTGGGGAACAAATTACAGCACAAAGGTACCGTATCATATGTGTGCTGTTCTAGGACATTCCTGCCAACCAGATTATTTCTAAAAGGAAAATTCCACTTTAAGAAGAAATATGGAAGATTTCTGAATTAATATTTTCTGTGTTGGGCTGAGAACCAGATCTTAAAATTTGATGTGTGTGCATGTCTAAGTGTAGGACAGAGGAGGGAATCCTGCCTCGTGGAAGCTGATAGCCCCAGAGAGGGGGTGCAGGTCAGTTCCTTGCTCTGAATCTGTGGAGCCCCCAGCTGATGCTCTGGTTGTGGAGCCAGCTTTGCACGTGGATGTTGTGGTAGTTCCTCAACAAGGAAGCTCCAAGAAAGGGAAGAGTGAGGCAAAACTTGGCTTTGTAGGCCATTTGCTGTGTTATATCTCCTAACATGATTTACGGCTGTTGTGGTCCCTCTATCTATATCACTGTGATGAGGAATTGAGTACATTGAAACCTGTAGGTATACATCCACTAATATATGGGAAAAAAGAAAGGGGAAGAGAAAGCTTAGAAAAGAGAAGAAATTGATAAGATCTTAGCTGTCTCATTACCTAAAGCATGCGTACTCTATATTGTGTGTATAAACCTGGTATATACGTCATGGTGGCTAGCTGTTGCCCATGGCCTCCATACACAACCAGAAGAAATGAGCATGGAAGATGGGTATTGGGCATTAGAACTGTCTTAAATGGAGGGGGGGCAAAACACTATAACAGGCTGCTGGGAACTGTGGAGTCTCTTTTGCAGAAGAGGTTAAACTATGAACAGATCAAGGACGTTGTGAATGATTTCCAGAGAGTGGTGAACCTCCTTTCAGCAATGGTCCTCACTAGCTCCTTCTGACTCACTGTTTCTACCTCTTGATTTTTTTTGGGGGGAAAGTCATCATCGCAGCCAGCAAACCACTGAACTACAAAATTCCAGATCAGCCCAGAAAGTAGGGAGAAGATGGTACCAAACAGCGACATGGCTCCTGATGCTGAGCTTGGGGCTGTGCCATGGGGATTAACCAGCGCAGCTCCCTTCCCTGACTTGGGCAGCTCTACATTGCATCCACAGCCCTCAGTGATGTTACACTGCGTGTGGGAGGGGAGGGAAGCAGCAAATATATTTTCTAGGTATGTCCACTGCAAATAAATCATCCTGTATGAATTATGGAGAGAGAAGCGGTACACGGCATGATACCGCTGTTATAAATGCCGGTGTTATTAGTTGTGCTGGGATGCTGGAGGAGACAAATCGGTGTGGACGGAGCATGGATGTGTGGTATGAAGATTAGGCGTGATGGATTAGTGCTGCGTTTCTCCAGGAAACTGCGTGCTGCGTATGGTCAGGCAGCTTCACGGCTTGAGAGGCAGAACACGCTGGCATGGCAGGGGAGATTTGGGGGCATTACATCGGTGGCCATATCAGGATGTGCAGAGACCACGATTCATCACTTGGGTTCCTTATTTCTGATTTCCTGCTGCTTCTGAACAACAAATGGAATTGAAAATGCAAGCCCGTCCGGCAGTGGGACTCTCTGGGGTGGCTGCGAGTAACTGACAGGTATAAATTGTAGCCCCTGCAAGCAGTTAGGAGGCCCGTGGGAATAAGAGATATCATAACATGAAAATGAAGGTCAGCTACAATGCCGTGAACACGGAGTGATTGCCCACTATATTATAGGGTCTTTAGGAACTAGCAGAACTACCCAGCCTTTCGCAGCCATCGCGGAGCAGAGGGCTGCTCGACGATGCTCGTGAGAACCAGGGATGGCTGCAGGATGGGGCAGAGCTGTCAGGCAGCAGGGATTTGCCTTGGGTGTTTTTCACTGTTGTATAACTCCCTGGGATTTAATAAGCACAGAACAGGAGATTCGTAAGGAACTCATGTATCTCCCCTGGCAATAAAATCCAAATGTTTCTGTGATACTTATGTTCAAACTGGGGTGAAAACAAAAATATTGACTTACTTGCAGTGATCCAACACAGCTTATTTCTTATTTTCACTACTAAGTCATTTCACCAAAGTATTTTGGAATAAAAGTATTAAACCAGAAAAAAGCAATAGAACATTTACAAAAATCTCATTGCAAAATTTCTCAACCATAGCTTATTTCTCAACCACAGAAATATACTTTTTTTTTTTATATTTTGTTTTCAAAATTATTTCTGTGTTCAAAGGAGAAAAAGTCACAGCTTTGGGGAGTAGGAGAGTTTACCCCTTTTTCCAAACAGTTCTCAGGTAAAACATTCAGAATTGTGTAAGTGACTTAGGAAAATATGTTTTTCTCTTCGGAAGGGACATGGGTTGTTTGGCAATTACTGCCAGGCACGCACCGGGCAAGGAAGCTGGCTGCAGAGATTCTGAACAAAAGCAAAACTGCACCATGGAGCAAGGTCCGTCAGAGACTTCCCCGCTTGCTGGGACTGGGGATCTAAAATTATCAGCCCGGTTTTGGAGCCAGTCTGTGAACCTTGCTGTGTGCTGGTGGGCTCAAAGACGGGTATGGCAGACAGCATTTGGCTCTGGGCTCTTCCTCGCCCGTCACTACCGACAATTCCCCTAGGCAGAGGGGGGAGGTTTGGGAGATGAGCTGCCCTGAGCCCTCACCTTCTTTTAATGGACTGCTGCTTGCATGCCAACGGGCGGCTTGTGCTCAGGGACAGGTACCTGGAATAATGCAAATTGCTAAAAATGATCTTTAGTTGGAGATGTAATGGACTATGTGGATGGAGTCCAAATGAGGAGATGTAATAGACACTCGGCAGTGAATTATATCCCCAAACCCCAAGCAACTTTTGCAGATCTGTTGCGTAAGGATGTTTTTCGCAGCTGCAGATGAAGAGCATACTGGTAATAGCCGTAGTCTCTGGGAAATTCTGCAGGGATTTTGTGGGCTCTGATCCTTTCTGTACCCTAATTTCCATTCTCTTCACTAGGACCCTAATGTGGGGAGAGTCTGGTTTCGTTTTCAGGCCAAACCATGCAAAAGGCAAATCCTCATCAGCCCCTAGCAGATGTGATGGGCCGATCGTTATTGAAGATGATGTATTTGGGATTTGTAATTAAAATTAAAGCTATTTGCTATAAAACATGTAGAATTTAATTCCTTTCATTAGATATCTTAGGCTAATTGTTGCATCCAGCAGGGAGCAAATGGCATTATAATTGCTTGATATCTCATGCTGGTTTGATTAGAAGACGATAGGAATGGGAAAAAAGAGAGATAACTCCGAGAAGGGCTTTATCTTTCTTTCTTTGATTTCTGCTTGGCGCTAAGCATTTCTAAAATAAAATAGAAAATTTTAAACTGGCTCTCTGTTCCTGTCTCAGTGAGAAGGGTATGGGGTTGAGGAGTGCAAATGCTGTTTTTATTTCGCCCTGGAGAAGTACTGAGAGTTCCAGTTGAGGAATGGTACTGTTTTCTTGCCGAGCTTAGTAAGCATTCACTAGTCATGTAGAGGAGTTCTCATGAGTTTTCTTTCCATCCTTCTGCCAGGGAAACTGAGGCACAGAAAGGTAATATGTTGGATCTGGTGTCATACAGGGTAAAGGAAAAGGACAAAGACCGAGCCCAAAGAGCCTCCTTTTTCTTCTAGGGTATAGAGTTCTGACATGACTGTGGTGAAGTTCAGGAAGGTTATGGAGGTGTAAAATACTAGTGAGTCACAGAGGCTGCCACATTTAGCTCCTTTTAGCTACTAAATTATAGTCCTCATTCTTCCAACACTCACTGGGCAGAAGTCAATTATGGGTGGTGTTTGAGATCAGTAGCTGGGCATGCACATCTGTGTGTGGGAAATCCAGTTTCTGTTGTAGCTCTGAACACGACATGCAGCTTTCTAACAGCTCCCCTCCAATGTCCATACCAGCCTCTGTGCTGGTGGGAACGGCACCAGTTGAGTGCCAATCCCAGGATGGACACAGTCAACCAAGGACGCATTTCTTGGTGGAGGAACAGTGTGGTGCCTTCTCCTTGGACACTTACAGAGATGGGAACAGGACATAGAGAGATTTAACAACAGGCATGAGAACAGCTTGAAAAGTCTGGGGAAAAGGTGGTCTAAAAAGAGAGAGTTCCAGAGTGGGAAACAAGGCAAATCTAAAGAACTCTCAAAAAGCATTTCCGCCTGTGAAATATAGGCTTAGAGGGGGCATGATACACTCAGGATAAATCAGATGGCAAACCTGTCCTAGGGTCCCTGGATGTTTGCACAAGATACAGAGCCACAGCTGGGAGCCCAGTGGGTTATGCTGCAGGCACCCAAGGCGCTGCAGGACAGTGATGGGCGTAAAGGAAAGAAGGGAGGTGAGCAGGCAAACCTGATGGAATTTGACCTTTTAATGGGAATTTGAAGACTGACCACAGAGGGAAACCTTTCTGTGGCGGGGATAAAGGCAGGGAAGCTGCCATTGTCTGTGTTAGAGGAGGACGTGGGAGATGTTACTGTAACCAAATGAAAATAGCAGCCTCTACAGTGAGTCTTCTCTCTTCTTTCGGTCTTTAATAACTGTCAGTACAAAAACTGACACAATGCCATCACCACGGCCTTGGAGAGTCCAGCAGAGTCCGTCACTGCTGTACCACTCCATCTTCATCTGCGTCAAGGCCCATGCAGGAAACTTCAGCCCCCAGCAATGACCCTTCTATTGAGAAGCAGACTGTGCATGGCCCCAGACACAGTGCAAGAGCCAGATCACACCTCAGTCTTTTAAAGATGTTTTTATGGTCCACCCCTGGAGATGTTCAAAACCCACCTGGATGCCATCCTGTGCAACCTGCTCCGGCAGGGGTGTTGGACTAGATGATCTCCAGAGGTCCCTTCCAACCCCCATCATTCTGTGATTCTGTGATATTAAATGTGGTGGCTACTTCTCCTACCCTCCTTTTTATTTTATAAAGGGGTATGCCACTGGGTTTTTCCAGCCCTTCCTACATGGTGACAATCTTATTGGAGTCTTTTTCCATCTGTGCTACCAGCTACGACTGACTTTTGCCAATATAGGTATGTAGACACCTTCTGTGCTTTCTGCTTTTAACTCTAAAATAATCTCCCCTCACCCTGCCCCCTTCCCCATTAAAAAATCTCCTTGTGCATGAAGTCTGTCCACAGTATGTGTGACATTTAAGTTCAAAACCCAAATCTATAGCTAGCTGCTCTGCACCAGGCTATATTAAGCCCATCTAAGAATTTTTCTAGTGGGTAAAAGTGGAAAAAGTCTCTGTGGCTGTTGTACTGTCAGCTTTCCTATCCAATTTAATTAGTTCTGTGGAGCTCCTTGACTAAATTTGCATATAATTTATTCTTCCCTCCCTTTCCTTGTTATATGCGTTAATTATTTTCAGGCGGCACACTGAGGGCTCACAGATGAAGCGCGGATCTGGGCGAACATCTCTGCCTCCGGCAGGCGGTCACCCCAGGGAAGCGCGTCTGTGAATAGGTACGGGGGGGAGAAAATTGCGTGTGATAAATCTGAAGTTAGGCAGACTGAAAGGCGGGACCGGAGCGGTGGGAAACTGCTGGCAGTCTGGGTCTTCTCTAAGTCTGTGAATACAAATACAGAGGTTGATGGAAAGTGGCTTTATGAAACCAGCACCTGCTGGTAGCTTAAGGGTCAATACTCCTTCAGTCCCTTCAGGATTGTGGTTGGGAGCTCACGGGCAAGACTTTAAGAGAAATACAACTGCATGGCTAATTTGAGGTGGGTCTTAGGGGTGCGCTGAGGCACTGGAGCGGCCTGCCCAGGGAGGTGGTTGGGTCACCATCCCTGGAGGTATTTAAGAAATTTGCAGCTGTGGCCCTTCAGGGCATGCTCTAGTGGCTGAGATTGTAGGGGTTTGTTTTGTGTGTATATGGTTGTGATCTCAGAGATCCTTTCCAACCATGACAATTCTCTGATTCTGTGATTGCCTGGGTGCAGGCTGTCACAGGAGGGAGCGGTGCAAGGTACGAGGGCATGCATGGAGGATGTCACTGCTGGAGAGAGCGAGTGGGACGAAATCAGCCACAGGTTGAAGACTGATGCTCCTGTCACAGCTATCGGGGCTGCTGGAGCAATAACACCCCTCCCTCAAAACCCAAGGGCTGTGGTGAAACCTGCAGAAACTGGTTTTGTTTATTTGTTAGATAGAGATACATGAAGTGAAAAGCTGATGGTTTCACACCCGTGTCTAAAATCACTAAGGTCATCAATCAGGACCTGAGTTTCCCAAATAGTTTTCTGCTTCTTTGGAAGGAGAGATAGGGTGCTACTGCCTGGCCCCAGGATGGGACCAGCAGTGACCACAAGCTCCGGCTCCCAGGTCCTCCTGCTGCTCCCTTTGTTGCAAGGAAGCATAAGAAAATAAAATTAAAAAATCTGCTGACGTTCTGACAGCACAGCAGATTTCCTCCTCCCACTTGATTGCAAAAACTAGGTTTACCTCCACCCTTCCCTTTGCATTTATTTGCTTACAGAGACATAGAGGAACTCAGATGAGCATCCTCCTTTTCTCTATGGTGGAGCCGTAGTTTGACAAGACGAGGAAGGGGACTGCTTACGGGTGTGCCGTGCATTCAAATGAAGATAGTGGCAATCTAGTTCTGCATGATAAGCATAGAAAATGGTCATTTAATGCTAGATCATCTCCTGTTGTGCAAGGAAAAATGGTTTTGCATCTCTGTACAACAGAGACAGAACCGCTTTAAACACAGTCCAGTGGTATATTATGCTTTCTCGCTAAGTAATGATATTACTGATAATTAGCAGACTATCCTGTGGCCCGTAGTTACTTCTAAATTTATCAGTGGGGAAACAGTTTGTGGGAGCTATTACATCTTGATTTTGTTATTAATCCATCTGTAGAGATGTGTTCTCCCACCAGGTTAAACATCAGAGATGGGAACTGGCAGAGTGGACAGAGGAAATACTACGTCTGGAAGGTACAGATTGTTGGCAAAATAAACCTCCCCCAGGAAAGTGTTTGGAGAAATGGGAGCAGGAGGACAGAAAAGGGGAAATCTGATTCCAAACATAAAGAGGGAATTTAGTTTAAATACCTCAGTCAATGCAGCAGGGATTTTTAACACAGGACATGAGTAAATTATTCTTTTTTTTTGAGTGCTTTGTTTACTGCATAATTTAAAGGAAGATTTTTGTCGCCCTTTGTTACATAATTGAATTTTTATAGTGCTGTTAATAAAAATATACATCAAATGTGACAATTATTATTCTTCGATGGATTTTTATATTATTTCAGTCTGAGAGAGTTATGAGAAAACATTAAGGATAACTCTAAAGATGTATTCTGAAAGCATTTCTGTGATTTAGTACTTCTTAAAATTAGTGAAATACTTGGATGTCTTCTCTACTTCTATGAAGTAATTCTGGGTTTTCAGAGGGAGTTGATATATATTAACAGTCGTAAAAGAGGGACCAATCCTGCAGTCACTTTCAGGTAAAAATCCCATTTGTTTCCGTGGGAGTTTTGTCAGGGTAAGGGAGACAGCTGCTTCAAGATGCAGAAATGTACGTAAGAAATGTCAGTTCCAGTATGTCATTTATTTGAGTGTTGAAAACAACATTATCCTTTCATGTCCCATACGGTGAGGCAGTAAATCATTTTTAAAAAGGTTTGGAGATAAAGAAAAATACATTTGACCCTTTGTGCTTGGTCCTGGCCCCTTACTTATGTCACTGCCTTTGTTTCTGGGGGACACGCTACAGAACAAAACTGCGGAATTTAGTTGTGTACACGAGTGGAACAACAGTGCAAATCTCTGCAGCTTGTCCTTCCGCCTCATGAGATGTAAACTGACAGAGTTCAGAAAAAAATTTCCTCATCTTTTTTTTTTATTAATAGGGGAAAAAAACCTCAACATTAAACCTCTGTCATTGGATTTATTTGGGGCAGCAGTTTCCAGCCGAAACATTTCTTAAAAGTATATTTATCCTTTGAAGAAGAAATGGTATTATTTCCAGAATGGAGAAAATGATGATTTAAATATGTTTTCTGATAATGGCACCACTTTGTTAATGAACAGTAATTTTCTGGCTACCTCCGGAGGAATTAAACTCATGGATTATATAATACATCTGCGAAAGCTTATCTGATTGCCCAGTAATTGTGACCTCATTGTGGGTTGTGCAATTAAGCATTAAGCTACTATTTGGCACCATGGTTAATTGTGTTTTACTTTTCTGATACGCTTGTTGACAATACGGAACAAAATTACCGATAACAGCGGCGGGGTGGGAGGACCAGCGCTATCGAAGCGCCGTCCCCACGCAGCACTGCAGGTGCCCCCCTCCAGCGGGGAGGGGATAATTAAGCAGGCAAAGAGCTAATGACAGTGGGGAGACTGTCACATCCAGTGTGAAGGCTTTTAGGCCAGGCACCAAAGTCCTTTTGCTTTCAAAGCAACGCGTTGCGCTGCGAGAGGCAGATGGGTTCAACGTGCACGGGAAGAGTTTTGCAGGGCAGATTTGCGGAGATGTCTTTTGGATATTTTCCCTCACCAAGTCTTAGCTCCCCAAATATAAATGGTTGTTTGGGAACGTGCAAAGCAGCATCATTTTAGAAACCTTTTGGGGGAAATTGTGCCTAAAATATAGATGTTAGTCAAGTTGAAGGTGGGTTTTGGAGATGTCGTGAGAGAGACGTGGTCAAGATGAGCAAAAAAGCAACATTTACAGACAAAGATAAATGACTTGCTGCTGGGAAGGGATTTCCACTCTTCTGACTCTCCAACACCAATGTGCCAAAATATTCAGGTGACCAAGAGCCAGAAGATGCTTACCTGGTACCTCAGAGTGAGGGAGGACTTGAGGAATGGTTCATGGGCAGGAATCTTTGTGGTCACAACATTAATTGCAAAGTGGGGATTCACAAGTAGTTCTCTGTAGGACAAATCATTGTAGACACCTTTGTCAACCCAGTGGATTTTCTTATCCTTCTCAACAAGGACTTGTGCTGTTCATTGCTCCCTGCACCAGCAGTGCCCTCCTGCTTGATGCATGACACAACTGAGCCTAAAAGCCAGCTGTGAGCTGCTGAAGAGCCACAGGTCCCCATATGCTAGTGGATAAGAACCAGAATATGAAACAGGTTGGAAAGAAGAAATAAATTTGCCAGTCCTTTCAAGCTGAGAGAAGCAAGAAGCGTAAGCATCCGCTGTGGCTGATTTCAATAATGTAAAATGAGGAAGTATTAAAAGACTTTTTATTGTGGTGCAGTCATCCCTTCTCCATTAAACATTCTTCTTCTTGGACCTCCTCCTCCTTGGACTTTGCCATCTTTTGAGTAGTAGTACATCAACAGCACACCCTTTTCCGTCATGATGTATTGTGCTCGTATATCTTTAGCGTGAGCTTTCTTTCTAATGATCTATTAGCGAAATGCATCATTTGAGTGAGGATGATGATGATGATATACTACTCCATGGGTGATGCCATCCAAAGGAAAGAAAAGGTCAGACAACAAATTCAATAGAGTTATTGGATAAAAGTCAGGCAACACATCATCTCTGAGGCTGCTTTCCTAATGCCAAGGAGGATTGCTGATATAAGCAATGCATTCCGGGGACCATTTCTTTTACGACTGTGCCTGAATTGACCCCTGAACGTCAAGGGAAAGCAGTACTTTGGATCATCTGAATTGAGAGACAATCAAAATATTTTTGTGTTTGAGACTATGCGTATGACAGGTTCAGCATCAAATCCCCAGGGAATATATATCTTCTGTTCTCCTGGCCACACTTCTGTCTTCTGGGTGCACGTTCAAAAACTTCCTACGCGTGTCTCTCTGCCTAGGCTAGTTCTAAATTATATGCATCTTCGTAGAATGTGATCACTTGGTTCACTGCAATCCTGTAAGATAGTAGCAAATACGCTTTTCTGTGAGTTGAAGTTACCAGTGTAGGATTACAGAAGAGCACCTACAAAATTCTTATGTTATCACAATCGTTTCCTTCATCAAGTCTGAAAATATCATTTAAGATCATTCCCTCTGCCTCTTTTCTACATAATTCAAAAACCCAGCTATGTTCAGGCTGAGCAAAAAATGTTCAGTGTATCTTAGAGGAATTTTTTTTTATACACTATGGATTTTTGTCTTCTCTCATGTGTCTTGTTTGCTTTCTTAAAATCCTAGAACTTTGCTGTGGAAGGGCACTGAGAGGCACATAAATAATGTGCAGAGTTGTATCCCAAAATGGCTTAATTGTTTAATGCCTACTGAAATGTAAATGAAGCTTATGAGAGCGCTAAGAGATTCATCTATCTGTCCAAGGTCAATGTATTGAGTAAGGTGCAATTTGCTGTGGGGGAGGGGCCTTCCAATTAATATTCTTGATTTTCAGAAAAAGGCTTCAGGCTGGCCTCTCCTTTCAAGCCCCCCATATTTGCATTTGTCTGATAATGAAGAACAGTTCTGTAGTGCTGAGATGTGACATCTGACTGCGTGATTCTGCCGTTTCACATGTGAGCATGGCACGCGATGCGGCTTCTCAAACAGCAGGAATATGACCTGGCACTGGCTTTGGCAAATTGGAAAGGATGCTTTTGAAGCCAAGGCCACTTCCATGCTATATAGACACTTCAAGATGCTGGGGGTGGGTTGGTGCCAGAGGTTAGCCCCCTCTAATATCCCTTTTTCTGCAGATCGTGGCGTATGCTAGCAGTTGTATCATTGTAAAGGCGGTCAGATATCTCCCAACTGGAATCTGTGTACACTCTATGGAGAACTGTGGAATAAATTCACAGCACAATGCATACGCTTAATCTGTTCCACCAGGATTTTTCTGGTTTTGGGGTGTTTTTTTCCCCCTGTATCATGGACACAAGAGACTGATTATCGCAAGGGAAATTGCACAGTGGGTTTCCCAGAAATCTTCGCATGCCTCAGTGTCTGCCTGCAGTGAGGTCCTTCTTTGTAATGGAGTAAGGACTTGCTTTTGGGGGGAGGGCAGAGGAAGATTCATCCTTCCTTGAGCTGGCTTCCTGAAAAATGCAACCCGTTAATAGCTGGGAGTGACTGTTTTCAGGTCCCCAACACTTGTCTTCTACTCAGAGGTTGCGAACAGAGCACTGAGTGGGAATCATCAGAGGTTTATTATGCTTTAAGGACTAGGAGTGTAAAACAGTAAAATCACAGAAATTTACCATCCACAGAATAATTCCTGAAGAAAAAGCTTAGAAAGTCTTCTGGCACTTCTGCCCAGTTCCATAATCTTCGTGTCACTTTCTTTTGTTTCAAGGAATGTATGCTCAGGAATGCTGCCACTTCTTAATTTGAAGCTGTTTCAATGAGCTTAAATTGCTTCAGTATTGTTAAAGCTTCTCAGCAAGCACAATTTTTCTGTGTTGAGTTAGGGTTTCTAACAAGATAGAAAAAAGAGAAGTCTGAAGGTTTTTAAAAGCATGAGCAAATTTCTAGCAATGACGTGCCAAATGCAGGTTGTAAATTATAAAGTGCCATTTCATGACAATATTTTCAGCTTGATTCTGGTTAAAATTGATTCAGGCTTGATTCTGGTTAAAATGAAACTGAGAACCATTTCAGCATGTAGAAGTGTGTGTCCATGAATCAGAGTTAGTCTTGGGAAGGATGGATCTACATGACTCCAACAGCTAAAGCTATTGTAAATGCTACTGCAAAATAAGTGCTGTGAATGTATGTATGTATGTATATTGAGACAAAAGATCCTGTACTATACACAGACAAGCAAACGCTGTGGTTATCTGTCTGACATGTGGATATATTATCTGTCCGATCTCTGTTTCACTACCTGCTTTTTAGAATAGTTACTGTACAGCTGATAATTTGAAAGATGCCAACCCACATCCCGCTACTATACAGTCACAAAAGTTTCCTAAGAGCAAAAGAGAAGGTCATACTTATTAGAGAAGTCTTCTAGTATGAAGAATTAGTGACACCTCAGTAGAAAATATTTGTAAATATATTTTTGCTTCTCGGGATTGTAAGGCAACGTCAGGCTAACCTGGACAAAACCCAGTTGCCTGATATTTTGTTCATTGCTTCCAAATTGCACCAAATAGAGCTTAATAATCAGTGACAGATCTTTTCCTACCAAGCCAGGTTTTTTCATGTTGGTTCCTTCCTTTACCTTCCCTGTCACGTCTCCAAGCTATTCCTCTAAATCTCTGCTTAGCCTGGACTCCGTTTAACCGTGCCCTGACGCTGCAGCTCTTCACACTGCAGTGCCAGTGTCTCCCCATCCCAGAGCCCGTGAGCTGCAAAATTAGCTCATTGCACCTGCAGCCCGATTTCCCAGTAAGCCAAAAAATTTCTCTTTAAATATAAATAAATAAATAAGTCAATGAAAGAAATGTCATCTTGTCGCTAATGGTATTTGCATCATTTTGCAGCTGTGTTCGTTTTGAAGTGAGCAGTCAGTGATTTTCAAGTTAGCTAGGTGAAGTGGAAAAATAATGATGGATTCGGTAGTCTTTTGTCACTTTGGGGCCTGAATTTTCCTTATGTCTGCGTGAGCGGTGGCTGTGTACTATCCACTGGTGGTGAAAAATAGATTCCAGTGCAGGTCCTGCTGGAAGAAAAAATCTGGGCCATTTAGTTTCTCATCATTTCCCCTCTGTCCCTCATTATAATGACTGTTGATAAATAACTTTGGGAAAAACAGCTTGTGATCTTTTATCACTCAAATGTGCAACAATGAAAATTAAAATGGAGGAGAAACCGATAAAATGCCTCATACCTCATAAACATTATTTACCCGAAACAATGAATAACAGGGAGTAGAAGCAGCTCTTAATGGGAAGGTTTGGAGGTTTGAGACCAATCTTGATTAGGCTTTTTCCCCACAATTTGTTGTGTGGCTTATAACATCTCTTTCTGGACAGAATAATATAGGTCAATAGCTGACAAAAATCTTTAAGAACTGGAATGATTAGCAGCCTGAGCAAGAGCTATTAGCCGACTCACCAATTCGTGCTCTTTCAGAGATGAGCTTGTCTTTGTCCAAGGAGCATAAATCTAAAACTCTGAACTCCACTGTTTGCATAAAATAAATCAATACTCAGCCCTACCAAGGGATGCATTGATTTGGTCAAAAGGAAAGAGGGCCTGGTGGTTGGAAACTACCTTTTAAAATCTTTCTTTCTTCAGGAAATGATGTTTATGATACTGTGAGCGCCTGACTCCCTGATGGACATTTGACTCTGTTACCCAGTTTCAGCCAGATTTAGCCTGTGTGCAGGGTCTTAAAGATGTTTGGTTCTGACAAGTTTTGTGAAAACAAGAAGTTTGGAAGCAAGAGCAAGGATTCCAGGTGCTGCCTGCTTGCACTTCTCCAAAGCTCTTGGGACGTGCCTTCTGACGTGCCCATCCACGGGCAGCTGCTCACAGCCCTTGGTTGACTCTTGAACTCAGTCTGTACCTCAGCCTAAGTTATTATTTTGTGCAATACTGGGCAATAATAAGCAAGACAACCTGACTTCTTGGGACCCCAATATTCCTCTTTGTAATCCATGGGGTAAACTCCTTTTTCCTGGCTTCTCTCACCCATTTTGGCTCCAAACTCTTTGGGAAGAAAATAATGTTTTTTCAAGTTCAGTATTAGGGCCAAGGGACTCTGTCCTGACTGAAGTGCCTGGGTGCCACTGAAATATGGATAACATGTGTTCACATACCTCAGGAATGATCCTGTCTCCTCAGGGCTTTATTTCAACACCTTCTCAAAGCAGAAAGGCAACTCCCCACCTCTTCCCCTGAACGCAGGTAACTGCAGAGTGGTCTGGCAAAAATACAAAATGACATGTTACCATAACTCTCCCCCTTCGCTGTCCCAGCTTTCCCAGCATTTTTACTTTTTAGAATGTAGACAACTTATTTCAACCCCAAGATCTCTCTTGTAAGCAGTGACTTCGCATAAACTCTTTCTTCCTGACAGCCATCAAACCATAAGCTGTTGGAGAGAGGAAAAAAAATACAGAGGAGAGACGAAAATATATAAGACAGTGCAATTACATTTTTAGGGCCATTTAAAGGCATCAGCCAGCAAAGGAAAGGTGTGGGAGAGGTGATGAACTACAGTTTTTCGTGGTTAATAATAGCCACACGCAGTTTCCTTCTGCAAACTTCCTCCTGCGGCTCCTCTCATTTTATGGCATATCAGGCAAAAAGCTTTTGATGTTGTCTTTAACTGCACAGGGGAGGTTTCTCCACTTCCACACTGTTGCATTGAAGGGAGTTGTTGCTCTGGCTGGGCTTGCTGTTTGGAAAGGCAACGGGAAGAGACCCACAAGGGCTCAGATCCACACTAGGCGCACCTAGCTTGCCCCATGTACTGGGGCGGAGGGAGGGAAGACACTCACAATTAGCAATGATCATTATCATTAGGCAAGCAATTCTTAAATATTCCATAAAACGGGGCCTCAGACAGCACAAGCAACAGCAAATATTGTAGTAGATTTATTAGTGGAGCATGAAACATTTATATTTTTCAGATGACAGGGCAGATGATGACTGTGTTATGCTAGCAGGCAGGATGAACCTCATTCGAAAAGTGCCTCGTAGGTGATGGCTAGATATGACAGCAAGATGAATTAAGGTCTTTGAGCATCAAGATGGTGTGATAGACCCTGGGAATTGAAAACTAAACACCAGTGGTATCCTTCAGAAAGCAGCTGTGCTTTCTTTGTGTAAGTCAAGGCACAGCCTCGATAATTGTGGTGCCCCGGTGACATTGGCAGGGATTGAATTTTCCTGTCATCTTTTAGAAGGGCGGTTTACCAGAATAAATGTTTAGTGCTTTGAATTAGAGTTATAGTTAGCAAGGGATTGAGGGAAACTGGTGTTCCCCAGAGATCTGGACTTCGTCAAACAACTTAGTTGAAAGGATTTTAAGCCCATAACAGCTTCCTTTTCTACTTTTTATTAAATGCATTGCTCCTCAAAACTGTAAAAGTGCCGGACTGGGGTGTCTTTGTACAAAAAGCTGATTGAGGAGGACAGCTGAATAAGATCTGACTCAGACTCACAACCCAGGTAGGGCTAATGGAGTAAGTAATTGGACAATATTTAACTTAAACAGTCAAGCTCTTTCGATTTGCTGGTGTTTAATTGCACCCATATCAGTTCGTGAAGGGAAAGGAAAAGGCCATGAAGTAGAATCAAATAGGACTTTCCCTCAGCTATCAGCACCCCAGAGGGAGAGACTGACATATTTATCTTTTCTGCATTTTTATCCTCTTCCAGATTTTGCCATTTTGAGCTGACACTTTTTTTGATATAAGCACGTTTCCAGATGACAGATCTTCCCACCATTCACTCTGTTACCACGTTTAAATACATTTTCTTGAAGCAGCCCAATATGTGAATGAGTTTCACTCCTTTAAAATGTATATGCAGGTGGATCAAAACTGTGCTTGAGATGGCAGGTAGCCTGACTTATATCCTGGGAATGTGTCCCCTGTGAAACTTCATGGTGTACATCAAGATCATCTACCTTTCACGTTGAAAATACTTCGAACTCAGGCACATCTTGACAAATTGTAACGGTCTCCTTCAAACAGAGAAAGGAGGAAGTTGTGCATCGAGGTCTGCTTTGTCTTCTCTTTCTCAAACATGAAAAAAGAAATCTGCAAAAGCCAAAAACTAAAAAGCCCCAGTGCCAAAACCTGATCTCTTCCCAGTTTTTGGGGGTGTTTAACATTGTGCATTGTTATTTTAGTCAATACAGGACTAATTCACGCCAGTGTCTGCGTTTGCTTCCATTTCATTGAAGAATGAATTATTGTTATATACCATAATGAGTCATCTCAATTTTGTCCCACTGTGACACTCATTCATCTGCCCTCTTAAAAGCCACATTCATTCATGTCCAGCACTAAAGGGTTTGTGTCTTCATCTGACCAATGAGCTTCATGATGAATATTTTTGTTGCTGGAGGACTTGAAGATATTATGGGAGGTCTGCAGGGCTTGAGCAAACTGCCTCTCCTTTATCGATACTACACAGTGGCTGTGTTGGCTGCAAGAATGCTGGTAGCCCTTGAGGTTTTGCCTTTTTCTGTTTTCAGGCTGGTTGGATCCAGCTACAAGCAGAGCTGGACTAGTGAGAGAAAAACAATATACGTAAATGGCAAGAAAAATCGGTATTCCAAATTAAGCATGGGACTAAGGCTTGGTCTCAACAAGCCCATGATGAGAAAAAAATCAATCCACCTTTGCAACTGCAAACAGACAATACTTCCCCTCCTTTAAGCAAACCTGGAATTTCTGCCACAGAAGAATAATATTTCTTGGGTTTTATTATAAGCATATTATAGCATCTGTGACCCCATCCTGTTGTTTTAAACCAATGTGGCCTCTACCTACCCTCTGGTCTGGACTGAAAGCATGAGGTTCCCATGCTCTATTTCTTGTCTAACATTTCTAAGTCAAGGTAAGTTTGTAGGGAGAATTTCTTTTAATTAGAACAGCTGGTAGAGTTGGGAGAAAAGTAGTGAACTTCGATGGTCTTCAGTTCTCTCTGGAGTGTCTGGCACTGTGAGTAATGCTTATAGATTTATTTACATGGCTTAATTCATGCTCTTGGACTATGGATATAATCCTAATTTTAGTGATTTTTGTCACTATGATGCAAAATAATTTTATGTGCTTTTGAACTATATTTAAACGGTTGGATGAGAGGGCACTTATGGCTTAAATGGATTTGTTACATCACTTGAATTTGCCAGTGCAGGATGTTCAGTGCAAGCTGAATTGCCTTTTGTGCCTGGCACAATGCATTCCTTTTTTATTCACTCATACCGTGAAATCCAGGACTAGAAGTTACATGTTTGGCAACAAGTAGGTCTCACAGGAGTTTGGATGTCAGAGTAGAATGGGCTTTCATTGCGTAATGAAGAGGAAAAAGGGAATAAAACCCTTAAAAAAGAATTTTACCAAATTCTTCCCATGGACATTGTGTTATTAGAGTAGGTAGTGAGTTAAAACAACATCCAAAATCCCAACAAGCCAGCAAAGATCATAAAACTGCAAGGAGCAGGAAAAATGGCACACAGCACACAAACAATGTAAATTAAGACAAAGAAAATGACTGTAAATGCCAGCAGTCCCTAAAACATTAGGGACTAATTCTAACAAACCATTAGCTGCATGGGGAATTGTCAAACATTATTAAATATAATTTGCTACATCTGTTTTATTATAGAATTCATTTGGCACATATGTTATTTGTGTTGTACACTGCTTGTTGTTTTTTTTTCTTTATATACTGTATTTCCTTTAAGTCTTACCTGACGCCCAAGTGTAGTATAGCAAAAGGATTAGGATTTATTTCACTCCTGCTGTAAGAACTCAATTTGTGTGTTTGCACGCACGCTTAGATGTGAACCCGTTTCCCTCCTGCCTTCACCCTCCTCCCACAAGCAGCTGCACACGGGTGTTTCTGCAGCACAATCAGCTGCCAGCCCCCAGCAAGTGCTCTTTCTGCTGCCTAATGCTGTGAATGCATGTATGGAGGACCTGGTTTTCAGCCTCTGCAGGGATACCGTTACCATCAATATCATTGTGCCATTAATATTTAAATGGAACCATGCTCTGAATTGCATTGGGGTTTTTTAAGCTAATATTCAAGGAGTAGGTGATAGCCTGTAAGCATCGATATCAACCGCATCAGCCAGCCAACGCTGTAATCTTGATCAAAAATAATAATGTCATCCATAACACTGCAGAGATTTATTAGTTGTGACATACCTATACATTAACAAATCACTACATGGCCCTGAATGCCAAGTAAACAGAGCCAGTCTCATAAGGAATACTAAGAACTTTTGGGAACACTATTAAGGGGTGTTTCAGACAGGAAAAATTTGCTCTAAAAATAATACAAATTTGTGTGTTTGTGTGTGTGTGCATGTTTGTGTGTGGGCATGGGTGATGGAGCGCTGTCTGTCAGCTCTTGCTCTTCTACAGCCAGGATAGGGGTATGACTAACACACCAGAATGGCCCCAATAAGTATTTTCTGGTGCAGTTCTGGTTTGGGTCCCACCGTATCTTGAATTTGTTCTCATTTGGTTCCACTTTCCCTTCTACGAAACTGAAGGATAACTCTCATTGAGTTGTTTTGAGAAGATACCAAAGTTAGGGTGACTTCTGAGGTTGATTTGACTCCTTCACAACAAGTGTTTAAAATGTCCATTCCTACGATGGCACTCATTTTGGTAGCTTTTACTGGTTTGATGTACAATGCATAAAGCCAGGAATTTCCTTGTGATGTTAAGTTTTTAACAAAAGCAATTAAAATAATGGAAAATGCAGACATACATTATCCATTCATGCTTAGCTCTTTCTCTATGGTGTTTCCATCTCAGGTGTGCTGGTGGTGGAAATGTCCTCAAGAAAGAAAGGATGAAAGTATCTGGCATCTGAGGATCCCTGTCCCTGAGAGAAAAACTGCTAAATCCAGTCACTTAAAATTCATGAGACAGTCCATAAATATCAGAAGATTAAATTAATAGTAACCTGGAGGGTTTGGGGTTTTATTCAGTCTGCTTCCAGGTTGTCATATCTGCATAGCTCATATTATCAGCATTTTCTTCAAAACAGAAACATTCTAAAATGTCCATAAACATTCGTAACTGTCCAGAACCATTCTCTCCTGAGTTGGTTTCCTAGTGCAGGCAGAGCTTTAGTGTTTAGGGACTTTCTGCTCCTGTTCCCGTGAAAGAAGAACTGATACTGTTGTTATGCCATACCCTGTACCAGAGAGGAAATTAAGATTTTCTAGTCTTGGTCACTCTTTTTCTTCTCTCTCTAATGCTATCTACATTTAATACAATATTTTCTCTTCATCCACACCCCTCATGCACAGCTCTTTTCTCCTGTAGGATTACTTTCCTCGTCCCTTTGGCAGCATTGTCACATTACAGTTCATCTGAATGCCAGCACCAAGATGATTTTCTTATTCTGCTGTTTTACCCTCTCCTGTCTTCACTTTCTATATTTTTCCCAAAATATCCATACACTGGTGTCCTTTTTTGCTCGTAATTGACTCTTGGGTGACCCCAAGACACTGGACTTCATTGCCCACTTGCCAAAGTTTCAAACAAACTTCATACTTTTTTCCTTAAACTTGGGACGTGCTCGCTGTGAGCATCCAATCAGCCTTTATCCCTTTCCTATACCCTCCTTAGATCTGTGTCTGGATGAAGTCATCTTACTCCTAACAGTGTATGACCATGTTGCAGTGATAAAGTAGAACAGCAGCTTTTATCTTTGAACCTTTGCATTTTTACTCACTAAGCCAGTGGCAGGACATGAAAGTCTCAAATTAACAACTACCAGTGGTTGAACAACTGATTTTGTATGGTCTTTAGGGAGGAACAGCCTTTGCTAGACAGTTGTGCAAAGGGTGGGAAAGTAAAAAACTGAGGCTTTTCGGTGAATCTAATTTATCAAAGATTCAAAGGAAGAATGGGCTTTGACTGATTTCATACTTGGGACAGAAGAAGAAACAATTCTTATTTGTTAGAATGTCCTGTTTTGACTTTTAAGGTATTGTAAAAAGTTTTATTAATAGTAAAATGCTTAGATATGAGTGACACATACCAAGAGCACAGAGAGGTGGTGGAGTCTCCGTCTCTGGAGATGTTCAAAACCCGCCTGGACACGTTCCTGTGCAACCTGCTCTGGGTAGACCTCCTCTGAAAGGGCTGATCTCCAGGGTCCCTTCCAATCCCATATGATTCTGTGAGTTAAGATGCAAGTAAGGAAACCAGGATCTGGCTTTTTCTGACCACTTTCTCAATATTACCGGCTCATCTTTGCTTTCCCTCCTAACCAACTTCAGGCCAAAGAAAGCCTTTGTACTTCACTTTCCCCCCTGAACTCTGTGTAAGGCCGTGAAAGCTGGACATGAGGTCTCTTTTGAATTAGAAGAGGGTGCTCAGATGTGGTGGCATATAATCATATATGTCCTTCTATGCCAGGCTTTTGCATATTGCTTCCGAGCGCTGCTTGCTCTGCTGGCAGGGCAAGATTAAATACAGAGTGATATCCCCCACGTGGCAGCATCTATGACCAGACCATCAAATCAGTCAGTGACATACCACCCCTGGAAAAGTCATCAATCTGTCTCCATAGTGACACATCTCCTGCCGAGAGTCTTCTGGGCAAGGCACAGGCAAGAAGCAAAGTTACAAAAGGTGTTTTTTTTATGCTGCAGATGCTGTTTGTATTTGCTTTTCATGCTCTTTTTTTGTTTTAGTTTGAGGTGGGTGTTTTTTTTTTCAAATGTGTCTAGCTGCCATATATGCTTAGGCTATTTTTTTCCCCTTTTGTGCCCAAGTTTCTCTCTTCTAAAATATATCTATGATGATGGGTAGGGCAATTTTTTAAAGCCTGGATCCAAGGTAGAGATAATGGTTCCTACACATTTCTATAGTGTGATCACTTAATGAAGCCCCCCCCCCAGCCTCAAACTCCCAGGTCGTCTATGTGTGTCTAGGGTTGAAATCCAGATCTGATTTCTCTGCTCTGAATTCATCTCTAATAATTAACAAACCTTCACTGGATTCATAAACATGCCAGTGCAAGAATCTCACGCTCATCTTATGTATTTTCAGTCCTGTCTATATTAGCACGTAACTTAAAAAACAAAAAATATCTGGTGTTACTTATTGTAGTATTTGGGAGTTCTGAAAAATTGCCTGCCACTAGAGGTTATTCAAATTCTGGTCTTGATGTATTAGCCTAGACAGTTTTAAAGCCATATCTACAGCAAGTAGTTAGCCATACTGCTGAACAGACATTTTTTTAAATGAACTACAAAGAATAGCCTATTGTGGTTAGCTTATTTTATTTACAGCATTTCACATGGTGTGAACATTAAAAATTTACAGAGTAATATTGATTTGCAGCTCCGTCAAACCATTTCTACCCAAATTACAGAATCAAACTGTTTGAGGAAAGGTGCCTTATCCCAATGATTATTTGTGCTGCTCCGAAGGCTGCTCTCTGCGAGGCAGCCATAAATTCACCTCCTGGCAGAAAGTTAAAGAGGAGGTTCAGAAAGTAAATAATTGCCAGGAAGCATCAGGAAAGTAGTCTTGGTAGTGCGTGCGGTGCACGAGAGCTGGAGGAGACTGGTGTGTCTGATAAGGGTTTAATAAATGCGTTTTCGGGGGCTGAGAGGCGGTGGGTCCCGCCGCCGGCCGGGACGCAGGGTGGCACTGTTGTCAGCCACTTGGCTGGCTCCAGAGCTTCGCCCCTTTTCAGCTGGTGAGAAAGATTTTTTGTCATTTCTGTCACTCCCCAGATTAAAAAAGCTAAAAAATTTGCATAGACCAGAAAACCAGATGAAATTGGGTAACGGCACATGGCTTTGCAGGGATACTTCTGCCTGACAAGTGAGATGCAAAAGGGAAAAAGGGGAAAATAAAAAAAAAACTAAAAATCCGTAAAGCCACAGAAGTCCAAGTAACCTTTTTTTTTTTAAAAAAAAAACCAAAACAAAAAAACCAACATCAACCCACAAATGCCAAAAAGTGTGTGCTGGAAATAAAGATGCCCTTCTCAACCCCATTAATGGGAACTTAATTAAGCGTAAAATTTGTGAAAGACATTGGAAACGTGATCTTTTTCCCATTAGGAAGAAACTGGGCTAGCTTCAAGTCTGTGGGAGAGCTGGGTGAGATTCATATGTAAAAAGATACATCTCCATCAGAAAAGATATATTTGAAACATCTGGTAAAGTTCTTTGGCCAGAGATGTGGACATCTTGAAAAATATATATAGGATCCTTTTGGTCCCCTCTGTACTACACACGTGGAATTAAACTGTATTTCATGCAGATGTTATAAACTAGATTATTCGGCTTTCGGTCTCTCTGCTCACAATTTCTGCTCACACTGTGGAACTAAACTGCCAGAATTTCAAAAGAAATTGCAGTGGTAGGATGACCAGGCTTCACTTGTCAAGACAAAGGAGATGAAAATCCAGGTATTTTGGAAGCACTAACCAAATTCAGCTGCTTTCAGACTTTTTTTTTACACTGCTATAGCCCAAACAAATCTAAAGTAAAACTTTAAGATTTGCACCAGTGCACGTTACATCAGGATCAAATTAATCTTGAATCTCATTTAGCTCACTGCTCATATTAACTCACCAGCACAGTAGGGGTCAGAATCACAGTTAATTCATTTGAAAGCATCCAGAGTGGAGGGGGAGAAATAAAGACAGGTTTTGGTAGCTCAGTCTAATACTTATGAAAATAGCACATCAAAAGAAGATCTGGAAAGAGCAGGTGAAACTTCGCTTGAAGTTTGTGGGTCAAATTCAGAAAAGACCTGTCTGATGGTGCGTGTTACACAGCAGCTGTGAGGAGGTGAAAAGAGATTTCTGAGTAGTTTGCAGTAACATGAATGCATAGATTTTTCACTGGAAGGGCAAGTAGCAACAAGAACAGACAAAGGCGGCCGCTGATCTCCCCGCCACCACCTCTCACTTGCGTGGGTTGGCTCTGGGGGTCTGCCGTTGCCCCGTGGGGTACATATCACAGAGGGTTTAGCTGCTGGGGTCTGTAGAAGAGGCAACAGGTGGGAGATAAAGTTAGGGCTGCTTTACAGTAGTCTGTTATCAGTCTGTTTAGAGGCCTTTGTCCAGTGTCTAAATTACTCAGTGTGTTACTCAGCAGCTTATGGTCAGAGCTGAAGATGCTCTCCACGTAAATGTAGGTGATTGAGTCCATCAGTATAATCCATTACCTTCCCCAGCCTAATCTTTTAAGTCTCTGGTAAATTTTTTTTCATTGGTGAAGTTACTTCAGCACCTGCAGTTTTGCTCTAGGGGATATATAAGGAAGGAAAATTGTCTCTGTGAACACAGAATTGCTTTGGTCCATATAATGGGGCATCCCAGGAAGGATTTATGATTTGTAATGGTCTTATAAATGATAGTGTGATAAAAGCAACATAAGATTTGAAACAACATAAGTGTTTTAAGGAGAGATCTGAGTGACAGGAAATAGTGAAAATACCTTCCTTCCCTCTGCTGGCATTTCAGCGTGTCCATTGAATCAAAAAACCTTTGCATTGCGGAGAAGAGGGGAAGGGAAGGGAAGGGAAGGGAAGGGAAGGGACGGGAAGGGAAAGGGAAGGAAA
>JAOXJK010000040.1:13334048-13357292 GCA_025774025.1 Xenus cinereus | reverse complement strand
GGGAAGGGAAGGGAAGGGAAGGGAAGGGAAGGGAAGGGAAGGGAAAGGGAAGGAAAAGAAAGAGTAAAAAGTCAGTCATAATCTAGTTATACTGTTGTTGAAATTAATGGCAAAGATCCTGTTCATCTTTATCAGGCAGAACTGGCCCTCCCAGGAAGACTATGCTACGGGCCTGGACCTTGCCTGCAATCCCACTTCCAAAGGGGTAAAGTGGGAGTGCTTAATTCAGACACAGGTCATGTCACTGGGAAGCTTGCACAGGAGGGATTTGCATCTCTTCCTGATTCTAATTCTGCATCTTTTACAAAGATCTGTCTTAATGGTACAGTCCTGTGCTACCTTGTCATATAAACCACTAAAGAAGGGAGGGGGAGGAAGGCAATTCATTCTACAGAAGTAGGTCCACTAGAGAGGTATTTAGGTTTTATAAATAGGTCTATAAATAATACATTTCTATTTCTGCTGGTTTTATTGCTATTGATATGCAATATAGTCCTCTGGGCTTAAATCTGCAGATATTTTTATTACTTGAGGTCATTGCCATGTTGCATTGTACAAATAGCACACTGCATTCACCTCAGCATATGTTTATTTTCACATGCCTCAGTGGCTGTCTTGAAAAGGCGATGTATCGGGTGTTATCCATCTCTTCTACCTGTCCTTAGATTTTGCTAAGTGCATATTTTTATGGATCAGTTGAAAAGCCCCAATCACTCTGTAATTTAAGATTTTATGCCTGAATGCTGGATGTCGTCCTAATAAGTGTGGTGGTGTATGCCTGTGTGTGAGGAAGTATAAAAGAAAAAAATGCTTTGTTTCTCTGATGGGCTTCTGTGACTATTTCATGACACTGTCTGCACCTTTGCTAATTGAATAAGGATTATTTTGGCACGAGGAAAGCCATAGCAGCTGAATAAGATTCAGTCAGTGCAATTAAAGTATTAATGTAAATTGCTGTTAAAGAGACAATAGATTTTTCCCAACGTACATAGAAAGAAGAGAGGGAGGTGGGAGGTGGTCAGCTCCCGGGCTATATTCTCTTCCAGCTTACAGTGTGGATTACTGCCAGGATGAAACAATTCCCTCTTTGAAAGTTGGTTTAATTGTGCTATTATATGTCAAGTCACCAAACAAGACCTGAGACTGCTCTCCTGCTGCTGCTACCCAACAAAAAATTACCACCTCCATCAAGATACTTGTGTGTTGGTTTCTGAACTTTGCCACCTGCAGGCTCGTATATGCATGGAGAGCCAAGCTGTAAAATCCCACTGAAGATGCAGTGCTTGGGTGTTCGTGGTGCAGTAAAATCACACAGGCACCTCTGTGCTCCCCCCAGCCGCTGAGGTTGAGCCGGACTGGAGCCAGCATGAAAATCTGCCCACCAGATGCTCCAAGCTATCGTGACATTGTAGAACCAAAAATCAGGCTGTGGTTGAACCCGGCTCTTCCAAAGCCATCCAGCGCCCGTGCCCGGAGATGGAAGCCAAAGAGATGTGCCAGTGAAAGCCATAAAGCACTGAGGCTGCACTGTCATTTCCAAGCGGTGTCTAAGGAAATGAAAAGCTCTTCCCTTTTCCTTTGTCATCACCTCTGTCACATCATCCCGCAGAGATCAGCCCCTCGCTCACAGAAAAGCTTTCTCCTAAAATATATTAACCTTAGCTCTCTTTCGTGTCACTACTCTAATTGAGACTTAATGTATTTACCTCTGCTTTTTCCACCCTCCCTCCCACTCCCCTTTTATTGGTACCATGTTGTATTAGCATCCGTAAGCATATGCCCTTTCCCGCATGTGTCAGATGGGCAGAGTCCTGTCAGTAAGACCTATCATTTATCCAGCGGTGTTCTGGATCATTAGCACAGTGTTGCAGTTTCACCCTCCAACCTGGTGCTTTCCCTTAAGTAGATTTCACTACATAAGTCTCATTTTCAAAACGATGGCTTAAGTGCACGTGTTAATTGCAAGATTTAATTACACGGCGGCGAAGTTGTGAAATTTTCCTCCTAATTAACAAGGGAAAACTTGGCGCAGGAGAAAGGGTATAATGGGGAAAAACCTTTTGCATTTCATCATTAAGAATTCTCGCACATGGTGCGTGCCCTGGCTCATTGACTCCCCTGAGTGAGGACGGATTGGGTGGAGGTGAAGGCCAAGAGGTCCACAGGCAGAGATCCGCAAGGAAAACGCTGGTGAAGGAGCTGGAGGGGAGCAGAGCACCAGCATCACAAGAGAAATATCCAGAGAGTTTCAGGGAGCTTCTTTCCACAGACACGTTGACCTGCAGCAAGCGGGATGAGCCCAAATCAATTTTATACTGAGATTTCTTTCCAAATTGGTATCTAGAGATTTGATTCAGATTCATATCCAGTCTCCAGGAGCTACATCCCAGCATTAGATGGGAATTAGAGACTCAGACAAAAAAATGCTGCTTCCACTAGATGAGAATCTGTTTTTATTTCAGCAGATCTGCCTGCCTCCTAATGTGCCTTTTGAAGGTGGGACACCTGTTTTTTCTCATCTTGGGTTTTTCTTTTTCTTTTTTTTTTCTCCCTCTTCTTTTTCTTTTCTTGTTCCAGTAGCCAGCTCAAATATTTAGCCTTTCTGTTAACTCTCCTCTCTCTTTCCTTTCCCCAGGACAGACCTCAGAGAAGCTGTGCTGGCTGGGAGTGTGAACAGAGCCAATGTCAGTACTAGGGAATTGGAAATGAAAGAAGATTAGAAAATTAATGTCTTCTTTTGGGTAAGGTTCTCTCACAAATCCGTCCTAATTGAGCTGAAGGGGTACAAAGGGCACAGCTCACATCACGACTGCATCGCCCCTCTGCCTATAGCTTGTTCTTTTTTCCTTTAGCCTTTGTCATCACCTCACATCCTATTTTTATTTTACCTTAGTGCCTCTGGTGCTAAATGGCTGATAGTCTCAGGCTTTTGAAGCACTCTGCTCTTCCTTGGCTCCTTGTGACCAGTTCACTCCTCCCAGGGCTCCCATTTCCCCCTCTTTAGGGAAAGAGTCTCCCGAGTCCTGGGCAATCACCTTTCAGGGTAGGAAAGGCAGCACTGGGAATCCCTGGGAGACTGGATAGCAGGAGGGTCATGGCAACAAGCTACTGCTCTTTCTTCTGCAGGAGCTGCATGGTGCAATTAACCTTGTGTAATTTTGGAGAGCCCATGCCAGTAGACATTGCAGTGTTTCAGGATTTCCAGATAACTATTTTGTATGCAATTGAAAAGTTGCATTTCTAGAAAATAAAAATATTTTATTCTTCTTTTACATTTCTTTTAAATCAGTTACCGCATTGTAATTTATAGTACAACAGCCCTTCTAAAATAAGTATTTGAATTTTTGATTTTGACCTTATCAAAAAAGTTTTGGTTTGTGGGCTATTTCCAAGTGAATTTTTGTGGAAATCAACACAATCCCATGGACAGTCCTGAGACTGGCAATGTATTTTTTTCATTCATCAAGCAGTCACCTTCCCTGACATTAGAATTTCACATGCTTGTTCTTTAAGGCCCACTGCACAGACACACGGTTCTGTACTATCAGACTTCAGGTAATGAATAATCATATTCACGGATCAACCTAATTAGATAGCAGAGAGCATTACCTACAACAGTGTGGAAAAGTGTATATATTCACAGCTAGACAACTGTTCATTAGGGGCCTGACCTTGCAGCCATTATTCATGTTGAGTGGTACTCACTTATGGGAGATACCCCTATTGTCTTCAGCATGCATATTGCTACGTAAAATATCATCTGCCAATGTTATGACTTCCTTAACATCCCAATATTTTCTACCTACAATGACACCTGCTGTAAATTATGCAAGCAAATTTTGTAAGAGAAGGCGGCACTGGCGGGGCCGCTGCGCATTTCAACACATCTGTAGGAAAAATCCCTGCCGGCACATCAAGCAGGTTACCACCCTAGAGCTGAGATAATCCCAACTGGCCTTCAGCATGCTCCTAGTCTGTCGCTGCGTGATTTAAACTCTGTTTGCTTAACCCTCCTGAGGAAACCTGCCCGACTTTGTGCTTCAGAGCAGCAGAAGGGAATGGTCAGCAGACCACACTCCCGCTGACGGGGCAGTTACCAGCAGCTGGGGGTCTGTTAAGGTATTAAAATGCACTAATGCAATTGCAAGCAGTTGTTTCACCACTCCCTCAGGGACGAATGGATTTGAATTGCAGATTCTTGTTTTCCTTCTCCGGGGCTCTCTGCGTTTTTTTCCCGTCCGTTTTCCGACCTCTTAGCCAGCAGCTCTCTGACCTAGCCTTGCCAGTCTGAGCGCCACGTGTGCCCCACACACTGCCTGCCTGCCCCACAACACTGCCTACATACAAACTTCTGGCAATGGATGGCTGGGGGCAAACTGATGCTGCCAGGCTGGTTCGTACACCCATTTAGAATCATAGAATCATAGAATTTCCCAGGTTGGAAGGGACCTTTCAGATCATCTAGTCCAACCATCAACCTAACTCTGACAAAATCCATCACTAAGCCACATCTCTAAGCACTATGTCAACCCACCTATTAAATACCTCCAGGGATGGTGCCTCAACCACTTCCCTGGCCAGCCCATTCCAATGCTTAATAACCCTTTCGGTGTAAAAGTTTTTCCTAATATGTAATCTGAACCTCCTAACCTCCTCTGGTACAACTTGAGGCCATTTCATCTTGTCCTATTGCCTGTTACTTGGGAGAAGAGACCAACCCTGACCTCTCTACAACCTCCTTTCAGGAGCTGTAGAGAGTGATAAGCCTCCCTTTTTCCAGGCTGAACAATCCCAGTTCCCTCAGCCTCTCCTCATAAGACTTGTTCTCCAGACCCCTCACCAGCTTCACTGCCCTTCTCTGGACACACTCATGTCAGTGTCTTTTCTGAAGTGAGGGGCTCAAAACTGGACACAGCACTCAAGGTGGGGCCTCACCAGTGCCCAGTACAGAGGGACAACCACCTCCCTAATCCTGCTGGCCACACTATTCCTGATACAGGCCAGGATGCTGTTCGCCTTCTTGGCCACCTGGGCACACTGCTGGCTCCTATTCAGACAGCTGTTGGCCAACAACACCCCCAGGTCCTTTTCTGCTGGGCAGCTCTCCAGCCACTCTTCCCCATTTCCCTTGGGAATGGACAGGGAACAGGCTGCATTATTTGGTCAGCTCTCTGTGGTCAGCTACTCCTCCTTTGCAGTAGAGAATAAGCAGAAACTATGAGTCATCAGGTACCCATGTAATGGTTTATCACATTATCTTTTATTTCCCAGCAAAACTATTCAACGTTGGAAGAGCGTCTGGAGACCATGCCCAGGTGAGGGCTCAGTCTAACATGGAAGAAGTTGTATTTCAGGAACAGATCATCCACCTGAAGGCTTGGGATACTCAGGTTTTCTCCTTGTTTTGCTGCACACTGCCTGCAGGACCTGAAGTAAATAATTTATCTCCTGTCCCCACCCCAGCCCCGTGTGACATGCTGGAGACCCGTAAACCCTGAGAGAATATTTGCTGCCCTGTGTCTGCTATGACTTGCCCGTTTAAGAAAAGTTTTTCAGCGGCAAGGCTATTTTCCAGTGCTGTACCGCTTTGTAAGAAAGGGAATAATTCCCTGCTCAGCTGGGCTAGGCAGTGAGAAATGGGTGATCTTTTCATTGCAACAGGGTAAAACCCATCTGCCCGTGCTAACTCTTGATTGCCACACTTCTTCCCACCCCACTCCTGCATCCAGTGCTGGCACAGCCAGACACCCCCCTTGCCTTGCTCTGCGAGTGCTGCTGTAGCACAGACAATAATAACAAGGCAGTCCCTGTATTTGTTTAATGCTTCGCCGTCTGACAGCTTTTCGATATAGGTAAGCTTCATGGAAGAAGGGGAGGTAATGAGCTTGTGTATTGGCTTAATATATCAGGCAACAACATTCGTACGTACAAGGCACCTTCTAACTACTGTGAGTGGTTTGTGAGCAGCAAAGATGCTATCTGCCGCCAGGAAAGGAGGCTCTTTTTAATATGTCAGGCATGTGTTGCTGTCGGGTTTTGTCAAAGAAAGGATGGCTTATCTTATCTTGTGATCGGGCAGCTCTGAAAACAGCCATGGACACGGTGTGGTGACACGGGGTGGTGAGCTCCAGAAACAGCCTTTACAGGTAGAGTGGATGTAAGGATTTTGTGCCAGCAGATCCTCTTCCCTCTCCTCTCTCTCCAGTGAGGAGCTGCCCTGGCAAATAGGTTAAAGCTGTTTCTTCTTCAGCTCTATGGGGAGGCACAGGATTTAGCACACAGCTGTTGACTGCATGTAGGGTGAGCGAGGTACCAGCTCCCATGCCCCTGTGAAGCTCTCACTAGCCTCACTGGTATGGTTGATGTTTCTGTTGTATCTGATGAGACTAAGAGCAGAAATACATTCCCACAGACCAGGAGTTATATGGACAGGGATCTGTGCTCAGACAGGCACTTCCAATCCAATCAACATCCCTGTTATTGCTGGAAGCTTGACTATTAATTATTCCTCCTTGCTTTTGCCAATAACAGTCCATGTACACTGTACACATACAGGATTCTTACTCTGTTTCATGAGAAATCAGGCAAAACCTTTGTGTCTGATGATGGTAGAAGACGATCTGACTATACTAGAAGTGGTCAGGAGATCAATAAATTAGAATCATACAGAATCATAGAATCATACAATGGTTTGGGTTGGAAGGGACTTCAAAGATCATCTTGTTCCAACACCCCTGCCACAGGCAGTGACACCACTCACTAAACATACATGGCCTGGTTGAACTTCACGAGGTTTGCATGGGCCCACCTCTCAAGCATGTCCAGGTCTCTCTGGATGCCATCCCTTCCCTCCAGCGTGTCAACTTCAGCAAACTTGCCGAGGATGCACTCAATCCCACTGTCCACGCTATGGGCAAAGACGTTAAACAGCTCTGGTCCCAGTACTGGCCCCTGAGGAATGCCGTACTGATACTCTGTTAAAATGAATCTGGTCTGGATGGGTCAGGCATCTGTTCAGAATTTCACTGAGGCAGTGGAAATCTGCGTTTGATTTGAGACGATTGGGCAGTCAAGATGCAGCTGATCCTGGCCAGGATCTTACTGTTGTCCCAGTCTCTTGAGTTAAGCTGATCTTCAGTAATGTGATACTCTCAGTGTCTTCTCTCTTCTAATCTTTAACTCTTTTGCAGGATTTCTCCTTCTCTCCATTACACAGGAGCGCCAGGTCTGTCTGAACCCACACGGCTCCCAGGGCAAGACCAGCAGTGCCCCATCCCCAGCCAGTTGCCCCTCTCCACTTGCTGTGCCCGTCACTGGGGCTAAGCTCTTAACATCTCTCAGATGCTCCTTTCTCACATTGAGAGGGAGACAGAAAATTATCTCAGCCCCTTGCGTCTGAGAAGGGTCTCTCTGCCAGGGTTGTGATTTTCCTGATTCCTTTTCCATAGCGCTGGCAATGATACAAAAGCAAAAAAACAAACCCCACAGGAAAGCTCCTACTCCAAAAAGAGCTGTTGCTGTACGGCAGTCCTGTGATGACTTATTGCCAACAGACATGTGAGTTTACTATAGATCTACTTTAGGTCATAAGTGCAAAAACATATCTTGTTAATATTTAAAGATGCTTAGCACAAAAGCATGCATAATTAAACAGTGCATCAGAGCTGATAATTCCAAATAATTTGTCTTCTGAAAAGGGATTTTTGTAATTTGTTAAACTGGTTTGAAATATGCAGCTTAGCAGCAGGAGTATGTTTACATTACGAAATGAATTATTTTAAAGGTTGGGCTGTGTCCATCCTTTCTGAGAAGAAAAAGGGACATGGCATGAGGGAGGGTTTTTAAAAATGCACATAGGTGTGGATTCAGCATTGCACAACGGTCTGTGTCCATCTGAGATATATCCCTCATTTTTAAAAGAAAAAATATATTCCTGCCAGGTGTAGCATTGCTTTCCCTCCCAGGATTTTTTCACATTCCATGAGGAGCTCATTGATATTAACCATGTCTTTCTCTAGATAACTCAATGGCAAAGGTACGCCTGTAATAAGAATGATCTATTAGTTAGTAAAACAAGTGACATATGAGACAAATATGAACAAATTAATGGTGTCAGGTACAAGATACAATATACCGTGAGCTTTTCATTACATCCAAAAGGCTATCTGAGCACATTTTCTGCCTGGATGCTAAAAATCTATGAGGAAAGAAAATGTGCTTATGATCCATTGCAAATCACGCTTTTCAGAAGTGCCAAAGTACAAATTGATGTGTGACCACAGCTATTCTTTAATTTAATGTAAGATCAAAAATTAAATGGCAAATGTTCAGGGCACACTCAGATCATTGATCACACAGGAGAGTTATTTACAAGGCAAATCGAAAAAACTTATTTTACAGACCTCACTGAAGGTATTTCTAGAAGTTACTGAAGTTGTCAGGGTCTTGTTTACCTGTGACAGGGCTGGGAGAGCAAATCTCAGCAGGCACAGCTCTGCCGCGGTGAAGCTGTATTGGCTGTTATTAACTCAGAACCTGGAGCTTTTGGCTTAAGTCCCTACCACAGATGTATTTTCTATTTAGAGGAGTTGGAAGGGGGTCGGGAGGTGCATTGGAAACTGTCACTTATTAAAGTCCTACTTAGTGCTGTGTTTTATGTAACAGCCCGGCACTCCATTGCAAATAGGAGTACAAATTAAAGACTGTGTGTCTGTGTGTGCCAGATCCTGCTCTGAAGTGGCCCACACTAGTAGTGGAGGGAGGGAGAGAGAAAGGAGACAGTGCGACTTTACTCTCACAGCTGGAGAATGAAGCCCAGAGAGGTGTATTAAGGTATGTCCTGGATGTTGTGGCATCCAGAGTGGATTGACGATGGATGCAGGTATCTAAATTCAGTTGATCACAAGTGAGTACCTGTCAGGGCTGCGGTTCCCTGATTTAGGAGGTAGTCAGGAGAGATGAGCAGCCACATCGCAGCTGCCTGCGAGGGCTGACTGGGCTTACGCCTGACTCTCCTCTGGTTGTGTTGGGAGCCCTCAGTATGAAGGCAATCCAAATAGCTCATCATTTTCTTGAACTTCAACATCCCAGTTATCTGTCTGAATATAGCCAGAGAGACGTTAAGGACAGCTCACGAAATATATTTATTTAAATAACTAGTACTTGCATGCATAATTTTTTAAAATAAATAAATAAATAAGGAGAGAATTTGTCTATGTCTGACTTGGCTCCTTCGGCACCAGAAGAGCAGATGAACTGTGCTGAGGCCCCTGTATCTGTGCTATATTTGGTTTGGGGCTTTTACTAGATTTCATCTGGTCCCGAAGGCTGAACATCCTCACCAGACCTGTGATTCAAGGTTGTCCAAAGGACTACGTGCTGGTGCAAGCCAAGATGTCCCCATTATGGAGTGCATGGGTAGCGTATGCAGAAGGCAGTTTTTCTCCAGGACAATCAAAACTGCTCTGTGAACTGAAGCAGCCTGGAGTCAGCGGGATGAAACAGAGGATTCACTTCGAGACAGCAGCATTTCTCAGAGCCCACACTGACACAGACACACCCTGGTGACTAACCTTCAGCATCTGGGCACTCTTTCAGTGCCCAGTCTGGCCCAAAGCATGACAGCATCTTAGGATATCTGAAGTGGTGTTAGACGTTCACGTTTAGGGAACTGTCTCCCCATGCTACCCAGGTATTTCTAATTAATGTTCAGAAGCTTAGAAGTACACACATGTATTTACATGTCCTAATCCAAAAATGAATCTCAGATATATCACTGTTCTTTGGTTTTGCCTACTTCCATCCCACCTTGGAAGGATCTCTCTTGCTCAGCCTTCCCCCTAAAGCTGTTTCCTCAGGCCTGCAATGGATAGAAAGGCAAGGCAGAAAACTGAGGTTATGGACTGATGACAATTTATGACGATTCACGTTTTTTTTAGCTTCTTGTCCCTGGCTGGAGGGCTGAGGCAGGGGGAGGAGAGCATATGGGCACTGTGAGGCCACTGCTGTGCTAAAGCACTCCAGGTTTGCTTAAATCAGTCGAGGGATTAGCAGTTCATGCCCAGAATTACAGTATCTCTGGTGAGAGGAGGATAATTGATTGAAACATGCCAATTTTCAAGGAATTGTCTTAACATATCTCTAAGTGATGCAGTTGAGTGTTTTCTCGCTTCTGCATTTGCAGCTGCCTCTTGGTTCCTCTTCTCCACCCATCTCACGGGAGCTGAGGGTGAGCATGGACCAGCTGAACCCTTCTGGCAGCGTTTCCTCCTGGTTGCCTTCCTTCGTGTTTGCCTTGGCAATGGGACTGAGGGTCTTGTCCTGTGGGTAACCAAGCACTTGCTTGGCGCTGAAGAGAGCCAGCGCTGTGCAAGCACATGGGCAGTTATGACACCAGCTGTGAAAAATCACTGTCTAACTAATGCTAGAAATAGTTAAACTTCCCCTCTCACCAGCCTCTCGGCTCTTAGAAAGTCACTGAATCACACTGTCCAAGGCCAGAAGGAGCCGTTTCACCACCCACTGTGACCTGCTGAGCTTTGCAGGCCATCTGTTTCTGCTCAGTTAACCCTGCACTGACCCAGCTAAACTGTGTGTGGCTCCATCGTGTCTCCCTGCACCCAGCCATGACCCGAAGGGCAGGCTGAGCCGGTGCAGACATCCCACTGGTCCTCCTGAGGAATGCCCCACCTTCCCCGTGGTGATGTGCCTGGGTCTCCATGGGTTTTATCCATCATTAACCCCTGCAAAGCCGAGCTGGCCGAGCAGAGGCTTTGTCATGGGTCAATGCCTTATTGGCCAGCTTCTCCGAGAAACAGAAGTGTGCAGAAAGGATGGATAAAACAACATCCGGGAGAGGAGTATTTTCATACCTACTATGTATCTTCTAACCTAGATGGTGCTTTCAGCCTGCTGCCAAAATCTACTTAACACTGTACACTAAAGTTCAGCTCCCAGACTGCAAAAAGTCTCACTCTGGGCTGCTATTACCATCTCCTCCCCAGTGAAATGTTCTGCGTGATTTAGTTAGCAAAGCACTGAGAAAGAATGCTACAGGTTGGGACGAGCTTTATTCCAGAGTTTACCTATCTAAAATGATTAATGCATGCTTAATAACTTCAAAGATTTCCCATCTCTTCAGAAGGAGGGGGTTTCTTCAAAGCTTTCAGACGGAGAGTCTCCCTTTCGAATTGATGAAGGCATGGTCCCAGTGGAGATTTTACATTGCTAGTATGTACCCCTTCAAAGATTTCATTGTTGGCATGCTGCATTTGAAGATTTCCTGCCCTCTGTTACCCATTCATTTCATTTTTCAAAAAAAGAAAAAGAAAAAGAACAAGAAAACCATATCATTAGGGCCTTCTTCAAAGCAATTTCATGTCACACCCCTGAACCCTGGAGAGGAAGAGTATACACCAAATTTAGGGGTTTGCTGTAGTGTAATTAGCATCTCTGAGGAAAAGAACTGCCCTTTCCTAGAATATGGTTTTTTTCCTTACTGGGAACCGCCTTTGATGTGCTTTGATTCAATTGCCAGATCATTTTTCAGATTAAATGCTGAACAATAAGTAATTTTTCAGTCAGTTCATCATTCAACAGGAAGGTTTTTGGATCAAGAAGACACCCACTCATAAGTCTAGAAGGATTTAAAGGTGCTTGCAAGAATGTCAGAGCAAAACCTTCTAGGATTTTTAGAAGCAAAGGAAAATGCTTATTACACAAAGTTGGTAGGACTGTAGGAACAGTGACTAACTTACTGTTTCCCATCTGTTTCTGGAAAGAGATATACAACAATATATTAACTCCTGGAATTCATATTTTCAAAGTTTGCAAGGACTGCAAACATTTATAGCTGCTTCACTTCCACTACTCAGTCCTATCAATATAGTTTAAAATAGATCTGAGAAAGATATAATTCTTCTAATGGTTTAATCAATTTACGAACACTGCTTTTACTCTTATTTTCCCCTGTGTAATAAATTGTTAATTAGTGTGCATCAGGAACACATGAAAAAAAAAGGTTCCCAGCCTGTACAGGCTGCTGAGAAAAGGAGATTTTTTCTGAAACTGTACATAAATCTATGCCAACCGGTAGAGCTGAGATTCCAAAGCATACTGAGAGGTGTCCGCATCCCAAACAAACAGTAGTGCTCTCTTGTTTTGAATGCTTATTCTTTGTAGTTGTCCTTTGTTTTGCCTATTGAGTACATTCATCAGCTCTTCATGGCTCAGTAATTCATGAAATTCTCTTTCCATTAAAAATAAATACTGCATTTTATATCCTTGAGATGGACCCTGTATTTGATTGTCTTTTCTATGGCAGTGTATATTGAAAACTATAAAATTATAATACAACTATTAATCCGCTGTATCTGCTTGTACCTAATTTTTATTAAAAATGTATTGTGCTCCAGCTGGCTCATAAATTACAATGCGGTTGAAAAGGCTCCAGTTGGATTATTTCTGAAGGAGAACATATTGAAATAAAGAAAGGCTTACTGATTAATATTTTGCCTTTATATACAGTGTTACTAAGGTAGCAGCTTGATTACCATAGAAAAGAATTTGTAGTTAACTGTATTGCAGATCTGGTGAATGTAACAATGTGAAAGTTGTGGAAAGTGGCATTTACCAAAGAAACTGCATTATCATCACTGATCAAATCTTTCATGTCATCTTCTCCTTTCATGAATGACATAAAAAACCTACTTTGTTTCAACAGCAAATTAATACATTTATAGGAATGTGGCAGAATCTGGAATCACATACCATCTGTTCTCTGTCTTTCAATTGCTATCACTGATTTTTTTTGATAGCCCTTCTAAAAATGCCTCAAAATAGCTGAAATAGCTTTCTCTTTAGTTTTAATACCATGAGAAGCAAAACTGCTTAATAATGTCTCATTAGGGAAGTAATGGAAAAGGAGAAACGAGGATATTTGGCTTGTAAACAACTAGGGGTCTCCTTTCCCCTTTTGTATACTTACCAGTCAACACAATTCTGAGGGTAAAATTTACACATTAAAAACACATCATGGAACTCAGTGAGTAAACCAAGAAATTTTATCTGAAAGTTGGGTTATTCCAACTTGTACTTGCTCCATAGGACTAAAAAGTCACACGATGCACTCAAGTCGTTAAACTGGAGGCTGGTACTGCTCATGGGAGGCAGAAGTCCACCTAAAAAATGACCTGCTTTCTATAGGCAAATGGGCACACAGGCATTGGACTACAGCCCCCGTGGGGCCTGGTAGCTCCATTTCCAGCCTGAAACAGTTTGACTTCAGACTTTTTTCTTTTTTTTTTTTTTCCATAAAAGCTTAGTTTCCAAAACAGCCCTTTGCATTTTTTGTCTGTCTCACATCGTCTCTCATTCTTTCTCACACATGCACACCAGGCTATGCTCCTTTTTAATTGATAAGATCACAGAGAAGGTGAATTTTCTCTTACATTTGTGAGTTAAATGGGAATAAAGACCCTTTATTTCTGTACTTTGTTCCTGAACTTTTGCCAACAATAATGTTGGCTTTATTAGCTGTGTAGGATTGAAGATGCTATCATGGTGTCAGACCACATACCAAGATGCAGGACTCCATATGTTTTTAATTTTCCAGTTATTTGTCTTGTCCTTTTTGGTCAGCCAAAGATTCATGAGAATACCATCAAGCAATGGAACAGAAATGGAGTATTGGAAACAGCAGTTGCAGCTGCATAACACAGAAAGAAAAGATTACTTAATGACTGCTTTCCACAATTTTCTGGGCCAGCCATATGAGGAGATTTATATATGCTCCCTTAAGATGTCAGTGTAAGAACATAAGCATTATCCTTGATGTACCATAATGCTGACTGACAAGATATACACATGATAAGACTACTTTAGCGGTATTCCTTTTGATCACAGGTATTTACAGTCATATGTAAAGCTCAATTCATTCTCTTCTCTATCTGATAGCGAAGAGGCAGAACATGGTATTTGATACAGAGTGATTACTGGGTGGTGAAATAAATAAAAATTACCAGAGGGATTTTGATGCCCTGCAGTATACACAACCTTTCTGCCCACTTGGACAGACAGGCTCCCAAAGAGTTGGATGATCTGTAGTCTTGCAAATGGGTAGTGAAGTATGGCACTTGTAGGAATTTGTAGCAGTATTAAAAAGTGTGAAATACTAAACAAGTGAAAGAAACCAGTAGCTATGTGCATTAATCATTGCTTTAAAAAAATATCCTCAGGAATTTCCAGCACAAGGTTCTAGATCTGTGGATGAGCAATTCCTAAGTATAGCGGGTGAGCAAACCCTAAATATACACTGTGATCTTGTGATCTCGACTGCTTCAGCAGCTCACAAACTATACACTTGTGTGATGGGTTACGCTAACTCTGAAGGAGTTAATGGGTCTCTAGGAGATTTTGGAACTGTACCTTTTAATTCATGTTATTGTGCTTTGAAGGTGCACAAAGGCTCAGCGTACTCAGAGCTTCCTCAAAACACCTTGGGCTCTGTCCTATACACATCGATTGATGGAGCCATTAAGACCTGAATGGACGAACAGTAATGATTCCATTTGGACCGATCCAATTTCAATGACATTGTCTCATACAATTCCATTAACATTGGAGCTGTTACAACCTCAGTGACAGATTATTATTTCTTTTAAAAAAGGAAAAGGAAATTAACAGAATATATTGAATTGCACTGAATTGAGACAATAAATAACGGAATGTACCAGACACTAACCTCTCCCTTCTGTAATTCCAGGAGGAAAAATAGACGTATTTACCACAAAGTTGATGACATATGTAGCACTTACCTTAAAATATGTGGCAAATCCTTATAACGTATGGGTAGAATTATGAAACTGGCTAGATCTCATATTGGCTGCAATATAACTTCAGGTGTAGAATTAGACAGTATGTATCTATCCATACCTATCTAAGAACGCTCATTGCTGCAGTCACTGAGAAAAACACATTGCTAAGTAAGTGTTCTATATTGGAAGAAATGAATTTAAAGAGCTATGTTTTTCAGAAGGCACCATAGGACCAGTGGCAAAATGAAGTGTGATCCACCAGACCCTACATTAATATGCTGGATTGATATTTGCATGGTCAGAGGAAGGGATGGCACATGTAAGTGTGCCCAGAAGCCTTTCTCTTCCTCCAGGGCTATTTGAGGGCACAATCTAAGTAGCTCTGTTCCCCGAGAGGAAGAAAGTTCTACCGTATTAGATGATGTTATACCATAAACTTTTGTTTGTCTAAAAGGATCAGTTTTGACTAAGATTTCTATTACAGATCACAGTCTCTGCCAGATTCCCATCCCTGATTCATCTGATCCTGATGGGAACTTGCACATCTCCACTGCTATTAAAGAGTATTGGGAGAGTTTTTTACTGTCTGAAGAATTTGATGCTAAAAGAAAGACATTATTCCTTGAATTGGCTCACTGAATGCAGTTTCAGAATGAAAGTCATGATCTTTGAAGATGCTTTTCATAGTAGTTATTCCCACTGGATATCCAGCACCTCAAGACACATTTCTTGAATGCACAAGCACATTCTAGGGATTAGTGTAAGGATACCAAGAGGGATCATGCTAAGACGTTGTGCCTTCCATCTCCATGATATTGTCAACTCCTTAATCCAGGCTAGAATAGAAAGACAACACAGGTGTATGACACGGGCCAAGCAGATGAGAGAATGTGCAAAGAGAACATTTTTAAAAGTGGATGGAAAAATGAGCCAGCAGTGACTTTGCAATTCCACTTGTTGCACCCCCTTTTGAAAATATGTCTTCTTTGCATTTCCTTTCAGCAAAGTTTCCGCTGTTTCCTAGCTCCCTTAAATAATTCCTGTGCATTTGTGGTGTGGCAGTTTGCTACCTATTATATCCAGAGATGGTGAGGCTGTTTGTTCTTTTTTGTCAAGCCCCTCATTTACAGTTTGAAACACTGCTGGCATCAGCAGCCCTGTTGCAATTCCCTGACATTTGCAGTAAGCCAAGTGAAGAGATTAGACAGGGAAAGGACAAAGGCCCTTCCTACAGCATTCAGATGAGTTCAAGACCCCTTACTGATTCTTCCCATGCATTTTACCCTTTGTCTTCAGTGGAGATAACCTGGTCTACTGTAGTATCAGAAAACAGATAATCAGATGTGACTTTTGGCAATGCCTGACAGCACTAGGTCTGATGGTCCAGGATGAGCTAGAACCATGTGCATGTGCAGCTCAGAGCCAAGCAGGATCATCAGACCCCACCACCACCTCCCTCAGGGCCACCCACCAACGAAAAGAAGATCTCATCCTCCCAGCTCACAGCATACTCTGCTTCTCCAGAGACATCTAACCCTCCACCCAACACTGCTTCTGCCCTGGCACCTCCAACCCACCACTACCCCTACCCTCTAGCACAGCAGCTGTGACCCCCATGTCCCCCATGATGAATGTACCACCAGCCCCTCCTCCAGCCCCTCCACTCCCTGGCATACCTCCCCCTCCACCCCTCCTGCCTGGCATGGCAGGAGATCATATAGAAACCGTGGTGGCCTCCCAGCTCAGCTGCCCACTAGGTTCTGGCAGGCCTGCCCACAAGACAGTGAAGAAGCCAACGTTGAGAATGAAGAAACTGGACTGGCAGAAGCTGCCCTCCAACATAGTGAGAAGTGGGTGCTTCTGTCATAAAGTCACTTTGCTTTAGGGGGTGACACTGTTGGTGAGTTTATCAAATGTCGTTGACTGCATTTAGGTATAGAACTTCCCTGATTTCCTGACCTGCAGAGCTTAAATAAATAAAAGTGGCATGAAACTACTAATGTAATGTAATAATCGTTCCAGATAAATCAGTAGTTTCGAATAACTTGTTTATAACTACTTTGAAATTAAAAGAAGGGAAGGGATGAGAATATTTCCCTAATCCACCATGACATGCCTTAGACTTGTGAAGAGAAGTTTTGGAGGAGACCTTATAACAGCCTTCTAACACCTAAAGGGGGCCTACAGGAGAGATGGGGAGGGACTCTTGATCAGGCAGTGGAGTGATAGTATCAGGGGTAATGGTTTTAAATTGAAAGAGGGAAGATTTAGATGAGACATTAGGAAGAAATTCTTTGCTGTGAGGGTGGTGAGACACTGGAACAGGTTGCCCAGAGAAGTTGTGGCTGCCCCATCCCTGGAGGGGTTCAAGGCCAGGCTGGATGGGGCTTTGAGCAACCTGGTCTGGTGGGAGGTGTCCCTGCCCAGGGCAGGGGGGTTGGAACGAGATGATCTTTAAGGTCCCTTCAACCCAAACCCTTCTATGATTCTATAATTTTGTCTTTGTACGTTTTTATGCTGCTTCCTGAAGACATTGGCAGCAGAAAGGCCACTTTTTCTTGGTGTTTTTTGCATTTTTCATATCAATTTATTTTGAGATCAACTCTGACTCAACTGGTAAAGAAAGCTGGTGAACAGATGAAGGACAATGCAGCACTTTCATACTGTTATGGATGATAAAAATAAATAGTTTTCATTCCACAGTGTTAAATGTATTCCATGTTCTCACAATGCCTACTTAATAGTTTTGGGACTGTGTGTGTGTTTCCCATAGAAGAGAAAAGCAGAATGCACTTCACCATTTTTTCCTCCTCCTGGATCTAATTATTCTCTAATTTAAATGCAAAGGCCAATCCAGGTTGCTCCTGAGACACTGTGGGACTCTATTAGGATCTTTTACATTAAGACTTTTTATGGTAACGATTATATGATAAAGAGCATCTGGAGTCTAACACAATATTAACACTATTTCTTAAAGGTGCAACCCAGTTTTTGCTGAATTTAACATTCAACCTCTGTGCTTACACAGCCTGGCTTAAGAGTAGAGGATATTTTCTTCCAAGGAGTCTGTATCAGTCGTGACAGGATCAGAAAAGCACGGTGCAGGGATGATAAGACTCGTTTTAAGATCCATTAGAGAGGAAGTGCCGCATCTTCAGGCTCTATTTAGTTAAGTCTATACTGTTCCATTATCTTCTACATAGAAATGTATTTTGCTTATGTAATTTGAAAAATAACATTAAAGGTTTGAAGACAGCCCCAAATAAACAGAATACTCCATCACCCATGCTGTAACATAGTATTTACATTACAACTCTTCATAAAACCACCATGCTAATAACTGAGAGACGGCCTAGAATTGTATTAATTTGTAAAATGAACAGGGAATATCATTCTTTCTGTAAATCTTCTAGCTGTTCTGATGAAAACTACATACATCCACTAATTCAGAAATCAGGTAGTCAGGTGGAATATACAAAAGGTAAGGTTCTGTTTTTATGAACCAGATTCCCTAGAGTGTAAGACTTTAAAGATCACCCTCTGCAGTTCTGTAGAGTGTGAGGAGTCCTCCCCTGAGGAGGAAGGAGCAGCAGAGATAATGTGAGACGAACTGACCGCAATGCCCTTTCCCCTGCACCACTCAGAGAAGGAGGTAGAGAAATTGGGAGTGAAGATGAGCCTGGGAAGAAGTGATGGGTGGGGGGAGGTGTTCTAAAATTTAGGTTTTACTTCTCATTACCATACACCGATTGGATTGGTAATAAAATAATTTTCTCCAAGTCGAATCTGTTTTGCCCGTGATGGTAACTGCTGAGTGATCTCTCTGTCCTCATCCCAAGAGTCTTTCCTTACAGTTTCTCTCCCCTGTCCAGATGAGGAGGGGAGTGATAGAGCAGTTTTGGTGGGCATCTGGCATCCAGCCAGGGTCAACACACCACACTATAATTCTCTCATATATTGCATGCCACTGCACAGATAGCTGTCTATGTACCTACCCCATTAACAGAGACTAGCACTCTCAAGATTAGATTTTGAAAGATCCAACTTCAAAAAGGGCTCGAAACACACCATTTTTACTCTAGACAGTTGAAAAGGGCTAACTCCATTCCTTACTCCTTTTTCATGTATAGTACGAACTTTTTGTTACTCTTTTTGATGAAATATTAAACATATATATGAAGGAAAGGATCAGGAATACAAAAATGCTTTAAGAAATTTTTTCTAATGGTTAGCTTATACAACTTTAATAATCTTACTATATTACCACACCACTACAACTGCACTATATCTGTAAGAAAAGTAGTAGGATAAAAGAACAACAAGCCACCTTGCATTTTTACATATGCTAAGATATTTGATCCAATATTTCATCTGTGATCTTTTTGCTTTACCAGTGAGCTTCACACCAATATGTAGTTTCGCACTGATAGGCTGTTATATCACCATAAACTTATCACAAACAGAAAAATTCCACTAATTACTGACTGAATAGTGTCCATATATGAAATTAAAGTGTTTTTCTGCTTTACGGTAACTCTGAGATGAGCTCAGTAGCCCACAGGCTACATTACAAGAAGAAAGACACTTTCCCATCTGAGATATAGTTTCAATCTATAATTAATGCACACATAAATGCCTCATTATTTCTGTACAGACTTGCAGAAGGGACATTTTAACTGCACATTTTTAACCAAATAGGACCTATTAGTTAGCAAACTGAAGCACAATATCAAGAAACTTCTGTCCTCAGTGTTCTTGAGCTGAAAAAGCTTACTGAAGCCTCCCCTAATAAAGAAACCAATGAGTTGAGTACGTACTACCACGAAAAACAGCATCAGTTGGCCCATGGTGCATTTTCTGATGCTCTCAGCGTAAGACAAGGTAATTCATGTGGTCTCAGATCCACGTTACATGTTTGCACCTGTTCTGTTCAGTGAATAAAACCAATAATATCCATTTTTATTATTTTTCTAATGCCACTTTGTGAGATATTTCATACACTTCCTGAGGAATTACACATAACTGAGGAGGAGCAAAACAAGTGATCTCTTACGAATGCTTTCCAAGGAAAAAAGAGCTAGCACACGAGACCAAGGGCTATAAAAGATTACTGAAAAAATGTAAAATTCTGTACTAAAGACTTGACATAATTTGACTTAAATCAGCAGAATAAATTTCATCAATTTCTAGGTCTAAATTATTTATTCATTTTAGAGTATTTTCATAGTCTAAGTAGTTACAGAAAACAAAAAAAAAACCACACCTATGTGTCCTGAAAACATCTGCCTATGATTTAGACACAGTCGTTCTCCAGAGAAAATGTAGCCTCAAGACAAACAAGAGTGCTCTAATTTATACTGGAGGTATTCTTTGCTTTCCAAAGGCAGAGCGGGCAGTTAAATGTGACTATATAAAACCAATATTCAAAGTTGCATTGCTACTTAAAGAACTAAGATGGAGTAGTCCTCTGGAAAAGGAAAAAAAACCCACCTTTTCTTATACTTTTCCACTCCAATTCTTCATGCCACTAGATGCCAAAATGAAGATAAGATTCTTTCAGGAACTAGTTTTAACATATAACTAAATTCAAGTCTCAAGGTTCTAAGTAGGCCAAGGGCCAGCATTATTAGTTTTACTGTCAGTTAAATTGCTTTCTTGATAGGATTTCATGACACTGGAAATTTGTTTTCTCAGATGTGCTTTAAATGTGCCTGGTTTGTTCATTAGGATATTTACATAAAGCAATTCTTTTTTTTTTTTTTTTTTGGAGGGAAGACACTAGAAAAAGTAATTGTTCCATGATTTATGTTGTACTATTAGAAAAGTGATCAGACTTTAGGAAAATCAACCAATAGTTCTCAATATGTCCTTTATAATCCAACATGTGATCAAGGAGTTACTTATTCCATTCCCACCTATAATTATAGGCAATCTGCTTCCCTGCGCTGCCCAAGAACTGCCTGATACTATTTGACAGCATTCCTACTCTTAGCTAATGCCAGAAGGTCAGTCTGGACTAATGAAACATGTGAAATAAGCAAAACTGATCTACTTAATAAAACCAAGCATTTTTATTCCTTGCCTTTTATATATAACCTAGAAAGCCACTTCTCAAAGCAAAGAAAAGCCAAAAAAATGGTGAATTACCCATCACTGAGAAGTACAGGACTATGTAAAGCCTCTAGCAAGGGACTCTCAGTCTAGTATGTCCTTCAGGGAATCAAGGGAAATCTGCATTACAATATGACGCACGATTGACTGGGGACTACCAGTCAAAATGATGAGAGTATCTGCCAATCAAGGGAAAAGGCAGTTAAAAGAGAAATCTTCTTCCAATTACACACCAGATCCATGAAGAACGGGGCTAGTGATATGCTTCATCTTTCTAGTGTCCTATACAAACCAATCTCCAAGTTTTGTAATTTCTGACAGTTTTGCAACTACATACGGACAGACTTTTAGGTCAGAAAGAGGCCAAGATTAAGACGTAGGTTTCAGATCCAAATACAGTGAGGGGCAAAGTCTAAGTCCATGTTTAAGGAGTGATTTAACTCCACGGAAGTTATAGCCAAAAGGATTTATTTGGTTTTCTAGCAAGTTACCAGTTGATTTCACAGGAGCAGACTTCAGAATTACGAGAGAATCCATCTCTAGTTTTCCTGACTCCATGTCCCTTCCATATCTTACAGCCTTCTGGGAAAATGATAATAAACTCTGGGACAAGATTGGTAGTTGTTAAGACCAAAAGGGATCATTAGACCATCTAGTCTATCTTTTCATAAGCCAGGCCAAACAGTTTTTATCAGTTACTCATGCACTGGAGCTTAGTAACTTGCGTTTGATTAAAACAGGCCATCTAAGACATAAAGACAGAAAAAGCTACCAGCTATATTAAGTAATGGTAGTGTCTGAATAGCTAATAAGCCTTGTTGTTACAGTTATGATTTATTTCTAGTTAGATTCTTTCTACCTTTAATGACAACTCTAATTTCCGTAGCTCTGTACTACAGCGACTGCAACATCACAGACTGAGACGATTTAATAGGCAGAACAAGCCTAGGAAATTCCTAGGAATGCCGAGGAACCTTGGTGGTGACTTGTTAGAGTTTGACAGCTAAACTATCCACAGACTTCACATGCCTTGAGCATGTTCCAGTACATCCCAGCTCCTCACTGCACATGTGAATAGGCTAAGCACATTTTTCACAGACTATTACTTCCACAATACCTCCTCCTTCCTCCCGTGAGCAACTGTGACAAGATGACAGTGATGCTATGTGTCTTCCAAACAGGGATCTTTTTGAAAAGCAGAAGGTGCTGGATGATGAGGTAGCAAGCCATACACATATGAAGAACACTTCAGGAGATAACTGAGCTAAAGGGAGAAAAAATTAGTAGGTTTTGGATTTATGTGTGGAACCAAATACAGATAAAAACATATCAAAAAGAAGATTTATTCAAAGACACAAGGCAAAATATCCAACGGTTTGGGAAATAAATCTTACAGCCATCTTAACCTTAAAGCTCCCAGGAGAAACTAGATGTTTCTGAAACTGGAATTCAGTTAAGACCACAAAGTAAACATCACCGCTATAAAGCTGAACGTCTTTTGAGACGTGTCTAGAAGCGCCAGGGATGAAGCAGCAGCTCTGGGTAGTGGCAATACGACTCATGGTATTTTCACTTCTTACTACCTGTGATTACAAGTTTAACCTACCTGCATAGGCCTTACAAACAAAGCGTTGCTTCTACTGGTAGAGACCATCAATTTGATAAAGATTTAAGCAATATTTATGCCATGGGACATTTCCAAAGCTGCTGGAGGCCACTTCATTATTCAGACCCATTCCTATCACCCTATAATACTTTCAGAACTACTCTACCTTTTAATGGTGCTACAGTAAGCCATGTTGTTGTTTGGTCTCTTCTTATATTACACCTTAAAGTACAAGACCATTTTTCCATATTGAGAAAGTTTTGTTCTTTTTATGTCGTTTATTCAATATAAAAGAAATCTAAGCTAGGTTAGAATAGCTTAATGTACTCCTTCATTTTCTGGTTGGGTAGCTATTTTCACAGCTAAGACTTTTACTTCAGATTAGCACACAGAAGACAATGATTATGCAGTCTGTGTACTACAAAACAGGGACCAATTTTATTTTTCAGTATGGTCAGCCAAAGTCCAAAACACAAGAGACTGCTGCACTTTTTCTAGCCTGTGTGCCATTCGTTACCTTTCCATTCCAATGATAGCCAAAAACATTAAGAAGTAGCAATCATGTAAAGAAAGTCCTTGAACATAATAAGGTTCCATGTAGAAGTTTAAGACCAGGTTGGACGGAGCTTTGAGTAACCTGGTCTAGTGGGAGATGTCCCTGCCCACGGCACGGGGTTGGAACTAGATGATCTTTCAGGTCCCTTCCAACCCAAA
>JAOXJK010000040.1:13305383-13321512 GCA_025774025.1 Xenus cinereus | reverse complement strand
CAACACCCTGTCCGACTGACTCTTACAAGTGTCCAGTGATGTGTAAACATATTCTGTGGATGCATGAAAATGCATCTTTTTTGGGTCAGAGAACTGTTTTTTATCTCTACTACTTGTTAGCCTGCACGTCCATCAAAGGCTGCTGCACTGCCCATCATCCTGTATCAACATATGTGTTTAAATGAATTTAACACATGCTTGGCAGCAAATTTTGACCAAGCATCCCTCAAAGCACCTCTGCCCTTTTTCTGCTGCTGACCCTGTGGCTTTTAAAGACACACCTCTTCCCATCTCAAAATCACTGCATCCAAAGGCTCAGCTGAGGGGAAACAACAGTTGGTGACTTCTTGCCGTCATTTCCTCTTCTGTAAGGATCATGGGTACTGTCAGGTATCTCCTGCCTGAGAGCTGATCTGTGCTTTTGATTTTCATATGGCTGAGTAGGCTAATGATCTGGCAGAACTTCTGCCAAGTCCAACAAAAATTCTGGAATGAAGGTGGATTAAAAAAGGGATGACTGGTCTTGTAGAAAGGAATGAAGGTGACTGTAGCTCTCTGTACTCCAACAATATGCTGTTAACAGAAAGGTAAGCCGTGAGCTACGAACTCCAAAGCCACTGATAACATTGCTTAGCTGGCCAATCTTTGAAGCCAGTCTTAGAGCCAATCTTTGGTTAGTCTCTGCACTAGGGAAGGACAAATGTGAAACCACCTTTTCCTTCACCTTGCATAAAACATCACTCTCAAGTTACACAAGAAGAATGAGATGAGAAGAAAAATGAGGAAAAAAAGAGTACAGGGATGTTCTAAGGTAGCGTATGTCAGTCGACACTGTTTTCCAGGCTCCTTTTTGTCACCAGTCCTTTCTAAAACTTAACTCAGGTCCAACAGATGGTATGAAATATAGCTGGATACTGAGACAGGGCCAGCCTTACCAGGAAGTAAGTAACTGCTGAAATGGATGTGGGCATCATCATATGTTCATAAGCCAGCCATGTGCCTAGACACATGCTCAGGATGCTCAGGGGTGGAGCATTTTCCCTATGAGGAGATGATGAGGGACCTGGTGCTGTTCAGCCTGGAGATGTGGTTTCAGCCCCCCAGTACCCAGTAATCGAAAAGGCAGAGCTAGGCTTTTCATAGTGAACCATGGTGGAAGAATGAAAGAAAACAGGCATAACATGAAACAGGAGACATTCAAACTGTATATACAAAGATACATAAGTGTGTATACTGTATATACTTTCACCATGAGGACAGTAGAGAAAGTTTCCCGCAGAGGTTCTGCTATCTCTGCCCTCAGAGATTTTCAAGACTCAACTGGATAAAGCCTTGAGCAACCTTCCTTGTCTCATAGCAGACCCTGCTTTGAGCATTATGTTGGACTAGGGATCTTCTGAGGTCCCTACAAATCCAAATTACCTGGTGACTGTATGATACTTAAAGACCTGTTAAAATCTCAAAATTTCTTCAAAGCTCTTATCTTTACTCCCTGTGCGCTGAGGACTCTTTTCCAATTTTGAAAGCTCACTCATTGCATTGAGCTACCCTGCTCAAATCAACTTCTTTAAAGCCTCCAAGACTTTCAGATCTCTTCTTTAGTATCTGTTTGTCATGATGATGTATTCACTACCCGTTCCTACCGTCCTGCTTCAAAGGTACTTTTAGGGATTGCTCAGATCTGCAGTATTTTCTAAAATCCTGTCCAGTTAAAGTCACAATTTGCTCATTTTCACACAATTCATGGAGGTATCCTTTTTGCTAAGCTTTGCCATGTGCCCCTTCCCTGGGGAGATCCATTGCACGATCTGTGCACCACTGCACTTTGAACAGAAATGCATTTCACCCTACAACTGACGGAGAGCTGAAAGACTGAAGCTTAACTTAAACCTAAAATTACTTTTCAGTGCTTCACAAATTGTTCCTATACAAACAAAAAAGAAAGCCCATGGATTTCTTTTGTCTTATAATTTTTATTACACATTATGGAAGAGTTCAGGAACAGTCAGTAAGTTGAACTAGAACCAATTCTCATCTGTTGTTATGGTTACCAGGAGTAGAAAATAATTTCCTGTAATTTATCTTAAGATCATTTATGTCGGATACAAACACAGATTAAGCTGAATACCATGGTAATTTCTTCTTCAATTGTGTTAGGAACCATAAGACATTCATTTTTACTTCATAAATAAGGGTTACAGTATGTCATGCTCAGTCAAAGAAGATAAAATGAATCTAATTAAGTGCCATCAGAAGATCACTTTGCTGTTTTTATTGCGGCAATAAAAGTGCCCTTACCTTCTTATTCTTAGAGAAATGACAGAGATTATTATGGAAATAGGATGAGATCAAGTAAGTCTTGCTTGACCTAGACTTGGATACAACAATATCCTTGTGTCAGTGATTGTTGAAGTGAATAAGCAGTTTACAAAATCTGATGGGCTAAAGCTCATAAGAGATGCACTTGCTTTATTAGAATGAATGAAACCATATGTAAGCCTCAGACAGATCTTGTTTATTGGGTTTTATATAAACAATATCATCTTTTTATTGATCTATAGGCCTCAGTGGTGATGATGGCAAGCAAGGCTTTCAGATTGATGACTGCAGGTCCCTAACGTTGATTAGTTGATGCGTGTGCAAGTGGAAAGAACCATTTAGCATTAGCGGTATGTGTATACCAGTATAATAATCTGGAGGTTGCTTCAGGGCATAGAAGAGCTCTGCATGGAAATAAGAACAGCGGAGAGCCCTGAAAGAGCACAGGTTAAGTGAAAGGCTGTTAAACAATATCTTGAAGACATTTCCATCGAGTTGCCAGAGTCTTTAAAATGCCAGCAGGGAGTTTAAAAAAAAAACAACAAACGACCAAAATCTGTGAAAAGTCTGCTATAAACCTTGGTAAGTTTAGTGGAGGTTTGCTGTCTCTAACGTTAAATTTAGAGAGTTCAGGCGATATGCAGTAACGCCTGACCCATGTATTTGGAGATTTGATGGAGAAGAAATCCAGCCTCCCATGTCTACCAAAATCCCTGGTCACAGTGGAGTAGCCAGTGAGCCAGGAGCTCCAGAGCTGCATGGATGCCATCCTACCAGATGGGTTTTACCCTAGACTGAAATCGTGGGCCAGGCCACCTCTGCCCAGTGCTTTACTGGGGTGAATCAGGAGGCTTGCTCATAAGACAAATACAGGCAACTGTAAGTAAATCTTGGCAAAAAACCCCAGAAAGCACTGCCTGAAATCAAAGCTAACTAAGCAGAGAAGAAAGAAAACCCTGCACAAGCATGGTGAATCATAGAGTTTCTTTCAGCTAAATAGAGTTTCCTTCAGATACTGGAGGTACTTTTACCTGAACCTCTGCATAACGTACTTTTTTCTGTAATGATACTTTTGTACAGCACATTTTTGAAAATCCCTAGGACTGGTTCCACTATAGATGCACTCCTGCATCGATCTGTGTGGCTGATGCTACATTTTTGGCGCATCCAGGAGTGCATCGACAGAACCTGCCCACCTTTTCGTATAAAGACAGCACACTTTGGCATGCATGATGAGACGTGCTTCAAGTCCTGTTTTATTTGGTAGCCAGCTGTCAGCTTGTACAGTGACAAAAAGTGCAATAAATAGAAAGTACAGAATGCAACTGGAGTGGTATATATGGCTGAATCATTGGCATAGTAGAGACAACTAAACCCCACATCCCCACTAAATGATCCTGGGAAGTTTCTTACTCAGAAAGTATCCAGTTCAGCAGTTTCTCCTTGCAGGAGAGAGTATGCGTAGTTTATATTTTTGTATATGCTTAAGGCCCAAGTGGAGACATCTTCTCACTCAGGAGAATGTTGTCTTTACCATTCTGACTTTAGTTGATCTAGCAGAGATGGAAAGTGCCAGAAAAATCCAATAATGCTAATTGATTTAATTTCCTGAGCTGGAAGTGACAAGGAGTCGAGTGCACGCTATCCAGCTCACATGAAAGCTGACGTGCAAGTTAAAAATAAAAAATATTGCCAAGGAGATCATGACTTGCATGGAGTTAGCCCATATCAAATGAAGGATTCTGAAATCCTTAACCTGGTTCAGTAAATGACATTTCAGTGCTAATAAGGAAGGAGGAAATGAGGGGAAATATTTAAGGGAAACATATTGAAACTGCAACTGCTGAGCCACATCCACTGCTGGTAAAAACACTATTGAAGAAAATACAAGATATAATGATTAGCATCAGCTAGGATTATGCCCCTTAGCACTGTGCCATTAAAGTTCCTGAGTGTGGGAGTTAACAAAGGCAGTTTAAAGTGTATTGGAAAATGATTTTTCATTCCATTTTAAAAACTCATTTCATGCATTGTTGTGTCATCTACTTTTAAAATTACAGTCCAAGCAGAAAGACCAAAATGTGATACCGATCTTTTAAATCACGATCCCCAGGGCAGAGGTACATGATTGACCTGTAGTTATTTGTTAGGTCTTTCTCGGCCATTCAGCAGAATAGTATGCAGGAGTCATATGAGTACCTATACAACAAGTAAAAGGCATTTGATTGAGAACTATATTAGAGTAAATAAATAACAGTAAGATAGCTCACGCTGTGAAGTTGCGACTGAAACTTAAATAGCCATTTCTGTTGCCTTGATGTAATTGGTGACCTACTGGAGCCAGCTCTTTGTTGGTAATCTATATCAACGCTTGGACAATAGTACCTTTCAATTCATCGTTTCCCAAGAGATTTAAAGCAGTCATAGAAACATTTTCTTTTCCTGCATGCCATTTATTTCTTTGAAGGACAGAGCAGTCTCTTCTAAACTCCCACTGTGCATTAAATATTTCAAATTAAAATAAACTACTCCCTGTCTAAATAAAACAGTAGCCACAGGGGCAGGCTGATATCAGCTTATTTTCTAACATTTTTCTCAATTAAGGAGAAATACTCCAGTAACCAGAATATAACACAGTGTTTCTCCTTATTCTCAGAAAATATATACATGCATATAAGAAAAATACAGTTCCTGAAAATGAGAATTAACCGTATTCCAATATGCTTAGTGGATGGGGAACACGATACAACTTCTTATGCCTAGCTTTATTACTTAATCACATTGGCTGAGCTGGAAATGCCTCTTGTGTATGTATTCAAGATGATTAGACTTGCAGCAAGATATTGACTGGAAAAATTACAATTTATGAGAAATGAGCTTTTGCTGATTTCTTTTTTGCTTGTGAATGAACACAAAGAACTGGCCAATTCTGTTTGGATTTCTCCATTGCTGTTCATAACGCATGGTGGGGAAGATGTCATAAGCCACGAATTTATCTGTGTTAATGCAAAGTTTTTTACAGTATAAAGCTGTAGTTTTCTCCTTTCTATCTATTTTAACATAGATTATTTCACTAAGAAGAAAAAAAAGTCTTGCATGAAAGATTTCTGTCCATGTTCAGAGTTTGTTCCTTTGATCAAACTTCTGGACCCTGCCAGGTCTAGCTTGTCTGAACCACAAAAATCTCTTCTTGATTTTTTGGACTAAAAAGTTTCTGTCTGCTTCCCCTGTCCCGAATATCTGCCACTATTCTCTTCTGAAAAGAGACCCTGATACCTGAGGAGGGTCCGTGGCTTTGGATTACATTGTCCTCTTTTAACTTTAACAGAAAGCTGCTGTCCTGCGCAGGAGCGGAGCGGAAATGGGAAGCAAGAAGCATCAAACATACTGGCATTACTGGTGTGTGTTCGAGCTCCCAACTGCCATCAACAACAGCTGGGATGTTTATGACCAGCGTTCTCAGGAGCCAAGAGACCAACACTTGTGTCTATGAGTGGCTAGGATGGCTCTCCTGGTGAGTTACTGCAGAAAATGAAACGGTGCTCGGCTGCCGAGTAGAGTCAAGGTGGCTTGGAAGCAGGTGGGTTTGTGTTGGGGACAAGGTGATTTGAAATATCTCTATGTGACATTCAAAGCTGCATCTATTTCACTTGTGCCAGTCACACATGGTACAAACAGCAGTTTGGGGTTTTGTAGGGTTTTTTTTTTTGACTGTTTCTAACCAATCTTTTCTGTAAACATATTTGGAGGTTTCATGTGTTCTGCCAGATGTTTTGAGAAAACAGCTTTGCTTGAGCTCTCCATGATTCCACAACATGGCTAATTTCGTTTCACCTCATCCCAACAAAACTCTTTCACGGAGAATATAAGTTTTTCTTATGAAACAAGCACTACAACAAGCTCTAATAAGCATACACACACTGAGCATTAAGCCTTAGTTGACATTCTGAGTTGTTATCACTTATGTTTATTTACTATTAGGGGTGATGGCAGTTGAGAGCCACGGCTGAAGCTGAGATTCAACAGATGAAGCACTGCGCCAGAACAGATAGCGAGAATATGATATGGCTTAGAGTTCAGAAGGGAAAACCAAGGCATGTACGAGGTGAGGTGTCCTGCCCGAAGCCAGAGCAGGTCCCGAGCAGAACTGGAGACAGAGCATGGGAATGCCAGTTCCCCATTGAGTGCTGCTTGAACATACCGGTTGATCTAACTGTTTTTGCTTTGTGTGTCTCTGGACCCTGCAGAATCAGCTCAAAGCTCACTACAAGCACAATGAGGAGAAAAAAAAACCCCATGTTTGCATGTCTGCAGGCTGAATCTCTATCTCCCACACATTCACGGTTCAACCAGAGAACAAATGCATCAGGCAGAATTACGGTTGGATTTCTTCCCCGCTACGGTATTTCTGTTTGTTTTTAATGTGAGGCAATGAATGGCTGATTGGGAGATTAGGGGTGGATTCTGTAATCATAAAATGTTGTATCTTTTGTAGCCCAAAGCATTCTCTGAAATAAAGCTCCCCGATTAGATGAAAGCTACAGATGAGATGAAGAATTCACAGTAACATTATTTCCAAGACAATCCTTTCCCATATCTTTCAACCAAGAAGACTTTGGAAGGAGGAATAAAAATGAAAGACAGTAAATATGATTGCTTCATCAATGTGAGGTTCCAATAACACTTTATCTTCTGCTTTTACGCAGTAGGTAAATGAGGTGCAGTACAAGACAATAATGATACACAGGATGGGTTTCTTTTCCTCACTTCACGTCTACAGATAGCCTGCAACCTTCACGATGCTGTAAAATCACAATGACTGGGATGTTTCTTCTCTAAAAAATCTCATTCCTTTCATTTATACTTTCAGGAGATCCTGAGCTCACATAACCTCATTACTAGTCATATGTGTTAGATACTAATCTGACCTGTGGCTGAAATTTTCCTGATGTGTCGGAAATCTGATTTGCATTGCATCTAAGTACGGTCAAAATCAAGCCCCACAAGTCAACTAAGAAGCTCTGAGTATATATTAGTGTTTTGTATATAGAGACTTCATTAATAAACCTGATGCTGTGAGAATCTCTGATACTGTCATGGCAGGAGATTCTGTTTTAATTATTATATGTGATTTTGTAATTTTAATTGTATAATTATTACTACATTAAAAGACACAATTACATTTTAAATCTTCTTAAGAACTCAATTTTATTACATTTTTATTACTTTGTAATGATATGATATTTTATTATTAGATATTAGAAATTATTAGAAATAATTTTATGATTACACGGTTTTAAAATATGATCTTTTTACTGTTTCATCACTTTGTCTTACAACCACCCTGAACATCCAGTGAAAAGTGAAACGCTGTGAGCATTTTTGGGAGTAACCTCGATAAGGCATCAACGATGCTGAAATTTTTTCACTTTAGCTGTTGCCTGCCTCACAGAATAATGAAGCAGCCTACGATGACAGAAGTTAGTTCAAAGCAAAACTCTGGTTATGAAAACAGCTTTTGTGGAGGGCTTAAGACGAGCTGTGTCACAACTGTCTGCGAGATCAGGAACCATGTGAGATGAGGTGGTGAAGCTGTGTGGTGCTAATTGTTCCATTTGCTCGCAGCAGCGTGAATCAGAGGCAATCCTGTGGAAATCAGAGGCAGCACTTCTGTTACGGAGATCTGAGAGGCGTTTCAAACCTGAACAAGGCTCACAGCCATCCATCTTGCGACACCCAATGAAGCGGATGTTTTCTTAAGTACAGGAGACGAGTGAAATGGCCCATGCTGCATATCAGAGATCGAACCACCTTAAATGACCTCATTTCCTCTTCTATTTTTTTTTTTTTATGATTTGTATGTATTTACTGTTTGCTCTCATGTGTTTTCCTTTGTGTATTTTTATTAGATAAAGTGTCCTTGTTGCATTATATTAACATTTTCCATTGTTCTTCAAACTTTGATATTATACATAAAAATATTCATCCTTTGCTTCAACTCGCTCCTGAGGCCTGTTACAATCAAAATGGAATAAGAAAGCATACTTTGATCTACTGCAGTTAATAGAAATACAAAGGCAGGGAGGCAGGGTGGGTAGGGATGTTTCCAGGCTACTATGAGCCTGAAAGTAATAGCCATTTTAAGGGTAATAGCCCTTTTAACTACTGCGCTGCCACAAGTGCACCCAAAACATGCACTTTGTGATGAAGACGACTATGATCTCTCTAGTTTGTTAGACATTGCAACAAGGACAGAATTAATCCCCGATGAGAACATCTCTAAGGGTATCTGTGCTCCACAGAGTGAATGGCGGGTCTCAGAAGAAAAGGGACTTATGTCCAGATGCCTTCAACAGTGTGATGTCAACACAGGTAACTGATAATTTGCCCCACTGTACATTCATATTGTCTGCCACACAATCCAAACTGTGCAGCAAGAGAGAAACAGAATCTTAGACACGTGACATTCACCTCAAACTATAAGTAATCACAAAAAGAAAATCATAATAAACTGCCAGTGTAATGCTATATTTTGATGGGCACATGCTGTTCATCCTAGATGGAAATCATCAATTCTAAAATTCAAGGAATTGTTTACTCTCAGTTTTCTCTCCTCTGTTTTGAGATATGTATTTTCTCTCATGGCTTCACCTCATTTATAGATAGCCAGGACATAAACTCCAGCAGATCCTGTTATTTTTGTAAAACCCTAGGTCATATTCTGTCTGCCTAAATGTCACAAATTCTTTTCACTGGGAATAGATTGAATGAAAATTCAAATTATTAGGAATAAAAAGAAAGCAGATTGCATTTCCAAATTGTGTAGCCTTCTACACTGTCATGTCTGTACAGAATATGCAATTGCTAAAATTGCCCTGATTGTGATCATTTTTAGTTTTTAACTGGTAGAAAATATAATCTTATTAATTTTCTCATAGCTACTTTGTGCTGCATTTCAGAATGGAGTCTGAAGTTGTGCAATGTAGTGCAGTACATCAGGTGGGAATGACTACTTTGCAGGGAAGCTCAAATCACAGTGTGCAGTTGAAAGTCACACTTCATCTCCAGCCATTTTTTCAAACCAAATGAGAATTTACAGTTCAGGACCCGATACGCTGAGATGCTTTCTCTATTTAGTATCACAGCTGACATACATGGGAGGGCAGGAGTACTCACATCCTTCAGAACTATGCTTAAAAAGCAGGGATATTTTGGCATTGTATATTGCTGCTTTTGATCACAGCACAGGCCAATTACCACTCTGCCCTGCTCTTTCCTTTCCTTAGGTGCTGATGAAAGTATCTCATGCCAAAGAAGTTTGCCAAGCCAAGAGTGAAAAATTAAAAGCTCTTCTGCTATAAAATAATGTCAACATTTGGATTAGTATTTTTCTGAAAGGTGGTTGCATAGATTTTAAAGCAGAATTTGTGACCAAAACAACGTCTGTATTTGCTACTATGAAAGGAGAGGTATTGCTGTACCTGGAGAATAATAACATGTTGAAGTTTGGAGGCTTAGTATTTTTCTTCACCTCATTGCAGGGGATGTTTGGTTAAAGACAAAACACTTTGGAAGAAGCTCTGGTTTAACTTTCATCTTTCTGCACCTTTCCGAGATGGCATACAGAGGAGGGGAGAGCTGAGCTCTCAAAATAGCCAACTTAAAGTATTTGGCAGACTCCCCATTACAGCTGTGTCTGTGGATCTTACTACCTTAAGCATACATCTCCCAAGGGATGCAAAGCATTCTTTATTTGTAGGTGAGCAGAAGAGTTGCAGAGATTCTTTGGATGACATGAGAGCTCTGCATGCTTGTGCACGCACACACACACACACATTTACACTACATCTGGTTTCATCCAAGTGCCTCCAGCTGGTGCAGATTGTGCTTAATGGAGTCAAAGGGGCAGCCTATAAATTGATTCCAGTAAGTGCTGAATCAAATGGTCAGTGAGGGCTCCAGGAAATATTGCATACACAAGCAGAAGTGAATCACTGAGGAATTTACTATCAGCAACATGGATCATTTGATCACATCCAATTTTACCACTTTTGCTAAGAGCAAAAGAAAAGAAACTCACCCCTGAATCCCATTCCACCTGCAAGTTGTTGTTTTCCCACATCCCTACTAATCCCATGTGAGAAATGAGATAAACTAAACATTGAGTTTTGGATAAACAATGACTTACCTCAAAGAAATTACCTTCTAACACTCACCTTTTCTTTCAAATTTAATCAACTGAAATTATGTCAGGTACTCTTGTACACTTTGACTTCTGGTGGAGGGGGGAGACCATTTTGTATTTTTCAAAAGATGAACTTTTGATTTTGACCAATTTAGTACAATTAAAACTGCAAATTGCTTGGGGCTTGTATTCCAAAGATGATTAATTTCATGTTTATTTCTGTGTCTGAACTGGGATTATTGCCAGTATTGTCTTTATTTAATAAACAGAAGCCTATATGTTTTGAAAAATGAAGTGAAAACACCACCAGTAAAGAAAGATCAATAACTTTCCCTTTTCCAAATACTCTGAAGACATATCTCTTTCTATAATTGAGTGTAAGGGCAACATTTTCAGTTGATAAAACTCAGTACAGCGCTTGGGGCTTAGGGAGAGCTGCAGCAGTCTAGGTATCTGTGGGAAAAAAGGATGTGATGGTAAATTTCAGATATTCTTAGCCACATCCTCCCTGAACCTCTAAGTATCAGGGATTTAAATAGCTACTCTTGAACTTGCTGATATCAGTAAAATTGCAAGAGTTGCATACGAATAATCCTGGGATCATGAATTGCAGGGTTAGGTTTGTATGCTAATAAAATGAAGAAGCGCTCATTTGCCTACCTAGTGGCACGAGTATATATCTAACCCTGAATAAAATCAGAATTTAGAGCACCCTCCTTCACTACAGTAGGTAAAAATTCAAGGAAAGGACGAGGTAGGAAGGTGATTTGAGCATGTCATATGCTCATTGTCGAATGTATTTCAGCCTCCACGCCTGAGAAGTGATCTGCCATGGTCCAGGTCCTCAGGAACTGCTGTGGAGCTCAGCGGAGCAGCGCAGTGGCACGAAGAGCATCGCAGTGAGGGAGGATTCACCCCAGGAACAGCAGGTGGTGGAGCACTGCCTCCTGTGCCGACTTCCTCAAAACGCAGGAGGCACCACAAGTTTCTGAGCGATGGAAAGGTGACGGAAATATCTTCTCAAATCTTCTTTTGGATTGTAAAATTGTTTACCTGTGAAGCAGTGGTGCTTACCTCCGGGGGAAGGCTGTGAGGCTGGGTTAGTGGTTATTGAGTGCTTGACAGAAGTTAGGTGGGATTTTCAAAACCCACTTGAGTAACTCTGCTCCATCTGAAATCACTGCACGGTGGACATTTGTCTTCAGTAAGAAATGAGCGTGGCTGGGACTGATTAAGTCTGAAAAAACCTGCTTCAAGAATCTGTCTATAGAACTTAGGATGAGCTTAATTCATATTGTCCCATTTTACCATATTCTTGGTCCTCTCCGGGAAGTGGAAGGCTAAGAACACAACAAATTTTAATTTTTTTCTCAATAGATCTGCAAAGTTACAAGAACAGAGTGTATCTATTAAGCATTTAAGAAAATTATTAATGAATTTAAGAAAAAAATAAGCATGTGCAGGAAGAACATGTCTTTATTTTGAAAAGGATTTTGATCTGCTGGGACTTGCTTTTTGGTCCGAGCTGGGGTGGCAACTGAATGCATCAAAATGCTCCATGGGACTGGAATTGCATGTCTGTCCTGGAGCTATGACAGCATCATTGTCCCTGGAGCCTCCCAGTCCCTGGGCATGCTGGGATCCAGTCATGGATCTAGGAAACGTGGGGACCATGTGTTTAGGGTTTGGCATATTTCTCACTGAGTCAAGGGTTCCTTGTTCGTCATAAACTTCAGCTGAGGATGGTAACAAATAAGTTGGGAACCTTCTTAAAGTGGGTGCTGGTGCAGAAGAGACAAAATATCCAGCACCTTTTGAGAGTACTGAGTGAACAGCCACTGAGCTGAGACCCACACCAACATGGGGGTCACTAAGTCACCGAGTAAGATGGCAGGAAACGTGGCTGCTTATATTTGCTTGCATTTTCTAAACTTCTCTTCAAAACATTTAGATGCAGATGAACCTCAATTTCACACGTAAAAAGGCTCCACTGAAGTTTTTTTAACCAGATTTCAAAGCTACTTTTGCCTGAAAGTGAGAAAAACAAAAAAACATAAGTGACAAAAGTGCCCTCTGTTCCATGGGAATACATGAACTTTGTTTCCCAAATACTCTCCCAAACTGGGAACCAAAGTAGTACCGTGTTGTACAAAAGCCTGTCCTGTAAATATTCCTTGTCTGGCCAGAAGCAGAAATGAATTGAAATTTCATAAGGCACCTCATTCCCATGACATTTTCAGGCCCTCTTAGAAAGCTGATTAATATGCAATGAGTGCCCTGCTTTTAAAGTTCACCATGTTATGATATTGATATTCTGCTTTTATATTTTGGGACAAAACATTGATTTGGATAGTTTAATAGATTATAATAACCTGTTCTACCTGCTGGTGTGAAACATAGATTTCTAATTCTTTAACAGATTGGAGCAAAGCTTGTTCATTAAGAGGTCTGTGCTTAATGAGAGACAATACTCAGATAAAATCTTTTGGCAAATGGCCTAATTTTACACTTTCCATGTGGAGAAATTAATGCTCCTTTTACTTTGCCATAATACTTGGGTGCATGTTGCAGTGGCTCCTCTATTCCTAAATTGGGTGATTCTCCTATCATTTACTTTCCTGCATTCACGGGCTAATCTAGATGAGATGTGCCTGTCAAAAATAAATAAACCCAATGTGCCTTTCCATGTTTCTTTCCAGAATGGCAAAACATTGCTCCTCTATCCCTTTCACTCAACTGAACACTTTACAGCAATCAATAATATTACTTTCATCTACTTTTTTTTTTCTTTCTCCAGCAATATCATTATCATTTCCTCTTTCAAGTCAGGGAAATAAATGTGAAATAATCTCAAGCTTCCTCTCCCTAATGTATTTTTTTTCTAATTTTCCAAATGAATCCCTGTTTCTGGTTAAAGACTAGCACAATGTGATGAGTTCATTAGTTTGCTGGTGTGCGTTCTCTGACTCACATTAAAGCACTAAAGGTCTTTGAGTTAGCCATAATTAGATGAGGTCATTAAAGCTACAATGAGATCACGATTGCCAGAAATGGCCTCACATTGTATGAAGTAAGGTCAAATCAGCCATAACCATTAGTCATTCCCAATTTTTTCTTCATTACATATGCATTAAGTAACAGTAGTGGGTAATCCACAGCTTAACATGAGTGAGATACCCCACAACCTGTCATAGGCATCGTGTTGTACAGTGACTGGAAAGTTGCATGGTGAGATCTTTTACAGTGATTGTCTCTTACACATAGAAACTGCAGCAGGGACTAAATAAGAATGGATCAAAAAGAAATGGCAGGGTGTGTTGACAACATTTTGAAGAAGACAGGAAAACATGGGTCGCATTATTTAAAGTCACCAGGATCAAATTAGCCTCGTAGCAAACGAGACGCTCAAGCAAGACAGGCTCAGATGCTTCTCAAGTCTAAAGCTGGGACTAGAACATCTCTCTTGTGAGGAGAGGCTGAGAGACTTGGGTCATATTAGTCTGGAGAAGAGAAGACTGAGGGGGAATCTGATCAATGCTTATAAATACTTAAAGGATGGGTGTCAAGAGGATGGGGCCGGTCTTTTCTCAGTTGTGTCCAGTGACAGGACAAGAGGGGACAGGCACAAACTTGAACATAGGAAGTTCCATCTAAACATGAGGAGGAACTTCTTTACTTTGAGGGTGGCAGAGCCCTGGAAGAGGTTGCCCAGAGAGGTGGTGGAGTCTCCTTCTCTGGACACATTCAAAACCCACCCGGCGACCTTCCTGTGCAATCTGCTCTAGGTGGACCTGCTTTGGCAGGGGTGTTGGACTAGACGATCTCCGGAGGTCCCTCTCAACCAGATGTAATTCTGTGATTCTGTGATTCTGTGGTGTGAAAGCCATGGCTCCATGGAAGTCCGCAGCCACCATGCATAGCAAGCCAGTCCATGTGGTCGTCTTGCCAGAAAGTAACACTGTGACGTGAACTGTAAGAGACACCCGTGTTCCTCTACCACATTTGTCTTCGATCCATAGACAGCACAACTCCTGACAAAGTGAAGAGTCAGCCCTGCCACAAAAGTGCATGGATTACTTTTCTTTTGCATTGGAATGAGGACCATCTCCGTTCTTTAGGGACAGTCATTCATTGCAAGCATGTAGTAACCTGGTGAGGTACGGCAGAACCCCTTCTAATTATTTCCCATTTTCTAAACTGCCAAAAAGCAACTTTAAAGCCAAGCCTCTCCATGGCAATAGATAACACAAATCAAGCTGAACAAATAGTTAAGTGGGAGAATAGCCAGAAGAGGAGAAAATCAATAGACTAATTAATATAGCAATTGCTTCCAGATGTGTATATCCTAGAAATCTGAGCCATTTTTGTGTAGTTTCTGATTCTCTCTCTCCTCCTCTTCCTCACAGTCTGCTTACTAGAGGCACAATGGAAAAATGAACCTTCCAGCACTCCAACACGCCATGTTCCTTCAGCCTCATGCAACAGGCAACACGCTCCATGAGAGCAGGACAAGTCACCAAGCACTTTGCTGCAGCTCTCAGCTCTCATGCATTAAAGTTTGCAGGAAATTTAAGGCTCCATTTCACCTGCTGTCACTGCGAAATGCCTCCTCCCTCGATTACAGGTGACAGCCTCACCTACATGTCAAGGCTGAGGAGACAGGTGAAATTACATGTCCATTCTGGGCCATGCCAGAGGAAGGAAAAGTGTCCTCTTTGACAACTACAGTCCAGGCACGAGGTATAGATCAGAGGTTCTGCCTGGAAATCAAAATTAGTTGTGGCCAGGACAGTGAGCATAGGATCCAGGGAATGGACGCCCAGCAACTATTATTGGCCACCTTTCTACTGCCTGCTGCTTTTCCAAGCCTCTGGAAAAACCTCCTGTCAGGAGAGGCTGGACTATGCTTAGATGCTCATTTTCTGGTTGTAAACATGCACAGACCCAGATTTTGCTTTCAGGCACTTCATATCTGCATTGCCCCTCTAAGCAAAGTAATTCATGGCCTTAACTAGCACAGACATCTGAATTTCCTTGCCATAATTTCATACCTTAATTATGAACAAAAATAATAGCTGCTCAAGAGCTCTTAATTTGCAGAGGCTCTTTTGTCTGTGTACAGAGGCACTCTGAACCACCAGGGGAAGATGCATAGCTCCCTTCTGCACAGCCAGGTTGTGAAGTGTTCCTTACTCTAAAACCCACTTTTTGCTTTATATCTTAGGTGAGGAGTATGGTCCTTTTGTGAAAATACTGAGACTGTTAAACACAGATTCTGAAGAATGCAGTGAGTCTTGGCTGACATATGCGTGCTGAGGGACCTGGGACCATTCAGTGTCACCCCCAGAGCCCAGATACAATGGGTCAGCTGGCACGTGAGCTGCCAGCCTCCCCAGAGAGCACGCAGTTAGGGTTTGACCAGCAATAACCTGCAAGGATGCTTTACAAATCTGCATCTAGGAGTTTGCCCTTTTTATTTCCAAACTTGCTTGACTGATGATGGGAAAAAGACGAGGCAATGAAGCCACAAATGGAGGAGAGACCGCAGATTTGGCGTATTAATGCTTTTCTGGCATTTCAGCTGCCCTGAGGATCTGCTCTTCTGTGTTATGAACCCAAGGGTTG
>JAOXJK010000040.1:13281461-13305283 GCA_025774025.1 Xenus cinereus | reverse complement strand
CGCCCACCCGCCACATAATTCATAATAAGCCACGCCCCCTCTCCCCGCTTCATATTTATGAGGCCGCATCCACGAGCCCCGCCTCCCCATAGGCCACGCCCTTCTGTTGAATATTCATAAGTGTGGCTATATAAGGTGGGGCGGCCGCCCTGTTTCCTCAGTAGTCGGGAGGTCTCTGTGGGAGGTGGGTTGTTTGCAGCCGGCGGTTCCTCTCACGGGCTCCAGGCCCGCTGTGGAAGCAGGGGAGAGTCTCAGTCCTGTCCTTGAAGGATGCCTGTGTCCTCTCCACCGCCCTGGGGAGGGGGTAGGGCATGGTGTCTGCGTGCTCCTTCAACAAACCCTCCTCCACAGCGGGATAATCCTCCTCAGTTGGCTATGGAGGGGGGTGTCTTTTATTTCAGCCTTGCTAGATGGTTGGGTGAAGGGTGTAATCCCAGGTTCTTCCCACTGGCCTGCCTTTCGTGGAGCTGCTTCAAATCCCGGTGGTTTCTCAGAGGGTTTAAAGCCATCCCTCTTGGATGGGGGCCTTCAGCAGCCCCAGAGCATTCTGGCTGCTTCCAGCCTCTTCTTCCAACAAGAGCCAGTGGTGGATCTTTAAAAAGACACCACAAAATCTCCATGTACTAACAGCCCTTTTCTATCTTGATGCGTTACTTACAGCTTTTCTTCCTTATATCCACAGCTTGTGCTCCTTTTTGGACTCCTCAGCGCTTCCTAAGCATGGCTTGACTTAGGTGTCAACAGGCTGAGCTGTGCAGAACCTCCATTCTGCTCTCCAGCTCTAAACATCCAGGAGCTGCACAGAGGAAATTAGCAGGTTATAAATCAGCAGAGCACAGGGGCCAGTACCACACCAACCCTTTAGTTTTACCTTTTCTGGGTAATATCTGCTGGTAGGTATTCAGACACTGGTTTTGCTCGCTGACTGCAGGCCACAGGGTTTGGAGGAATCTATCTCTGCATAACCCTTCTCATTTTTGTTAACTAAGAGGAATCTCTCCATAACTCTTTTTTCCAAAGTACAGCATGGAAAGCTTCAGCATACGCGAAGCTTGATGAACAGTTCCCGAAATTCTTCTGGTGCAGCTGTAGTCTGAAAGAGCTTTCTTGATGTCTGGGCACCATTTGCATTCCAGGCATTCCCTTCCCATGTTTACTGGATCCCCAACCTCCCAGCTCCCCAACGGAGCATTCTGGCTGCTTCCAGCCTCTTCTTCCAACAAGAGCCAGTGGTGGATCTTTAAAAAGGCACCACAAAATCTCCCCAAACTTTCCATGTTTACTGGATCCCCAACCTCCCAGCTCCCCACCCATGTCCCAAAACTTCCAGGTTGCCCTTAACCCATCGTTTTCTTTTGCTGCTTGAAGCAGGGGCTGGAAATTAACTTCAATTCTTTTGTTTCTGCTAAATAACTCGCTGAGGAAGGGTAGAAGGGGTGGTGGGGTATGTTCTGATCTTGCCTGATTTAGGGTGCGAGCTGGGAGGCGAGGGGCAGGGAGCTTTAGGAAATCATCATTGAAACTTCCACACAGAGGCCATGACTCTCTGTTCCTTGTGGATTCTCCAGTGTCTAGTAACGTACCCCATTTACTGCAGGGCACTAATTTGCATTGCTTATATTATTACACCTACCTCCTCTTTGCACAGAATGTTTTGATGTGCAATATCTTCAGGATTTTTCTCTTTCCATCAGGCTGGTTGAAAGGCCCGGATTAAGAAGTGATCAGACCTGCAAGGCCTCCTTAGCCCGAGCAAAGAAACTGGGCTAAAAATCTTAAAAAACAGCACTCCTGCGTGAAGCCTCGCAGCTCCGGGGGCAGGGCTGCTGTACATCTATGGCTTGTTAGCATTTGGAAGTTTAGCAATGCAGAGCTGATTATTTTCATTAACAACATTTAACAAACCGCTCCTTGGAGGCTTAGATGCGAGGAACAGTCATTTCTGAAGGAAGACGGACAGCCTTTGCCCACAGCGTTAAGCGATGAGCAGAGGAGGAGGATTCCTTCAGTGCTCGAGCAGCAGACTGATGATTTAACAAACAGCTTTTGCTGAGAGAGAAAGGCTTTGAACTGTTTTTGTCCCGAGAGGTGCTGCATCCTGTGGGAGAGACTCAGAGGAAGGGAAGCAGAATCACATTTAATGATTGGGGGAGGAAATTTTGGTGGGAAGGAAGAGGTTGCAAAACGGAGCTGGCTTAGATTTGGATGTGCATCCAGAGCAGGGAAAACGAGGCAGTGAACAGGCTGGGAAAATAAGCAAGATGGTGAGGTTTGGGCGTGAGCAAGGGGTGCTGTTCAGTCTGTCCAGGGAACCCCAGCTCCATCCCCGTGGGGGTCATCGGCGCAGATTCCTGGGGACTGTTTCATGGTGGCTCCCCCTTTCCTGTTCCTCCTCCGGGCAGAGGAATGGTCTTTCAGGAGAGAAGAGATGAGGAGAGGAGCTGTGGCATCCAGATGTACCTGCGTTCCTCAGAAACTGGGGGGATGTAAGAAATTTTTCCTAATATCCATCCCAAGCCTCCCCTGGAGCGACTTGAGGCTGTTTCCTCTTGTCCCATGGCCTGTTCCTTGGGAGAAGAGACCAACCCCCCTGGCTATACCCTCCTTTCAGGGAGTTGGAGAGAATGAGAAGGTCTCCCCTCAGCCTCCTTTTCTCCAGGCTCAACACCCCCAGCTCCCTCAGCTGCTCCTCACCAGACTTGTGCTCCAGACCCCTCACCAGCTCCGTTGCATCTTCTCTGGACGTGCTCCAGCACCTCAGTGTCTGTTTTTTTGTGGTAAGGGGCCCAAAATCGGACCCAGCATTTGAGGTGGGGCCTCACCAGTGCCCAGTACAGGGGGAGAGTCACTGCCCCAGTCCTACTGGCCACACTGTTCCTGATGCAGGCCAGGATGCTGGTGGCCTTCTTGGCCACCTGGGCACGCTGCTGGCTCATGCTCAGCTGACAGTCAACCAACATCCCCAGGTCCTTTTCCGTGGGGCAGCTCCAGCCTCTCTTCCCCCCACCTGGAGAGTCCATGGGGTTGGTGTGACCCAAGTGCAGGAACCAGCCCTTGGCCTTGTTGAACTTGACACCATAGGCCTCAGCCCATCCATCCAGCCTGTCCAGATCCCTTTGTAAACTAACTTTGCAGGGGTTACAGTATAACGAGCAGCTATAAACCCCCAGAGCCAGCCAGAATTTTACCTGGGCCTTCTGCTCATTTTTATATTATTTCCAATGATTGTTTTACGGTGAGGATATTAAATTCACTTCTGGCATTACTTCCAAGTAAGGACATTAACTACTGATGGCCAACCATGCATGGAAGCACGGAATTATTTTGTGTAAAGCTCAATGAATAATTTTACCTCCAGTATTACCAGGAAATATTTACTTTATAACCATTTCCACGTATTAAACATTTAGTCAGCACAAATATTCCTGTTTTACCGCACATCCACACAGAGCAAAGCCAGGGTCGATGCCTCAAGGACTATTAGCGCCGCATCGCCCCCGAGACACACAGATCTGATTTAACTTTCCAGGAATTTGTGTCCAGTTCTAGGCTCCCCAGTTCCAGAAGGACAGGGAACTGCTGGAGAGGGGACAGCAGAGGGTTACAAAGATGATGAGGGGCCTGGAGCACCTCCCTTACAAGGAGAGGCTGAGGGACTTGGGTCTTTTTAGTCTGGAGAAGAGAAGACTGAGGGGGGATCTGACTAATGCTTATAAATACTTAAAGGAAGGGTGTCAAGAAGATGGGGCCAGTCTTTTTGCAGTGATGCCCAGTGACAGGACAAGAGGAAATGGGCACAAACTTGAATATAAGAAGTTCCACCTAAACATGAGGATGAACTTCTTCACTTTGAGGGTGGCACAGCCCTGGAATAGGCTTCCCAGAGAGGTAGTGGAATCTCCTTCTCTGGAAACATTCAAAACCTGCCTGGACACGTTCCTGTGCAACCTGCTCTAGGTGGACCTGCTTTGGGAGGGGGGTTGGACTAGATGATCTCCAGAGGTCCTTCCCAACCCCATGTGATTCTGTGATTCTGTGATAGCTTGAGTAATTTTTGGAGATACAGCAGGTTTTATTAGTCTGCAGGAATCACTCTTTATGTTTAGCTTGGTTTTTTGCAAAGTTATGTCTTATACAGTCAAAAATAGACAGACTACATCATGATACCTTTATCCTAAAATAAAGACACACTAGGTACACAGTAGCAGAGCAAATAGGGGTAGTTCTAGTATAATAGAAAACATAAACATATTTACATATTCAGCATTCGCACACTGCCACTTACAATTTGTAGACAGCTTCTGATGGCCCATGAAATACTTCAAGTAGTTATAAGTGCAAGAGTACATGGGCAAGCTAAAGGGTCTCAAAAGTTACCTTGTCAGCTGTGGCAACTGCCTGTTGTTACCAAAGGCAATATGAGTAGTATGAGTAAATAAGTCAATTGCATGCATTCTTTTTAAAATTAATTTACTAGAACAAAATTTCTTAGAGTTTTCCAGTAAGTATCAAACCGACCAAAAGAGAAAGGGATAAAACAATAACCATTGCCCTATTATAAACCATACCCATCTCCTCTCTGTTTCTAGAAAAAAAGCCAAGCCCAGCTTTCACCTTTTCCTATGAGCTTCCATTCTTGCAGGGAATTTTGACAGAAAAGCAGAGGAGGGTTCCCCAGCCAGGCTCTCAGAAACAGCAAACCAGTCTTCTTGGGGAAGAAAGTGCTCTGGCTTGAAAGCTTTAGGAGCTGGCTTTGAGGATTTCACACCAACAAATAGCTGTACTCGGATTTTTGATCTCTGTTTTACTAAGTACACAGACGTCAGCAAATCCTCACCCCGCTACCCAACAAAGAGTTCATCTGAGTCCATATGAATTTCATTTGCGGCTGTAATTAATGGGGAGGGAGAGAAGGAGTGTAGAACTGCCCATAAAATCCCACTCTTAAAATTACACCCCACAAAATGGTAGGAGCTGACTGTAGCATCACAGGACATGAACGAGGTGACTTGTTAAATCGCTCTCAACCCTAACTTCTGTGGGAAGCTGCAAAATGAAAGCTTTGCTATTTTTAGAACCCAGGATTCTGGAGAGTGAGAAGCAGCTTACAGACACACACACAAAAAGAGAAGAATGTGCTGGATTTGTGATTGTTATCATGACACTGACTCAGCATTCAGACGTTTTTAGTGGTATCAAAGAGGGGTTGGAAGTGGGCGAGGGGAACTCCCCGAGCGCAGCTGCTTCTCCTGCTTCTTTACATGTTTCCAGTTTCCTCCACGAGAAACGAGACTTGGAAAGTGTGTTTAAAAACCTGACATGCAAAATGTATCCTGTGTCACAGCGTGCTGTGGAAAATGATCATCAGTAGAATTATACATGCTATATTGCCTGCTGAATCCCCCAAAGCAGTTAAAGAGCCAGGAGAATATGAGACTGTCATTACTCTGTCTCCCTCCCTCTGCTTCGGAGCATAAACCTCTGCCAGACACTCAGGCAGAACAAAACACTTAATCAGTGTTAAGGATGCATCTGGTCCCCCCAGAGAGATGAGCTGTTCATTTATGCTTGTTTACAATATGTTTATAAACATTAGTGGACAGGGATAGATTACCCCAGTTTACTGCCACATAAAGGAGTCAGCTGCTTACGTTTCCCATCATATCTATGTGCTTTTCTTTTACATTACTCAAGTGGTACCTTATGGCAAGTAATCTTTGTGAATTAGGCCAGAAATCAGGAGTGTCCCTGTAGAATTTATACTGTTTTCCCTGTCATTATTTCAAAAGCATTACTTTTGGATCAAATCCCTATCCAAGATGCCAATTTTTCCTTGCCATCTACATGGCTTTACTTCCTTTTTTCCTTTTTTTTTTTTTTTTCCCTGTGGTCCATGAAGGAATGACATTGATTTTATGCTCTAGATTAAAAGTATATTGCTTGGACAGAAATGGGAAAGGTGGTGTTGTGATGACAACCTCCCCTATTCCAAATGTTCATTCCCAACCAAAGAAAGCAGTCTTTGTGAAAGGAATATTTACTCTTATTGTTCTTATTTTAAAAACAGGTTATCCATGTTTGTTCCCTCTGAACTATGAGTTAGGACTTCACAGAGCAGTGGCAAAATGGAGAGAAACTCTGCAGCTTTGGTCATGCACCAAATCTCCGTGTCCTCTGAAAAGGGGTGAGGAGGCAGGAGTGCCACGGGGTTCTGGGAACAGCCCAGCTCTGCAATTTTACCTCTCAGTTCACCTGCTGGTTCTGTCTTTTTTTCCTTCATCTTCTCTTTGATTACGAGCTTTTTGGGACTGGATGGTTTAATTTTAAGCACGTCATGATCCCTGATTTGTGTTTCATAATCGTATTCAGGGTAAGAATACATATGGTTGCAAAACACTGATGTAATGGAAATTGAAAGAAGACAGTGGAACAGATTTCACAGAGGGGGGACATGATGGGCCAGGTGACCAGCTGGGTGTAAATCAATACAAGCCAATTGCTTTGGGTGAGGTTCTACTTCATTAGTGAGAGAGTGTAACGGCAATTTTTTGACTTAAGGTTGTTGTGTTGTGTGCAAACCCATTTATAGGCCTGGGATAAAAAGGTGTAGCCAGCTGTAGCTTCTTCTCACTGAGCTGGTATTTATCACAGAGCCTTCCAGGATAAGGTCATAATTTTCATTTTGTTGGCTGAAAGTCAGGTATTGTAGGGAGTATTGTCACACCTCTCATTAGATCAGCATTTTAAATGATCCAGAAATCCCATCAATCGATGGATATGTGAAAAATGTCCATGAGCCTTCTCTCCCCTAATGGGATTCCCCAAGTTTCCATCAGGCATGACTTGCATAACAAGCCAGATCTGAGAGTACGACTCACAGAAAACCAAATCTAGAAAAATTACAGAACAAAGCTGTGTACCAGATGCAAAAAGAACCCAAGAAAAATCCGCATCAAAATCCTCACACTCACAAACACACATGGGCCTTTCTGAATCACTGATATTTGCACACAGACAACTTCCCTTCCAATAAAGTGCTGTGGTATCCTGGAAGGCAGGTTTTTCACTTCCCTGGTATGAACCTGCCTGTGCTCTTCACTATTTGAGTCAAAAATCAAAGCCACTGGAAACCCAACTAAATGGATTTCCTGGCCTGTTTTCCCTGACAACAGAAAGCAGTGTTCCCCATGCCAATGGAAGAGCCTTCAACATGCAATACCATTTATTCTCTGCATTGTGGTACTAAGTAGTAGCCAAAATCTACTTCTTATTAAATCTTCAGGTGCAAGATTGAGAAAGTTCTATTTGTTTGCACCTCCTTCTTGAAGGGTCTACTCTCCAAAGAATAAAACACACATTAGGGAGAGAAGAAGATTCCTATATCAAACTATCCAATACACATGCAATTGATCTGTTTGCAGGGTGAAATAACTTGTAGACAAGATGTAATTCAAAAAAAGGTGTGGATAGATTCTTGATATATTATTTACATACAGCACTTATATGTATTCAAAATAAGTTAGGCTGAGTCATGCAATCCTTCAGTATATATTAGCATATATTATGCTATAATAATAGCATATATTATTTCTACCTAAAATACTGTTGTACTCTGCTTCAGTACATTAGAAAAAATATGAGGGGAAAAAACCACTTCAGATTTCCAAGTCAGACAAATGCATTTCAGATATTTGTAGTCCTTGCCACGTTACCGGACCAGAACAAATGAACAGTAACAAACATCTTGCTTTGTAAGCAGAAGATTCTGCCACTCTTAATTTAGAAGCAATTCCATTGATTTAACTTTCGAGTTTCATACATAAGAGTGCCAGAATCCAATTCTGAAGTTTGGGTGTTTTCCTTTGCACAGGCTGACCCCGGACAAGTTTCAAAGCAGTCAGAGAAAATTATCATTCAAGATTAATCATGTATATTTTTTCAAGAAATGTTCAGTTGGGTTAGAACTTTTCAGCCTGGAAAAGAGACATGAGGAACATGAGAGGTCTAGAGAAGCCTGAGTAGGTTGGAAAAGCTCTACAGAGACTGACAGGTCACTTCCCCTTTCTGTACTGGACTAGTGGTCATTAGATGAAGCTCCTGAGAACCAGGATCAAAGTAAATAAAAGCATGTGGTTCTTCATGAAGTCAGTGGTACATACATGGAAGTCCTTGCTAGAAGACACTGTGGATGCAACAAAGTACTTGGAAGAAAGCTTTGTGAGGAGTTATTGAATAGATGGAGCATTTCAAGCTCAGGAAGTCCTAGGAGCTGACAGTAGCTTGAGGCTGAAAGGTAACAGGAATGAGCAGCCCAAGTTCTTACTGTTTCTTAGAGGTCAGATTTCAGACTCAGTGGAGAAAGGACAGAGAGTTAGGTGAACCTTTCATCTGAACGGTCCAGCTTTTCTTAGGCTCCTGTGCTCTGGTGTCCAGTTCCCTGCTTTTGCAGATGATGGTGACACGTACTTCCTTTGAAGAAACCATGAAGCATACCTTAAAACTAGCTCTGCTGTTTGCCCCTCTGCCCCTACCCTTGTTCAAGACCTTCAAAGATGAGACATCTCCATTTACTACCCAGCCATAATTTACCAAGGAAGAATTTAACCATGGCTTCTCTCTCAGTTTTCAGGATCATTTTGTTGTTGTTGTTGTTGTTTTAATCGGTGGCTATTTACAGAATAAAATAGATGTGGCTGCAGCAGCACCACAACCTCTGGTTTAAGAGGATAAGCTCCATGCAGCTATAACAAGAAAGGGTGAAGATAATTGTTTTCAGGAGAGCCTTCCTAGCAGAGACTGCCAAGGTATCTTCATGGGCTGTTGTGTGTAGTGTCCTACATCCAGAGAGAGGCAGCAGCTCCCCGTGCATCCTCTTCCCTGTTGGCTAACTCCAGGCTGCTTCCTAGGCATTCTGCTACTTTTTTTTGATCCTGTTACTCTGGGACTGTCTAACCAACAGGAATTGACTCAAATAGGCATATGTAAACCAGCACCCTCCTAACCAGGACTCCCCAATTCAAGGTTTTAACTTTGGGGAGCTCTCAGGCTTTTACCAGCGTACCCCTCATCATGGGTGGCAGGTCCAGTGAGGAAACTCACATCTATATGCTGCTTCTGAAACTATTTTTCTTCTATGTATTTTTCAAATTATGAAATTAGAGAACAGGTTACACATAGGCTTAGTTGGGAATTCCATTTTTGAAAAGCTGTGTTAGCTTGGCACAGGTGTTTTTTTTTAATGAAGAAGAAAAAAAAAAGTTTAAAATATTTTAAATTGTAATCTGCTTCATGCAGCATACAGATAATTCAGGCGATCAGACTACCTAATGTGTAAGTCAATAATTCCTAGAAGCACCTTACACATTCCAATCATAACAGCATCACCAATTTAAAAAAAAAATAATGCATACTCCTGTGTTTGCTTCCATTTTCATCTAATAATAGCAATAGTAACCTCAGCACAGGGCATTCTCAGGGATTAATGACCAGCTGGGACTAATGGCACCCTTGGCTACACCTCTGGCCATAAATGCCTGTCAGTCTATCATTAATCCTCAGAAAATGCCCTATGCCCAGATCATTACTACTTAACCTGTAGTTAGAATGAAAATGAAAAAGCAAATGTAGGGAGAGTTGCAAAGAATTTCCACCTTTTATACGTGGGAGAGTATGTTTGCCCCTACCAGAAAGCTTTGCCTTAAGAAGACATCACAGCAATCTGTATTGACTAACACACATTGCGTCTGTCATTAGTCCTTGTGCAATTAGCCCTCCTTGACAACATATTCTGAGGCAAGAGAAGTGAGAAATCAGGTTGAGGGGTGTCCCCCAGCCCTCTCCTTCCTGGGGGCAGAGAGTTTTGGTCCTATCGCTACTTTCTGTCCAAGGTTTTGCACGACTAGCAAGATCCAGACAGGATATAATCTTTTTATCCAGTCCTTCTCAGGATGGCAAAAGCTGAGAGTCTCAGCCTGGGTAAATTCTTAGCATGCCATGGGAGTTATCAGCAGTAATCTCATTAAGAGAAAAACAATAGGAAGTACAGCATTGGTTCAAGACAGTGGTCAACCTAGTTTCATATTTTTTTCACACTGGCTTTCAGAGGAGGTGCATGTTGAAGATTTGACCCAAGAACTCTCTAGATGTTGTGTAAATTTTCAACATACAGCAGCAAAAGCAATCCAAACCACGTGCCTCAATTGCTGGAAATGCCAGAAATGTTTGTGAAGACAAGTAAGAAAACATGGGTGTTATTTGACTGACAACCAACTGCTGCCATTTTTACTTTTTGCTGACTGAATGACCCCAGGAAATATTTATGCTGGCAAACTCGTAGGTGCAAAATGGGAAAATGAGTTGAAGCTAAAGCTGGCAGGAAACTGCTTTCTCCACTCCCCTTAGGTATGTGTGGGTGTTCACATATTTAGAAACTTAATTAATACCTCTCAGGGACTTTCCCTGGCTATTTTTCAATGAAGAATGTTGCCAGTTGATTTTTTTTATTACTTTTTGCATTTCTATATCCCTAATTAAAACCGATAAATTTCTATTTTAATTTTCAGAAATACTGAAATGAGGAAAAGTTGATCTTTGACCTTCTATTTTCCTGATAGTTGTTATCAGAAGAATTTGAAGATAGTCAGAAATGCTGTGTATTTTACTTTCTGATGCACCTCATTTCAGCTGCAGCTTCTTGAACTTCTCTCACAAGCCAACAGTGATGAGGTCTGACCAGTGCTTTAACCCTTAATCTGCCACTTCTTTTACTGCACATGTGCAACCCATTCTAGCTTGATTATTTATAAGTGGAGGTCTCGTGAACTGTAGTCTGTTAGGGAGAGGTAAAATCAGAAGAGCTAGTGCATCAGTGGGATACAGCATTAGGAGATTACTCGGTCCCAGCGGCACCAGGGACAGTGATCACTCTGGGTGTTGGTGTTCGAAGCTAAGCTCCTGAAGGTGCAGGTGCAGAGCTTCAGGACCAGATGCCTTGACCTACAGACAACTTTCCTCTGTTGCCCCAGTCTCCGATGCAGCCGTAGGACATCCAGCCATGGCATGCAACTGCACTATACTGCCCGCATGGGGGAAAGGCAAGAAGGGACAACGGGGTTATTAATGATGTTTACATGTGAGAGAATGGGTATTTCCTCATTCCATTTATCTCATTGTTTTAAATTTCTTCACTGTTTTAATAGCATTGGGAGGTTTTTTTCTTTCCTGTCTACAGTCTTTTTTTGTTTCTTGTATTTCTGCAGAAACTGCAGAAATAGTTGTGTTGTCCTTCCCAGAGACAACTGCATTTGGCAATGGTTGAATCAAATTCTTAGGAAATCTTGAGTCACTGAGCACCAAGTTGGAAGAAAAAACAAGGTCGCTTCATAGAAAACAATCCATCACAGAAGAGTACTAGGAAAGGGCCTCTCACTGGCCTTTCATCTCTTTTGCATGTGTCACTTTAATTCCCACTGTGTTGCGCGTGTGTGAAGGAAAGAGATTTATCTAATCATTCATCCTAAGATATTTTCTTTATTTTTTCATTCCCATAAATGTTAAATATAGATGAGAGGGTGTGGGATAACATAAGAGTCCTGTGCAGAGCAAACACAGAAGGAAAACCACCCCATGCTCTTATTGAGATGTACAAGAAGTGTCCTAGCTAAATCTGTCCAAAAGCCTCTGAATAGGAGTCCATCATCTCCATAGTTTGAATTCATTCATCTTTTCCTTTTGTGAGAAAAAAAAGGAAAATAAGCTATCTAAATCAATGGGATTAAGCAGTATTTTGCCAATTTAGACTAACACCTGGCTCCTTTTAGATAAGGCCCAAATGAACATTAACTCGTGCCAAAGCACACACTCAGACTGTTGACCTAACTGTTTAAGCTATCATTCCTGAGATTTGGATGAACGAATGCTGGAACTAATCCTGTCCATTGCATGTAACCTTATGCCCAGGCAGGCATTCATGAAATGTTATCAACATCATGTGTCAAAGGATTTTTAAATGCATTTTTTATTATCATTATTTTTAAAGGGAGAAACCAGAAAAGAATACCAATCAATCCAATCATAAGCCACGTGAAAGTATTGCATCCTATGTACGTGAAAAGGCCTTAACATTCATGAAAACTAATGTAAGCGTTATATTATTCAAGGAGCAGAAAAGTCTGGGGAGAACAAAATACACAAAAATAGCCCAGCAAATAAAGTATTAAGCAATGACAGAGGAAAGATTGGCACATAATTGCCTGCTACGGTAAGCTTTGCTATGCCTTGGGAACTCTTAGCATGGCCTCTAATATGAAGACTATAAGTAGCCATTTACATGGCAAATGTGAGACAAATATGCCTGATCCTTTGCTTGTGGAATCCGTTGGGTCTCTTTGAGATTGACACGACGCCATATCCCCCAGGGACTCAATCCTGCAGTTGCTCCTAGGCCAGGAGGTTGTTACATCAGCATAAAATCAGTATAATCCTTACCCAGCTCCGCTTCATCACGTTTTAATCTATACCTGGCTGGGTATGCAAAGAAGTCCTAATGCATCACCGAGTAACATAGAGCCAGAACATCCATGCCCTTAAATCACAATAGATTATTGCTGGTTTGAATTGATTGGGTTTTTTGTCCAAGCAAGTGGCAGCCGAAGGGATTGTGAATCATATCAGCGCCGATGAATAGCCTGCAGCGGCAGGTGGGAGTGTGTGAGGACAACAGGAAAAGCTGTAATAACCACAGTAGCTTAGTGTCAAATAAAATGAAGAACAAGAGCAGCGTTAGCAGTCAGTGTATGTTCATCCAGCATTTTTATTCCTTGAAGCACTGTGTAGCTATCGCTGTCAGCTGTTACGTTGGTCTGAAACGACATTTGCCTTCTCCCCGGTCCTCTTGCCTACTCCCTGTGACTGGGTTTGTCGTTGGGAGAAGTTGCTAGCACAGCAATAGCATGGAAATGGCTAGACATACACAGAAATTTGTCCTCTTCTAGTTAATTAGTCCTGTCAATTAGGTGGTTACCCAAGGTGTCATTACTGTAGGAATAAAAGCCACAGTCCCTCTCAATCAGATGGCATGTTCTAGTCCAGCTAGGACTTCTGCTGAACAGCTGGACCTCATTTAGAAACTGAAACATGAAGAAAGCACCAGTGGCTAATTATGCTTATAAGATATTAGCCACCACCCCGCCTCTTCAGACTACAGGATTGTCACATCCCTCAGCAGTACCATATTTTATTGCAAACTGTACTGAGGAGGATTATTTACTTTCTTGCCACAGCTCTCACAGGAATGCAATTCACCTGCTTACAAAATCTTCTTTCAGAGCCCAATCCTGCTAGGTTTTGGAAGGTTAAGGCTCAGGACTAGTTTTATCACCACTTAAGGAGATTATTTCGTAGGAACATTTCTAAAAGGCAATTGAAGGAAAACTGCTTTTCTGAGACTGGCTTACAAGAGCCAGCAAGGATACCATTTATTTGAAAGAATGATTTCATGTTCAGTGGGAAGAACTGATGCTGGTCTTGGTGTTAAAGAGCCCATTTTCATGTAATTCATACAAGGCTAATTTAGAGCTGTAACTCATGGGTTTAATTTCTTATTTGTTGGGAAAGCAGTCTTCAAAAAGTGCTTTGAAGCTATTGTCTTGTTGGGCTCCATAGTGATTTGTTACCATTGATTAAAATAACTATTCCTCATTATTAACCCTTTTAGAATTATACATGGAGCTTTAATATGAAGTGTGATTAGAGTGGGTTTCTGCTCAAATCGAGTAGGGTGCTGGTACACTGAAAATGAACCGAATATCAGGAAAGATAATAAAACTTTTCCTTATTAAAATTGCTACCTCCAAGTTAGGAAGATCATCTCTGCTCTGGCACACGTCTGTGGATATACGTGAGAAAGTTGCAACAGTTGTTTATTATTTTTGTTCTTATTTTGTTGGACTCACTAACAGCTTGTTGGCACTGATTAAAGTAACTATTCGTCTTTAATTAACTCTTTTCAGAATTGCACATTGAAATTATTTAGATATCATCAATGGGTATCTCTGCTCGCTCTGTCTTCATGGGAGTCTTGCAGCAATTGCTAGCTTTGTTAGTTTAAGTGTCTACAATTTCTGATAACTTTTAAACACATATATGCATTTATTTCTTTTTTTCCAGTTCACAAACAGGTATTAATTATATTTTATTTGTGATGCTTTGACTAAACTGTATTAAAAGAGATGACCACTTCCTTCGGAGCCATGGCTGCAGGTCACCATTAATACCTGACAGTCTAATTCCTGTTTGGATGATAACTTCCCGATTATTCAGTAAGATGTGAGGTATATAAAACTTAAAACAATGTGGGCTTTATTCCAAATAGACAACAGACAAAGAAAGCGGATTTCCCAAAGCACCCAGAGGGGGTAGGAGGAGGACCATACCTAGCATCCTGTCCACGAGGACACATAACATCCCCTAAGCTGTCTAAGGCAGTATGGTCTGTAAGATGTATTGCATTTGTACCACATGCCATGAACGTGGTGCATAGAAGCTGACCCTTCAGAAGAACATACTGTTGGTCATCTCCATGTGGATATGCCTGATGCCACTGCCTGAAGCACTGGAGATCACCTGTCTGGGTGAGGCGCACAAAGCTGGAAGGCACTAAAAGTTGAACTAACTCACAGAGCCGAAGCGAAAATACTTAGTGTCACTGGAACATGGACAGAGCATCTCCGAAACAAGGTCTGAGAGAAACAACTGTTCAAAGCCCAGTTTAATCACAGCATTAAAAAAAAAAAAAAAGGTGGCAGAGAGAAGGGTTTTTCAATCCAGAAGTATTTGCTTCAGGCAGGAGGCACAACAGTGTCCAGATGATTTCATTTATCAGCAAGAATTTGTTCTTGTGCATGTTCAGACACTAGCATGGTAATGAACCTATCTTGTGTAAACAAGATTTTAAATATTCACTTTCTACTAGAGTCCAAAACATATATGAAATGCTTTTTCTATATGGTGGCTCTATTGAAATCTGAACACAACTGCTACTGAATGTAATGTTTTCAAACCTTATGAGCAATCTACACTGAAGTGTCTACCTGTATTGCAAATAGAGAGAACAAAATTATTCCTAAAGTTAATTAAAAAAGAAAACTTACCTCTATTTGCATTCATAAAAAGCTAACCTGCCATCCCAAAAGCAGCTATTATATGTCAGCATGTCATGTGCATTGGGAATATCCGATCCAATTCACAGCTCATAAATGTCTAATTAAAAAAAAATATATACAACAATTTTAATTGGTTCATTGCATCATTTGTTTTTATTACGGTTTTAAACTCTTGCACAATAGTCAGGGCTAAAACTGTCTCAATTTGCAGGGAAAAAAACCCACACAACTATGAAGAAGGTTCTTGAACAATATAAAGATAAGTAGGAGTTGAATAATCACTATATGTACAGTGATGGGTAAATGGCTGAATGCTACTTAGAATATAAATCTGGGGTTTAATACATCATGAAGTAGATTGAATCTTTCTGTGACATGTTTTAACAATGCCAGAAAAGTCAGTGTAGAATTAAAAGGGGAACTAAGTTTTGGGTCTAGTATAAAACTTTAAGCTGAAGACGACAGTAGATATATCTGTGAAAGTACATTGCTTCCAGTTTAAAAAAACAAGAGATAAAAATCAGAAAATTATGCTTATGGTTGATTTTTAGAATGCTGTAGGAAAAATAAAAAGTTAAATAAGAGATATCTTATGGCTAACAGTTTTTATCTAATACGTGATAAAGAAAATTCAATTCATAATTATTTATGAACCAACATCAAGGACTTTATTATTTTGATTACTCACTAATCATTTCCCGTAAATGCAGTGACCTAAAAATCCCATATAATCAATAAAGTAGTAAGTTCCAGGTTTAAATCACTGCACCTTGTATTCTTGAGTAAACCTTTGGGTAATTTACAAAGGCTGTTGAATTTTATAGTAAGTGTTTTTCAAACCAAGCTGGATTCTAAACAATAATGACTTTTTAATGTGGATCTGTGATTACATTGTCATAGTGAAATACGACAGTCTTTGACTGCATTCGAAATGAGGCAGAGGGTGAATTACTCCAAAGGCATAGATTACCATAGCCTCAGGTAAAGCAATCTTCATAAATTAAACTCCAATCTAAAGTGACCTGTCACTACAAACCTGTTGCTACTCCTAGTAACTTAAATTTCAGTGTACAATTTGCAAACAAGTTCTTTTCCTATTAGCACAACGGGGGAGAGTTACTTTGCTAAAGTGCTTTAAAGTGAATGTGAGGGAGGAGAATTATACGTAAGTATTTTATGGGTTTATTTTCCATAATTTCAAAAAGCTGTGAGTTTAAGAAATGCAACTTGTTGTCTGCTAAAATGTTTATGCTTTTAAGATATCTAAAGCTGTCAACTGAAGTAGCTTTTGGCATAAACAGCAACTACAGCACTTTCCTAACTCATTTTTGACACGCTGAGCATTTTTGACTCATATGCTCAGCAATGACATCTACGATATTCAGAAATGGTTTGTACATTCAGAAATGGTTTGTACATTTAGCTGCTTGAGCCAACGTTTCCCAAGGGGTTTGCTGGGTATGCCATTCCTCAGTCTGAGGAAATCTACTTTATAAATGGTTTTTCAGAGATACCAGAGCAGCTGTCTTCTGAAAATCATATGGTTAGTGTGCTGACCAAAAGCTGAGGGCTTTGTTGAGGGATGGCTTTGGACATCCACACCAGAGACAGCTGAGAGTCCTCCCACCACTGTAGGGACCTTGCAAGCACAGCAGTCCTGACCTTCAGTAGTTTTCAGCCCAGCCTAGGAAGGAAAACTGGCACAACTTTGAGTTATTCAGTAAACACAATGCAAGCTGTTACCTACAACTAGTCAGCAGCTGCTGCACCTCATCCATCCTTGCAGCATTAGGTGGGTTCTTCCAAGCGAAGGATGGGCAGCTGAGGACAGGAACCATTTCATTTAGCCCCTTGTATTATCTCTACCTGAAATAGCACAAGTTTACTAGACTGCTGAAAAAACGTGTACCTCCTTGCCTACTGCAGCAGCATATCCAAAGCTTTAAGCTCCCACATGGTTACATTCTCATGGCTAGGAGATAGCCTAGGAGATAGCAGATGAATTTCCACCATGGCTGCTGGTACTCAGTGTGTTGAGATTAGGCAGCTGGAAGGAAACATCAAACACAGTCATGTTGCCCTGACTGGTTAAGATGGGAACAGTAAGTGACAATGAGAAGAGTGGAACAGCGTTTCTGCCATTGTCTTAACCTTTCACCAAGGAGTATAAGGGGCTTGGAATCAGTATAGTCTGAAACTCTGGGTCAGTACTCTCCTCTTCAAGGTCCAGCACAGGGTTGCTGACTCTGCCTTGTCAGCACAGCTAAAATCACACAGGGAAAACCTGTTATTTCTTCATAAATATTATTGTTCCCAAATTTCTACCAGGGATTCAGTTCTTCACAGCACGGGCATCTGAATAGCTGATTCAAAATTTAGCAAGACTGTGGTGGTCAGAAACAGAGGAAGCAGGAAAAGGGAATAGGGAAGAGTCAAGAACCTGTTGAAATACCAGAAAAGTAGAGCAGGTATCACTCCAGACATTCAAGTCCAGCTTTCCTTTAGTGAATGTTTACTGATTCAGTCCTGATGCTCACACATCTCCCCCAACATTTATCCTACACATCTGTTGGCCCAACAATTGCTCTGCTACCAAGTGAGGCTTATACAAAACTGAAATGTTATCCTACGCCCTATGAAGACCAGAACTAATTCGCTGGAGTCACATGTTTTGATTTGCAGAAAGCAAGAGCAAAGTATGGCTCCTTGTTAAGGTGACATTAAAACATTCTTTTTTTACTACATTTGCAGCTATCCTGTGGGCAGAAAGAAGAAAGTTTAAAAGGTAGGAATGGAAAGTGAAACACATAATTTTGTTGATACAAGAACTACAATAAAACATTTTATGAAAATATTTTCAACTTATTTTTAGGCTTACTTTTAAAGCCTAAAAATGATAATCCCATGACGGTTTGGAAAGCTCAGTATTCCTTGCAACTATCTAAATGAACAGCGGTTAATGGCTATCATTAACAACTTCAATTTGTGTTAAGCGAGACCTTCATATTCATACATCATGAATCTTTTCTGTTAATTGTTTTTCATTGGTTTGACTTTTAGTTTGATAAAAATCTCAGTCAGCTTCACCTCAGTGATAAACATGATGCTCTCACAGCGTGGCATCTGGGTTTGAGTCACAAGCTCACTTCTTGGCTCCCTGGGTTGACAGGTTTATATATAGGAAGGTAATGAGGCAGAGAAAGGTTTCCCTGTTCTTCCCCCTCTTGAGGGTGTTAAGCCTTCCTCATTAACAACGACAGAGGTCAGGGTCATGAAGATGTTTCTAAGGAACTGCGCAGAGTGTGTTGAAGAGGACTGAATTTAGTTTGTACCCAATTTCATTTAATATCAGGTTTTCAGATGGCTTCCTTTAGGAGGAGTATCTTCTTCCTCGGCCTAATTAGATATTAATATCATGTCCTTTTCCTGCTCTCTTCTTCTTCCATGTTTTATTCATTCTCTCATCATAATCAATGAACCTGGTGTCTTAAGAAAACAGGAGTTATACAGGCATTTTGAGTCTGCCAGACACTTTGCATCTCACGCCCTCTTACTTTGGAGCCTGTGTCCAATTTCAACCAAACTTGATATCTAAAAAGACACACCATTTTTGCAAGAGTCATGAGAACAATCGGCTGTGTTGTGTGTCTTTCTACACAGAGAAAGGTCCTGCAGATGTCAGAGAATCTGCCTTAAGGTGACTGAAAAGAAAAAGTGAGCCTAAAAAAGAAAGGTGACCAAGTCAGTTTATTAATCTTGTATTGCAGTTTGAGGAAGCTCAAGTGAAACAATCACCAAAAAAAAAAATCATTTTCTAGTTTTCACAATCAGGTCTGCATTTGTAGGGAGGTATAAAGACTTCTAGATGCCTCCAGGATTTTTGTATTTTGTATTTTGCTTAGGCATAAGTGGAACTGTGAAAGTCCTGATCTTGCTGAGTAGTTTGACACATAGTTCATGTCCAGATCCTGTCAGGTTTCCAAATATTGGAGTTCTTCACAGATTTTTCACCACTAATTTTGCTTGAGAGACGAAATATAGCGTCTAGTAGAAGCATGCTTCATCCTGCGAAAAAACACAGGTATAGCTCCTATATTTACCACCCCTTCCTCAAAGGGATGGCTGAAAGCATTTGGTCAGCACATGGCACTCTCATTTCACATCTTCCTTTATCTGCTTTCTAGCAACATTGTTTGCACAATATTAATTTGCTTCTCTTATGATGGTTTCCTTAAGTGAATGACCTCATACTATTTTTTTCTGCCTCACTCAGTATACCAGAGATGATACAGTCACAGAAGGAAAATAAATTCATTATTTCCTCCCCCCTTACCATTCTCCAGGGTTTGGCCTCAGCCATACTCTTTGACCACTGTTTGGGTTGTGTCTGACCACAGAACTGCCAGTTTTCTTAGGGGCTTTTCTGGACTGCTCCACACCACAGCTCTGTCTCGTGTTATGCTTCCATAACATCCCTGGGAGTTGAAGAAATATTAACCCTATTTCACAAGTGAGGAATTCAAACAGGGAGGGATTAGGGCTAAATGCCTGATTTTGGATTCCTGGCACTCCAGAGTACTTATTCTTTTATAACATTTCCCACATTCAAGAAACAAATCTGAGGGACATCGTTACAACCCACAAACGAAGTTCCGTGCAGGGGTAGAATCCAGTTTCCTCTATAACGTACATGGAAGGGCATTGGACAGAGCCTGGACATCAGGTCCCTCACTGCTCACCCTGATTCAGCCCCAAAATAGCCAGTCCCGGTCCAAGGGGAGTCTCTTGACATATATGCCACAGAAGGCCAAAGACAGGTTGAGGAGACAGAATTATCTCAGATATTTTCTGGAACTGGAAGTGATCTTAAGCCACCTAGGTTTTGGTTCTGATGAACAATCACATGAAGCCAAGGAGACATTCATGAGTTGTGCAATCTGTTTTAATGGATTAATAAGGAATTATATTTTCACATTAACGACATAATAAAAATAATTAAAAGTCATTTTAAATTTCATTCGAAAACAAACATGTCTGAATGGTTTGCTCATTTTGCAATTCAGAGTGACTTTTGATTGCTAAAATGCAAATGCGAGATTTATTACTTTTCAAGAGCTGATAAGGGAGGGCTTTTTCAGTGAAAACACCACTGAAATTACCAAAGCAAATAAGCTTTGAACTCACATCACAAGCCAAGATGCCACGTTGGCCATGTCAAGTAGCAGAATACATATGTCATGATAAAACTGACACACTTTGGCAGATAGAAATGGGGTTTTGTACCACCGAGCTTGTTAACAGCAGAAGTTCATCCTACCTCACCTCCACCAGCACAGCCAAAAGCCAGCTGTGGAGGAAGCACAGGGTATGTGAAGAATCAAAGCAGAAGACAGCAAGACACTCTGTGGAAGATAGTGAACAATAAGACTATGAATTGGCCTATTTTTAATACAGCTCATCCATTGTCTTGCTCTGAAATTAGTATTTTAATTTTTTTTTTTTTTTTGTATAATTAATCTCATTATATTTGCACAGGGGTCTGATATAATTGGGTTTGCTGTGGGATATTTCAAGCACCAGGTAAAGAACTGGATGAGAAAAGAGGTAGCTTATAGAGAAATAAGACCTCAGGAGATCAGTACGATTTCCATCAGCAGGAGCCTGTGGATGGGCCACGCTGAAAGAAATCTCACAAGAAAACCATCATCTGAGCACAGCGCACCTCTGTCCCCCAGAAACACGGGGAGGATTCTGAAACATGAACAATCCCAAAGGACCTACCAACTGTGAGATGTATGGAGGACATCACGGGAGGTCGGACAAAGCTCTGGAGCTGCAGTCCCCTGTGGGAGGTCACACACAGGGGTGAGACTGATGAGGATGTCCCTGCACAATGAGGGAAACCAAGTCAAGGGATGGCAGGCAATTCCCCCGCCAAAAATGCAGGGGACTTAATGCCCGTGGTTGCAAACAAATATTTTAAAGGGATCAAAACATAACCATTACCCCCCTCATTCCCCAACATATCCTCATTTTGTGACTGTATCTCAGCCTTTAGGGAATGCCTGCTGAAATTAGTGCCCGTGAATTTTGTAAAGACCGGGCAAAGGAGCTTCTACCTCCAGGAGGAACCTCACAGCTACCGAGGCTGCTGCCACTTTCTGACTGCAGGCGCTTGCCTATTTGCTCTGCTGCCAAGAATATCAATTGGATACTACACTTGCTATTGATCCAGAGGAAGATTTCGTTGTTGTTGTTCTTGTAAAAAATGTGAATGCATTATGCTATGTCATGTAATGCTATAAAGCAAAATAAAAGGTGCAGGAAGAAAAGCAGCAGAACAGAACAGCAACATGAGGGCTGCAGGTTTTCCAGCCTATAATGGCACATTTTGGCAGATGTACAAAACCCATGACATATCTATGGGTGTCTGAGTCTGGAGATGATTCAGCCCCTCTCTGCCGTGCCTTGATGGGTTTGTCTGTGATGACTGACGCAGCTCCGTCAGCCTGGTTGATACCATTATTTGCAACATCTTAATTGAGAAATAAGCGTACCTGGAGCTGCACAGGGTGTTCAAGGAAGAATCTGGAGGGTGGGTTTCACTGTCCTCCCAACTCTTTATGGAACTGGAGCTACTGCACTCAGGTCAATGAGCTCCTGCTCTCCCAATCTCTCTTCTCTGCCTCTTGAGGAGAAATCTCCTCCCGTGGGTACACAGTGGGTGTACAGGACTACTGGGGGAGAGACCTCACCCACATGTGATGCAGATGTGGCACCCATAAAGCAGTGAAAGGTGCGTGTTTCTGTGGGAATGGGCTTTTGGAGGCTGGGCTCCCGCTCTCCCTGCCATCTTCTCCCAAGGGTGGACAATGTCTCTCTGTCTCTCTGATCAGCCTTTAGTGTGTTTTTGTGAAAAGCCAAGTTTCTGCACACTTCTAAGGCTGTTCCTGGCCAGTCATGAGCCAAACTCTCACAGTTTTGGTTGTATTTCTCTGTCACACACAACTGCATGTATCTGCCTAGAGAGGTGGTGGAGTCTCCATCTCTGGAGACATTCAAACCCCTCCTGGAAATGTTCCTCTGCAACCTGCTCTAGGTGGACCTGATCTGGCAGGGGGTTGGACTAGATGATTTCCAGAGGTCCCTTCCAACCCCATATCATTCTGTGAACCGTGGCTGCTCATGTCAAATTTAGCAGAACTACCAATGGTCCTCAAGAGCTCTGATTTTCATATATCTGTTTTCAGCTCGAAATCGTCGCTTGTGACAGACACCTAGCTTCTCTTTGCTTGGAAACAGTGGAGAAACAGTGATTCCCATGGCTTCTTGGTACCTGTGGTAGTCAGCAAATGGGAAGGTTTCACAGCTAGATGCTCACTTGCATGCAGAGGACACAACCCTTAACTGTGGACGTGTGTGTTCTTGTACTCTCTGTGATCATCTGTAGCACTGTCTTTATGTCTATGTGCTTAACAATATGTCCTGGGCAAAGCTTCTTAGTCTGCTACCCAGCTGGAAAAGGAGTCAGGTTCAGGATTGAGTGGTCCCTGGAGGACCCAATAGTTTATTCTATCTTTTCTTCGGACTTCCCACATGATGGATATTTTGTGTTTATGGAGTCCTTGCAGGGACATATAATTACAGAAGCAAATCACTCTTTTGGCATGGCAAGAAATACAGTGATGTGGGTAAGAGACACTATAGCTCATATTCCTGCCTTCTTTTCCTTGTGCTCTTAAGTCTTCCTTCTCCCTAAAACAGGGCCTCCTGAGTCTGGGATGCCCCACAGGAATTCTTGACTTCTGTAAAACATAGATCCTTTCCTTCCCTCTCATATAAAACCAGCTTCCTTTTCCCTTAGCTGTCACACAGTTCCCCTCTCCCCCAATAAATCAATTTTTTTTTCTCTCTGAACCTGTGAACCTTTCCATCCATTTTTCAGAGAAATGCAAACAATCATGAGGCTATATCTGGCTATATTTGTAATATGTGCATGGATAAACTTAGAGACAACAGTGTAATAAGTTACACACTAAACGGAAAATAAGTCTAAACACTCACCAGCTTACATATAGCGTAAGTATCAATCAGAGTGCTTCAGTGGATGTGCTCCAATGTACCCCCACTGTGGATGCAAGCCAAAATCTGCACAGCAACAAACAGCCCATTATCAAGCCATTAGTCCTCACTGACTGAACTATACACATAAAATCTTGTTTTACACGCGTACTCCTGCCATTCCCCAGCAGAGATAATGAGATTACATGTGCTGTATCACTCAGCCCAGAAACTTGTCACATTCTAATGAGTTCCTTCTCTCTGCCCACAGACACAAGTAAAATACCTCCTTTTTCTTTTCCTAGAGAGGGGGAAGCCAGCAGCCAGGCACTCACTTGTGAAAACTCTGGCACCCACTGCAGCACCCAGTGGGAGCACCATGTGTAGATGATTCATTGCTAGTTTTCTCTGTCGCTCTGCATCAGACAGAATCCCACAGGGCCATTACTTGTTGCTGGGAAATTCAAAGTGGAGCATCTCCCCCACCTCTGCTTGAAAGCTATTTTCAGAATAAAAAGAGATTTCCTTCCTTCCTTCCTTCCTTCCTTCCTTCCTTCCTTCCTTCCTTCCTTCCTTCCTTCCTTCCTCCCTCCCTCCCTC
>JAOXJK010000040.1:13252776-13281376 GCA_025774025.1 Xenus cinereus | reverse complement strand
TGATGTTTATGGAGTTTTGATGGGGTATAAAAAGAACAATTGGATAAGCTCTTTCGGTTTTTCTGTTTTAATTTGGTTAATACTGGTGTCATGGGACCTTTGCCAGTTTTCGTGTCTTTGAGCTAGACTTTTTGTGTGGATATTTACAACTGACCAATGAACAGATTACTGTAAATCTTTCTATGCTTATTTAAAAATACATCCCCACAAATAGTTATAATGAGCTGCATACCCAACTGTAGATGTTACCAAAAAATCTGACTGCTTCTAAGACCATGGGCTCAGCCTGGCTAACAAGTCAGTGTTGTGCCTGCAGTTACCACCTACACCAGACCCACGGTACCAATGTGTGTGTTCTTAGCCCACAGCAACCATGAAATATCAAGCACAGTTTGACTGCCTTAAGCCAGCCAACAGTTACTGCTGAACCTTGTTAACATCACAGTGCACCTGAAAGAAATGATGTTCCACCAGTTGGAAAGACACTTCTTTCAGAATGGCCTTTTCAGGATGGACTTTTCTTTCCTTGTCCTTTCCACACTAGTGTTCTCTCCTACCAAATGGTGGATCCACTGGTGGTTCATCCAGGAAACTCCACACTGAACCCATCCCGTGGGGCGGTAGGGGTGGGACAGTGCCACCACCTAGGTGGAATTTTCCTGCATATCGCAGAGTGCTTCTGCAAGGCTACAGTCCATGGGGTGTCATTTCAGGGTGTCCAAGCAAGGGCGCAAGTGTTGCGCATGCCTTGTGTGGCTTCTGTCATTTGGAATAACAGTTGCCTTTTGTGAAAAAGGAAAAAAGTGCCTTTGTAAAAGTCACTGGGCTAAAATTCTGCTCTAAGATGCTGCCGTGCAAATGGCATCCTTTGTTTTAGTGGAGGAAGCCCTGCTGCAAATAAAAGAAGAATACAGCTGCTCAGTTTTACTTTTTGATGTTGGATAGGTCTACATTTTGATGAAGAGCTGGAAAGGTAAAAAATATGTACAAAGGGATGGCCAATTTATGCCCTAGATTTTAAAGCAGAATAACTCATTGATCTCATCTGGTAGTTTTGCTTAAAATTCAGTGGTACAATATGTCTTAGAGCCTGAAGAGATGAGTGAGGATCTGTATAGCTTGCGTGAGCTGAGGAGGAAAAGGAAAAAAAAAATCTCCCATTACTGTATAGAGTGGTTGTCTTTTCAATTATGGATGAAAAGATGAGTATAACCCTGAGGGCCTGGATTCAGACAGAATACAAGGGGGGAAGAGCCCTAAAAACAAGCAAAATCTTTACTAAGAGATGATTAAAAAGGAACGTAAATGTCTGGAAGTGTTTTGAAGAAGGAAGCGCCATGGAGGGGGAGAAAATCATTATGGTGGAACATGAAGTAATGGTATTAAATTAACAAAAGGAAAAGGTCTGTTGAATATCAATAAAATCCTTTCTGTTTTCCTGTGGCATCATCTCCCAAGGGAAGTAGCAGGAGCCCCATCACTTGAGTCCTGGCAAATGACTTGGGACAAATCACAAGAAAGTGTGGTTTAAGGCACATTACTGTGATGTTCAGGGATGGAATTACTGACCTAGTGCTTCATTTCTCTCCCCCCACCGCCAACTTCTCTGGGAGTCTACAGAATTAATGAAAATAAAACAAAAGACAAAGGCAGTAGAGGATAGCTCTTGTTTATACATGAGTGGCAGCGCTACGGCAGCAGAAAGAAGCACAAAGGCGCGTCTAACCAGATCAAAAGGACTGATGATGGCCTCTAGCACCCGGGGGAGGGAGATACACAGAACAACTAAATTGCGGGAGGAGTGAGAACAGGACGTGAAGGGGCTTGCCAAAGGCAGCCAGCACCCACGGACAGCCAGTGCCAGAGCTACATAAAGGCATTTGTACCCTTGCAAGGTTTCTTCTGGAAGGGACTGTTTTCGGTCACGCTGTATTTCTGTCATAAGGTGATGCAGCCCTAGTCATTAAGAAAACAAGCTATTCTTGCAGAATATGCTCAGAATGTTCCCTGAGATTAGTCCACTTGGAGGTCTCATTCCCTTCAATGGGATGGAAATCTGAAGGCCCCAGTTTTAGTCCAGCACCAGGCAGGGCAGGAGGTGCTGCTCACACCTTCCCAGGCCACTTGTTCCACATCTCCCATCTCCTGCTGGCAGCAGCTGAAACACAGAAAGAGCTGTTGCTGCTGGGGAATCCAGCTGCTTGGAAAAGCCATCTGGAGAAGGAAAGGGGGAAAAGGAATCTGGAAAATTGGATCAGTGTAGGAAAAGGCATGCAACTGTATCTTGGAGGTGAAAGGATGGAGCTCAGCTGTGGTAAGAACGAGAAGAGTTCATAGCAGCTTCCTTTGGAACATCGCAGGAAGGCGCATGCATGCTGGTAATAGTGATAATACCTATTTTGCATCTATATTTTAGTTACCCATTAAGGATCTCAAACTTCTTTTGAAGCACTTGTTGGCTAAGCCCCACAGCACCCTGGTGCAGTAGAGGAGTCACCTTTTCCAGGTGCTGGGAATACCCAAGACTAAAGGGCCTGCGTCGTTCCAGTGAGGCCATGCAGAACATCAGCTGTAACTGCAAATGCTGCTCCTGAGCTTCCTGGCTGTTGCTCAAAGACCATATCTGGTCTTACATCCCTGTTTACAAATGAACTCTATGATTATCCATGCATTTAAACCCCTTAGCCAGTAGGATGTAAACGCTCGCCTAAAGTTAACCATGGGCTCTGAAGGCTTTCTTGAATGGAGTATCTAACTACAAAACGGCATAAGATATTCCACTGAGTTAGCTCAACATTTATTTAAAATGAAAAAAAAAAAGCCAAACCAGTTGAAGTGGAGGCCCTCAGCACGAAATCAGAAAGACCTGGGAGCTGGCTGAATGTTGAAAGGAGGCGCTGATATGAATCTGACTGTTTCGTTTTGCTGAAAATTCAGCTGAAACCTTTGTGGCTGCACAGAATCACTTGTCAGCATGAATGGGTGTCAGAAAAGGCACTAAGGGAAAATGCAACTGGACAAGAAGAGAGCTTTTCTGCTTTCTCCGGAAGAACCTTAAATAAAAGCATAAATTTTGTCATAGAAGTGTGACCAACAGCTGAAGAATAAATCCACTCAAAAAAATGAGAAGTCATACGTTGTTTTAAAAGTAAAATAAAATAAAATAGTCATAAGGCAAATTGCCTCTCATCAGGATAGCAGAGAAAACTAATTTAATTTCTGTAATATAAGACAACAATGATTATTAAATCTCATGAAAATAAATTCAACCACCTTAAGAGCAGGCTATAAATGCTAAGTATATCATGTCAAAAATTAACATATGAACTTCAAATCTGTGCACCAATTCAAAATCTGATTTAACAAACTGCTGTTATTAAAGTCAATTGGAGAGCATTCCATTATAAAAACAAATGAAATCTTAACTCTGCATGAAATAAATAATTTTTTCAAAGCCTAAGCAGTATGCATTAACTTAACATGCAATGATCTAAATTATGTATTAAACTCAATTATTTTTATTACTACTTTTCAATTAAGGTGACATGATTAACTCCATTCTTATTAGAGTCTCAGTTCTGATCCTACCTGCCTCTCAACTTTGGTGTCTTATTGGGGATAAATTGTTCACAAGGTTATTGTAATCAAGTCTGTCCTCTGGACTTCTAACAAGAAAAAGGACAAAGGTCTGTTGTGAAAAACAAAACAACACTGTGATTTAGCATATTAGAGAAGCAGTGCTTTCCATCAGCTTTGGCAGCATTTTGAATGGAAGAGTATGAGTACTAAGGTTCAACAACTCAGTTGCTCAGTTCTTACTCAGGTTATCCTATGGCTATATTTTTGAAATTACCACTTTGGTTTTACCCTTTTTCCGTAATGTTCACCAAAGATCTGACCCATCTGCAAATGCAGAAACCTCATCTAACATAACATGAGCTCTGAATCAGACTCACTCCCCAGTAAAGAAGATCTCATTGATATTAGCATCTGCAGTCATTGGGCTAATTCACTGAGTTAGTGCAGCGAGTTATTTCAAAAATATTATTTTCTTATATCACCAACTTTATGTATATAGAAATAAAAATTAACGCTCTGTTTTTGAAATCGTTTATTTATGTGGGTTTTTCATCTTGAAGTGTTGATCATCCTTCACGTATTCCTTTTTCTAATGTAATTTCTCACAGCCAGAATTCATGTTTTCAGTGTTTATAAATTTCCTAATACTAGTAAAATGTGAAAGTTCCTTGGGAACATGTTTTTAGTCCAAGAGAGTCATGAAAGGAGACTTTGCTACCACAGTGCATCTCCAGGGTTTTTGCTATAATTGAAAACCAGGCTTAGAAAATTTTTGAAAGATGCGGTCTGCACATCCTGAAAAACAAATACAAAATTAGAAATATTAGATCTCTTCTCGTTTTCCCAGAGGAACCTTCCCCGGATTCCTAGAATAGGCTTCAGACTTTTGCTGGAATGAGGACTACCGGATTTGACTCATTATCTGTCTCCTTCATGCACAGAGCTCCTGTTTGTAAATCAGGAACACTAGCACCGACACCAAACGCAAGCCTTCACAGACTGAGCGTCGTGATCATACTCCCTGCTTATCTCCTATTGTGTCTGTGCCTGAGCAAAAGCTTTTTGTTTACTCGTTTGATGAATTTCTTTGAGCTTAAAGAAAGAAATTAATTTTACTTATTCCTTTATGTGATCATTAGAAAAGCTTTTAATGAACACAGTAAAACCCAACTAATTATCACAATGGCATTTAACTCTAAATAAAATTGACAGGAAGCAAGAATATGATACATATAATTTTGCACAGTTTATTAAAACACATCTATCACTTTTTTTCTCCTAAAGTAACCTGATCATATTATTCTATGATAATTTAGCTAATATTTTTTTTGTGCGTTTAATATTTAAGTGGTTTTTACTGATATTAAAGTCATAATGCATTTTATGGAAATTACCTTGCATTCTAATTACTTTTCTTGGTGAGGAATGGTAAATAGAATTATCTCGTTACGCTTGTTGTAGATGAAAGCAAAGAAATATTTAATGACAAGGGACTGCTAACAGAAAAAAAATCCACATTCACATGTTTTTTTCAAGTGACTCCATTTTGTCATCAATTCAGAGATGTGCAATTCCCAGAACCACTAGCAGGAACGAGGCATGTATACAAACAGCATAAAGGCTCTGAATGGCAAGTTGGATGCTTTTAACATCAGTAGTTCCCTTTTGCCTTTCCAGACATAAGCTGAGGAGAGTTTGAAGTAAGACAATGTGCTACCCCAAGAAAGCAAGAAACACCAACAACTGCGTCCTTGAGCCCAAGCTGCCCCATGCTTTTATTAAATTAAGCCACTGTTAGAAAGCTATAAATTGTATCTACAAAAATGGTGAGGTCAAGGCCTGTGCAAAAGTTAACCCCTGGCTTTGTCCTTTATTTCCAGCGCTTTATACGAAATATACTTGCTGACTGGAAAAATAGAGGAATTAATTGCTGAGAAATCAAATTTTCATGCCAGCTCCACTCTCAGTTACTCCACTGAAGTCCAAGAGGGGTCACAGATAAGACTGGATTAGAATATCTGAAAACAAGATAGGAAAAATTTTCATGAGACTTCATAAAGATAAAGGTGTGCTTCAGGACACATGGGTCTCCATGGGGCCACTTTGGGTAAGTCATCTTTTGGGGGATGCGAGACAGAGTCTGGCTCCAGGGAAATCATGCTCCAGGGGCCACTGGGTGTCTGGACGTCTCTCTGAAAATCAAAATGCTCCATGGCTCTTGCTTAGTTTGTATGACTTTGTAACATCCAAAAAGATGGTCCCAGAGCAGCTAAACAGAAAGTGACACAGCAGAGTATGAATCAAAATTAGGCAGAAAGGAAGAAAAAAAGTGAATATTAACACCAACAAATGAGATTTTGGATGCTGGTGTTTTTCTGTAAGGTTCCTCAAATTTCGCTGGTTTTGCATTTTACTTGACAACATATGTATTTTTCTTGAAGACTTTCTTTTGCACGGGTACTGGGGCTTCCTTGCTCCCACCAAGATCTACACACGTGGAGGCAACAGTTGTGCCATAGGTGATGCATTTTATGGGCCAAGTGGCCATGGAAACTGTACAAAATGATTAACTCAAAGCGCCTTTTAGCCAGACGTAGACACAGATCTCTTAATGTGACTTTCCTGCTGCACTTAAGCAATACTTTCCTTGTAGAGACAGCTTCAATGCAAAACCCTTGAGAGTGGATGAAGATTTGAACTTCATTAATCAGTAGGCCTGCTGGGGCACACACAGCTGACATGGCTATCTTTAGTCTGACATGGAGGAAGGTCCTCCTGGAAATGTTCTTGCCACAAATACTCATCTGGGTGGCAACAAGGACAATTCTTGCCTGGCGAGTGAGAAGCAGCAATAGGAATGGGGGTGTCCTCTGTAGAAGGACATCTCTGAGGCTTTCCTTTAGTCCAAAGAGATGGTCACTTTGCTTCTCCACATGCTCTTAATTTCAAGGGTCAGTATTTTCTGTTAGCCTCTCCAAATTCACCTGCAAGACAAATATTAAAAGATTGTTGTGGATCTCATTTATTTTACTTTCATTCTTCCTGTTCTAGTAAATTTGTAGTATCAGTCATTAAAAGAAAGTGGATGGAAAATGTAGAGTGAAACCTTAACTCACACTGAAATTGCAAATTCAGTTTAATTGAAACATTCTGCAAATTTCTGTCTACATTAAGTACATTTTTCTTTTTATAGGAGGGATCCTAGGATGTTATGAATAATAATTATTTCACAATCTTCTAAGCTTTCTTTCCACTAGAAATTATGTTTTATTTTTTTAAAATTTACTTTTCAGCCACTTCCTTTTATTTCTTGAACGGTAAATAAAACAATTTTTAGTCCTTTGTCATCACTGAAAACTCCACTGCAGACTCTAAGACAGTAGTCCAGTGTACAAATCTATTTATTCTCTTTTAGCCAAAACATCTTCTGCAACATCTACCATAGTTGTACAAACAATAATTACAATAATATTTCACTATTGTACTAAGGATCAGGTTATCTGTGTAGAATATTTAGAAAGGCCAGCCTCTCACACGTTATAACATAAAGGCAAAAATAAAGCTACCAAAGAATGTCATTAATATTTACTGTAGATGTGCTATAACATCCTAGTTTGCCATGCACATTTCTCCCTGTAATGGAACATGTTTCTAAAATGGATTAAATCTCGATTTGATTTTACTACTGTATGTATTACAAATGCATTTAATTTTAAGTGACAAAATAAAATGTAGCATGTGACATCCTCATCTGATGTATAGCAGTTTCATCAGCAATTCCCCGTGAGATATATCTTTTTTTGTAAAAACGGCATTGTTGCTTGAGTTAGCTCAGCAGGGCCTTACATCCGAGCGGCACTACACCTCGGACCCTACACTTTAACCAAACGTTAACTCAACTGAAGGGACTTTGTCAAGAGGGACAAAAGTGAGTTGAGGGCAGTTTAATTTGTTTTACAAGGCACAGAGAGCACTCTCTCTTCCTGTGCTCCAACTTATTTAAATAGACATAGAAGAAAACTGTGTGCAGTGCTTTTGAAGGTCCACTGGAAGATTTACCATTGGCTTTTAAAGACTCAGGATGAGCAGGGAGAGAAGGAACGTGGTGTAGCTGTGTGTCAAAGGCACAGTCTTGTTTTGGAGGTCACTGGGTGTCTCACCGATGGAAAACAAATAAATGAGTAATAACATTAACTGAATGATTGGGTTATGGGCATTATTCTTTCCAGAATCCTTCAGAGGCTTCAATGTGTTGACTTCAGCAAGGCAAAATCCTCTCAGGGCATCATGACCATTACGACCTCTTTTCTCTCAAATTATGTTAGTCCTGAATAACAATTATGGAAATTAACTTATTAGTGCAAATTGATACATGATGCTGGGCCAGCAGAATTGACTGTTGTGTATTATTTTATTTATTCATGCTGCAGCACCAGTTCTAGTGCAATAAACAGAGTCTGACTCTATCATTAATGTAGAGGGATTTTAAGTTAGGAATAACTGAGGAATTCATCTGTCTGAGATTTACCTCCAAAACATCAAGGAATATTTTGGTCTTATCTGCAATTTGCTACGGCTGAAAAGCAAAAGAAGGAGCTTCTACAACACAAAGCCCAAGAATTAAGAAATCACATCTGTTCTTTGAACTTCAAAATGTAATCTGGTTTGTTTAAAACAATTTGTGCTGTCTTCAAAGAGCAGCATATTTTTTCCCTCACATATTTATTCATATGTTCCCTCTTTTGCCTGTTTTGCACCAGGATTTGAGATGGAGAAGAGCAAACTGGGGGCAAAACCAAACATATAAGTCTAGGAGGGAGGAAGCTGATACAAAACAAATGCAGGCAGAGATGCAGGGGCTGATGTCCTGAGTCTGCCACTGGTGCAAGGGAGGTGCCGGGGGACTCTACTGGCATCTTACGGTGACCATGTGGAGACCTTCCCATGTTGCTCCAAGCCAGGAGATGTCCCATCTGCCCAGTCAAGGGGAAACCCCTTGCATCTCCAGCAGGGCAGCAGAGAATCCTCGGTGAGTAGAAATCCCACCCCAGCAGACCTCCTGTGATGAGGGATAGCCCACGTGCACAAACAACTGTGCCACATGAGCTTAACCCAAAACCCCAGCTGGAGCACCCTCTGACACAAAGGCCACGGTTAACTCACTGCTGCTTCACCCTCTCCCAGAAAGGCCGGGAGGAAAGCCTGAAGGAAAATTAAGAAGCTTTCGAAGTGGACGGTTGCTTTCAGATGCAAATTTTTGTCTGCAAGGTTTGAGATTAGCAGCGCTGCCATGGGACCTGAATGACCTGTCCTGAGACATGAATAAGGCAACTCAAATCGGCTTTGCCACCACCCGCGTCATGCTTGCACGTGAGCCCTTCTAATCTGGCCTGTATTGCTCCAATTAATTTGGGGGGAGCCCCCGAGGCTTAAGTATGTTTACATCAACTGTCTCACAAACCATCACACATAATGAGGAGAAAAATAAAATTCAAATTATGTTTATATGGGGGTGAGGGGATGGGACCTAATTTTCTTAGGAAAAAGTAAAAATTATTCTTTCAGCTTCCTTCATGTTACCGCATGGAAGTACAACAGCAGCAGTTGTAAAGCAAATTTTAATGATATGCCTGAATGTCACAGTTAAATCTCTGACAAGTTTCTACAATGGCAGCATTTTTGATCTTTTTTTTTGGTCTCTTTTTTTTGACCCTAGAGATTACAATCAAAAGCTTCCCTTTCTTTTTTTCATATTTCACGTTAAAACCTTCACATTTTTTAAATTAAATCTTATCTGCAAATTAACAAAGCCTGTTTTTCAAAATGAAAAAGGGAGATAAGAAATACTTACACTGTGCAAGTAAAAAAAAATATCTTTAAGTTAAAAAAGAATTAATTATCTTTGATTTTGTAGTATTTGCATATGTCATGGAGTGTTTGGGGGAAAGTCTGATTGTTTTCAGTTTTGCCTGGCCACTTGTCTATTGATACCTGGCCACACACAGTCCCCATTGGCCATTTCAGCCATTGCCATTGGTGCAAAGACATTCTGTGAATGCTCTTTTTCCTCTGGCCATCTGAAAGTTACTTGGGAGGAAGTGAGGGATGTCCAAGAAGGGCTGGCTGTACCAACTTCCCAAGCAACACGTGCAGCTGGAGCAGTGGTAAAGACGGCTTTGCAGCCATCTCTGCTTTGCAGCAGAGAACTGGACCCCATACGCATGCAAAAGTGTTAAACCAGGAGTCTCCAGAGCTAAAACAAAGCACAAAAGAGCCAGGCTCTGCTGGTTAGACCTGTAACAGATTCACAGCCTTAGAGCACAAGGCAAAGAGGCAGAGATGCAATCACCACCGGCTGGGAAGGTACATGGTCGTTGAAGAGACGGGGCGTATTGCATAATACAGACATCGAAATGCTCAGAGGTTTGGGATAGTTCCTGGAAAAGGCCGAGCTGCTGCTCGGTGCTGTGTCTGGGCACAGAGTGTCCCTGGGTGCCCTGTCTTCCATGCAGGGCCAGCACACGGATGTGAGACGCCGCTGCGTCCCAAGGCCATGCCTGTCCCTTGCACAGGCCACAGAAGGGAAAGCGTGGGGAACAAGCAGTAGCAGCAGCAGCTCAGCAAACAGCCCCTTAAAACAGATTCCCTGCTTATCAGTCTGCTTATATAAATACCCACCTAAAAATTCACCCGGTAGCCCCCCAGGGACATTTAAAGTTGATTTCTCATCCCCTCACAGTCTTTCTCAGGGACCTGGGGACACGAAGAAAAGACGGGAGCAGAAGTCTGCAGCTCATCTTACAGGCACCCACATCTGACCAGGACAGGAGGAAAGCTGCTGGCCATTTCTGCTGGCTTGCTGGGCTGCGGGCTGGCAAGATACCCTGTTCCTTCCAGCGTGCCGTGGGAAGGAACAGAGCTGCTGAAAGGAGCCCATCAGCATCACTGATGCAGGAGCTGAGCAGCTGACCAGTACCAAGCAAAATCCCCCCTTCCTGCAGAAGAAAGAGCCGTAGAAACTTATTAGCCCCACTTCCAGCCTCCAAAACCTACTGGGTGCTACTGGGCTGGGCTACTGCCAGGCTTCCTTGTCTCCAAAACAAGGCTGGGGACAAGTGCGTATATAAAGCAGCACATAGCAATCCCTCCTGCTTGCTCGAGAGGGGATAGGAAGGACAGAGAGAGAGGGGAGGTATTTCATTCTGTTTGGTAGTTGCACAGTGTGGTGTGGTAGCTTTCTGAATAATTTTAAGCTGCCAGAAACAAAAACCAAACAACCAAAAAAAGCAAGCGCCATGGTTCTTCTTCCTTTCTCAATCCTGATAAAGAGATGTGCTTCTGCTGACAAGGAATTCCAGTGAGCTCAGACATCCGTTGAACTTCTCTTCTTCAAATATCTCAAAGATTTCTGGGCCCTCTCTGATCGTGGCTGGAACTCAGCCAAGTCCCACTAAGAAGAACAGCAACATAAAGTGGAAAGTTTGCCAGGTATTCCTTGCTGAGGCCCTAAGCACAACACTATTACTGTCTTTTCTTCTTCAAAGAGATTTCTTGCAGTTTCATAAAATTTTCAGCCTCCACCAAAGTACGCCTTTCAAAAATCCTTGTTACTATTTAAAGTCGATGGTTGAAGTTTAGTGTTAGTTCACAGTTTTACAGGGAGGTCTATTGCTCTGTGTCCTTCCTGCACCTGCAGAGTCCGAGTTCTGTCTATTTTAACTTTAGTGGTACCACTGTGATTCACCAAATTTTGTGGGACAAGCAGCAAATGTGAGACTACAGTATAGGTTAAATTTTTAATATTCTTATATCATGCAAGTGTTTATACTAGTATTCAGTTCCCCCAGAACTTCATTACAGGGCCATGTAATACTAACAATGCTACTTTTCCCATCTCTTTTTCTAGACCTCTCAATTTTTTGGGATGTGGATTGGGCACATGCTTCCATAGAGCTGGCACCGAGTGGAAAGAGTTGGTCTCGTTTACTTGGGTTTCTAATCACTGCCCACATATCGCCCTTAAGGTAGCAAAAAAGCCAAGTCTAACTCCTCCTAGGACAGCAAATATGGATTAATTTAGGAGGCAGAGATGATTAGAGGCTTTCCCATGATTGCTGATGCCATATAGCTCGTATGCCTGGAACCCACAGTGGAGTGATGTGGCTGCAGGGCACCCCGTGCCGCACGGGGGTAGGGGCTGCCCTCCTGAGGCAGGGGAAAAGAGTCGAGAAGTTGGAAAATGAGAGTTCTGACCCGAGGACCTGACTCCAGTTAATGGATTTAGTACTAAATGTAAGTTATTGCTAATATAAGAAAGTGGAAGACAATTTTAGCGATTAATGAGAACAAGTATGAAGTAATTATTCCTTGTCAGTCTTAATGAGAGAGAGCAAGGAATGTGCCAATGGATTACCACTTTATGCCCCCGCCTTCACTGGGATGAAGCTCCATGTTGAAGCACAAAAGATAATACAGGACAAGATGGAAAAATAACTTAAAAATCACTGCTTTGAGGACATCTGTAAAAGTCAAGTGTTTAATAAATTTAAGTTATGCAAATGTTTGGCATTGGCTTTATTTACGCATTTCTAACACATTCAACATGATCTTGATTTGAGGAGGAACAATGAAATTAGAGCAAGTAATTTGTTGATAATAAGCTCTGTCTGGTTTTTGTAATTAAAAAAGTGATTAAGAAAGGCTAAGTCATTAATGCTTGAACTGCTGCTGCTGGGATATGCACAGTAACACACAATTTATAAACTTTTGGCAGAGGGATTTATTTACTGGTTCTTTTTCCAGAAACTTCTTTCTTTACGGTATTTAGAGAATGTGAGAAATAATAGATCAATATTATGAGCAGAGAAGAGCAATCTTCTGATAAATGCTGGTGGATTTGTAAAACTAGACCCATTACATAGAGGACACAGCTGCTGAATCTTGCAGCTCAGCTACTTCATCTTTTGCCAGGCTTATTACCCCAAGGGTAGATGGTTAGGTCTGGCAGGCAGCTAGACAAGCTCCATAGCCAAGCCCAAAGCTCAGGCTCCCCTCTTCAGTCTCAGAAAATGGACATTTTTTCTCAAGTTTCTTGGTTTGTGTATCCACTTTCCAGTTCCGAGCAAATGCAGAAGCACCAGAGGAGGATGTGGCAGGTCTTCTGATATAGACAGAAGCAGAAAACAGAGCAGCTTCTTTCATCCTGTGTCACAGGAAGGCACAGGCTGGTATCTCAGCATCCCAAACATGACGGAGTACTTGCCATAACATTTAATATTGCGTCTGGTGCCTGATCTCAGCTTTGTCTCCAAACCTGTTGAATATTTCAAATTTTTAAGTGGGATGTGCATACCAGTCTGAGCTGTGAGTCTGCAAGAGGGAGAAGATGCATCCCGGTCTCTGTGGGATGGAAGCCAGCAGCCTAAATCAGCTGTAGCAGTTTCAGTGCAGAAAAATATTGACTCAAGAAATTATTTGCACGCAGAAGAGCACTGCTTGTTGAATTTCAAGTCATTTATAACTTGCAGAAAACTCTTTGAAAATTAATTTTTAAATTTTTTCACAAGTGTCACAAGGTTCATTTTTCAATTGTTTTACCTTTTATCGCAATGCATGAAATAAGGGGAAAAGTCTTCAATACTTTTATAAAGAGTAAACAGAGTAAAGCAGACATCTCTATATATACAGATATATAAGTAGATATAGAAGATATATTATAGGTACTTATATCATATAAACATATCTCTCTGAGTACTTTATCAATGAAAGCCAAACCGCATTGTTTCAGAGAGCAAGGATTTTCAGATCTAGTCTAGGTAGAGACAGATTTAGGTTTGGGTATGATTTAGGTTGGAACCGATGCTGTAGTTCTCCATATCCACTTTCAGAGCAATTTGGTGCAGAATTTTTCATAAACTGGAGATAAAAATTATTCTCTGCTACAGTGAAATCGATTAAGATCTATCAAACTTCAAGCAAATCACTTTCTGCTTGGTGATGCCACCTAAGAACAGCCAGAGGCTTTTAAATTTATTATTAGCCTTGCTGAGGAGCAGCATGAATCCTAGATTAGTCTTGTAAAAATTAGGAAATGGTGTCGATAGAGGTCTTATATTTTTCTGCACAAGGATACTATAGGAGATAATGAGACAATACCAGGAATCAAAGCTTTTGCTTTAGAAAGATTTACAGCTGCTGCTTCATACCATAAGTCAACACTGAATAATTAAAAGACTTGTAATTAAAGGCTAATTTAGTATTGATTGTGTCCTAGAGCAAGGGGGCCAGTTCACGGTTCTCGCACCATCCCGGGCAAGCTTCATCTGCCAGACGGCGAGAGCGCAATTATCCCAAGTAGCCGTCAGCAATGGGACGGCATCTCCTCCAATCCATTGCCGTGGGCTCCACGGGTGTGTTAACGGGAGGATGGAGCAGGCTGAGGGGGGGGGAAGTGATTATCTTACAAGGTCTTCAGTATCAGACATCCCCTCAGACCACTCCATGTTTCAGAAGTGAACATCAAGTCTATTTAATTTGGGAAAGTAAAGGCATGGGATATCTCTTTGGTCCAGATTTCTTCTTGCTTCTGTGCTCCCTCTCTTCATGGTTCCTGTGATGGTCCATTTTGGAGTTAGTATCTTTCTAAGGCATCTCTGTTTGCTGCCTCCAGTGTTTTAAAAAAAAAAAGTTCAAAACTGCTGCCTGACTAGAGGAATAAATGAGAAAAGGAGGGCCACACGTACCTGCTCTCCAGCCTACAGACCCGTCTGCAGCTACACAGCCGTGCACATAATTTAGCTGGGCTTTCTGAAATAGAAGACTTCAGTTTGCTAATGTGCACAGAGAACTTATTCATCATTGCACTGATGAACACGAAAAGACCATGTGTTGTAATATGGCAAAGGTGGCTGTCAAAATTCAGGAGGTCACATTTCTTTCTATGACACCTTGATGATCCTCCGATTAAATTTCACTGTCCCTTAAGCAGTATATTGCCACCAATCAATTGATTTTTTTTTTTATTCCAGAATCTCATATGCCTCTTGTATGCATCATATATCATAGAAATTGGGTCATATTTAATATACCGAATCATAAACATTAGAGTTGAAAAATCTCATTAAGTCATCAAATTGATTCCTTTGTCAGTGCAGAGAGGTTCCCATGTAGAATAGAATTAAATTTTTAACATAATGCATGTTCAGCCCTCAAATGTTTCTTTTTAGCAGGTATTCCACAGAACTCATTTAGTCCTTGCTATCAGTGATTTTTATGATAATCTGAATTTCCTTTTTGAAACTTTATTCCACAACTTTTAATTATATCTCTACATTGCTATTTCTATCTCCAGAAAAGTAGCATTTGCAGGTAATAATCACACACCTTCTTTCCAGCACTGTTCAAAATATGAAAAGATGGGGCTAAATATGGAAACAATCTTGTAATATCCATTTGCCAACATCTCCCAATACCCTCCATTTTGTTTTTCCAGTAGTGATTTTTTTCTTCAGATTTTCCTAAACTGAAATAATCAGTTTTAATTCTGAAACCAACTTTTGCTTAATGGAATTGTTAATTACTTTTCAGTACTAATTATCATGAAAAGAATCTAAGCTTATATTTTCTTATAAAATCTATCATTTTTTTTTTTTAACTAAGATTTGGAACAAGAACAATTTTCACTTCTTTAGCCAAATATGTGTTTTGAACTCTTTCAAACATTACAAATCAATTATTTTAGCTGTCTTACAGCTGACCTGATGGTTTTGCATCAGATCAGAAAATCAAATTACTTCAACAGCAGAAAGCACTCCATTAGATATTGCTGCTTTTGAGTGACAAAGAGACACAAGTCTGTCTAGGACATCCTTTGTGGTTCTGCTTCTCCCAGTGAACACAAAGCCCAAAGAAAAATTTATTGCCAGAGTCGACTGTGGTGGGTGACATCCTAGGATTTATTTACATTTTAATTATACTACACAAAACTGGAACAATGCTGAATCACTGGGTGGGACTGAGCATCCTGTGGTTTTTCTGGCACTGAGGAACACGCGGGGACAGAGACGGGAAACAGAGCCATATCTGATAAACCTTCTCTCCTTCCATTTGCTCTCAGACAGGCTGTTTTCTGATATCATTGGGTACTCAGATAACTTAAACCAGCCAGTGGGATGATGACAACAGAAAACGCAGGTCACGGAACCACAGACAGGTTGCAGCTGGAACGGACCTCTGGAGGTCATCTGGTCCAACCACCCAGCTCAAGCAGGGTGACATAGAGCACACTGCCTAGGATTGTGTCCAGACAGCTTTTGAGTAAGTCCAGGGTGAGAAACTTCATAACCCCTTTGGGCAACCTGTTCCACTGCTTACCATCACAGTGAAAAAGTGATTCCTGATGCTTACATGGAACCTCCTGTGTTTCAGCTTGTGCTCGTTGCTTCTGGTCCTGTCACCAGGCAGCACTGAAAAGAGCCTGGTTTCGTCTTCTTTGCACCCTCCCTTCAGGTATTTATATATATTGATAAGATCCCCTTGAACCTTCTCTTCTCCAGGGTGAACTTTCCCAGCTCTCCCAGTCTTTCATCTTAGGAGAGATGATAATCATTAATCTTATTTGGGGCCCTTCTTTGGACTCTCTCCATTGTGTCCATGTCTCTTGTCCTGAGGAGCCCATAACTGGACATGAGACTGCTGGTGTGGCCTCACCGCTGCTGAATACAGGGGAAGGATCACCGCCTTTGATCTGCTGACAACGCTTTGCCCAATGCAGCCCAGGATATCATTAGCCTTCTTTATGGCAAAGACACATTGCTGGTCCATATTAACTTGGTGTCCACTGGGACCCCCAGGACCTTTTCTACAAAGCTGTTTTCCAGCTGGATTGCCCCCAGCATATATTGGTGCATGGGATTGTTCCTCCCCAAGTGCAGGACTTTGCATTTCTCCTTGTTGAACTTCATGAAGTGCCTGCCAGCCCATTTCGCCAACCTGCCACGGTCACCCTGGATAGCAGCATGACCCTCTGGTGTATCAGGCACTCCTCCCAGTTTTCAGAATTGATGAGGGTACACTGATGAATGTAGATAACATTTTTGGATTTTGCAGAGTATTTGGATATAAAGAATGAGTCCAGAGAGGATGGCCTATTTATGAATTTTGATAATATAGATCACTTTCTCTTAAGGCTTCACACCACCTTATTAGAACCTTTGGCTGGCAGCCAAAGGGCAATTTCTGACCAGTTTCACTAATTTTCCCACTTGCAGCAATGTCACCATCCTGCTTGACCTTTCAAATCAATTCATCTTGAGATACATTATTGACTAATTTCCTGAAATTCAGGTGAAATGTGTCCATTTTTAACCTTGGTCCCTCCTCACACACTGAAATTACCTTATCCTCTGGTACTAACATTGCCATTAGTAAGCAATCAAAATTCTTCTCCAAAGGCTTTTCGATTTTATTTGCTCTTTCCACACTGATTTCAGTGATGTATTTCATCTAATCCTGGTGCTTTGTCAACTTTTTAATAGTACTGAGAGCTTTAATTGCCTTATTATCTTCTCTACTGCAGTGAGGTTTTTTTCTTTAGCATTTCTATTCCCCTCAAGGAAAACATGGACTCTGGGATATTACAGGTCCTCCATTTCCTGGGATGAGGAAATCGCTCAGACCCTTAAGGATATCTACTTCATCTCTCAGCAACATTTAATCTATCATGGCCCCTCTTTATCTTCCTAATAAATTTCCTTCACAGGCAGTAAAGGCTTCATCGTCCGTGCTCTTCAGACACAGCAGCGTCCTGTTGCTTTGTGTCCTTTTTTGTGTAGCCAGAAGAGCTGAGATCTCAGGGCTAAAAAGCCAGTGAGCATTTTGGGTCAGGACTCTGGTGTAAGGAGGGCAGCACTCAGCTAGGAGAAATGAACCCTGGGCTCTGCTGCTTGTTTTTCATGGAATGGCTGAGAAAAGAGGAAAGCTGCCCAGCCTGGAGGATTTAAGTACCCGTCAGCCTTTCTGTGGATGGATGGCACCGGGGGTTAGGGCAAAGAGGTGACTTGTTTCCAAGCCCAAACTCTTGCAGAAAGCTTAGGTTCAGGTGCCTCATTACGTTGTCCCCCAAAGCACAGGCACAAAATGGGTTTGGGTGACAGAAAACAGTGCAGCTACTTCAGTGCTCTGGATTACCGTCTTTGCTGTAGCCTGTCTCATTGTAGATGGGAAATACCTCCCCTGGCTCTTCCCCTCGTGTGCCCATTGCTGGGATCAGTGGCAGGGCCTCGGTTATCCTTGTCCTCTTGCCTCCCGACTCCACTGTCTTCCATGTCTTTGCTCTGGCTTTGTCAAAAGTGAATGAGCTTAGACCACAAGAGGTGATTACCTGCCAGACCAGACACTGCGAAGGGACTGCAGACAGGGAACTGGGAGGCTAACACGTGAGAAATTCAGGATTAAAATCTTCTACTGTCTTGCAAATGGATGTTGTTTCATTCACCTGGCTTTCCCATCATATACTCCAGATTACACACTCACTCTGTGTGTCACCTGCAGACAGCTCTGCTGAGCTGAGAATAAAGAGATGAATAACATCACCGCCTCAATATAGCCATGAAAATCATACATGAAAGAAAAAAACATATTCCTGCTCAGAGCTATATTAACTGGAACTTTTATGTTATTTATGTTTTGCCTCAGATACACACATATGCCAGCAGAAAAAAATCTAGTACTTATAGTAAATCTATTGCACTCTGTTGTAAGGTTGGAAAAAAAGTGTTGATTGATTTGCTCGTCTGAGTTATTTAGAAAGAGCTGAAAGCTGGAGGGCTGTTAGTTTCTGCTAAATCGAGTACTTTTCCCCCTGAATAAAAACATTTAATTTAAGAGATCTCAGTGTTTGTGCACGTACTCGTGTTTCAAACACAGGAATTAAATGTCAGCAGAGCCAGACCTTCAGCTACATTTGATGGCTATACTGAAGTCAGTACGGCCACACTGATTTATGCTACCTGAGGAACTGACCCAGAGTTGTTACTTTCCACTGGACGTCACACAAGAGCTATAAAGGGATTTCTGAGTGCACAGAAAAGAAAATGCAGCATGGAGAGTGACTTGAAACCAGGAGCCGTGTCTGAAAAGAATGCTCTGCCCTTTTACAAATACACCAATCTTTACCAGACACTTCCAGTGGAAATTATGTTATCTAGGCATCTAATGTCCCCTGTGTCCCAATGGGAACCTGAAAAAGATCCTATCAATTTGAAGATCAGGCTTGTCTTTGAAAATTGTTCTCTTCCCGCTGTTACAAGTGATGTCTAAGATTGCAGTAGCAAGAAGAATTTCCATTTTCTTGACAACAGCTTTACTGTGGGTTGCAGAAAAGCAGTTTCTGTGCATTGCCCTGAAGCTACCACATCTAGGGCTGAACAATTTATTCTACTATTTTCATTTTTTTCAGTAGCTTTTCTGTGCCATGGACAACCAATGCAAGTACTGTGGCAGTGAAGAGACTATGGATGAAACCGATGAGTTACAAACCTAAAAACATCTCATGCTGTGAAGAATTTGGATTCTCAAAATAGATTTAAACCTTTTAATTCAAATCTGTGTTGGAATGGATGTATCTGCATGGATTATAGCAGAATCTGTGGTTTGTAGCTGCAAGGAATTTGGTCCAGCTGGCCTCTGTGAATTACAAGTTTTCCAGATTTGACCAGCAGCAAATTTTGCAGCGGCACTAAATAACCCAAAGAGCCTTGTCTGCCTTTCTGTCTCCACTAAATCTGCAAACAGTTTAAACCTGACTTTTGACTCTTAAATAACCTCAGTTAGGTGGAAAGGGTCCCACCCGCACAGTCAGGTTAAATCCACATTGAAACACTGAGGTGGAAATACTGAATCTCAATTTCTGATGGATTGTTTTACTGTTTCCAAATAACCTCCTTTAACAACACAGCCCTTTCTTTTGGATTAGTAAATTGTTCCACAGAATAACATAGACTAGTGGGAAGCATCCTTCTCATGTGGAATTAGCTGCATCATAGTTAAGGGTGAGATTTTTCCTAACCTTTGCTACTGCTTCAGGGGAGACAGGCTTTGGTTATTCACCCCTGCACATATGTAGCCTGCTGTCCAATCTGTTATCAGTTCTGGTGAAAAGAACTGGGGTAAATAATGAGTAATATGCTTCAGCAGGTATTTTCAAATAAACAATAATTAATGCTAAAATGCCTAAAATTTTGGGGATTAGCAAGTAGTTCCAGAGATATCCTAAAGGTATCTGAGTATGTATAAATAATACAGCCAGCAAGCAGTGATTTAAAGCAAACCAAGCTCAGCGAAAATTTTCACAAACCAGCGTTCCAGTATTTGACCGGTTGTGATCCTTAGCACCGTAGCTTCAAACTGAAGGCAGTGCTTTTGCCACTGCTCATTGCTGCCGTGTACCTATAACAGGCAGGTGAACTGATAGCTGGGAACCGAGAAGATTAGGGCTCAACCCACTTTCATACACGGAATACATCACCTCCAGGAATCGTGTATGGGATTTAGCTTGCTTTTTGAAAGACACAATTGGTATCTCATCTACAGCTTGAAACCGTGTTCGCTGTCACGGCACGTGGGTGCTTTAACAGGTTGACTCTGTGTGTGTGTGTTGAAATTTCAGTGAGCCCAGCTGATCAGATCAGCCTGTTCACAGGCAGCAAGCAGCAACACGTTATGAGCCTCGAGATTCCTTATCATCCTTCATGGGGATTACTTCCAAGGCACCAAGAACTGCTGTTAAATAAAGGGGTAGTAACACCTGTGAATAGGCAGAAAACACGCTTACTGCTTCAGATGAGAGTGTAATGGTTAATGAGAGAGGCAAAGACGTCCACTCAAGCTTTTCCATCTTTTCAGTGATGTGTCACAATACAAAAGGCATTGCAGATGTCAGCTGAGAAGGGAAGCGTAAGTAGAACTGATATAGTATTAGAGGGAGAGAATGGAGAAAGTGGCTGGGCTGTCATATTCTCATGAGATAAACCACCAGAGTTTCCTTTTCTCTGACACCTATTCCACAAGTGTATGCCAGGTAGAGCTCCCCGTCACAACATCCCGCAGTCAGAAGAAAGGGGCAGAAAGGGGTTTTGTCCTTTGAAGTTTTCTGGATTTTTGTTTTGCAGAATACCAGGAGAAATGAGGGACTGGATGCAAAATTTTAAAATCCTGGATTAAATATGTTTGTGTGAATTTTAACCAAAAATTTTGCTGGTCATTGAAACGCCATCACAAAAATTTAGCAAAACATTCTTCTTCTCCTTCATTTGCAGGGTAGGATTCAATTATATACCCTTCTGTCTTCTCTGACTAGACAAAAGGGAGAGTACTGCTATGATTATATGTATGATTATGTATATGATAAGACAGTTAATCATAAATAAGACAGTTAATGAGTGTTGAAAGGTGCATCTTTGTATGATGCCAGTAATGTAGTTGTATGCTAACAAATCCAAAATAAAGAAGGGATTGCTCTCTGTGTTATGCAAATCAAAAAATTATGTGTCCTACCTGCCTCCTCAGCCAGGCAAGGTCTGTAAAACAGGGACAATTTCCCCTATGGGAACCAGTAGGTCTGATGCAAAGCCAGTAAGTGGGAAGTTCAAACAAAAGGAGGCAATTGTTTATGAAACATGTAGTTTAATAGAAGCAGCTCTTGCCACAGGATGTCACGGATGCTGAAAGATGAAGGGAGACTGGACAGAAGTCCTCAGAAGACATATCCCTTGAGAGTTCCTAGATGCGCAGAAACTACTTCTGACTTGGAAAGACTCTGAGCTGCAGGGGCTGAAATTTTGGAGGAATTACCAGGGAAAACATTAACTGGTTTTCCTATTTTTTTTTTGCTTTTCTGTTCTCTTCTTGGTCTACCGGGCCTGGTGGACATTCAGTCTGCTTTAGAAGAGCCACTTTTTCTCAGTTTCTCATGTAGTGCTCATTAGCCACTTTAATAATCACTTTAAACCTCCTAGTCTTCTGGGAGATAGAGCACACAAAGAGGTTAAAGACTGCCATGATGCTTCTGAGCTATCTTTAATTCAGATATTAGATGTTCCTGCTTGCTTTGTGATCCTTATCCAGTTATTCTAAATCATTCACTTGGTTTTCTACTGTGCATCTAACACAAGTCACAAAAATCAGGATGTAGGAACAGGATTCATGTAAACACAATCACGAGAGCTTTATGGGTAGCTTATCGTGTTTGGAAGCCTTGCATTTAGAAAGGATGGTTCATTCCACCAGGAAAATTCAACAAATATTCAACAATAAAAGGCAACTATGCAACCGGATCACACTCTATTATCCCAGTCACAGCCAAAAGCAGCCTGTAAGAGTAATTTTCCAGCAAAGGATAAGGGCAGGCAAATGGGGACATCTCTCCACACTTGTAAAAGAGGCAGAGGAGTTTCTGAGGACTCCAGTTTTTGTGGGACTTCAACTTCTGAGGACTCCAAGGGCTCTGATCTTAATTCCCATCTAAAAGAAAGCGTGACAGGATTTGTCACCTGTCAGGCATGGTAATTCCATAACCACAGCTGTCCCAAAAAGTTAAACCAATCTGTCATTATCTTGGGAAAAAATAATCTTGAAGAACAAATGGACTAGTTCTGCTCTCCTTCTTCTGTTTTTATCTGTCTTGTATTTGGATATACGATCCCATCCTGTAAGACATGACCCTGCTGAAGAAATACGTGCAGAAAACAACGTACTTAGCAGAGTCATCTCAAGCTGCCTGTTGTCTTCTCACATACATTGCAGCTCACATTACTGTTCTTTTTAAATGCTTTGCTTACTCAGTGCTGAATTATAGCCAGACAATTCATCCTGGCTAAACTGAATAGGATAGTTGCACACACTGCAGCCTGTCTGTCACAGATCATCATTATGATATTAATGACCATCTGTAAGCAAAGTACATGGGCAGGGTATTATTAGTGCAAGCAATTTAGCCACTATGCTTTTTGTCGACATGAATGCGGTTTAAATTAAACTGCAGTTGGCTACAGCTGAAGAAGCTTTTACTTAGCCTGTAATGAGCAGATTCCAGTTTTCTCACAAAATCCATTCCTTCAATAACTACTCGCAAGATGATTGTGGAGTTGCAAAGACCCTGTGCCTACATCATCTGTTTCTGTGCTGTTGGTTGGGAAAGCTCAGCAGGTCTCAGATCAGACCCTTTTCTCCCCTTCCTGAGAGTGAAATATGATTTTTGCTTTTGTGTAAATCAGAGTTCTGCCCGTTGTACTTAGGTTATGTCAATTTGAATGAAAATGTTTCACTGTTTTTTTTTTTCTCTTCTGAAGCCAAGCTGAAAAACTGATTACTAGAATAGAGTACTCCCACAGTAGTGTGAATTAGTCGTCCACTGTGCAGCTCCGCAGCCAAGGGAAGACATAAGACTGTTTTAGAGTCAGTCTCTAGGGATCTAGTTCTCCAATTCATTCTGCTGTTTGTGTCTCAGAAATCCTCCAGAGTGCAATCCAGTGACCATTGAAGCCAACTGGCATTGAACTGTGTCATAAATCCGAATCTGGTGATCGACAGGGTTTAAAAATCCCTTGACAGGGGAAAACTCTGGATGTTTCTGCTGCAGTGACAAAAAAGGTCTAACAAGAGCCATGGCTGTATGCACAGGAGGAGAGAGGTAGCAGCAAGGAGGTGGTTTTACTTCTGCCTCTGTCTCTGGTCAGGATAATGCTGAAAGACAAGATATAGTTCTGGTATCCATGATTTAAAGATAACACTGGAAAATCAGAGAGTCCACTGGCAGAACCAGGGCAATTACTTAAGGATAAGAACTTAAGGATGCACCACTGTGGCAAGTAAAGTGTCTTCACTACATCAAGACAAAACTGAATGCCTTCCCTGAGCACAAGATTTAGCAGAGGTACGTGAGGGGTGTCTGGGATCTGTGCAGGGTGTGAGGCCACTTTTGTCCTGATGGCTTTAAGCCCTGTGGATCTGAGAGGTACAAACAGCCATACTGCAGGGTTCATGATCAATAAACCTATTTTCCCAGCTTTCTGAGCAAACAAAATCCTGATCGAATCCAAGCAACCCAATGCTGGCTTGCACAGAAGCAGTGAGACAGCTGATTTCGGTTACAGGAGTATTGCCTTGAAATGAATTTGGGGAGGTTGTTAATAAGCCTCTGGGGTGCTTGCTTCAATGTCATAAGGAAGGGGGATTTTATTTTAAAAAAAGTATGTTGGACACAGCATACATTTTATTGGATTTTTCAGCATGATGTAATTTAAGGACTGTAGGCCAACACTGGACTTCTTTTCTCTTTTTTTTTTTTTAAATTTTTTGATTTCTTTTACTTTTGATCTTATACTACTTTCCCCAATTTTTTTTTCTTCTCTGTTCCCGGTCCATTTCTTTTGATTGATGTCAATATGGAGAGATTATACCAGTTTACTCTTGTCCTGTTTCTTGTTTTAGCATCCAATCCTTGCCATTACCGAAGACATTATTGGGCTGGGTGGTTTTTTTTATTTTGTCTTACTATGGGTGTTCCTATGCTGTCATATTGTTGGTATATGCAGTATGGAGTTTCCAAAGCCCTCAAGATATTGAGGGTTCCCTTGTTTCTTAACCCTATAAATGCTTTGAAAAACTTACCCTCCTTTATTCTGAAGGTTTTTTCTTTAACATTCGTATGTTAGCCACACAAAACAGTAAGCATAATAAGCAAAATATTGCCTGTGTAATTTCTATATAAAAAGTTCATAATTTACATTAAAAATCTAAATATCTGTCGATGCGATAGTGCTAGGTAAGAAAGAATTAAACATAGCCAAAATATTTCCATAAAGAAGGGGGAGGGAAAGTATGAATCTTCTCGTTATAAAATTCCTTTATTCTCTGACCAGCTGGCTGGAATTTTTTGGAAAGAGCATACAGATAATTTCTGGTGTTTCACCAGCACTGCCACATATTAGAGACACTTAGCATAAAGTGGACCCAGCAGAAGAGCTGTTAGAAAGCTTCCAAAATAAACGTCTAGTGTATTTCTGGCCAACTGCTCAGTTTGACCATGAGCAAATCCCTTCTTAGTTGCTGTTGCTGAACGTGTGTGCCACAAGTCTGTTTGCTTGGCATTATTGCTCTGGAATACTTATTCTCTAAGCAATAATAACGTTTGTCTTCACGTGTGGAAACATATTAATAAGTGAAGTAGAGCATAAGCTGGTTATTACGTTAGGTGCTTACCTTGTGTTGTTTACTCTTCTTGTATCTAAAAGTCTGAGTTGTCTAATTATGCAGCAGTGAGAGTTTTCTTAGGTAATCAGCCACACACTCTAAATAATTAACAGGAAATAGCTCATGATAGGTTTGTAGAGGAAACATAAACTGGTACGTGTGCATATGGCAACGTGTAGCAGCAGTACATTAGCAGAAATCAGGACTTGCTCTGATTGGCATTTTGGCTGTCATCTGGCTTTTAAGTAACACATTATCCTATTCTCTCTAATTTGAGAGTCGCTACTTTTGCACTAGGCTGCTCACGACAAATCTCTTACACTGGAACAGGAAGGGAGGTGAGGGTGCGGGTTTGATGTTTCTTTTCTTGGCAAGTACAACTGCCTTGGGACCTTCAGGTCCAAAGCACACTGTTATATGGATACACCATCTCTCTCCAGTCCTTGGGGAATTCAGATTTGGATTGAAGAATGATGGAGCCAGACTCTTTTCAGTGGTTTCCAGTGATAGGACGAGGGGCAATGGGCATAAGCTGGAACATAGGAGGTTCCACTCAAATATGAGGAAAAACTTCTTTACGGTGAGGGTGGCAGAGCACTGGTACAGGCTGCTGAGAGAGGTCGTGGAGTCCCCTTCTCTGGAGATCTTCAAGCCCCGCCTGGATGCAGTCCTGAGTGATGTGCTCTGGGCAATCCTGCTTTGGCAGGGGAGTTGGACTAGATGATCTCTAGAGGTCCCTTCCAACTATAACAATTCCGTGATTCCATGACCAAGGAGCCGTTCCTTTCAGCAGGATCTTACCAGTGGGTAGGGCTCATGGGCTGCAGCCAAAGTACAAATAATTCAACGCTGACCTAAGTAGAAGTCAGCCACCTGATCCCAGGTATGCTGTTGCCCTAGGAACCTGCGTTCCAGGTATTTGGCTTCTTCATCTAAATGCGTAGGAGGCACAAGCTGTGCTATATAATCCTTCTCTGTATATTTAGATTTAACAAAAAATAATGCTGACCCCGCCTTGTGCTTGTATAGCTGTTGTGTCCCCCCACCCAGTGACCCCGCAGGACTGCCCCGGGCGAGGGGAGCAGCCTCTCCTGGGCAGCCAGGCAGAGTGGACAGAGCAGGTTGCTGTTAGGTTTTCCTTACCCTGACCAGGGCAATCTCACAATCCAGGTGGTTTGGAGTGGTTTTCGTGGAAGCGCTCATGCTGGTAGATTTGTTTCAGGTGGCACACTCTCTGTGTGGATGCGTCGTGCTTTCCTAGGAGGATTCACCGGTCAGATACATCTTCGATCTCACCCCTAAAGGAAATTCAGAATAAGGAACCATATGCATACTTCAATGGGCTCTTTCCTCCCACCACTGATGGGAGCACACACCACTCTCCCCTCTGCCATACCCTGAGCCACACCACATGTGCCTTGTTACCCAAACCTACACAGCGGATCAAAAAATGAAATTTAAAATGGGATTAGCCTAAGCAAAGAACAAATCGGGAGTCCACTAAAATAGGGGCAAAAGGTTGGGTAGAGATGCAATTTTATGAAAAAGAAACAAAACAAGATGATCTCCCCGTGTTCAAACCGTACCAAAGATGGAGGTTTACGTACTGCGGTGTTCCTCAGTGCCAGATAAAACTGTGTATCAGTGTTGACAGTAGGCCTCCAACCAAAGTAGGAAGAGAATCATTTTGGATGCTACATATATATCAAAAACAATTAATGAGGATTAACACAAACTTTCCCTCGGGAAGCGTGTGACACCACACAGTGTGCTCCTGTAGCTAAAGTTCAGTACTACTTTTTGCCAGATGGGGATCACACATGTAGTCCTGCACCATAAAGCCCATCTTTCCTGACAAGCCACCACTTGGCTTTGCCTTGATTTGGCCAAAGTGCTTAATGAGCCTCTTTGTACACTCCAAGACTTCCTTGCTGGGCTGCAGTGTGAGAATAAAGGGCAGGGTGGGATTCATCCCCCTCACACCCCCTTGAAACAGGAGCTATTCCTGCAGTTCGGAGGTGCTGGCCTGCCAAACTGTGCTACTCCGTGCCACCCAAAGCACAAAGAGCTTGAGGAACGTTCTCTGCTGCAATGATTTTATAGCACATTTTGTGGGGTTTACGCACATGTTCTTAAAGAACGTTCCTGGTTCCTGTTTAGACCATTCCTCTTTCGGTAACTGCAATAATTTAGTTGAAGAGAATCAGTTGCATTAACTTCTACGTTTAACACCCCCGTAATGTAATTTCCCTGTTCTGCAGCTCTACCACACGGTTCAGCAGCACATCGCCACCCCTGAAGAGGGACATGAAGCTGACAGCAAGGCTGACAGCGGCTCCTCTCACAGACGGCAACGGTCCCAAAGCAGAGCATGAAATTATAGAAAAGTCGTCATTGTAGGCGTCAGGGAAATTCGTGCAGCTCCCGGGGAAATCGCCGGTTGCTTCAAGCCCTGCCGCTGGGATCGGGCTGTTTTCTCTTTGTCCTTGCCAGCCCGGGGGGCACGGCCCTCCCTCCTGCGTGTCCCCTCTGACGTCTGTCCTTGGTCCCCTTCCAGGCAGGCCGTGACCTGGCACTGGGTCCCACAGCTGCCTGCCAGATCCGTCCCCAGCCTTCCCCCGGAGCTCGTCCTGCCCGTGGCCCCAGGCCGACCCTGAAGCCACCAGCCCGCCCGAGGAGCCCAGCAGAGGGTTGTGCTTCAGTCCCAGGCTCTGCTGCCCTGCAGGGGATCTTCAGAGCTCTCTGCGCTGTATTTACTTGCCTTGTATCTTTGCTTATTGTGTGGAGCTACCTCAGTGCCGGAGATAAACTAAATATTTTTGAACTCTCAAATAAACATTTTTGTATATAGATTGTACACAAATGTTTTAATAATTTTTTCCTGCGCCCCACACTCAGCCTTTGTCCTTCCTCTAGTTTAAGGATTTCTTATTTCTGCAAACTTTTTAATATTGCTGTCTACTTGTCTACCCCCCATATAGTCTATCCCACTTTACATGAAAGAGAAGTACAGAATACACCTAATTCCACATACATCTTTCATTTAAAGGGGTTCCCAGAAAGGTTTTCTGTAGCTTCCCCAGGAAGTTGGACACAAAGGCAGAACTTCCTCCTGGAAGCAACAGGCTGCAGTGAGAATCCAGCCTTTGAGAATTAAGGGTCCCACCAGAGACTGAACAAATCTTTTATTTGTTGTGGTCCAAACCTGTCAGTGCAAAAAAAATAACAACAGATGTTTTACCTAAAGAAGCGTCATCCCTGAGTAGAGGGACAGAGAAAAGGGACAGAGAAAAGGGACAGATTTAACAGAAATGCTCTCTCTTCTGCAATAGGGGTTACTAGCAATTGTAGAGGGAAATACCTTTACCTGTGTACTACTCCATCATGTAGGCAACCTGCTTCATCAGCAGCCCCTCCCAGACGTCGATGTTTGTGTCACTGAAAAATGGTCGCAAAGGCTGTGTGTCCCTGTAATGAGACTCACCGGGGCCAGGAGTGTGGCTTTGCTTCGGTGCCTGGTATCATTCTCCCTGCGGCGTTCGGTGAGGATACCCTCTGCCACAGTGCACAATGCACAGAGACACGCATTCAATAACCAGTCACGTCCCAACAGTGCTTCGTCGATCCTAGACTCGGTGGCTCCTACAGCTTGAAGTATTGAGGAAGGAGATAAATCACAGAATCACAGAATCACGGAATGGTTAGAGTTGGAAGGGACCTTAAAGATCATCGAGTTCCAACCCCCCTGCCATGGGCAGGGACACCTCCCACC
>JAOXJK010000040.1:13219536-13252676 GCA_025774025.1 Xenus cinereus | reverse complement strand
AGATGATCTCTAGAGGTCCCTTCCAACTCTGTCAAATCCATGAATCTGTGAATTTGAGAGACTGTCAGAGCAGGAAGAAATTGAATACTGATTGAAATAGCAGTGAAACAAATTTTGTTGCCCTCAACCACAGTATCACCACACCAGTCTTTCAAAGCTGCAGATCCCAAAAGTTCATCCTACTTGCTTACTCTAGCCTGGTGAGTAAAGGTTTGTGGGAGCACACAGCTAGGAAGGGCAAAAGGAGAGTACAGTTTCCCATCACTTCATATAAGACCATTTAGAAACCTTGTTCAGAGACAGATCAAACTCTAAATAAATTCAATGGTAGGCCCACACAACTGCTGATATCATATTCTTCCAGAGCTTGAAAGCTTTTTTATAGTAAATAAACTAAATTTTTTCATGGTTCATTGGTCTTGTGTTAGCATTGTCCTTTAGCTAAAATAACATTTTTCCTGGAATTTGCCTCATCATGTTACTGCCCTGTGTATCTTTGGGGAGAGCGAATTTACCGCCTTCTCTATTCTATTCTGGATTATATAGCTTTGCAAAATAAAGTCTGCCTCTTTCAATGTCCTCTCATAAAATATGTTCTCCTTTACCCAATCTATTCAGTGCATTCATTCCTTAAATCCAGTTTTGAGACTGAGTTCTTGGTGGTGCCTTGCACAATGGTGCACATGCTTCTTCCTTAATGTTGGGAATGTCCTAATGGATACTGTCTATTATTTCAGCTGCTCTTCTTCCTCTGTTCAGAACACATTAATGACTCATTAAAGAATGACTTTTTCTTCTTAAGCCCATGAACTTTTTCCTTTTTGTTGTGTCCAGTTCATGAGCTCTCTAATCAGCTCTCTCATCAGTCTCCGTATGCGTGACATGCACTTTGGCTATGAAACCACATTCCATTTCTAGCATTTTTCATACTACAACAATTCTTTCTTTGTTTTCCTGTGTCTCAGTGATGACTCTCAACCCTGTGTCATCAGCAGACTCCCACTTTTTGAGCCAGACCACCTAGTGAAAAACTGTCCCAAGACCTATCCTTCTGGAACTTCACTAATAACTTCCTCTAATCCATTGCCATATCCCCTTCAGTCAGTTCCTCAGTAATTAAATGTTTGCTTTCATCTCCAGCATGCTCAGTTTAACTAGTAATTTCCCAGGCACTAAGTTGAGAGAACAGTTCTTCCTAAAGAAAAAAATACTGCATCAATAAGAGAGAAATCTGAGTTTGATACAACATACTTTCAATAAAATTTTTTGTTTCATTTTTCTTTGGTTCAGAATTTATTCTAAAACACTGGACATACCTGATCAGAATATTTGACCTCTAGTTGCTGGTTTGCCCCTTTCCTTTCTCTCTCTCTCTCACTCTCTCTTTGTACATATAGGGACACACAATCATAAAGGTATGTTAATTATAAGTTTTGGCTTTTGTTCTGAAAATTCCATGTTCTGGTTCTCTGAGTTCCAGCATGGCAGAGCACTCAGCTCACCCAAACTCCATCTTCAGACATCATCATTTCCATTAGCTCAGCCATGACTCTAGCAATTCTATAACTTCACTTAATAAAATGGAATGCTGGAAGGGAATGTTCATCACTTAATGTCCCTAACACAATAATATCTACTTACATAATTTTTGACTCTTAATCATCCAACCTTTCCTATAAACATTGTTTTGAAGATTCAATAACATTGTCAGGAAATTTATTCCAGAATTTTTCTATCCTTACCATTAAAGTTTCCTTTGTGTCTAACATGAATATTCCTTGTCTATAATTTAAACTCATTAGTTCCTGTTCCAGCCTTCATGGACATGGAAAGCAGACCATATCTTATCTGTAACAGCCTTTTGTCTGCTTAAGGGCTATTATGCACCCCTCTGGGACCTTTAAGCAGCATAAATAGTCCCAGTTCTCTAGCTCACACACAACTGGTTGCGTTAGTTTAGATCCTGACCGCTCTTACTGCTGCCTTCTGGACAGCATCTTTTCCAGAGCACTGTGCTCCAATAGAGCAAAACTTTCACAGAATCTTTCTCAGTGCTGAGTCACTTAAATGGATTGCTCAATGTTCTTTCTCACAGTACTCCTGCCTGAACTAGAAATGACATCGCTGACTCATGTCCACCTTTTGATCTGTTACAACCCCAAGGTCTTTGTCTGTAAAATTGCTGCCTAACCTATTGCCACCCAGCTCAGATAAGTGCAGTTAATTATTCTTGCTGAAATATTATTTGTTTTGCTTTTTGTCGCTAACAAACTTTATTCCTTTCAGCTTCCTGCTAATTTTCAGAGTGTTCCTTCGACAGACAAGCTCATTTTGAATTTTCAATGAGCTTGTAGTCCATCCTTGCTCCATATCCTCTGCAAATTTAATAAACATACTTCCTATTCCATCATCCCCGTTAATGAAAATATTGAATAAATGTGGACTTAGGACAGACTCCTGCAGAATGTCACTCAATACACCCTTCCATTTGGATAATGAACCATCGATAGGTACTTGGTAAGTATAGATTTCCAATCACTTTTTCACCCCTCTCATGCCAGTTTCATTAAGACAGTATTTGCCTCGCTTGCTAATGAGAATGTCATGTGAGATAGTGTCAGAAGCCTTATTAAGGTCAAATACGCCTATTGCTTCTCCCTCATTCACACAACCCTTGATCTGGTCAAAGAAGAAAGTTAGATGGGTTTGACACAGCTTGCTCATGACAGATCTATAGCGTCTGTTGCTTATCCACTTCTATCTTCCAGGGGACAGTTTGTTCCACATTTTTTTTAGAAATCATAATGAAAATTGGTGGCCTGAGTCCTTTACAAGATTTCCATTTCTTCTTCCTTAATAACCTGAAATCCTATGGCTCTGCTTCCTTTTACACACTCGTCCCTGGCTGCTGCTGTTTTCTGCATTCATTTCACTTTTTATTGCCTACTTTCTCTTTTCTTTTATCACTTGACTGAAAAGATAAGGCAGAGTATTTATTTGGTTCAAAGCTCTTTATTATATTTCCTCTCTGCCATGGAAAATATTTTGATATTTTTAATGACTTCTGTATTTCCCTTCTGTTCTGTGAGGTTTTACTATCCCTGGTTTTATAGAGGAAACAAAGGGCGACGGGAATTGTACCACCGGGGCCAGATTCTCCAACATTATTGTTTTCCTCTGCTTGTGCAAGCAGCCACTGTGCATGGGAATGGCTTGCTTATCTATGGAGAAGGGCATGCACCGTGCACGTGCCGGTACTGCTTCCTCAACCCTAAAAGACACTGCAAAACAACTTCAGGTATGGTGCAGCAATAAACTCTGCCCGGCTCTTGGTGGGACAGGGATTCAGAAGCTCACCTGCTGGTCCTCAAGCTGACTGCTACTCTGGGCGTTGCTGCAACTTTTGCTGGGTATTAGCCCTTCTAATGGCATTCTGGCAATACTGCAATACAGCTGACCCCAACTCACCAAAGGGATATTGGATACAACGTGATGTCATGCTCAGGAGATAAAGCCGAGAGAAGAAGAAGGAAGGGGGTGGACATTTGGAGTGATGGCGTTTGTCTTCCCAAGTAACCGTTATACACATGAGGGAACCCCGCTTTCCTGGAGATGGCTGAACACCTGCCTGATGATGGGAACTAGTGAATGAAGCCTTTGTTTTGTTTTGCTTGTGTGCACGGATTTTGCTTTACCTATTAAATTGTCTTTTTCTCAATCCATGAATTTTTTCTCACTTTTACTCTTCCAATTCTCTTCCCCATCCAAATGCAGGGGAGTGAGCAAGCAGCTGCGTGGTGAGCAGTTGCCGGCTGAGGTTAAACAATGACATGCCTTCAGCAGGTTTTCTAACATACTCTAGAAGCGAAGAATCAGTTTTCCTTTCTTTCTGTGTTTTCCTGCTCTTAGCTGTTATTGTACGTTTTTTTCCCCCTTGGAGTTGTTGCAGCTTTCTGAACTCCAAGAGCTTGCAAACTTCTGTTTGCCAGCACAGAGGGCCTGCTAGCAGGACCACTTTCTGAGCTCTCTGCTCCATTATCAAGCTAATCCATACGTATTTCTTGTATTTTAGTGTGTTTAGACTTCTTGAAAGTGGTTTATTACACCATTTAAATACTTTTACCCACTTTTAAAGGTCAGACAAAATCAATCAAAACAAATCAATTTACATTTTAAAAACTGTGTTAAAGTGACACCGTTGTGGTAACGGAGATTGAGAGACCCTTAGTTTCAGGGATAAATTAAAATAGATTTAGCAAAACGAATAACAGCTGTAATTGTGAAGACAGAACTGGTACATGGAGGAGAAGGAAAAGGGATTTAGGGCTGGGTCCGCGGCTGATGTAATTGTAGGGAGTGATGCTGATTTTAAGCCAAATGAGAACTGGTCCAGATCCATTAATTGAACAGCATAATTAATTTCTGTGGGGTCATTTTTTGGGTTCTTTCCATCTCATAGAATTCCTCTAACCACTCCCAAGCAGCATTATTCACTGTATACGCATCTCTTAGCTGAAGCCTGCTCCGTACTGAATATGCAGTGTGAAAAATGACTGAACATATTCACAAACTTTCTTGCCTCCAATCACTTCTCCCCTTCCCATTGACACGTTTGCTTGGTTTCAGATCATCGCATTACCTGGCAATCTTGCTCACTATTGCCTGTTTAAAATTCAGACTTTAAAAGAATATTATAGGCCGTGGTAGCGCTCTTGCACAGCTCTTCCCTGAGTCAAGACAGAGAAGAGCACGTTGGAGGCTGAATGCAGTGAAAAGAAAGGGTCTGTCAGCTGAAATTTCCTGCTCTTTGCAAATTCTAAGGAAACTTGGGTGAGGCAGCTCAACAATTCAGTGGCATCTCAAAAATGTAAGGTCTCGCTGCAGTTTTTTCCTGCTTCTTTCCTTGTCTACTTAGGAGGCGGAACAAGCCTCTAATTGCCAAGGTGGTGACAAATTTCGATAGTTTGGTCAGAATTTCAGGGGCAAGTGGCAAGCTAAGCATTGACCTTTCAACATCTGTCAGTGTCCTTATGGTTTCTTGCTTTTTTGAATGGGCAGCTAATCACACTCAGCTCTGTTTATATATTACAGAGGATGTGAACGTATTTGGGGCTTTTTTTTCACACTGCCTCCAAGGTCAGAATATGCTTCCATTTTATCTCCTTCAAAGGAACAGAACTCTAATTGGTGCAGAAGTTTGAGAGAAAGAAAGAATCCCACATTTTTCCTAGTATGTTTCCAAATTCCAGCTGGATGAGTTTCACCTGAAGCATCCAACGGGAGTGCGGTTGCACCCGTCCGGAGCAGGGTTCAGTCAGCAGCCGAGGATAGCAGCCCAGCAATGAAAGGACAGGACTGCACAAACCACTTGGAACGAGATGTCCTGGATCCTTCTGTTCATTTTTAGAAGCCAAAGCAACTTAAGCACTTTAAGGAGCTGTTAGAAAGTCTGGAAAAACCTACTTCTGTATTTACTGCCTTTTTACATTTACAAGATCTGCTTAGGACTAGGCCCAGCAATGCTGATGTGTTGATGAGAAGCTGCTCTAAATTTTGGTTGGGATTAGCAGAAGATTTGCCAGAAATCTTATGAACAGTCCTTGTTTTTGTCAGTTTTACAGCCCAACTGCAATGACTTTAGAGCCTTGGATACGCATCGCTCTCTGAACTTGCAGATGCTTTTCCCAACCAACTCCCTATTTTTTAAGATTTGCTCATTAATCAAGGCCACATTAAATCCTTGAACTGGTAATATTCAATAGCATTCTGAGTAAAATGTAACTCCTTAGTGGTTTCAGTGGTAGAAAATAATCTATTTACTTCTTAAAGTGAGCATTTCTGTGTTAAAAATCCTTATAAGCATAAGGAAGGAAAAAGGATGCATCTTGGAACTAAACTAATAGCATTATGTACATTTGATTTGGTGTCAGCTTGGAAGGCTTCGTGAGCAGCAGGGCTGCATGGCAAAGTCAGGTCAATTTCTGCAGCCCTTTCTTAGAAAAAAAAAATTCTTCTGCAGTGCCTCAGAAGGAAGGAAGGTCTGGTGGATACAGCACTGGATGAGGTGTCAGGAGACCAGGCTCTTCCTGCGTGACCTTTTGGCTGCTCACTTAATCTCCCCATAGGCAATTAATAGCCCCGTCACTGGGGATATCAGCCCTCCTGTCTCTTGCTCTCTCATCACATCTGTCACGTTTGTTTTACTCTTTGGGTGATAAACTTTCTCCCTCATAGTGCCCTTTTATAGTCTCCATTTACAACCCTCCAAGCCCTGATCCAGGCTGCTTTAAAAAAAATAGGTGACTGTTGGGTCTGAGCGCTGAAGATGAAGTTCTGACTCAGAAAGTTTTGCATCTGGATGTGTGCAGTGATGTGCTGGCAGTGCAGTGATTTTATGGCCACAACAGAATAGGTCCCTGAGAGGGAGGAAAAATCTGGGAGGCAAAGTGAGACTGAAGGTAAATGTGGGGGAGGAGAGCCCTGCTTTTCACTCTTCTCTTTGGCTCTAGTTTTTGCCTCTTTAAATATAAAAGTACACAGTACCTTACCCTGGGCAGTCACCTATATTGCCTATACTATGAGCTGGCTCTGGCTGATACAGCTCCCAAGCATTTGCTGTTTTCAGAATTCTGCTGTTTTCAGAATTCTGCAGCTCCCTTTGCTATCGGAAAGCAAACCAACCCCTGATATTACTACAATGGGTGGGGTTTTCCCCTCTCCTTTCCGTCTTCAACTATCCTAAAATAGCCATTTCAGTTTTGGTCATCAGTTCTTCAAGGGGAAATTATGCTAGTGAATGGAAAAGTTTTTTTAATGCCAAGTTTTAACAACTATTGTGTCAGGTTCCAAATCTCTGGAAAATAGGGTTTCCTAATGGAAACTAACCCTCCTCTCGCCCAGATAACGCTGTCACTGTAGCAAATATCATGTGTCTCATGATACTGACTGTCAGCCTAAATTGATTACCCAGGATGTTCCCCCCACACCCTGCTGTAAGATGTCACTGCTCATATTTATAACTGGCTTCTATCTACATACCTAGCAGACTGCATATGCAAAGCCTTGGCCTCACTCGCTTCATAAATGCTTATTAAAGAAAGAGAAAAATAAAGTATTCAACATTTCTTCCCCCCTCCCATCTGCCATGAAAAAGATTTACAAGTATCATAAAAGAATTTGTATATTTGGAATTTAACTGTAAGTTTCTGAACTTTACCTTAGCTCCACACTATGATGTTATCCAGGTATATATTTATGACCTGGACAGATTTAATCAAAATGATTAAAAAAATCAGCTGTATTCAAGTGCCAATTGCTACTTAACACCCGGGCTTACATTTCTTGTAAAGGTTGTTTTCTTGAACGCTAGAGAGATGAAAGATTGAAATCCTTAGTTCTAGGAATTGCATTTTTTATGGTTCCTGGAGATGTCTCCCTGAGGACCCAGAACACGATGGCGTACTTTGGTAAGGAAATAAAAGGCTGTCTACTTAATAAGCATGCTGCCCTTTCATATTTTAAGATATCTAAACAGTATTTGCATTTCCCCAGTCTGGTAAAACTTCTGAAAAACATCTCAAGCCATCAGGTAAATAAGAGAAGTGAGTGTTCCCTTACTTTATGAGAAAGGTGTTTTTTGATGTTTAAAGTACCATATTCCATTTAAGGAGATCATTATGGCTATGCTGGACAGATTTAATGAATGTTTTACTTTGATCCTTGAGATTTGATGTCAGGAATATCAGATCTCAAGAAAAGCAGCTGGATTTGGATCTGTATTCATCACATGTTTGTAAAAGGAATGGAGGATGAATAGCTGTGCCTTTGAAGGAGGGGAGCTGAAGAAGAAAAAGATGCATATTTTAACTAGCAGCCCTTTGGTAAAACATGAGCACACGTTAATGGAACAGATATGACCATTCCAGCTGCCATGTTCCACCTCTGCTGGGCCCAGCAGATGGATCTGCATTGACTTGGATCAGGCTTCAGAAACAGAATTGACCTCAGCTCCAATGTACAACTTTCTGCACCTCACGGGGTCCCTTTCCCATGCAGTCTGTTTTGCTGCTTGAAGAGGAATAAGCACTCAGGCCAGATATTTCCCCTGCATTGAGAAGTAATTCATACAGCTGCAGTGCACTGGGATCCTTTAATATTTTGACAAAGAAGCTGAATAGTTCAACACAAGAGATTTTTTCCTGTTCTTTCATTAGCCTATGAAGCTGAATGAATTGGAGTGAGGTGGACTATGAAAGGAGGCTGAGTGTGCTTGTCAGAAGCTTCTAAGATGATTTATTTTCAAGGAAAGACTAAAATTTTAAGTCATTTCAGATGTGATGCATTGTCTCATGAGTAACTCGATAATTAAGTTGCTTAGATGGTTTTACTACCTTTTGTGCCTTGTCAAACCAAATTACTTTCAATTTTTCTACTTGTATGGAGAAATATTTTTTAAACTTTAGAGCTGGAAAGCAAGGAGCTCTCATTAAAATTTGAAATAATTTATTATATTTCACAATGAAACTGTAATGCCCAAGAAATTCAAGCTTTAAGAAAGTTATTATCCTCGTATCTTGCTGATTGCTGAAATAGTCTAGCTTCACGAAAATCTACCCACAAAAGAAAGCCAACCCTTAAATTACTGTTAGCAGTGTACAAAGAATTTCATCCCAACCTGTTTTAATAGGAAAGTATCAAAAGCAAGCAGTCACTGAAGTTGATAATAGCAGTTAATTACTTCAAGTGGAATAAAATATATTACTATTGTGAAGAGGATCTCCTCTGGAACATGGGCAAGCAACAATTGTGGGGAAATTATGTTTTTTCTGGAGGTTACCTTTGCCATCTCTGGGTACTTTTGCTACCAAATTTGTATGTCTTCCAGATGTGGGGGTTTTAGATGGCTTTTTTTCAATAATTCTATATTCATCTTCTCACTTAGGATGGGAGGGCAGGGAGAGGGTGCATTGCCTTCTCTCTGCTGGCTCTGAAAACTGCTCAGGAGGTTGTGGGGAGGGCTGAACAATACATAGAGAAAAGAGAGTTGAGGTGAGCTTTTGTAAAAGAGGATGAAAAATTAGAAGAAGGGGGAAAAGAAGGGCAAACAGGAAATCAAGGAAGTTGCTGAATACTGAAATTAAATTTAAATAGTGAAAAACAGGATACCAGAATTACTTTGCTGTCTATGAAATGAAAAATACCTATAGGAAGAAGGAGCAATTGCTGGCTTTCCCTTCGCATGAGAAAGCCGATGTAACGTTTTCAGCGCTAACTATCTGGTTTCTGTGCTCTCTACAAGGCCCTCCTACATCGTGAATTAGGTGTAGTTATTGATTTAACTATGCAGTCGACCAGCTCAGCAGATAAAACATCCAGAACTCTTGAACTTTCTCAGGTCCTTATCTTCAGGAACGCTCCATCAAAAATTTTTATCAATTCTTGAGCAAAGAAGCTGATACACAAACAAACTTGTGTTGATTTATTTGTGAAGGATGATTCAATCCCGATCATAGCGAAGCCTGGAAATGATAGAGTCGGTGCTTGTAGCTGGAGGTATTTTTCCATAATAAGATATGCTATACTATTTGTACTCCATCCAGCTGGCCCATTGGAGCACAGTATTTTATGTAATTATTGCATAAATTTTAAAAGATAAAACATGTAAATGAACCTGAGTGGTAGTAATAGATGATTTTAATTACCCAGATACAGACAAGATTGCATTAAGTAGAGGAAATATATTTCTAAATCTGGAATGAGAGTGCTTTCTAATTCAATCTGGACATCAGCTGACAGGCAAAGAAACAAGGCTGGGTTTGAGTGTAACTCGGGGAGGAGGTTGATGAAATAATGTTAGAGGACAATTTGGGCTTCAGTATATTAGCTGGGGTCACAAATACACTACAGAGGGAATTAAAATGACAATCAAAGCTACAGAGAGGAGCAAAAGGGAAGACCCCATCAAAAATAGCAAACTAGGGTACCACGTAAGGCAAACAAAGCATTAAAGAGCAAGGCAATAGAAACCAAGAGGGATAAAATGAACACTGAATAGTCAGTGATATGTTGACTTGATAAACGGCTTGTGTTATACCTGCTTTTGTTCTCATTTGTCACAGGCTGGGCGAATAACCCTTTCTTCAAATGTAAGATGCAACTCCTGTGTGCTGCCTGGAACTCACAGATCTACTGACCACTAACGGCAGAAAAGAAGAGCTGAAGAACACTGAAGTTGTGATTTACTCGCTGTTTCTACCGATGCTGTCAGCTGCTCCAAAGTCACATGTAGGCCTAGCTGTGTGTAATTTCACTACCAGTTGAAGAATAGTGGAGGGGATTCATAAGTAGGTTACTTGGGGCAGAAAACCTTAGATCATGGGGATTACTGTAGCCTGCTGCTCACCAGCAGCTACCTGATATGACCACACATTTACACCCTGAGCAACATCACTACCTACATGAACAATGCTGGCCAGGCACTGGCAATGGTGTAGCTCTGCTGTCATCTGCAAGGCCCTTCTCCATCACATCCCTGGGGAGCCGTTCCCATGCTAAGTAACCTACCTCCCATTCCCTCCTCCTTGACCGCCTTTAGGTGGAACCTTGCCTTGATGGTGACTGTTACCTGCATGCAGCCATAATATGTAATAATATGATGTTCTGCATGTTGAAGATTTGTGCCATTAATGGTCTGGAAAACTACTGGCTTCCCCTCTTTTTGCTTGATAGGGATGCCAAGAGGGTCTTCAGTTCCACACTTGTTTCTTCAAAAGTTCTTGATGAGGTCCAAGGAGTATCTGAATTTTGAGATTGAGTTAGGAGCAGAGCTGAAGCATGGATCTGGCTCTGGATTATTACAGTGGTTGAAACCCATGTTACGGGGATTGTTTTTCTTTCCTTTTTTTACCTGTGGGTAAGGCAAGCTGTTTATGATACTCAGCTACAAATTGAATTTTGTTTCTATCAAGGTTTGACTCTGAGAAGAAGCAAAAGTTGAGAAAAGCACAAAAAGTCCAACCCTAAGACCCAAGGTCCGCTGAAAAGATGGAGACCTGAAGAAGGTTTACCAGGATTGCTGACATGAACACATGAAACAAAAATGCCAAGGGAATTAAAGATAAAGGGAATTCAAACATCACCCTTGTTTCTCTGTCCCAAGAAAGCTGAAATAAACAGCAAGGTAATGAGACTATCTAGCTAATAAAGAGCACAACTGGGAAGTTAGTGACAGTAGCTTGATAATGTTGCTGACATTCTGAATGATTTCTTTCCTTCAGCATTCACAAAAGGAGCTGAAGGTCACATTTCTGTGACTAGGATACATTTTCGTGGGGGGAAAGTGAAATGTTAAAAGGCTTTATGATTATACCAGAGCAGATAGGCAATTAGAAGTATCAAAAGTTGACAGGCAGCAGGTCCTTATGAATTACCTCTCAGAATTCAGAATTCAACAACAAGTGGCAATGGAAATAACAAAAACCTTTTGCTGCTGAATTTTGACAGGTCACCACAGAGAAGAGCAGAGGGCAGGAAGAACAGCAAAAGGCAGAAGGCACTGAGTAAGAATTAACTGGGAGAAAGAAAGAGGCAAGCCAGGTCTGTGTTTGGCTTGAGCAGAAGGTGTAGGAAATGCTATTCAGGGATGAAGGCGGCAAAACATCTGGTGGTCTTGGGTCTGTAATGAAAAGGCCTAGGAATGGCTGTTGAAAGAGAGAAAATTTTCTAGCTGGGGACACAGAGAAGAGGGATTGAACCAAGGAATAGCTAAAGTTTTCCTGTCATACACATTCAGCTCGGTCCCAGGACAGCCTGCCACTGAATGAATGTCACAGCAGAAGGATGGCATTCCCAAAGTACAGCCTCCAATTTAGAAATGGTCCTTACAGAAGTCATAAAGCTAATCCCCGTCCTCTTCTTGCCATTGCTCTCTGTGGTTTCTGTGCTGTACTCCCATCTCCCACTCCTGAAACACCTTAATCTAGAAGTGGACTGAATCACAGTTGACTTTAGTTGATCGTATTGCTAGATACTGGCATGACTTCCATGTCTGAAAGAACTTATCATCCTAAGAAGACTATGGAGTCACTGGGGGAGAGGCAAGAGCATTTTGTTCCCCTGCGAGAGTAGGGGGAGGTTCTGCCAGCATTTCCCGATGCCTCTGCTTGAGAGTTGTTTGGAAGAATGAGAGTTATGGTAAGAGCAGAAGACTGAATTGATGCAATTAAACATGCTGTCATAGACGATCTTATGATGGAGAAGAATCATCTCTTTCCCAACATTAACTACAAATAGTACAGGGGATAATGACCAGTCCTTTAGGCCTCTTTCCACTGTAGCGTGTGATGTATGATTTCCCTTTGATTTGCTTTCATTTTTTTAAATCTCATTATCACTGTGTTATAGGGGCACGTAAAGACTCTGCTGAGAGACGAGGTTCTATAAAAGAAACAGGGAAGAAACATGTGGCCTTGTGGTTATAAGCTCTATCAAGCTGGATGGATAAAATGGGGAGGAAATGGCTCCCAAGAGTAAAAGAGGGATAATGCTGAGGAACAGAAAGAATAAGTGATTTTCCCATGTCATGAAGAGAGTTAATAGAGGAGCTTCAGATTGGGTAGGGGTGGGCAGAAGAGCTAATTTCAATGCCTTAATCAGCAATAGGAGCCAGGCTTATCCAGAATCTCCATGAATAACTAACACAAATACTGTAATAAATAACAATGACAAATAAAGCTATGCAGCAATTTATGGAGATATTTTTCTTATTTGCATTTTTATGTCTTTTTAAAAGCAATTATTTTTTATTAAAAGAAAAAAAATGGTTTGTAAGAAAATTCTGAAGAGTGTTTTGTTTGGTTGAAGAGAAAGAAAAACACTATTAGCAGGAGTTGAGTAGTTAAACTGAGTGTTCTTAAGTCAAGAGAAACCTTCATTCTAGAATTACCTGAAGAACTTACTTTGTGACCTTGTGTAAGTCATCCGATTTCTCACGTATCCACCAATCCTAGTGAAAAATAGGAAAAATCCCAGGATCCCACTTAGAAACAGATTTCACAGCTGATCTGTTTTTCCTTCAAAAGTGAACTATGGAAATAAGAAAGATGACTATTGTTTAAGTAATGGGAAAAAGAATTATGGAAACAAGATGAAATAAGGGAAATGGCTGGATTCTGTAACCCACTTTGACAATGATCCAAGAATAAACAAATTTTAGGTATCTAGCAAGAGTTAGCAGGGCCATTATGAGCTTAAACAATGGGCACAGTTGTGTTCATTGCTACAGCCACATAAGTCTGTTTTACGCTCCAGCTCTTCACTGCAGCCACTCTGAGCAGAGATGGACCAGGAATCCCAAAAGCATGAGGCAACTCAACCTGGCTGTAAGGTGCTGAAAATCACACCACTTGGGTTGTATTCCAGGTTCTGCATTTGATCTGCTCTATTAGGAGGGAGGGAATTTTGCCTTCATTTCATTTTCAGTGTTTTTCTGGTTTGTCCATTGCAATTTTAATGAACACTTTTTTTTTTTTTAGGAAAATGGACTTACAGTGCTTACTATAATGAAGTACCGATCTTCTTAGTAAGACCTAGGCACTCTTCACACTTATCTTTACGTTAGGAAGAAGTGTCCATTAATTTCCTTTCCAGTTACTCTTCAGCATGTCATTCTGTAAGGCCCAAGCAGAACCGGTATGCTAAAGAAACTACTATAAGAATTTGCTCAGGAATTTTGCATGCACTACACAGCAAGACCAGATAAAGCAACTCTAATTTATTTTATAGATAAGCTAAGAACAGGATTATTTTATGCTTTCATCTAAACTATGGCTCACGAATATTGCAAATAGAACTACTTGAAAATGCTGTAAAACTCAAATAATAAATAGGTTCACCTGTGAATTTGAGGAAGATATTTTGACCGATTCTATCTTTCAAAAGCATTAAGTATTAAAAGATAACCTTATTTGAGCTGAGAAGCTGAGCAAAACCCAAGTGAAATTCTCCCAGTTTAGTTATCATTTTCACCCAAAGAAGGTTTTCTAAATACAAAATGTAGCCTATTTATTCATTATTGGCTAAAAGAATATCACTTTACATATTTTTTGCCCTCCTTAAATTGTTATATGATTGGTCTGGCTAGAATAATGCAAATTCTTTATTTTGTTTCCCCGTTATTTTGTTTACAAATTTCATTCAAAGCCAGAACTTTTCTTTCCCTGACATCCAGTTTTGTGCCAGGAGCAACTTCTCTAAGAATAGCAATGAGTATATGAACTTTCCACTGCTGAGTGTCAACCATTGACAAAAAAAACCCCAGCTCAGTCTACAGTTCTGCCAGGTCCCATCACTGTTCTGGTCTCCATGTGAAAAATCAGTTATTCCTCTTCATTCTTCTCTGCATCCATTAGACACCCTTGGTTAGCATATAGGGGCACCGAGAACCTCAGCAGCTTGGTGTGTTGCATGTTTCTTAACATGGGAACTTGTCAGCAAGCAAGGAAAGTGGAAGGGAAAATAGAATTTTAGTTTGATCTATGTTTAGTGACAAAGGAAATCCATTGTGGAAACAGTAATCAAGATAATTTAGAGATTGCAACAAAAGATTAAGTAATCTTTGGATGAGAAAAATCTGAGAAACTGTGGGCAATACTTTTCGTTCCTTCTGAGGAAGGAGGGCTGAATTATGGTGCTGCTGTCCAGAATGTGTTTATGTTCCTGGTGCAGCTACTAGTGAAATATATCCCACCTGAGACACCAGTGGACCTTCTGACGTATCTGCATGTAACTATAGCAGCAGCTGTCCTCCCTGGCTCCTGTTCATGAGAGTTTGGGAAGTGCTGTGTCTCAAATGAAAGGCAGTGTCTATGTTCCCAAAATCCCAGATTTGGATCAAAGTGAAACCAGGGGCACAGATGTAGCTTAAAGATTTCTTCCTACTCACCCAGTTGTAGTCAGAGCGATTCAAACCCCTACAGTTATGTATAGTCCCAAGAGAAGCTTCCCTGGAAGCAGAAAAGAATAGGGTGGCTCCCGAGTTTCCCCTCTCTCCACTCCAGGACTATTCAGGTGATTCTTCCTGTCCTTTGTCAGATCTGACTGTAGGAAAGGCTCTTGGTTTGAGACTTGGTAATGCTCAAGGAAATGGGGTCAAGCAAGAACTACTAGACCGAATCTGCAGCTTTAATGATAAATGCTCTTCAGGCTTACTTTTAGGTGACAGTCAATGTTGACAGTTCTTTTTATTTTAATTTTTGACTTGTCCAGATTTCTATGAACTGGAAAACATCCATTGAAACTTGATCATCACCATAACCACTTCTTGGCTGAAGTTCTACAGTTCTCAGAATCCCATCCGGACAGGAAGATTTATAGTTTTCCATTTAGGACTCAAAAATGGTCTTTCAGAATTGAATATAGAGTCAGAGGTTCTCAGCAAATCTGGCCTGAATTTTGAAATTTAAGTAAGACTCCCCAAATACTTATATTCCTTGTAACATTAAACAGCGTTCAGCAAAGCAATTGCTAAATATACACAAAAGATTAATAATTGTCCTTTCTAAATATATTTTTATATCCTGCTTTGGGTGTCTCACTTGTTACTGTGCAATGCACTGCTTCCTAGACAATTGCTTTTAGTTCCTGAGAAGGCTGCTGGCCAGCTGAACTTGAGAAGGTGTAGAACAGTGTTGCATGTGGGTTCTGGCCCAACCTTTTCTTCTTCCTGCTGCGATTGCCAAGAATTACGCAGGCAAAAATGTCACTTACCTTGTCAACAAGGACAATCCTGTTGCAATTGCGGAGGAGGAAAAGAGCTGCCTGCTTTTCTTTGCATCTATTTGTCAGCATAGAAATATGAGAGAAAGTTTCCTTCCTTCCAAGTATTCAGCACTATGATGCTATTGTTCACATCCAAAAAAAGATGCACAGGTCTGGTGCAGCCATGTGGCATGTATGGACTGAGAGAGGAAGTCACACCTTCTGACCTCCTAACACCACACAAAGTGAGGGCAATAGATTAAGATCCCAGCAAGTCTGACCCTGGCTTTCAAGAGCTAGGAACAAGACTAATATCCCAGATACCACCCCAGCATCATTGGGTATTAAGTACATTTAGAGCCGTGATGCCACTATAACACTAATATATTACTCATCGTCGACAACCAGACCCAGTTTTCTAGGTACAGCTGCGGCCCACTCTGTGCCATGATTCACGGTCCAAGACTCAATGTCAAAAGCCTCAAGTCAAGGATAATGCCATAGCCTCACTTCACAGAGACTCCTATTCCTGAAGAGTGCCAGCGGGCCCATGCTGAGGATTATACAGCCATCGTCCCCCAGCCTGGCAGCATGAATCGGTGGCATATACATGTATTTATGCAACCAAGCACAAGCTGTCTTGCTTGGGAGTCACATTCAGCATTTCAGAATGGAAAGCCAAGAGTCCTGACAGCTTAATCTACCAGGTTTTAAAACTCTAGTCAGCTTAAGTCCCATATTTTGGACTAAAATCTTTTAATCAGGACTCTTGAAAACCTGATGATTGACATTCCATTCATTGCCTTCGTTATTCAGGATTCAGCCGGAAAAACGGTGCTGTGCATAATCCCGTCACCATGTGGTTCCATGTTTTACCAGCCTGGGGTCTGTGATTGTCCAAAAACCCCAGGAACTTGCATAGACATGGGAATAAATTGCACAGTTCTCCCTTGGCAAATCTGAAATGATGCTTGGATGCTCCTGCCTGGCATCTGTGTGTCCATGACATCCAGAGAGACACAGCCCGGCTGGAGCAGAGCCTGGACCTGCAGGCTGGTGCTATATGGCCAGCATTATATGTTCCTTCAGAGGCCAGGGTTGCCGGCTCTATGGAAATGTACTTACAGCCATTAAAATAAAACAAAAAAAAACAAAAACAAAAACAAAAAAAAACCAAACAAACAAAAAAAACCCCACAAAAAACCAAGAACAGAAGGCAAGTCTAATAATAGATCAAACCAAAGAAATATGCTGAGAGCAGCATTGTTTTCCATGGTGACCAGCTTGTCAATGAATCACAAAAAACTCCCAGTGAGCGGTGCCATACTGAGATGCTCCAAAACTCCTATTCCAGCTGCTCTCTACCCAGCAGCTCCCAGGGAGGAATGACACACGGTCATGGGTTTTAATGACCTGACCCCCCTAACACAGGTCCCATTGCTGCTGGTCCTGCTACAAAGCTGAAACAGTGAGACTTGCTTAAAAAATGCATATAAATCAGGCAGGAGTCCTCCGAGCTGCAGACCGCAGCCCATTACAGTCTGGAAGGCAGGAGAAAGACATAAAATATGGGTTTGTTTGCCCATATCAATTGCCTTTTTATCTCCTGTCTTCTAGGCGCAAAGGCATTTGAAGTGAGGAGATGTCAGTTTTGTTTTGTATGTTCACGGTTTCATTGTAATAAATTATGTCTTTGACACATTTTTGTAAAGAAGGATAGAAAGAAAAAAAACCTGCCCAAACCCTTGTAGTCTCAGGTACAGAGAGATCATGTGCATTCGGGCAATGATTTTTGACATCCAGAGAAATAATGTAATTCAGGTGTCTTAAATGAGACATCGGAAGGCAGGCTTCAGACACCCCGTGCTTTGCCACGCTGGTTTTCTGGAAGTTGAAGCCCGCTGCCCAGTCCTGTCCCACCTGCGACCCATGGTCAAAGCCTTGGGAAGGTGGATGGAGAGACAGAAGACTTGTGTGCACAGCTCAACCACACCATGGCTCTCACCTTGGTCGCAAAGAGATGCCGTGGGTCTCACTAAATGGGGAGAGAAGCGTCCAGTGCCCACACAACCTTGATTTTTGCTGCCTGGTACAAATTACAAATGCCTGCCAAAACCCAGCAGGAAAGCCATGGAAGCAGGGGATGGCTGGAGTCCCAGGCCTGCCCCGTGCTCACCCATCCTGCAGCCGAGAGAGAAGCTCGGACCTCCCGCCTCTCCCTGCTCATTCAGCTGCCAAACGTGGCTATCAGCGCTGCTCTCTGTGGGGGATTAATTGAAGTTTGTAAAGCACTTTGGATAGACTCTGATGAAACATCCTAGAGAAGCACAAGATATTTAATCCTTTGATAATATTTATTTGGCTGATGTATGAGCGGGAAGGGGAAGGAAAACCAGGGCACGCGTCTGTTCAAAAACATCCTTTCTCATTAAAAAGGGCCAAGCTAAATTAAAAGGTTTGTGGAATGTGCATCCTGTCAAAGCTCGGGCCTGGGGGGAAAAGCACTGGAGGAGGATTTGTGGCTGTAGTTTGGTGATGTAGCTATATGAGCACAACTGCAGGGCTTTCCATGGCTTGTGAGACTGACTTATTTCATTACCTTGTAATATTGCATGCTGTTAATACCTCCATTATTGTGTCACTCAGTTCAGCTACAGCAGGTATTAATTGCTTACCCAGACAAAACTAGTTTGTGCTTTCTTTATTTTTTAAATTTACATAGAAGCTGGTGACTTCGTATCACTCTGCGAGGCCCAGATGGAATCTTTCATGAAGCCCCCGGTTGTATTTTGGCGTGTATTTTGTTTCACTATCTAAAAATCTTTAATCTCTCAAAACTGACATAAAATACATAGTTGCTCCTCTCACTTTATTAATTTTAATTTGTTGTGATCCCATATTTGCTGTTTTAAGAATCCTCCCAATCTAACTTCAAGATTCAAAGCCAGACAAACAGCCCGTGGTGTAAACTTCACATCTGTATTGCGTTACACTTGGCAGGAGAGATAGGTGCACTCATTTACTGGAGCTCAGCGTGGGGTGAGAGTTCAGAGGTTATCATTCCTGACGGCTTACATCTTTACAGATGTTTTCCCTTTATGAACAACAGAACCGCTTGTCAGTCACAGCTCAAACCGAAAGAACAGACGCCTATACCTTCTTTTCGTAAATCATTTCCAGGTTTTGCAGAGTCCCTTTTTTAAGGTTTGGTAGTGGGGAAATGATTACAGATTAACAGTTGCAAGAGATTAGTTAATATTTTAAATGTGTGTGGAATATAGCAAACTAAATTAATAGTGAAAAAATATAACCATAGTCAAAACATAGGTGAAACCTAATCTGCAACAATCTTGACTTAATATTAAAGCCTGTATCACATTTTTCTAGTCTTGCCACTGCGGGAATACTGAATGCACACATGTATATACGTTGCTGTAGAATTGATAATCTAGGTGATGCATTGCAGTAAAACCTAAATTTGACTGGATCAGATTTAGGTACATGACTCATTAGAGTGGTGACCTTTAGTTTAGCCTTGGTCTGGTTTCTCTAGCTATTTACAAAAAACATGAAGAACAGCACCTGGGTAAGAACAAATGACATTTGACAGCGGGAAACTCATAACCAGAGGTTAGGTGATTTAACCAAATCTCATGGGGCGCCTATCAGACAATTAAGAAATTCACCTGTTGCTTTTGTTCTCCTCAACAGTCCGGGTTAGCCCAAGAATTTTTTTCCTTGCTTGCAGCGAATAATACTTAAGGTTTGTGTTACAAATCCAGCCTCAATCTAAAAAGGGGTCCCATGATCACCTTTTTTGCAGGAACTTTCATCCAACTTATGAAAGTTTGCCTTACACTTTTTGACCTTCTAAATAAGTGAATTGTTGTCACTGGAAAATTTGTGGGTGTTCAGAAAATACACAGATCATTTCAGATGACAATGAGCAGGTGACAAAAAAGCAAGTAATTTAAAGAGTTGCCCCTATTCAACTAATCTTCAGTAACCAACTTTATATGAACCCCTTGCCATCTGGAGCACAAACCTTATCAGTGGTGTGAATTTTACACAAAGTGAATATTACTTTGCAGAGCAACAGACGTGGAAGTCACACGAGACCAGTTACCACACCTTAGCTAAGGAGAAATCTTAAACTGCTTCCATTAAATCACAAGCAATTATCTGACCACTTCTTATTTAGATATTTAATTTAGCTCTCCCGTTCTTATAGTTTTGTAGCCATCCTTTTTTTTTGGTAATACTCGAAAAAAAGATACTTTTTGTCTGCATATGATTTTCAAATTCCAGCTGTGATTATATATGCATAAGTTCTTTATAATAAAGAGTACCTACAGTGACACAGACTTGAAATCTGCATTATGCATCTGGAAAGTCTGAGTGGGGATGGGTGACTTGTCACAGGCAATAAAAAATGTCAGTGGCGCATGTTTGTGTGTAGTCTGTGAATGCCGTTTGATGTACTTATCAGTTCCTTCCTACAATATGTTGTAGTTACCGAACAGCACAGCTTGGCTATTGATGGGTAAAAGAAGTAGAAGATAAGAGAATAGGCAGACAGTGATTTGGATTCTGCAGATGATATTTTGCAGGTTGGAAAGGACAAAGACAATCTGCAAGCACCAGCAGCTGATACAGCCTCAATTGAAGATAATTCTGGGCTTGGAGACAGAGAAAAAACATATGCACAGTAAATCATGCAAATCAAGTCTAAATGGTGGGGCATTTGACAATAAGGCAGAAAATGATGGAGTTGGAGGTTGTTTCATTTTTTTTTAACATCAATTTTGTAATAAACTTATTGTTGGACTGATAAGCTATTAACCTTTTGGAGCACGAAGTCCGTGGTGGTGGAGCACACTGGAATAGCAGCAAACTTGTATTGGCAAGAGAAAGAACTGCATAGTGGTCCCTCTAGATCTTCTTTACCGACTTCCCCGAGTCCTATGAAAAAGTCACAAGTGGATAAGAAGTAGTCAGTTGGTGGGAGGGAATGGGGACCGTTTCCAGTGTTTAAGGGTGAGAGGTTCTTTTTTCCACTTCATTATTTCCACTTAACTGCTCCTTCTGTGAATATTTAAATCTTTAAAAAAAAAAAACACAAACAAACAAACAAATAAACAAACAAACAAAATGGACACAGAAGCACTGAGATTCTTTTATGCCTGCATCCCTCTGCAAAACCCCTGGAGCACTTCCCCTTGGAGTAGATGCTGACCATATGAAGGCAGCCAAATGGAGCTACCAGCCATTTCTTTGTCACTGCAACATCTTCCAGGAGAGTGCGATACTTGGGATTGAGATAACGCCCCGCTGTGGCACCATGCCATGGAACTGTCAAATTATCTTGAGAGAGGATGGTAATGAATGTGTATCACTGCTACATATGATTTGCTTTTAAGCAGGTAGGTAGGGCTGTGACTGAACACAAGCCATTAAATTATGAACAGAAGGAGAGCTATCCAATTTTCTGCCTTGCTAAGGAAATGAATAGTTTTAATGATAGCTGAAGACTTTGAGTTTGCCCTTCCTTTTGTAATCTTCCTCAATTGTTTCCTTTAAGTGCAGCAAATCTAATTCTCTAGTCCATACCATCAATGTTGTGCTGGTATAATTCCATGAATGGTTTTTGGAGAAGCTGGGTTTTGTTTTAGCGTAATGGAAGGAAAAATGAAGCTCATTGTTCCAAAGCTCCTCTGGCAATGAGATGAGTGGAATACGTCATATTACATCCCTTCTGCTCCATTACTGGAATGTCTCCTGCAAGAAGAACTTCAGTTAAAGGCCCCTTTCATAATCTATACTGCATTCAGACTTTCTCCCCACTTCCATATTGAGGTTTCACTCAGGACTAATTTCATCAGTGCCTGGAGAAGAATATGAAAATGGTACAAATAAAAAGACTGCGGGGCAGGTTGCTATAAGAGCAAAAACTATACTCATCATCTGGAGGTCCTGTCCCCCACTGCCAGTGGGCAAAAACTTTTATTTGAGTCTTACTAACAATGCTGTTATTGACACAGATTTTGGTCACTATAAGATCACATCCTAGAAATGAAAGTGCTGTGCTTACATCCATACTCAGTAAAGAGGCCTACAGTATAAATTTTAGATTGGGATCAATTTGTGCAGCTCAAATAAGAAGAAAAACTCTCTATAGTGAGTTCTGTCTGCCTTGTATTTACAGTTTCTGAAGTTCTGAGTCCTTTCTCCATTTTGCTGAGATATAATTGAAATATTTATAGATATGAATTTATAGATATGAGTATCTATTCTTAGATATTTATAGATATGAAGATGGCTCTCTGCTCTTGCAAACTGACCTTAAGCTCTGTACATTAAAGAGTCAAAAAATGTGTGCATTAAGGATACTTTCAATACACAGTGCATGTCTTCTGAATACCTTTTATCTAGTTCTGATGAAAAGCATTTCACCACCAAGACAACTTGATGGGTTTATGACTTATTGACTGTCCCATTTCTATGTAAGATAGTTAATTGGCTCTTTCCTTGCTTTAATCACTAATGTTTGATTCTGCTAAATCTTTAAAATATGTTTTTGACCACGTCATCCTGTAAATCTTTAAAATAAATGCTCCTCAAATGCTTTTTTTTCCCAGTTCTAATAAGTTCTGTTTAACAAATAAGTGCAAGGAGGAGTGAGAAGGGAGAATGCATGAAATATTAATAAAAACCAATATGATACAGTCAATAGACAGGGCCCGTTAAGCTAAAAGTTTGTTTTGCAAGGCATTCAAGTCTGTGTTCTCAGCTGGGACAGTCTGAAATAGCTCTGTGTAGATCAAGCTTTCCTTTTCCTCTTTCCCTATACCGAGAGGGCAGAGCCATCAAAAGGAGGGAAGATTTCTCCCCTTTTCATCTATTGTTGTTCCGCAATGGTCAGGAGAAGCAAGCCCCTTCTGGAGCTCCGACATTATGACTTTGGAAGCTAAAACATCATTTGGAAGAGTCTCACAAAAAAAAAATGTGGATAGAGCCAACGTAATTCTAAGTGTTTGTTTCTATGTATCCGTGCACATTTGTGCACATCATCCATGACACTCTGATGGGAGCTGGCTGAGGGGATGCCTTTTGCGGGGCCTGAACCTCTCTCAGGGGCAGTGCCATGTCCTCAGTGTCACGTGGCAGAGACTATGGATTTGGATCTAGCTATGGATATGGCAGAGACCGTGGATATGTAGAGAGGTGAGTGGCATGTGACAGCCACAAATAAGCCTCTGAAGTAGAAGGTGAACAGGATTGTGTGTGTTTGGGTTTGAAAATGTAGTGAGAGCTGGGCAAGGACCTGGGTGTCCCTCTGCTCTTCCTATGGGCATTGGGTTTAAGTAGGATGAACTAAGATTGAGTGATGGGGTATTCTGCTTTGGCCAGGAGAGTTTACATAGCACATCTTGCTCCCTCCCAGATTCTCAGGGACAGCATGAACCTCAGTTTTTCACTGGGACAAAGGCATCTCCCTCTCCAGGCAGGGACTGGGGGATTTAGCTTGCTTGCACAATATCAGAATACAGAGGTCTTGAGTCCAGCTCCTCCATCAGCCCACACCCCGTAAAAGCCCAACCTAAGCAATTACCATCTACTTCTGGGTGTATCAGTTCCCCAGACAGACCCTTCTTGGTAGCCCTGAGAGGTGGGGAATAATTTGGGCAGGCTGCAGGTGGTTTCTGCATTCAGGAGCTGGTGGTGGTGGGACTGAGCCCTACACATGGTGCAGAGCTGGGACTGGGCAGTGGTCAGTCTCACTCTACCTGCCTGATGCTTCATACTAACCTGGTGCAGAAAAAGCAGACACGGTAGCTGTGTCTTATTTTATTGGCTGGAGACAGGACTGAAATCCTGGTGGAGGGTAAAGGTGTACTCTGAAGGCAACGGGAAATGATGAGGGATTTCCCTTTAGCTGCTTGTTTTTACACAGTTGAGTTAAAAGATAATCTTGGGAGACTTTCCCTGTTCAACCAAGTAAGGGATTTATTGTCACTAACATATTTATGGTGAGTTCTGGGAATTCCTTAGAAAAAAAAATGAAGTCTCACAGAAAATATTCTGTGGTGCTTGGTGTCTGCATGGTTTTGTGCTTTTTGAAGGCCTGCTTTTTCTGTAGGAAAAAATGTCAATTAAAGCCATTCCTGTAACATGTCGCTAGAGGGACATGAAAACGTGGAATAGATTAGCTCCTGTTGTTCTTAGTTATTGCTCTTGAATGTGGAAAAACACAACAGGGACGATTTAAAGCTTTTACTTATCTGACTGAATGAAAGAGCTTTAAAACATGATCTTTGAACTGCTCGATGCTTGTAAAAAAAAAGGAAAACACATACTAGTGCTGAAGATATCGTAGCAGTATAGAGGTACACCAGCAAGCCTTCAAACATAAGATACAAAGAAATAGCATTTTTTTACAGTTCTTTGGAAATTAACTTCCTAGTACCAGGTATTTATATTAAGCTTACCCACACGCATGCACATATTCCTTTTTATAGTGTAGCTAAGCAGTATTAGACCTACTTTCAGTCCAGAGCATGAGCTCTAGCTATGAAGCTTTCAGTGTCACCTCCGGGGTGTGTTTGGCAACCGTGTGGGAAAAGGAGGCTTTCTCATGGGCTGTCACAGAAATGCAGCTGAGGCAGCAATGAAACTGCTTCTTAGCAGAGGCTGATGCTCTGCAAGCGGTTCTCCTCCACCCTTGTCCAGCATCAAACCAACGAGCCCAGCTTCAGTCCTTAGAATGGATCAGAAAAGGACCATCCTGGCACCTGGCCTGAGCCAGGAGGTGGCAGCTGCAATGGTTGTCCCCATGTGTTTGAAACCTGCTGCCTCCCAGCCGAGACCTGTGATGACTGCCTGCAGGATGCCACACGTGCCTGGTGGGATGTCACCGGTGTCCTGGGCCACCATCTGAGCTTCAGGTTTGCAAATACACAACAAGAACATAGCCCACTGAATCCTGCTGCTTTAAGCTTAATTATATTGTTCTTCACATTTATCCCAAAATAAACCTGTGGACACTCAAGGCCAGTGTAATTAAAAATTGATAGTGACAAGATTTTGGTTACAAGTAATTTGCAGGGATGCAAATGTGCCACAAGTCCCTAAAACCTCTTTTTGTGAAAGCCATTAAGAGAGCACAGCTGAGACATACCCTCTCTTGGCCAGCCTGGCTTCCAGGCAGCTCCAAGCCCCACCTGGCTCAGTGACATAGGGCTTGCAGCCATTTTGCATAGAATCATAGAATGTGTTGGGTTGGAAGGCATCTTTAAAGGTCATCCAGTCCAACCCCCCTGCAGTAAGCAGGGACATCTTTAGCTAGATCAGACTGCTCAGAGCTTCATCAAGTCTGACCTTGCATGTCTCCAGGGATGGGGCCTCCACCACCTCGCTGGGCAATCTGTTCCAGTGTCTCACCATCCTCAGTGTAAAGAACTTCTTCCTAATGTCTAACCTAAACCTACGCTGCTCCAGTTTACCTACTACCTACCCTGCTCCCTGCTCCACCCTCATCCTGTCGCTATATGCCCTTGCAAACAGTCCCTCCCCATCTTTCTTGTATACTCCCTTCAGATACTGGAAGGCAGCAGTAAGGTCTCCCCGGAGCCTTCTCTTCTCCAGGCTGAACAACCCCAACTCGCCCAGCCTGTCTTCATAGGACAGGTGCTCCAGCCCTCTGATCATCCTTGTGGCCCTCCTCTGAACCCGCTCCAACAGGTCCGTGTCCTTCTGGAGCTGAGGGCTCCAGAGCATCACCTCCTCTGCCTCTCCTCCAAGTCTCCACTACAGCCTTGGCTGCCTGAAGCTGCCACCAGCAATCCCCTCACACCGAAACAGCTATCCATAACATGAAGACTTTTGGTGCCCAAATGGGATGAAAGCATTTCTGTTTCTGCATGGGGGATGGGAGGAGGGTGGTGGTGACACCCGTGTCCCCTGGCTCTGCACCAGGTGGGGAATTTTACTTACACATCGTTTGTCCACAGCAACTGCAAGGGTGCTTAGTATTGTTTTCCCATCCAAACAACCCGTTGGGTGGCTTTTGTTTTGCATGAAGTAATTAAGGAAAGGAAGCTGAGCCCTTTCCCTTCATGCCTTTGTTTCGCCTGTGTATCACATTACAGGTGCAGGGGTCATGGTGTGAACATGTCAAAGATCGGTGGCAATAAATAGCTCCAGAAGAGGATTTGTATTACCACTGCTTCGATGGAAAAGCAGACAGATGCTGGCCTCTTTTCTTTTCATTCTTTTTTTTTTTTTTAAATTTTTCTGGCTTTTTTAATTTTATTTTTAAAAGAATGTAAAGACTCGGGAGAGCTTTTAGGTTTAGTTAGTCCCTCATTAACTCTTGAATGTTTACGCATGCAGCATGATTAGTTACATGTTGTACCTGTCACTGCCTCTGCCCTTTGTTCAGAGTATCTAAAATACAGTAGTACCTCATTTCAGTAATAAGCCTAACCTAGAGTAAAATGTGTAAATTCTTACAGAAAGTGCAATAATTGCAATTGATTTATTCTTCTATGGGGAAATAATGCCTGTCTCAAACAATAACATCAGCTTTTTCTTAATTGCATTACATTAATATCATATTAATCTGTATTCATATCCACATACAAAGCTGTGAAGCACATTTGGGCTATAGGGGTGTTTTTTCCCTACCCTAATGACACACGCAACTCTCAAAATATGTTACCAGGTCTAGGAATCTCCTTTTTACCCATTCCATAGAGGAAAGACAAAATGAAATTTAAAAAGATAAAATAAAACATCAGCCCGTAATCAAGAAAGCTGTATCTCACCTACCACAGCCCAAAGCTCCCGTGTTCAGTTTTGTTGTTAGTCCAGTGGTGGGGATGATGCCATATTAATGATGTGGGGGAGCTCCAGACTATTTCTTATTCCTGGCTCAGAGCATCTGCTTTCAACAAATGTCTTTTACGCACATATGTGACCTTTTGGCTACCTACACTTGAGTCCACCTGTCAAGATGGCATTGTGCCTGCTCCTGAACATGGTCCAACAGCTAGGGCATGGAGAAGACCAGCCTCGGTGGCCCTGTTAATACCATTTTTTTCAGAACACCTCCCTCTTCTCCCAGCCACACAGTGGGAGAAGCCCACCGTGGCCACACGTGGCTCCCAGCTTTGGAGAACAACCAGCCACCTGATTTCCAGATGACACCAGTCCTAGACAGCTGGTCGGGATGTCCGAGGGAACACGGTGACAGACACGAGTTGGCACTGAGCGAGGGAGATGCCCTGTCATGCCAGCCTCCTGGGCCTTCAGGGTCCCTGCAAACGCCAACTGCAGCGAGAGCTGGCTCCTTTGCAGCAGGAAATTGCGACAAAGCTGAGACCCAGACTGTAAAGCCAACACTTTTCAGCAGGGCAGAGTCACAGATAAAATCCTGGTCACTTTTCTCCTTCCCGAGATCAACCTATGCAAGGTGGAGCACCTTTGAGAGAGCTTTTATCAGCATGGTTTCCTTCAAAATAGATATACTTTGAGAAATTTACTTGATTATTATTTGGAGTGTATGAAATTTCAGTTCAGAGGCAAAAATCCCAAAGTGTTTGAAGTTGTCAAAACACAAAATTTCACAGTACAGTAGTTGGCATAAAGGTTTTTCTTTTTTTTTTTTTTTCTGTATTTCGCTGTCAGACGGCTGTTTGAAAGGCAGGTTTTGTTTTTCAACTTTTAGGCAATTGGACACATTTGCTTACTTGGAATGCAATACACTGAGCTCTCCAAAGTGACTTTGTGTTTGATTTTTTTGCAAAAAATTATACCTGTTCTGTTTCAAACTAGAAAAGACGTCAAAATGGCAGAATTTCCTATGGAGTACTAAGTCGCATTCCTCTTCTGCTTTGACTGGGTTCAAAACGTCACGGGGAGAAATTTCCAATAAGGTTATTTATAACCTTTTAAATATGGAAACATTTCAATTTTTTCAACCTGCAGTGTGTGGAAACAATCACAGAAACAAAATATTTCCGTGGTTTTTGATAACTGAAACAACGGGGGTAGACCCATGAATTGTGAAAGGGGAACAGGGAATTAAACTATTTTTCATCATATAACACTCAAGGAGGTAGTCAGTGGAATTGCCCGAAGAGCAGGGTTAACACAAACATAAAGAAGAACTTTTCACACTCTGCACTAATTTAATTGGGGAACTTTTTGATACAGGTTGTTGTAGAGGCCAAAAGTCCAAATGGGTTCAAATTGGAATCAATAAATTTGATGGAGGAGGTCTATCAGAGTCAGCTATGGACGTCCCTGAGCTAGAGGCTGCTGGAAGAATTCCTATATTTCCTCTGCTTCCTATACTTTTTTCTTACTTATCTGTTGCCGTTGGAGGAAGCATAACAGGTTAGAGGATCCCTGGTCTGACTTTGTCCTCGTGTCATTAGCTGGCCAAAGAACATGGACAGCCACCATGGCATGCTAACGCAGATGGAGAGCATAACAAGAGACTACAAATGAAACAAGACAAAACCAAAAAAAATAATAATTTCTTTGGTTTGTATTTCTTTGGAAAATACTGTATTGTATACTTTTAAAAAATATATGTATTTCAGCCAACTCTGTTTTCCAGCCTCGATGGCACCTCTGTAGCTGCAGGACCCTGAGCAGGGACACTTTATAGAGACTTTGTTAGGAAAGAGAAAGCTGCACATAAGTAGCAAACAGAAGAGAAGAGAGAATAAAAAGAAGTTGAAGATTTTAAGATGGTGAGAACACAGAGGGCCCCATTTGGCAGCTATTTAATGCTTATCTTAATATTGTATTTGGCACCTAGTTACCATAGTGATTGGCAGCTGATTGACGGGATTACGTCATGGTGCTGTCTCCGTCGAGCGTATTTTCAGGGGGGAAACATCACTTTGTTACTGGAGCTGGGACCGATGCTCAGCGTGCTTGGATCAAGGGAGGGTTTTGAAGAGAGTCTTCTATTTAAGCAACCAAATATTAGCAACTCCTTCCCAGCGAGATGCGAGCAAAAGATAAATAGCCATCAGGACTTCAAGGCTGTCTAGACATCTCATCATCTTCGTGACTATCCGACAGACCCTGCGGCAGCTGCCAGGCTGGCAGCACAGAGTGCCTATTGAACCAGCGAGGTGGCATCCCAGCCTCGGGGATCTGCCATTGAAATGCAGGCCTAAAAATGTTGGTTTCAGAAATGTCTCAGAAGAAAACATTGTAAAATGAGGACAGCGGTAATAAAACACAGTACAAGAAACCAGTGGGTATCCCACCAATTTTCCTCTTGGATATTTAAAATAGTCTGGTTTTATCAACTGAGGCACAACGTTGGGCATGACCCAGCCTTGTCTTTTTGCACAGCATGGAGCTCTCTGGTCTGCACATGGGGAGACGGGGTCTCCCATATTTCTGTCGACACAGCCACAGCACTCACACGGGGTGCTGGGAGGGCTGGAGGACAGGGGCAGCCCGTGGGGCTGGAGTACGGTTGCCCCAAAAAACCACTCAAACATGATGGGGCGGTAAGGGGGATTTTATTTCCCTAGCTAGGAAATTAAGTTTCTGTAACCTCTGACTGAGTTTTATACTATCAGCTGGAGATGATAAATCTAACTATTTTCATATGGCTTTAAAGCATCCCAGAAACAAAATGCAGTACTCACATCTCCCTTTATTCAGCAACGTTTCTCTGCCTTTCAGCAAGAACTGGGGGAAAAAACCCACTAAAGCCAAGACAAAGACTCCCATTGACTTCGATGGGAGCTGGACCTGGCCCTTTACAGAACAGCTTTATGGTTCTCCATGCTCAGAGAGAGCAGCAACCCTCCCGGACTACATGCCAGAGAGCATTTCTTTATAAAGATGCTTTCCTTTGGACTTCCAGCAACAACGACAACACCTTTGCACACACACACGGGCACGCACAAAAGCCACGGAGAAGTCATCCATCTTAGAAAACGTGTTATGCCTTCTAAGCGTTTCTAAATCAAAGACTGATAAATAAAACATGGGTTCGGTGTTAAAAGGAAAAAAGAGCCCTTTTAACAGATTAAAGTGCTCACAGTGCCTGACACTGTGAAATAAGAGTGTTAGGCAGCAGGGCAGTTAAGAAAAAGGACTGGTTTTGCTGACAGGTACAAGCTGTTGTGTGTCTTGTAGCAGCCATTGGCAGAGAAAAAGCCCAAAAGCTACTTTCCCAGCAAAGCCGTCCCAGAAGGTAACAAACTGTAGCCATCTATAACTGAAGTTGTGCATGTTCTCCAGCTGAACGCTGTGAGACAAAGCTTCTCTCTCTGAAGGAAGGTGAGGAAAAAAGTTTTTAAGCCCACCAAAATAAATAAGGAAAAAAAATCAGCATCCTTTCTATTTCTATAATGGTTTATTACAGCAGGCTGGAAGCCCTGCTGGTTTTTGCAGCATTGTTTTTGTCCTCAGTGTCCTGATTCTTTGTAAAGCCCAGTGCCCTGGGGTGGGTCTTTAACTATATTTCAAATTGCTCCTCAGCAGTTGCAAGAGAAGGGGTGGAAAAGCCCCGCAACCTTTCTTATTCCTCCAGGACTGTGAATAGCGAGGCCAGGACATCTAAAGGCTGCATTTGTACAGAGTGGGAACATTTCTCCATATGAAGTGGCATTAGCTAATTATGTTTATTTGGCTGATCAGAAAAAAACAATCATTAAGACTGATTTCTCTTTCACTGTTTCCTTCTGAGCCTGTGGTACCTTGATGGAGGGGAGTCTTACAGCAGAGGTCACTGAAAATCCTCCTGAATATTTTATCAGTTCTGCTTCTTATGGCTTAGTCTACAAAGACAAACCCTTATGTGTGAAGGGCACAGAGCTGAGAGCAGGGGGAGGAGGGATAAACCTGTGGCTGCCCTTGCTTTGCTTCCTGACCAGAACACAGAGCATGTTAGCTGTGGAAATGGCAAACAAAAAGAATTTGTGCACCATTAGGATCACCCCATATCATATGGGGTCTTATTCTTACTAGCAAAAAAAAAAAAGAGAGCCCCCATCAATGTGAATGAGAGCCAGACGATTTTTCTGTCAGGCTGGTAAGGAGCAGTTTTACGACACCAGCTGGCATCCCAAAACCTTTTAGGACTAACTTGCTCTCATGGATTTGAAACGTTTCGGCAAACGGCAAGCCCGGGTTAGAGCACAGAGGTGACAATCCACGATGCTCTTTCCCTACCCCAGCAGTACGAGGTGGCCATGTAGTGACCCCTGTGGAAAAGCCATTTTGCTACCTCTGCCATTTGAGAACTGTTTCCACACAGTCGTATAAGCCATCTCCAAAATGCCTCGGACAGCAAGCAAGGCATGTGGCCAAAGGCTGGGGGGGGGGGGGGGGGGGAACCTATAAAATTAAATTGCATTATTTATTGGCCTCTAAGAGCTAAGTTCTGTCTTGCCCTAGGATGTCATTATGCACCTCTATTGTATGCTGGTAATAGTCACCTGCAGTCTGATAGTGACTTTAATATCTTTCTAAAATGATGAGAATTTAACACCTTTATTAAAGAAATCCCTTTTTAACATACTGACATTCCTGATCGACCACAGCATTCATGCAGGGACTGAATGGGACCGGAGCCTGGCAAACCATACTTGGTATCCCCTCAGCGAGGCAGGCTGGGCTCTGTGAGCAAAGGGAATCACTAACTTCCCCAGGATGCTCCTTGTGTTGGGTTTAGGGTCAATACTGGCACAGCAGCTGAAGTCTGATCAGGGGCAAAAGGGAGGAGAACACCCCACACCATAACCGTATGGGACTGCCACAGATATTGTCCCCTTTCTCTGTTCAGCTGGAGAGAAAGAGGGAGTTTTGTATCTGGCAGGCTAGCTCACCCCGTGTTCAGTGGTCCTTTCTTGATGTTATGCCCCAAGTGAGTTTTCTATTTGTCTTCCATCTATTTCATGTCACTCATAATAAGCATCCTTCCAGCCTTAGCGGGTCAGAGCTTCTTGTAGCATTTCCTTGTATTTCAAAGAAGAAATGGGAAAAAAATACTTCTGCTCACAGGAAGCCATTCTGAGCTTGCTTTTTACATAAGTTTCTTTAATAAAATACTGGAAGAAGCTTCCACCTTGGACAGAAAGACTTGGATTTCCCATGGTACCATTTCACTCAACATCGTCTCCAGTGCACTTGTAAGGCAATGGCTTTGGTGAAACACTTTGGCCGTTGCAGAATCAGGCCCATCTACAGCTCACATGCAGCCTGGGACCTTGCACTTTTCATTTTTATTTTATTTATTTACTTTTTTATGGTAGAATAAATCAGCTTGTGGACTGATAGCTCAGGTTTGTCTACTCAGTATCTGCTGCAGGGAGCAGAGGGTTTGCTGTTTCCTTGCCCACGTGCTTCAGCCCTGACACGCAGTGAGCACCTTGCAGCCTCTGCTGACACTGACGATTAACAGCAATTACACCTGCAGTTTTGTAGGGTGAACATTTACCCCCTGGGAGCCTGAAAGAGACCAGCTCGCTTCATATAGGCCACCTGATAGTTGTTAGCTAATAATGATTTACTGACTGCAGCTGGGCTCTGGCAGATGACTTAGGTTTCATCAGTCTCCACTGTCACCTTCAGCCTACCAAACCTGGGACTTTCGAAGGAGTAAATGCCACCCACCGTTGAGATTATTCCCTCCCTGATTTAAAAAATACTAGTAGATTTGGGTTTTAATCCTCCCTTTTGCGCTGCCATGGGAGATGAGCAGAATGGGATGCCAGATCCATATCCCATGGAAATGGCTCTTCCTTCACTGCAACTCCTAATCCTCTCCAGTTCCCTACAGCCAGACCAGTGGTGGCAGGAGCTGCACGGCATTAAAGTGCATCACCAGCAGCCAGAGAACTGAACCCTCATGCAGTAACTGTAGCACAGGCACAAGTTTATCTAGTGAAAACCAGGGTGAGTAGAGTCCAAGTCCCTTGGTTACAAGAGCCCTGATTGTGGGCACATGCACAGCACCAGTGCTTTCGGATGGTAGATGCTAGTACCAATAGCATCTAGGGCCACGAAAATGATCAGAGGGTTGGAGCACCTCTCCTATGAAGGCAGACTGAGAGAGTTGGGGTTGTTCAGCCTGGAGAAGAGAAGGTTCTGGGGAGACCGTATAGCCCCTATTAGTACACAAGGTGGCCTACAGGAGAGATGGGGAGGGACTCTTTATCAGAGAGTGGAGTGATAAGATGAGGGGCAAGGGTTTTAAATTGAAAGAGGGGAGATTTAGACTAGATCTTCAGAAGAAATTATTTGTTGTGAGAGTGGTGAGACACTGGAACAGGTTGCCCAGAGAAGCTGTGGATGCCCATCCCTGGAGGTGTTCAAGGCCAGGCTGGATGGGGCTTTGAGCA
>JAOXJK010000040.1:13206565-13219436 GCA_025774025.1 Xenus cinereus | reverse complement strand
CAGGCTGGATGGGGCTTTGAGGAACCTGCTCTAGTGGGAGGTGTCCCTGCCCATGGCAGGGGGGTTGGAACTCAATGATCTTTAAGTTTCCTTCCAACCCAAACCATTCTATGGTTCTATGATTCAATAAATAAAAATAAAACTAGTGTTCCTGAGTTGTGATGAAAACATTATGAGGGCTTGCCTGACCGCTAAAGCAGTACCTTCCAGTGTGTGCCCGCCTTTTGGTACATCTCAGCTCTCTAGGAAGAAAAGGGAATCTTTTTGCAGGAGTTTGTTGTTGGGTAATAGAAAACCCACCCCATGCAGGCAATTCCTTCTGGGAAGCAGAAAGAACCAAAACATCTCCTCCCTCTAGTTCTGCAAATAGGGAGCCTTCTTTTTACTAATTAAATGACTTACTAAGCTTCTTCCAGTGCACACATAGTGTGAAAACACTAAGCTATTCCTAACCATGCTGACAAGTCTCCTTTCCATAACACACCTCTGTTTCTTTACGTTTCCCTTTCTCTTTTCCCCAAGGTAACTGGTGTCATGCTCATGTGCCCCTCAGAGGGATGGAAAGCTGTTGTGAGGTGCCAGACATGCCTCCACCACATGGAGCTGGATGGGTCCCAGACCGCCTCCTTACACACAGAGTGTTTTCACTTATCAGTCAGTGGTGCTTTTACGACTTCTTCTCTCCCTGGAGCAATCACTGTTGCTTTTGGAGTTGATCTCTGAACAGATGGAGTTTCGCGAGGGTAATAAAGAGGAGGGGGCCCTGTGGGGAGTGAGTGGGGAAGCTACTCTGGCAGAAATGAGAGAGAGTGGAGGGGCTGGTGTGAGGGGAAGGAGAAAGGGCAGTGGGAGGGAAAGCAGGGCCACTTCTAAAGGGGGACCTAGTGAAGAATCAGACCTTGAAAGTCCCAGGGCTAACAACAGTGAAGACAGGTTTGGGTTTTGAGTCCATCCTGGCTGGCTCTGTGTCACAAGACATCCTGAGGGTCTCCTCCAGTTGAGGAGAGTGGTTTCTCCTGCAATTTGGTTCCTCCTACTCAGAAAATACTGAGACTGCATAAAAGAACAAACTGAAATCGATCTCCTAACCTCCAACAGACCTGAGTCTAACAGAGTGGATGGAGAAAAGTCTTACGAGACATCCTTTTGATTTCTCAAAATCAATTTGTTTTATGCTGCCGTTTAAGTAATTTGTTGGAAATTTTAAACCTAAGAGAAGAATGTTTGCCCTGATGCTTCGCACTACAGAGCCCAGCAAATTAGACAATCCCCAGTCTCTTATTTGGATCTGTTCCTGAAGTCTGCAGATTTCTTTTTGAAGTCCACCTTGTAGCTGTCATCACAGTCCAGGCAAGAGAGGGAGATGTGATAAAAAAAGGGTGAGAACTAGGAAGACAATAAGAAAGAAACTCTCCTAATGAGAAACAATGCCAAAGCCAGCTAAACCAGCATATTCATTCCTCTTTGAATTTCTGTGTTTCCCATAGCCATTTTCTCTGCACGTCTGCCCTTCCTTTCCTCTTATTACGAATAAATGCTGTTGTCTGTGCCATGCTATTAACTTTTTAAATACCCCGTTCTAAAAATTAATGTATTTTTAATAAAATCTCCCAATCGCTCATGCAGAGAAAATTACCGATTAGGGTATACAGCATATACTGATGGAAAAGTAACTTTCAACATTCTCCAGCTTCCACTACTGGGTAGCAATTTGTATTTTAAAAATAATGTTTCCTTTGTCAGCTTCATTCTCACTTATTGATGTTGAAATGATTTATAGCAGAAGTACATACAATGGTGACATTGTTATGTTTAACTGCCTATTTTAGGTCTAAGTCAGAAAGCTTTATATATTCTTATGGTAACAATATTGTTTGTCCTACTCTTCCTTGGGTTTACTCTTGTTTTGGGATGACTTCCTTTACCTCCCCTCGCGCTGTAATGAACATGTTTATTTTTACAGCTAATCGCTGTATAAGTCACTGTATAATTTTTGCTGAATAGGAATACCGGAAGTTCAGCAATTCCTACAGTTTCTCATTTTTGTTGTGCAACTTAACAGCCTACATTTGATATTCTGCTCTCTCCTCTTTCTACCTTCTTTTTCACCTATTTGCTGAAATGAAACTCAAAAGGTGTTGATTTTTGTGTCACGTCTGAGGCCCATTAGCTCAGCTTCCTCAAAAAGAACTCAGAGGCAAAGAAAACTTTGATCTCAGAGCTGTGATTCAAGACACTTTGTAAATTTGTCCCCAACAAATGCCTTTCCTCCACCTCTGATATATCAGGCAAGTACCACGAGTTCTCCTCCTACTATAGAATACCCCAGTATCTTCATTGCAAAGGAAAGAAATAGTGAGCAGATGAAAGAAAGTAGCACTGTGTTATATCAGAGGAGAATTTGTGCCTTGGAATTGTAGCCATTGACTCAGAACATCCTCAGGGTCCCTCTGACCCACCTGAAGGGCACAAAGGCACCCTGATACCACTTTCCTTCTCTGTTTTGTTCTTCTGATTAAAATCTGACCACATAATTTGCATCATTTTTTAAAGGAGTTCATTTTTATTCTTGCCATTCAGAAAACTAATTTTTCCTCCTCATGGATTTCCCCCTAGACTAAGCAAACTGAAATTCATTCCAAGCAACCAATTTCTGAAATTAAAGAAGCCTCAGTCAAGCATCATTCCCAAATCTACTCGAAGGAAAGAAACAAAGAAGAAAAAAAAGAGAAAGATTTTATCTTTGCTTTAAGAAAAATGGGTGATGCATGAAATTGAAACTGGCTTTTCTGGATGAGGTGATGAGGAAAGACAAAGCACTCCTTTGTCTTCTGAGGGGACGAGCAAGCAGATCAGTGAGACTGACCCTTTGGCCTCCTGAGACTACCGATACTGTCTTTTTCTGCATGGAGCTTTCCATGTCTGAGACTGGATATGCAATCCTCCCCAGGTCACTGGTAGGCAGCAACGTCGTGTTTGATTGACTGTGCAAACTAGGCATTCTTGAGGTTGGGGTTCAATCAATCCCCGCTCTGGTTATCATCTCACCAGGTCACTTCTGTGCTATGTCAGCCTTCTAGGTTTTTGGAGGAAGCTCTTTACCCTAGGAAATATCTCACACTATGTGATGATACCATGCCTGATGCTAGGAGGTGTTAAACAGACTTCAGATGAGGGTCTCTTGACATTTACAGTGTTGAAAATAGCAATAAGAGTCTTACATCATCCTCCACCTATATCCTTAAATATTAATATCTTCTGGCTGGATTATCATCTGTTGCATAATGATGTTGCCCTGAAGAATTAGATGCTGCTCTGGAGATCCCTACCCAGCCAACCCAGCTAAAGCCTTGTAGGGGTCATTTGTGGTTCATTCTTTGGCGCTCATTTTGTGTTGTCATTGGCAGAATTTCTCAAAACAGCACAAGCAAAATCAAAGATCTTGCTATTTCCTGCCAAGGACGTTTTCAGAAGCTCAGGAAAAAAAGACTCTCAACATGCTGGGCTGGAGCCTGCTAGCAAAATTCATCTGTGGACTTTCGATATGGTTCCATGTTACCTTGAAGACTAAAAAAAAACCTCACAACTTGATTGGCACTTTCTGAATTGTACAGGTTTTTGGTTTAGGCCAAAAATAACTCCCTTCAACAAGAAAGAATGGAAGAAGAAATCAACTGAGACCAACAACATTAATGGTCCCATCTACTGTTGTGTTCCTAAATATATAACCAATGTTGTTGACACTCCACCCCTTTCCTTTTCAAATTCATAATGTCTTCTGAAAAGATTTATGCCTAAAATATTGAAAAATCTCTAATTTGCAGTTTACCTGTGCTAGTGGTTCTAGACGAAATCAAAGGTCCCTTTGTGTTTCGACATTGTTCAGGCATAGCAAGATTCAGTTCCTAAGCTGAACACTTCAAAGATTAATAAGGCAAGACCAACCAAACAGGTAAAGTGTGGAGGAGAAGCAACTTTCCTGAGACCATACATAAAGCAGGTCACTGCCAGAGCCAGGGACAGAATCCACAGCCCTTCAACACCACTCTACTGCTTTCCCCTTTCCCATAATCACTCACATTCTGTGTGAAAATAAACTTGATCTAAATACTGTTGTGTTTGGTTTTTGGTTTTTTTTTGGGGCCAATACAAGTAGGAATAATATATAGTTATCAAATTCCACTTAAACGTAAAAATTCAGCATTCCAGACCAGCATACAACAGCAACAGACCCTTCAATACAGAAACTCCTTTTAGAGTGCTTGGCATACTTGCATAAATATATTTTACCTCTAGATCATTTGTACTTGCTTTTAAGAATAATTTTAAGTTGACTGTTGACTGCATACAATTCACGTTTCTTCCTCGAAGGACAGAGCAGTAACACTATTTTTTCTTCCATCTCTTCAAATCCCTATTCCCTTTCCACATCCACTTATTTGTTGAGCAGGCAAATGACTGCATTTTTTGCTAATTGGCCTTATGACACACCCCTGACTTGCAAATTGGCTGCCACCTCTTGGCATGAACAAATAAAGTGCTGAGTGGTTTCTGCCTTTCCTTCTATATAGCACTAATCTGAGCTGTTAACTGGGAGCCAACTTTCATAACCCTTTTAGGACGCTGTGTCCATCTGACAAATTGACTTGAGTGTGGCCAAATTTTACTGGGCGGAGGACTGGCAAGGCATGAGGGCCACAAAGATGTCTTTGCTAGAAAAGCCAGGCTGAAAAAAAAGATGCCTGATGGCAGGTCTAAAATGCATTTTGGGAGAAGATAAGGGCCTGCCCCACTTGAGGCAATGGAACAGGTATCCAAAGGCCATACGATGTTGTTTATTACAGGATTGAAGCCTAGGCATTTGAGCACTGCTGAAGGGCTTTATAGGTAAAAGTGAGCCCTGTTGAACACAGCTAGAAAGTGACCTAAGAAAACCAACACTCATGCAGATCACCAAAGAGAAAACAGACAACACCATCTTAGGTTTGATTTGACATCTCACTCCTTGTGCATTTACTTTATACAAATGCATTTCATTGTCTTTGTTCATAGAAAATTAGTTTCAGGCTGTCAACAACATTTGTTTCATGATGTAATTATAAGAAAAAAGAAAAAAAAAGGGGGGTGGTGGTGTTGTGGCAGTAATGGTAGACTCTGTCCTAGAATTAATCCCAGCCAATTTCTCTGAAACAAGCAAGAACAAACACCCAGGCCATTTCCTAGCATTGCTCCTTAGTCTGCCATTGTCAGAGGGTGAGAGGAAGGGAAGGCATTCACACTATTACATTGGGTCTGAAATAGGACCTAGACACCCTCATAAAGTCAGTTGAAAGAGAGACTCTTCCAAAGACAGATTCAGGGCACCCCAGAGAATGGCTTTGTGGGGTCCAGTTAACAGATGGTTGATGCTGCAGCTGCACTGAGCGCCCCTTCCTCCCCACTCCCAGCCAGACACTGCCTCGTGTCAGCATCTCATCTCCCAAGCCACTTCAGTTGAGAGAAAACTGAGCTACAAACAGGAAGGATGAGCTGTTTTCCAAGTTAATTTGGCTTCCAGAAAGGGAAAGGAAGGGGCAGTGGCCAGAGAGAGGCAGCTTTTCTTCTCTGAGTCACACCAAGCTCTTATATGGTCTGTGGGTCTGCAATTTACCCAGGGACCTCAAAGACACCGGCTTTTAATTCAGACACCTCCGTTTATTACCTAAAAGTAGGCACTCTGAATATGCTCCACTGCTCCAATAAAACAGACATATTAATGTCCTGCCAGAGCCTAAAGGTGCCTTCCTGGCAAAAGACCCACAAGAACCTCTTCACTCAGTTCACTCTTCCTGGCCTCAGTGCATTTTAAAATCCATTCTTCTTTGGGCTTGTTTTTTTAGCTTAATTATCTAAGCAGCTCTAAGCATGGGGTTGCTGCTGGTTCCCCTGACATCTAATCCTCGGTGATTTTGTCTTCTCCCAAAGAGAATCAGTGCTGCACAGGACATGTGGGCTCAGCTGGAGGTACAGAAAAAAGCCTGGTGGGTGTATGGTGGCAGCGTGTTCAGGGTTAAAATTCAGGGTGAGAAAGAACTCTACCTTCAAGTGAGATTGGCAGGTTAAATTGTCTCCTATTCTCCCTCTCTTCAAGTCTGTCCATTTTCTGAGCTCACGTGTCGCTGAATAGATTCTCTGCTGGTGTGAGCGAAGGCAATAGCGAAAGTCTTGCTCACCCTGCTCTCTTCTTACTGTGTGTTGTGTTCTGAGGGTTTTGGTCTTCTGTTTGTCAGAGGGCACAGGGGGACTATGCTGTGGTGTGTGCAGGCAGCATTTTCAGTGAACTACGCAATCTGCTCTGTGCTTGCAGAGACCCGGCTTCAAGGACCCTATAAGTCCTTTCCTGTTTTATTTTCATGAGCTCCCAAGAACTGCTGGGAGATGTATTATGCATGCTGAGCACCGTGCTCACACACCACTTACCTGAGCTTTCAGTCACTTGCTTCATACCAGCCTGGTCCTCACGGCACTTGTGTGTTACTGAAAATAAGGACTAACTCAGCAATGCCAGCAGCAATTCTGGATCTCAGCTATATATAAAATAAAAAAGCAGCTTATTCTGCCTGTATTATGGGTTTGGTTTTTTTACATCAGTCCTTTGACATTTTCCTGTGCAACCAGAAAGGGAGTTCAGAGCACCGTGTTTATTTGTGTATTCACAGCCTCTTGCAGTCAGGAGGGCAGCAGTCCAAAGATATAATCTAGAGTAATTTTATAGACTGTATGGTGTCTGAGATGTCCCTAAAGTTCAGCAGGTACGAAATGCAGCTTACCCGTGCCCCCTTGGAGTCGCAACAAGGGCCAGGCAGGATAGTCTAGGGTGGTGCTAGACTACCTGTGTTGAACTCTATGAATCATGGTGTTGAGCTCCATGAATCATTCCCCAAATACTTTTCCTTTAGCCTCAAGGCAGTTGAGAGGAGGCCCAAAATCTCTGAAGACGTACAGCAGCACTTCTCACAAACGACTGGCTGAAAACTGGTGGCTGTATGAAACCGATGTCAGTCTTGGCTGACCTAAGCCACAATGGACTTTCCTTGTGTTGAGGAGATTTTTCACTGTAAATAATGAAACCTAGAGATCCTCTGCCTAATACATCTATTTGCATCACTCAGGGGCATGACCAGTTTAGGGCTGAGAGCAGCACAGGTGATCTTGCTCAGCCGCAGGAACTAGCTGATGTAGTTGTACCGTTTCCAGAACTGTCTTTGCATGACTTTCCTCAGCTTTTCCAGTCTGAAGGTCAGCTTTGCCCAGGGCACAGCCCAGACCTGCACTGCACTTAGGGGTACAGGTTGTCTGTATTGTAAGGTGCCTGGGAAAAGGTAATTTCTTTTCTTAAAGAAGCTTACTTTTATTTGTCAATATACTCGTACTTTCCAAATAAGGGCATTTTATGTACCAAGAGAAGGTTAGTTCCCCCTCCTCTTTTCGTTTAAGGGCTAATACATACGCAAGCTAATTTGTTCTGGCTATTATCACAATTTATTTCCATTGCTACAGGGCAGCCAATAACTTTAATAAAGGAGGTTCCAGTTACCCAATCTTCCCAGTTAATAAACTGCATTGAAATACCCAGAATGAATTGGCTCCCACATGCTACAAATACAGAAAATTACCATGCTGTAGTGTTATCACTACCACACAGGTACAATTAAATGTGTGTTATGCATGGAGCTCCACAGAACATTACCAGTAATGTCAAATGCAATTAAAAAGGAACCATTGTGTGGCTCCATCTGAAAAATCAGCCTGTTTGTATATACTTTACACTGGATTACTCACTGGATAGTGCAATGTTGAACCACTTGGTGCTTGGGATTCACAGGAGAGAGCTAAGTAAACAAAGGAGCGCAAACTGCTGGAGCCATGGTTAACAGTGAGGAGCTGAGGCCTTCCACCTTGGATGAAAGGATGAGATATTTATTTCCTGCATCACTGGAACACTATTTGTTCATTAATGTTGACCTTATTGGGTATAGGCACCGTTCAGGGGGTTGCAGGTTTTGTTCAGCCATGTGCACTATCCTTCTCCTATAGAAGTGACAGTTTTATACAAGTCCACTGCTCTGTTTAATAGATATCTTTCCATCATGTTATGCTCTAGTTCTTCTCCCTTTATCTTTAAGTCTTTAAGTTTCAGTCCTCTTTTTATACCCCTGTCAGCCCAAAGACACCCTCTGATCCATGCGATTGCTACAGTAAAACTGCCAGTATCTTCCTATAGCTCAGCTCTTGGAAATAAAATCCTCTTGAGACCTATCACTATATTAAATAAATATGAGCTCAGTATTTTGATTACTTTTATTTGGTGGTTTCTTTTACTTACAATGCAAAACTGCAGTGCCCTTGGACCAAAATCAGTGGTGACTGAAAGCTGAACAAAGTCCTATTAAGTCTCTGTAGTTGCACTAACCCTCCTTATCCCAACGTGTAGAGACTTATTTAAGTCAGGATAGCATTAGGGAGGGAACCTCTGAATCAGATATCTTAAAACAGATATCAAAGTACTTTGTGGTACTTTCACTGTCTGCCTCATAGAGGATGCCGGTGGGACAAAATAGTTATTTGATTTGAAGTTAACAGGATAATGCTGGTTAAGAGGAGACCTCCTGGGTGTCTGAGTGTCCTTCACATGACTGCACATTATCACACCTCAACATGACACTGATCTTATTGCAGCAACTTGTGTGAGTGCTTCCCCTGGCAAAGCAAAATGAGCCCAGGCACGGATGTTACCCCATGGTTTTTTATTAGTCTGGAATGCTTTTTTTCCTCCCCTTTTTCAACTATTTGATTTAGGCTCTCAAATAAACACCATACCTCCTAAAAAGAATCAAAGGCACAGTATGAACCTGCTACTGCCTTAAAATGTTATGTTGCATGTTGGTCCCGGTGGCACACTTGGCCAAAGAGGAGCATAAAATGCAACATTTCTAAGACCGTGTCCTTGGATGAACAAAACCGCCCAGCTCCATCCAGACGGCTGGAGCTACAGCACCTTACCCCCATCAGTGTCAGGCTTATATGTTTATTCTTTCATTACAAAATTCAGAACAATTGAAACGGTGGTCTAAGCATCAAAATAATAGCTGTTCCATGAAATTAATAAAAATTCACTTCTTTAAGAAGGGTGTATTCAAGCTTTGGGCTTCCTGGGGAGCATTCCTGGAGTCAGAGCAGCCCTTGCTGGACGTGGGCTTGGTACACAATTCCGAATCTCCTTGTGTCGGAGCTGTCAACCAAAATTTAGACCAAGAGCTCTTCACCCCATCCCTGGGATGGTGTGTTCATTATGTAGCTGTTGCAGCAGCTCTAAGCCATGCTGTTTGTGAAGTGGATGAGCTCCGTGCGGGGAAAGGGAGAATGAGAAGGGATGTGGGGGCCACCAGTTGCAAAGCCCATGCTGACATTGCTTAAAATGTCATGCTACTGTGGAGTTACGGTCCTATCAAATGCATTGCATGCCATAATACTGGGTGGGAACAATTACAGCATGCATAATTGCTGCCTTGCTTTCCCCCCGCCGTTCTCCTCGGCCTGAGTTTCATGTGCACATGTTATCCTGCGGGTGAAAGCTAATATAATATGAATTAAAGAAAATTGCACGATTCCCTAATGTCCACATCACACAGATTGATTTGCATTTGCTTGTAACCGAAAACACATGGCTAGTCACGGTTTAAGACAAATAAAAAGGATTACAGCAACCCCAGACCATGACTGAAAGGAGTTATTCAGCCCCTGCATTGTATCATTTAGCTTCACAGTGGAGCAGATACCTAATCTAACATACAACAGGCCATCTATAATCAAAGAGTTTGCTGCTCCCCGGCCGTCCTGGAACGGTCGCTTAAGCATTTGGCATGACAGATATCCAAGGCTCGCTTGGCAAGGGGAAAGTAGCACCAAAGGGAAAAACCCAGGTAGGAAAACCTTTAGGAGACTGATTGAAATTGCAGGTGACAAGGGGATTGATGGCAACGGCAATTAGGCGGCCCCTGGGAAGTAGATAACTGTTAGAGGTACAAAAGCTTGGTTCTGCGTGGGATGCCGCAGTCGTCCCCTGGTCGAGAGAAAGTGACCTGCTCCTCTCTGAGACGGCAGAGTGATTTCCAGCAGGGCTCCTGCTCTGCACCTCATTGTAATTCAGGAAATCCCAGCGCTGAATATTTTCACTGTTCTCATACCCTGACAAGATTGTTCTGCCACAACGCAGTCAGTACAGTGCTGGAGAAAATTACTTTGTGAAACGCTGGGCTTCAAACCATTACCTTAAGTAGAATCCTTAGGCTGAATTTAAAGCACGATGTGATGCAGGTGCTTGTGTCCCTCCCTTTCCTTTTCTTTCTCGCTTGATTTTGTTTGGTTTTCTTTTAATTTTATTGCTTTTTAGAAATTTGTTCAGACTGTGGATTGTTTGTTTTTCATAGTTCTGGGCTCGTCAAACTGATGGATAACCCTAAGTAATGAATCCCATGACTGCACTATTGAAATTATCTCAACCCCCAAAATGTCTGTTTAATCTACATCACAGTGCCTGTGCTCCTTTCGTGCCCAGATAAATCAGCTAAGCATAACAAAGTACCTCCAACATTCATTTCCAAAGATCTGAAAAGTGGTTGGCTGGCCTTAGTGTAGTTCTATGGCTGGCAGCTGTCTGGCAGTGTTTCTGACAAAAAAATGGGGGGTGGAAACTTCTTTCTCTAAAAGAAAAGAATTGTTTTATTAAAATCTGAGTTTTGGAGGTTTTTCTTGTTTTGTTTTAATTTCTGATGCCAGTCAATCAATATTCTCACTGAAGGAAATGAAGATACTCTTAGGAAAAAAACATATTTGTTTTCTTCGTCTTTAATTGTCCTTTCTTTTTGAGTGGACAGGATGTATCTGAAGCAGCCAAAAGCCCACAGATGTGGGCAAATTTCCAGTCTTGCTGAAGTGATGCCTGGGCAGAAGAAACACTGCGAAAGCAATGGCAGTCCTGGTGCCCACATACGTGCTCGTACAAGGTCATGCTCCCATCCAGGAGCAGCCAATTTCTGGAGTCAAATTTGAAGCTTTGGCTGCCAGGAGAGGACAGTGCAGCCTCCCAGGCAACATCCCCTCCATGATGCTGAGCTGAAGCGTGAGGGGACTTCTCCATCCCCTGTGGTGGTGGGGTTTGGGGTTCAGGCTCACCCAAAGCCACGCTATTGGAGCTGGCCCCTGGGCTCCATCAGGGGAAAGAAGTTGGTCAGGAGGACCCAAGCACCAGCTGAACAGGAGCTGCCCAACCTCTGCAGACTCAACAGGACCCGTCCTCTGTCCCCAGCTGCCCCCTTGCAAAGCAGCCAACGTGTCAGCCCTACATAAATTGGGGAGAGGTTTGTAACATAAAACAAATGACCTTTTAATCCTTCCAGGGGGTTGAATGGAACTAATAACAACGTTAAACTGGTTTCCACCAGAGTTAAGTTTTCTGGGTCTACGTTTCTGGATTCCATTACCCATCTACAAGAGGGAAAAAAATAAAAATCCAAACAATGTTTTTTCTGCCTTTCATTCCTTGAGACAATGGAATAACATGTAATTGTCATTCATTAAACAAATGTCTCTGTGCAGGATATAAAGGAACCACAAAAAAATGACAACCCCAAATGAAGAGATTCATTAATCACAAACACAATGAATAATTATTTTTAAAAGAGGAAGCACAAAAGGCCTTGGAACATGGAGCGTACGTGGTAGGACGTAGCAGCTGGGAGCATTGCAGCCCTACTGATGATGCCTGCCCCACTCAGAACAATCTTTCCCAGAATATGCCCTGTTGGGTTTTCTGTTTGTTTCAATATACTGTTTGTTTGTTTGCCACTTAGAGCAGTCCAACTGGCTGTATTACTCAGTAGGATGCTAGTAAAATTTAATAGCAAACCTTAAAAAAATGTTTATTTAATTGTACCATAGAAATGTTTGGTTAAAGAAAAAATATTCCCCCCGCAGCCGTATGGTTTCTGTTTGAAGTGCTTTTGGATTGGACTCAAGGCACTTGGGAGTTTGCCAGGAAGGGGTGTAAACAAGGGAGGCGTGGAGCTTTTATTCTCATAGAATGTATGGCAGATCTAGGGTGCAGCAGTGCCAGGATGTTTGTGCTTTAAATTCAAATCAGAAACACAAAAAAAAAACCCACCCAAAAAGCCATTACTTTTACTTGAGAAAGATATGTGCTGGGATGACCTTGTTGTGGAATTTAGATAAGGATTAGGATTTATTAATTTGTGTGGTTTGTCTACCTGCCAGAACAAAGTTGATCCTTGTACACCTTCAGTACTCCAGTCTCTGGACTAATATGAACAATTCTCAAGTCCACCATTTTTTTCTGGAATATTATTTGTTATCTTTAAGGATCTTCTAATCAGGAAGATTTTATTATATACAGCAAAAATAATTCTAATTTTATGTTACTGCTTTTATAAGTAGCTCTAATTCAAACTAATATTTGCTGAAGCCCTTTTTTTTTTTTTAAGAAGACATGTCATACTATCAACAAGTAGGTCTAGAAGGTCTTATTTGAGACTGTCTAGCCTGTTTTTCCATCCCCGAAGCAGGATCAACTCACTTCTTTTGTTTAACTTGTTCTTGAAAATCTCAAATGATGGAGAGTTCACCACCTTTCATGGAAATCTCTTCTGTTTTCCAGCTGTTTATCACCTACAGCTTTTCCCAGCTCCTTTCCTGCAAGTTAGGCAATAACTCATTGATCTTTGTCCAAGCCATAGAGGACTGAATTTCACTGAATTTTTAGAGTTGGAAGGGACCATAGAGATCATCTAGTCCAACTCCCCTGCTAAAGCAGGAC
>JAOXJK010000040.1:13165162-13200763 GCA_025774025.1 Xenus cinereus | reverse complement strand
TTTAGCAGGGGAGTTGGACTAGATGATCTATATGGTCCCTTCCAACTCTAAAAATTCAGTGAAATTCAGTGAAATTCAGTGACTACACCACTTTGCAGCTGCAAGGCTTGACCGCTTAATGCTGTGGAAATACAGTGCGGATGAGCAATTAGAGACAAATAAAGTTGTGTTCAGGTGATTTGATGCAACACACATCCTATATTTCATCTCTTCCAGTAAGATGGGAACAGATTTGAAGGTCTCAGTTGTAAAACAGGAATTTAAGTGATAAAAATATTCTAATGTGAGCAGCAGCAAAGCAAGTCTATACAGCTGCTTTGCAGAGTAATTTCATGCAGTCATGGGTGAATGTGATTTTTTTTTTCCTCGAACATGCAGGAGGAGATGACAGATTTAAGTGCTTCATGTGATTAAGTAGACAAGGTGGCCATTTTTCTGCATTTATGCAGAAGCAATAAAAAAGCGTGGTCATGCACCAAATCCTAGGGTCAAAACTGCAGTTACTACTCAGGCAAAACTCCCATTGACATCTGTAGCTTTTATTAAATGTGGGCAGCGAGCCTTCTTTCGTGCACTTAGTCTGTCCTCACATGTTCTTAAATAGCACCATCAGGTGGCTAAGTGGGGGAGAAAAAAAGGACACGGTTCATATAGCCATTTGAATGCCTAAAAATGCTCCTTTTTGCACCCCCAAACCCTTGAGGATTCAGCGTAGCAGCCTACAGGGTAGCAGGACAGTTTGGCCCATGAGCTGGAGTCTTGCAGGAGGATCTCTGCTGGGACAAATCACACTGTCTTGAAGGCATTCAATGAAGTTTTGGGCCTGTTTACCTTTTTGACCCATTTGTGGCTTCCAACAGCAAGTAGCTCAGCATAGTGCAACTGCAGAGCACATAAGCTGAAGTGCTAAAGCTTGCATCTTTAGATGATAGTGCTAAAAAACAAGGGGACACACTCCATGGTGTAGTACACCTGCTCACTGACCCCGTTAACGGTGGTGCACGAGTAATAAAGGACGGGGTTAGCCCATTATATTCTGTTTAATGCTGAACTTTAAGCTAAATGGGTTGTATCTATTAAAATTAATGTTAGAAATGGGAAATAATTTTTTCATATCAGACCCTTTTTCACAAGCTCAATCCCCACGCCAGGGAGAGCAGGGAGAAGGGAACGTGTCCTCCCCTCCGTGGAGCCCCACAGCTTTAACCAACTCTTTGGTGTCCAAAGAAGTCACAAACCAAAGCACTGCGTGGTGCTCTGAGCCTGCCGACGCTTGCACTGGCAAATTTCTGCCCCGAATAATAACAATGAAATATGATTTAGCTGCTCGACATTTACAAAAAGGTGCTTGTTAAAAACAGTGCCTCCCAACTTAATTAACACTAAAACCCTTTAGGTGTTCCACCAAGTACATATTAAAACAGCTGTCCTTTTCCCTGAAATGGAAGTAAACTAGAAGTGAGCTTCAATAAAACCAATGGACTATGACTTCTTCCAAGCACAACTGTAATGAAATGTTACTGCTGTAATATCCAGTTAAATAAAGACTGGTGAGCTGGCTAGGCCAGCTGCGGTGGCAGATGCAGACAGGATCATGGGCTTTAAACAATGCTATCACTGAATAAACACAGACGAGGAGATAACATTTCCACACCTCCCCAGTTTCCACGAAATTAGTTTTTGTTATTCTAAGTCCGAAAGCTGATAATCCTCTCAGTATAAACCGAATGGTGGCAATTGTTCCATAAATGGTATCGTAAACTACCGTTAGCCATCAGTCAGGAGCATTTGGAATTATGCATCACCCACCACTGGAAATTGCATTGTGTGTTTGAGGAGATTTGGTGCTTTGTTGGTGAGAGAGATCATCCACTGGTTTATAGTTTTTACCTGTATACCATGGTTTCCTTCTTAAGATAGTTAATGCATGACCTAGTGGCCGCATCCAAAAGGAATCCTCCCTTATGGAAATAGCCCAGAAAATACCACATTAAGAGCTGACTAAAGGAGTAAGTTAACCAATTCAATACAAATATGGGGTTTCTGTGTTAGATGTGGCCCAAAAGAGAGAATGTACATCTTTTACAATTTACTGAGGTTTTGAAATTAAACACCACCCTAAACTGATGTCAAAGTTTAAAAATCTCTCCAGTTTGCCTATTGCATATAATGTCATCTAACAGCAGCAACATGAAAAAAAAAAACAAAAAACCAAAATGAAAACAATGAAAATAATATCCGTGAAGCTTTTCGAGAAATTGCTGTCTTCATGTGAAATGTTTCAACCTTACAGCCACTTTACAAAGAAAAAAAAATATTTAGTGTTGCCAGTCACTTGAGAAGTCAGATCCAACAGAAAATAAACGCCAAGGAAGCATCAAAATTTACCCTGCATCCCAATCTAAGTGTCAAAATGTATAATGGTCTAAACTGAGATTTTTCCAGTACCCTATATACCCACTGGTATTTGATCCTTTCAACGTTTGTTTTCTTTTATCTTCTTTAACGTTGAACTTTTTCCCCCATTAAAATTGACTTGTCAAGATAAGAATCTATGTGGTTCTAGGATATAAGAAGGTGTTTAATAATGATGGGGATGATTTGGCTACACTTGATCATATTAATTAAAGGCATTTTGCCAAAGAAGAGGTTCCACTAAAGTCAAAAGTGGAACCCACTTGGCACTTGGGTAATAAAGTGCTCCCTTGCCATAATGAAGATGACTCAGTCCTACCCCTATGCACTTTATTGGATACTATTTGGCCAGCATCTGAAGAGATTAAGTACTCCTATTGTGGAAGATAAATCATCACAAATTCACCATGTCATCTAAGCTCATTTTTATAGTATTTGCAGGGAAGGAGCTTTAAGCTTAGATAAATATTGAAGATGACACTTTCACTGAAAATAACCAGTCACTGGGAAATAAATGAAATGTGCATAGATATTGCTTTTAAAGATGAACTTGGTTGCCAGGTTTTTAAGGGCGCACTGAAAACAAACCATCGAAATGAAACTCAGTTTGTCTTCAGGGATTCACCCGGAGCCCACGTAAGAGTGCCGTAAAGATTTGTCTGTGCCTCTGACACCACCAGGCTTCTCCAGAAGCCAATGCCCAAGCTCTATAAGCAAGAGCAAGAGGTGGCTACAAGTGTGAGGAAGGCTCTCTCAGTCCCCCTGTTCCTATTTCATATTCTGCATCTGCCCCCTCTTTATTGGTTTGTACCAAAAAAACTTTATCGAGATGCAACATTCCCATATTCTTGCTGGGAGAATCACAAAAGTTTGTGGAAGTATTAATACCTTTTAATATAAATGAATAGGAGAAAGCAATGGAGGAGCAGAAGAGATCCCACTGTTTAACACAACTATCCTATAGCAATCAGTTTGGGATTGATACATGTACAGATACAGGTACATGTATACAGGTACATGATGCAGGTACAAATACATGAAGGGTAAAAATATTTTATTTTCCTCTGGGTGAGACACAATGGTTCCTCTTTTAAGAACAAACGCAAGGGAACATTCCCTTCCCTTCCTAGCAACCTATCACTGTATTATAAGGGGAGGGCGATTGTTTACCGTTGCTTATAACATATCACCAAACAATTAAGCCTCCTTCAGCTAACATGATGGATTTGTAATGAATTTGCTTAGCAAAGTAATTCATGCGTAGATCCTTACCAGATATCAGTTACCTGTTTCACAAGATCCAGGGCATCCATCAATCAAAAGGGTCCAGACAGTTGTTAATTTAGAGGCACATATTTCTACTTAAGCAGATTTTTTGACAGAATAATTTAGAGACACCAAAGTACATAGCCCCAGACTTTTCATAGGATCATAGACTGGTTTGGAACCTTTAAAGATCATCTAGTCCATTCATTAAGTGGCTTGAGGAATCCACTTAGTTGTTTGATCATATAATAAAATTATCATTCCCAATAGCAACCTCACAGTTTTTCAGCATGGAAAAAAAATACACGACCTTACAAATTCTTCATTGCAGGCTGAGAAGGAACTGACATTTCCCTAACCTCAGCTTTCCTAAAGAGATACCAGCTGTGTCAAGAGCAGCGATTAAGAACCACATAAATGCAATAAACAGTTATTTCATTTTCATGCACTATAATTTCTTAATCCGCTATTTCCAGGGAAAGATGACCTGGTATTGAAGAGGCCAGTCTGAATCTCAAGAGAGACACATTCGGTTCCTAGGTCTTTCTCCCCGATTCCGACCTCATAGCTTTTTTTCTTTTTTTTTTTTTTCCTTAATAAACCAACAGAACTAGTTAAAAAGAAAACAGCTCTCAATCTGTGTTAATCAACTCCAGTAGTATTGCAGCATCCAGCACTAAAACTGTTGTTTTCCCTGTACTGCTAATACTGCCTGCTTCTAGACAAATAGAAGTACTAATAAACAGAATGATCACTTCTTTCCATCAGTCATTATAAGGTAAATTCAGGCAGTTTGGGGCTGGTATCATACGTGCATTACCTGACAGGCCAGAGACTGATTTACACCCTCAGCAGTGCACATGCACATCCTTACAGATCAGAGCAGGGCATGAGGATAATCTGCAGCCAACACACACTGGCAGGACCGTGTTGATGTGCTGGGAAACCCTGAGCAGATTTGCTAACTGGAGAGAGTTTAGTAAATCACAGGTTATCCAGCTTCATCCAAATTACATCAAGGAATCATGCAGAGTTGTCAGTTTAAGAGCCTACTGCATACTGCTGTACTCCCTACATTGCTGATAAAACCTGAAAACATTTGCTCTCTGGCCGGACCATAATTGAGGGGGGTTTTTCTCATTTTTCAATTTTCATAATTATTTTCAGGAATTTATCAGGGTTGCAATTTTTTCTACTTTGTCTTTACACACAGATTGACTGACTGTTCCTCCCAAGGACATTTCCCTTGCTGTCAGACAATGACAGAATCAAATAAGAGGGGTTTAGACCCTTTTGCTTCTTTACAATTAGCGAACAGATTGAAAATGGAAACAAAGCATCTTATTTATGCCTTTATTTCCCCCGTTACAGCAGCTTTCAGATAAGCCAAGCAAAGTATTTTTTAGCACTTCACATAATTATCACTGTGCTTAATGAAATTATGGAAATTTGTTGAAGAGCTGGCAGTCTCTGGCTGCTGAAGCTCACGTTGCAAGTGGTGAGTAGCCACAAACAAAGGAAGCCCATGCAAGGCTGCAGTTTTGTATTCGGCACCTCTGCTCTGGGGACCAATTTTCAAAAGGCACCCAGGGTACAGCTTGCAAGTGTTCCGTGTCTGCAGGAAGGATCTGTAAGTACTTAATAGGTCCATTTATGCACCATCTGAGCAGCCTTTGAAAAAGTCTTGGTGCCCTTTGAATATACTCTTCTGAATATCAAACCCATTATTTAGGCAGTTTCAGGGTGACTTGAACCGTTCTGAAGAACACGGCCAGGGAAGTCACGGATGCCTCATCCCTGGAAGTGTCCAAGGCCAAGCTGGATGGGGCTTTGAGCAGCCTGGTCTGGTGGGAGGTGTCCCTGACCATGGCAGGGGGCTTGGAACTAGATGATCTTTAAGGTCCCTTCCAACCCAAACCATTCTACCATTCTATGAAAAACCATTTTGCAAAGATATAGGTACATATGAGTGTTCATTCCCATACGGCTTGTGCTGGGGTGAAAATACCACAGAAAGCCAGAGAGCAGCTAAGGGAAACTGCATTGACAGCACAGTTCTCCAACTTATGAGACGGATACTGCATGTTGCAGGAATATTATTGTCAAGTTGGAGCCAACAACATGGCTGGAAACTTTGGGCTCAGCATGCCTGGGCCTGCCCTTTGCCTTGCAGTGTGGGTTAGACCCAAAAAATTCCTGTTACAGAAGTGAGAGCTGCTGAAACATCCTTTCCAACTCCAGTTTCTTCACCTTATGCCCTCCCAGGTGTGCTACTTCAGCATATGTGAGTAGCACATCAGAATGTAACAGAAAGTGAATTTATTTCTATATGATGCTCCTGAGACAATATCAGTAATCCTTCTCTTTCTTATTTATTGTACTGGTGTTGTATTTCTTTCTATTGAACTTACCATCATCTGCTCAGAGAAGTATGGAAGAGCTCATCTCTCGTAAAATAAGTAAAATTATGGCTATGTTTTCCTTCTGCTGTCCCTCCCTAATGGGACTGTTGCCATTTTGAGTAATGAATCTCTACTTTAATTCCTCCTTTTCCGCAACAACAAAAGAAGAAACTGGACTATAAATCATTCAGGAAAAAAATAAATAACTTTTTTGTTTGTTATGCCTGATAAAGTGTTCTTTATGATTATGCCCTTCTCAGGAAAAATAAAATAAAATCTGGATTAGCGCTTGAGCTGAGTTCAGAATTATTTTTTTTTATTTGAAAAGTCATGAAAAGAAAGGGTTATTGAAGAGGTAGCCAAATACCTTTGGAGAAGGGTCAGGCTGCAGGCCTCTCCAGTCCATAATTCAGCTAAACAGGACCAGAAGCCAGTCAAAAGTCAAGCAATCAAACAACAGTACTGGGACATATTGTTTCAATTCAGTATGATCAATGGATATTATTGCAGAGAAAATACCTACCCTAAAAAACAAATGAACAAATAAGTACACAAAATATGGAAACTTGATTACTATGAAGGCAAAGTATTATGGTTGTGCTTCAAATCATCTGTGAGAAGTTGCTTGGGGAAAAAATGGAGAGTGAATGTTTATAGAAGACCATTAATCTATATATAGCTACATTAATCTATTTCAAATTCTCAATCTTTGAAAAAGAGGAATCTCAATAAAAGGGAAATACACCCAATCGCTGCCTTAGACCAGCAGCAAGTTTCTGTTTCACGGTGGACATGAAATCTGGATTTTCAAGAACTCAGGTCTCCAAAAAGGACTTTTGAACCTTCACATATTAATTTACTGCCTCAAATGTGAATTTTACACATCCGATGGTATTGTCCAGCAGGTTACACGAGGGAAATGCCATCAGGGGGTTCATTGCATGGCCTGAGATTATGGGACTGAGGTCTGGCTGCTGCACGTGTGGGGTTGCCACCGCAGGAGGGAATATTGCCATCACCAGTGTGAGGGAGTTGCTGGTGAAACTTCCCCTACTGGAAAGGGACAGCTGGGTACATCAGGGTAATGTTCCTACATCTGCTCTGGCTTGGTGCTGCTGCAGCCTAAGATGGAAGAACAGTTCACTGAGCCCATGAAGAAGCAGCCCATGGCAGTTGGGACTGATGCCAGGTGAGGTGTCCCGCCGGCTTAGCTGCTTCAAAGGAGAGCAAGAAATACTGGCATGCATTCACTGCACTTAGTAAAACAATAGGAGAAACAGCTGAAAGCAGAGATTATCCTAAATTAGCCCAGGAGATAGTAGAGACCCTCGTGCAATCTCTTCTTCCTCTCTTCTTCAGCTGTCTTAAAGCTTGGTTGGCAACAGCCTGGTTCTGTGGCAACAAATGGGTATGTTCCCAGCAAACTCATAATGTAAATAGTGTTGCGTTATTTTGTGCTTAATGCTTAATGTAACTGATGTTACAGTCCTGCATCCAGTCCTGCATCCAGTTTGTTGGAGAAAGAATGAATCCTCATTGTCCCGCCTAGGTGGACATTGCAAGTCTGGAAAAGCCATCCCAGTGAGTACGGGGGCTGAACCCCCACCACACACCCACCTGGCTGCGAGACCAGCTTGCATGGCCAACCTGTGCTGCCATTATCATGTCAAAAATGCAAATACAGGCTCATCCCTGGTCAGGCAACGTCACCGGGGCACGCGGGGTTGGTTTCTCACAGCACCAGGCAGGACAGGCCCGGTGGCAGGTCATCTGTGAGGCTGTATCTGGAGAGAAGGCAGATCACACAGTGCCTTCTGCCCCTCCAGGGACAAAACTTGGAGCTGTGTAGTCTCAAAAAGAGTTACTATTCTCCACTGTTAGCCTTTGTGGGCAATTTTCTTCTATACGCTTCTCCTGGAATATGATCAGCCTTTTAATACACTTGGAGAAGGCCTTTATTTCTGCTTATTTGCAAAAGAAATCACAGTGAATAATACTATTCACTAATGAGCTTTTTTTAAAAAAAAAAAAAAAAAGAAAGAAAAGAAGGCATTAGTTTACTGCTTTCAGTGAGCTATCATTCCTGAGATGCTTTGTTTACGAGCCGTGTGCCTGATGGGCCTGAACTTTGATAGAGCTTCAGCCAGGCTGTGATCATTATTAAGCTATCATATGCAAAATACAGGATGTTTTTGACAGTTCCTGTCAGCTGCAGAGACAGATTCTTTCCTGATAATACATGCAATGAGCTTGGACAATCTTGTAGTGAAATGTTTACCCATTTGTCCACATATCAGTTTGCTTTAATAGCTTCATGCTCACTCTATCTCCGGGCATGTTTGTTAAGTAGGGTACACTGCTGTGCAGATACGTTATTCCATCATCTGCAAAATATATTAAAGATGGGAGGTTTAAACCAAAGGTTAATGAATAGCTGTAAACTCTGAGAGTCAATTCAAGAGCTTAGAGGGAAACCTTCTGCCCCATGGTTAAGTGTAAGCCTAAAGGGAAATGAAGTCAAGACCAAGAAAGCTTGAGAGTGCATTCAGAGCCCTAGGGAAAGGGCATTGCTGCTGTTTGGACTTAAAAATATCCTATGAAGGCTGTTATTTCCCCCAAATTTCATGAGTATAATTTAGCAATTTGCTAGTGAGGGAAGAAGCTCATTTTCACCGCAGTCACTGCTCTGCTCATGTTAGGTATCTTGTAATTTTAGGCAGCCACTAAGAGCACAGAGGAATCACTGGGTCTAGTTCCAGGCACAAATATCAAGAAACACTTGAAAACAGAAAACTTTTTAAATTGTGTGGGAAGAGGCTATTCTGTCAAACTTACTTAGTTGATCAAGGCAAGTAATAAAGACCTAAGAGTTTCAATAAATAAACATTTTCCTGGACCACCTAAAGATAATGTCATTCCAGTAAATATTGCTCAGTGGTATTTCTCATTGTCTTTCTCTTCAGTTGCTCTGATTCTGAGAAAATCTGTGTATGTGGGTTGACTTTCTAAGAGTCATATTGCCACATGAAACTGAAATGGGAAAGATGAAGGATTAATAAAGGAATTATAACATGGATAAGGCAGAGACCAAAGAGAGAGAGACCAAGCCATTTTTGCTGAGACAGGAACTACTGTCCTGAAGAGAGGTTACCAGTGAAATTCCTGAAAGAAAGGTTTTTGGAACAGATCTGATGATGTTTCCTTTGAAACAATTGGCATAGAATTACAACTGATTCTGATATTTGCTGATGTTGGAGTGATTCTTAATACCAGATGGAAGGTTTGTGTGGTCTTCAGAACATACTCAAATCCATATGGGAATATAACAAAATGCAAAAATACAAAGTCCAAATGCCTGTGCTAGGGGACAAATTAGAAGACCTCTACAGTGAGTTAGGAGGTCCTTATCTAGAAACTGCAGAAGTGGGGCAAAGACCTGAATGAATCAAAGATATGATAGAAGGAAGGATTCACAGGAAAAAGCAATATTGAAGAGTTGTTAAAAATGGCAACTGCTGGGCACCAAATTCTTCTCCTGGACTGAAACAGAAGCAGGAAGCATGAAGGAAGATATCTGTGTCAGTATTACTACAAAAAAGCAGAAAAACAAATGTCTGAGATGGTAAGAGTCTCTTAAACCAATTCTGTCATCGGATCAATTAAAACATGGAACAGCACCCATCTATTATCTTTCTTAGACATGTCACTAATAACCCTACAGGCCTTCAATATAGTGCAGATGTGAAGAAATAAAAGCAATGCATTTGCTGTGTTTCAGGCAGGGTACTTAAGGACTGCGGAGTGTTGTTATTTTACAAAGAAATGTTAAGATATCATCGGGAATAAAAGTGGCAGTTGAGAGAGAAATTTAATCTGAATTAGGAATTGCTAAAATGACATGGCTTAGTCCATTTTAGAGAAAAGCACGTTCAGTGTACCAAAACAATGGCTGAGAAGTAGGTGGGAAGTGGGATTGTTCCCTGTAAAAATACTGGAGGAGTAAATGCTGGGAAAGAAAGGGGGTGATTTGAGGTGAAGGACAGTGTTTGCACAAGAAGCGTAATCATGAAATTGAAAGAAACAGCCTAAATGAAATAGATCCCAAACTGAGAATTTCTCAGGTATCCAAGAAAGCAAATTCCTCAATAGCTGTGTAGTGGGATGTATAAGGGCAGCCCTGAACCCCTGGTGTTCTACCTGATCCATTTCTAAATGAGATTCAATGGTAAAATGTCTGAAAGATCAGAGGATTGAGTCAGTGATCAAAATATTTTATACAGTTGTGTTCCCCAATTTTTTTCTACCACACAGACAGCAAGAAGCAATAAGGCTGCTCATGTTTGCAGGAGATGGGGCAAGGGTTGTGGGTAGGAATCTAACGAGAGAACAAAGACAATCAGCAATCATTTAAGTGATCAGACCCACAGTGCCAATATTGAATGCTTGCATAAAGAGCCAGAGGAAATGGGTTTTGTGTGTAAATATGCCCCCACAAACGATTCATCTGGCAATGGTAAATAACAGGTGGCCGTTTTAAAGAGTCACCTTAAAACTATAAATTTACTGAGTAAATTATTCAGTATGGGTTGTTCATGCAACTCTTCTTGTGATGTGTGAGAAGAATGAATTTAACTATTTTGAAGCTGTATACGTGTTCCTTTTTTAATCAGTGAAGTTCCAGAGATAATAGAATTTATTCATGAAATTTACACTTCAGTGGTGTAAGAAAATGGTATAAAATTGTGAATGCAAGATCATAGAAAACATTGAAGCAAGTACTGGCCTCTAATTCAGCTGAAGATTTTGTTTACATCGTAAAGCTATCATAAACTTATAGATATAGTTGCTGTATCTCAGTGACATGGGGAAACATTTGGAGGGGCCCATGTTGCCATGTTGGTATTTTACAGAATGACTGGTGAAACCACTGTCCCTGGGATCCCCCCTTTAAGAGGCTGGCCCATAGACCAGTTAAGAAAATGGAAAAACTCTTTTTAATTCCCATGGGCTTTGAACAGTGCCTTTAATATTATATGATGGTTGAAGCAATTTCATTGAATTTCAGAAATGGCGTTCACTTCTGTAGAAAGATGGACATGCAGGAGTTGGTCTTATTTAATATTTGAAGAAAAAAACATCTAACATCCCCAAGCAGACTTCATAGATTATGAATCAAAAGGTATCTTGCAGTCTGGCCTTGAGCAGAATACTGGCCATGGGACTTCTTGTTTGACCCAGTCCTTTGGAAAGATGTGATTATATTTTTTTCAGTGACAAAGAGTCAAGAACAAATCTTGCAAGTTGTTACAGTCAATAATTCACTATCTCATCATACCTCTTACTCCAATGTGAATTTATCTAGTAATCTCCAGTTACTCTATGTACTTGGACACAGACTACTCTGTTCCTTTTGCCGTAGCCCCTCCTGTTATCAGACGGTCATTTGTCATAATCATGGAGCCATTTTTAAAGACTATTTCCCAGAGTTGAAGCAGAACCTTCATTCTTCAGTGCTGAATGTCTGGTTTGCTTGTTGTCTGTATCAAAACACATAGGTTTTTGCGGTAATCCACTTATCATGCTATCCAGATCACTACCTATCACTTATTTGTCTTCTTTGTTATTTGTCATGTCTCCATTCTACATGTCAACTGCAAATTCCATCAGCAATGATTTTAAGTTTTCTTTCAGATCATCAACAATATTCAAGAGTTTGGGAAGACGAACAGCTCTCAACAGCCTCTCGCCAGAAATTAATGTACTTTCTAATGATTTCTCATCCATAATCATACTGAGAGACAGCCATTTATATCCAGTTTAGGTGTGTCAGATGGATTTTAATCATTCTTTTCACTTATCAAATAACACACATCTCAAACCAAATACCTTATGAAGCCTGAGTACCTGATACATGAACAAGCCCTGACACAGCCACGTTAGGCAAGGGGTGACTGGAGTCATGTTATAACTACTGTGTAGCACGTTTGCTTGTGTTTCTGGGGGTCTACAGCCAAACTACAGCTCTTTGAATATCTAGACATTGTACATTATATCAACATTGTGACCCTTATCAACCAATTTTATAGAGCCATAAGCTTCTAGTCAGTTTGACAAGACTCTTTTCCCACTAACTCAACCTTGTTATTTTAGCCTCCTTTCTTTCTAAGTTAATTGAAACTAATACTAGCCAGCCATTATTTTGCTTGGGAAGAATGTCAGGGTCATATCACCCACTCTGTTCCAAATATTAAACCAGCAGTAGTTTCCCCTCAGCCTTCTGGATCTTCTCAATCAACAACATAACAAGCTCCTCAGACAGCTCTTTTCAGGTTTTTACTTGCAAGTAATCCAGATGCAGTATTCAACTTTAATTTAACTTTATGCCTTTTTTACTAATTGACGGCAAATACTTTCCTCCTCATTGGATAAGATTATCCTTTCTCTCATTCCTATCTGGTAAAGTAGCAGCACCATCGTTAGTATTTCCTTTGTTCTTTTGTTCTTATTAGCCTTAATTCTGCAGGCTGTGCATTTGTTTTTTCCCTCCTCTTACCAGTTTTCTACAAAACCCACTTTCTAATTTCTGTTATTTTCTAGTAAATCCTCAACATTTCCACCTGTTGTAACAATATTCTTATTAAGACATCTATTTGTTTCCCAACTAATAGACTGTTGGGTTTTTTTTGGTAAAGGGCCTACACTGTGCTGTGAATTGCACAAAACTGCCACCACTATAAAGCAGTGGGGTTTTCAGACCATTTTTCAGGTCCCTTTGCCAGGATACGTTCAGTTCAGTTCCCCACTGTTTTCCCTCCATCCTCCAGCGCTGGGTGAGCACTTCTCCCACCAGGGCATGTACACTGTGCAACATAGCCAGAAAGATCCAGGTAGAGGATCACTTGGAACAGAGTAGGGAGAGGCTGAAGGAGATGTGGAGGCAGGTCTTGGACTGGGGCACAGGACATCAAAAGTGGGAGACCAGGGCTGTGATGAGCTGTCCTGCTAATATTTCTAAGGCATAAGCCTGTAGTAGTTTCTCCATCACACAGTCCTGCCCCAGATAATTCCTTCTGGTCATATTCCTGCTCTGCTCCCTGTAGCAAATGTACCCCAAATGTCCTCAGATGGAATCACTTTTGATTTGGTATGATGGTAATGATACCATACAAAAGGGAGAAGGTTAAACACAGTTTAAATCCATGTGACTTGAAGCTTAAGGAAATGTTGACACCAATCTCTGCAAAAACAAACCACCATGATTTGTATGTGACTTTCCCCAGCTGCTAGTAAGAGAACAAGTTTTATGATCAGCTTGGTTTTCCAAGAGAGGGGTTCCTCTCCCTTTTTCTTCCTCCAGACTGCCTTGGTAGAGAGAGACAGCATGTCTCTCTGGGAAAGGAGAGACCTGTGGACACAAGGGCAGCCGTAGTGCAGATATGAAGTCAGATGTGTTTTAACACAGCTGGCAGAATGCTATAAAACAGGGGTTTTAGTGTTTGATTGAGGAGGGATTTGCATGAATTCCAGATGTTCACTCTATGATCAATCTTGCTATGTACACAACAAGTGTGTCCCCATGCACGTGTAAAACAAAGCCTGCCTAACCTAGGGAGTGAATCAGGGCATGCTTGCTTTCCTGGAAGCCTTTTGTTTGCTTTTCCATTCAGATCTCATGTGTCAGGTCATGTGCAGTTTCTGTCAGGCTCATGAGATTAATACAGGACTTTATGGCCTCTGTGATGATGTAATACCTTGATTTCACTGAAATCGAAGAATCTGTACATAAGAAAATGAAGTTAAAATGACAATGGCTAAAAGTAACCTATCCGAGCCTTTAGAGATGGACACAGTTGCTCGTATTTCAAGGCACAAACCAACCTTTGAACCAGAGATTAGGAAGGGGTCTTCTCTATAGGCAGGTCATGCTGTAATTGTTTCTAAAATCTTTCTTGTCACGTCCTCTAATGTGACTGCTGCTGGCCAGGGTCAGAGACAGTGCTGCAAGAGCTGTATTCCTGGCTTGAAATGGTGCATCAATTCCTGAGTTCCTGTCAGTCACTATTCATTTACTTCATTATAGATAAGATTGGGATCAGGCCCTTCGCATTTCACAGGGAGTAACGGTTTCACTCTTTCCAAGGGCATCAGCATTTCAGTGTTAAAAAGCCTAATGCCCTCATGTAGTCCCAACAAAAGCTGTACATGAGGACTATTCTCTGTGGACAAAGCCTTTTATTTTCATTCTCCACAAGCGATATTACAGCTTAGAGCTACTTAGACTACAGAAAGGTGACTAATAAATGAAACAGAAACAGGGAGCTGGAAAGTACCAGGATTAAAGCCACACACAAACCATCAGTTTTAGCTGGAAGGTTTCAGGAAACCAAAGCGAGCAGATTTGATCTGTTTAGGCTCACTGACTCTGAAGCTGGAGCAGAGAGGAAAAAGGCATTGGGCTTGTTGCTCTCTCCCTGGGAGTTATTGCACTTGAAACTGAAAGACTTTGGTCTTTCAAGCCAGAGATTCCAACTGTTGAAGGCTTTGCATTCAAAAGTATTTCTATTGGCTCCAGCTGTAGTCAGATGTTAAAATGCCACCCTTGCCTAATCACATTATTGCCAATATTATCATTGAAGATTGGAAATGGTGGGCCCTGTTTGGGAACTGAATATGCTGTGATCTACTGGGGCCCACAAAAAATGGTGAGTCTTCACTTTTTAACCTTGATGTGGAGATAGACACAGTCTGGGTAGCAGTTCTAGGACTTGACAGCTCTTCTGAAGTGAAGCCCACAGTGCAAACCAGACGTCTCAAAAGTAGCCGTGGCATTGGAAGAGAAAGTGTTAGTGTCGAGCTGGGAATGTGGTCCCCAGGCTGGTATCAAGCCCAAAAACCTTGCTGAGCACTGCAGTGGGACAGCTCGGCTGCTCCTTATGCAGTGGCCACAGCGGTGTGTGGACAAACCATGGGTTGGGTCTGTTTGTCCTGCTCCTACTGCTTGCCAGGTGCTGTAGATATGGCCTCAATTTCATCTTCCCGGAGGGGCAAGGAATCCAAAAAGCAACCTGCTGAAGCAGAGAACCCGGAATTAGAATTCTTGCACTTATTTATGATTTAATCATGGCTTGGCGTAACTTGCTGAACTAGCGTGAGTCAAATTACTCACCAATAAAATGCAAATAACTATTCCTCACAGGAATGCAATGAGATTCCACTCACCCTTTTCTATTGCTTTGCAGTCCTCGCATTAAGGCATTTATTTCATTGCAGGTACTTTCCGGGTGGTTATTGTCTGAATGAGATGCAAACAAGATTTGTTTTGTTAAACATTCACTGTCGTAGTATTTGAAAATCTCAGTCTGGTTTTAACAGCTGACTATTTTTTCTCTTCACGCAGGAAGAACATCCTGAATACCAAATAATCCGTGAAGTGTGTTTAAGCACAATATTACTGGAACAAGATTGCTGCATCATTTGTGAACTTTCCCATGGGGAAACAAAAAGGCAAAGCTGCAATAAATCTCCAGGTAAATCTTGCTTTAGTGGAGATCAGTCAGAGACATCCTTCATTCAGAGGCAACTAATTTATTCCTAAATCCAATAGAAAATATTGCTATCAGTGCCAGGATTTTGCAGAGGTTGAGGAAATTACTATAGTTGAGTGAAAGTAATTTTTTAGCACTCTAATGACAAAATAAAATTGCACTATTGTTCATGTTGGCTGCAAGGGAAACACTGAGCAAGTAAGAGACCCCATGGTGTCTCCATAAGGGCAAAATGCTCCATATTGTAGGAGGATGTATGCAATTCCACGCAGTGACAAGGAGGAGTCCTACAGAGAAGAACTCATAGGGTGACATCTAGATGGTCTCATCTCTCTGTGGGTAGTTGAATAAAGGGGTTTAGCAATGAGAAAAGGGAAAATCGCTTATACTGAATTATGCCCTGAAGGAGGAAGGTTTGTATTTAATGAGGTTTTCATTGTTGATTTTTACCGTAAGGTAATGTAAATGGTTCTGAATGAGTCACTTTTTCCTGACCAGCTTTAAAGTTGAAAACTCCTGAGCCAAAAAGCAGTGATGTCCAAATGAAATCAAGATAGAGGGCACTGCTGTGCTTTGGACTCTCATGAAGAGCTTACTCTACTACGCTTCTACTGACTGCAGTTGCAAAGAGGACAAGATTCAGCTCATGTTTTTGTGGGTGCCTATAATACAGCTGTCTACATCACAACCGGATTTCTGACGTCCCATCTTGTTAATTCAGTCAAAGAGGACAGTGATTCAATTTACCCCAAAGAAGGAACCTGCATTTCACCATGTGAATCACACCTTAACTCTCCTGAATATATTGACCAAGACTTATACGGCTACAAGGAGAGCTCAGGATGATGAGCTTGGGTCAGACACCTTCATTGCAGTGACCTAGGTTTCAGTCAATGAATTGCATCCAAAACATCTGATGTTGTCCAATAGTGACAAAATAGCTGCAATGAGGGAGCAGAGAACTGCCCCTTTCCTGCAGAAGTTGCACAGCCGAGACTGTCATAGATTGGAAGTGGAGCTGGTCCGAGGCTTCTCAACATGGTATAGAATCATAGAATTGTTTTGGTTGGAAGAGCCCTTTAAGATCATCAAGTCCAATCATTAATCTACCACTGCTATGTTACCACTAAAACATATCCCTCAGGACTACATCTACACATCTTTTAAATACCTCCAGGGATGGTGACTCAACCACCTCCCTGGACAGCCTGTTCCAGTGCTTGATAACCCTTTCAGTGAAGAAATGAAGTGCTGATTTATTCCAGCTACAGAAACACCATGGGGAAGGGGCAGAGAACAGAACAGACTAGACTATCAGTTTGAAGGGACCTACAATGATCATCTAATCCAACCGCCTGATCAATTCAGGGCTGACCAAAAGTTAAAACACGTTGTTAAGGTCATTGTCCAAATGTTTCTTAAACACTGACAGGCTTAGGGTAGCAACCACCCTCTAGGAAACCCGTTCCAGTGTTTGACCACCCTCTTGGTAAAGAAATGCTTTGTAAAGAAGCTGAATGCTCCCTAAGAGATGAAGAATCAGAAGATATGCCACCACATGTCGAAGGCACAGAGTGTAGGAGGTGGTTATCCCTGTTGGGCAGGATCCTTCCTCTCCTTGCTGGGCGTTGATGCTTTACACACCACAAATATTTTCATTGGGGGGGGCACGAATTGCAGTAAAAAGAAGTTAAATGTTTAAAGAAAAATTATTAAGTTTTCCTGCAAAGTTTCATATTTTCTGTGGGGTTTTGTGAAGAAATCTTCTGGCTTGGATCCTTTTTGGTTGGGGGGTGCGAGGGGAATTAAAGCAGCAGAATTGCATCTAAGTCAGAAAATCTAGTTTCTTTCATTCATTAGGTCACTTGTCTTCTCCTCCTTTAAGAAACAGGCATGATAAAGCCTCAAATTGCCATAATCATGTCTTTTCACATTGTCATGCAATTTAATTAATATTGAAGAACCAATTTGGATATCAGTTACAACAGTGTATATCCAGGGTAGCTTCTCCAATGTCAATGACATTGCAGCAGTATAAGACTACAGACACCTCAGAATGAGCCCTGAAGCCTTGGTTATTCTCTGAAAAATGTAATTTCTACTGATTTATCTCATTCTGAATTTCAGTGAAGCCTGTAACATTATCTCTCAATTCCAGTTTTAAGTATTGGTAGTAACCTGCCATGTGATATATATAATATCCAACATTGTCTCTTTTACCATATGAATCAGTTTCCAGTAAACAGGAATAAACTTGAGGTAAGTGTGAAGTGAGTGTACATTCAGTTGGGCTAGAGGGCATTTTGTTGTTAATGTCTGTAACTGCCGTAGACTTGAATTCAAATCCAAATAAATTCTGCTTCATGGCAATTTCTTTGGTAATTTCCCTATATCATAAGACATCAGTGCAACATAGATACCTGACAGCACACAGGAGAGCCCAGAATTCAGGTTATTTATAGAAATGGTGGATTTGGTAACTATCCAAACTAAATTCTTGTTTAGGTTTTGCTGTTGCCTTCCACTGTTGCAACAGCAAGCGCTTGGGCCGTTCCTCTGCTCTTATTGTTACGCTTTCATGAAAGAAGCAGTTGTGTGGGAGGTTTGGATGCACAGAGCACAGAGGATCAAGCCTTGACTTGGTATGTAGCTGTAAAAAATGCTTAGGGCCATATTCAGATCAACTTTTGAGAGCTGCAACTCCATCAGTGTTATTTAAAAGTAGAAAATATCTTCTCCTTGGATTGCCTTTTTAACCCAGTGTCTTGATTTTAAACAGCATTTTGAAGAACTGTAAGTGAATCCACATCCAGAATTACATTGCCAATAGCAACTCTCGGAAATGTCAGCGAAGATAACTTTGAATCTGACATAGTGTTAAGTTTGCATCACTCCCGAGTCAGCAAGACTGAACTTCTTTGTAAAGCATCATTAGCTCATGTCTCATACTGTAGGCAGGAGCAATGAGATTTTGCTATTTTTCAGAAAAAGAAAACAGTAGTAATGACTAGGAACATTTGTAGAAAGAAACGGCCTACTGTGTTTATAATAAGGAACACTAACTCCTTTAGTAGCATACATGATCCTTTAGAGATTTTTGACCTCCACAGACAAGGCTATTAATGAACACTGCAAGTAAAAGTTTGGAGAGACTTTGTATCTTGGCGTATCAGTTCTGCTTCTTTTCTATTGCACTGATCAAGTCTCTGCAGATCAAAGAGAAGGCGGAAAAAAGCGCTATGTAACCTCTACAAAAATGCAAACAACATCATTAGGCTAGACAATAGCAGAAGGACAGCGCTGTCACCTCTTGAAATTAGTGAAAATGAGAAGAGAGGAAGGGATGCAGACGAGCAAGCAAAAAATAAGAGAAATAAATGAAAAGGGAAAACATCCTTCTACCTCTCTGCTTTTAGCATTTTTAAATTGGGAAAATTCTTCAACTCCAAATCCATCAGTTTGTATCCTGTAATTACTGCCAGCCATATCTGTTTGGGTGGATTTTATTCTAAATGCATAAACATAAAGACTCTGATGCTCTTGGTAATAAGTGTGACTGAAAGAGGAATATCATTATCTGTTGATTTATATTTACCATTCCTTGTCCAGGTGCTTCCCTCCTCTGTTAAGTATACTGGAGATTATATGCGAAATTGCACAGCTTAATGGGCTGAAGAAGTTTGATGACAACACTTAAATTGCCACTATTTTTCCAGGGTTCCTCCTGCGGATGATCTGTTGCCATTCAGAAAACACCACAGAGGTGTTTTCTAAGAAACCAATCGCAACTTTGCACAGTCCTTTGCAGCAAGGGACAGAAGATGAAAGAAAAAGGCTACTGTTAATATTTTTAGAGGGAAATGAAAGCCTAAAAACAAAAGAAAGAAAAGATCCTGGCAATTTTGTGTGTATTTCTATGTATTTGATGCAACCAGATAATTGGAGGACTGATGTTCTTTTTTGATGGGGCATTTAAACTCATCTTCAATGGCTCGGGACACCTGAAGTCAAAGACTCAGCTGACTCAGAATCCCACTGTACTGGGGATGAAAGTAACCAGCCCAATGTGACATGGTTACAAAATTCAAGAGACAATTACCACAAATCTTCTGAAAGTCTCTGTGTACATCATTCTAACCTGCCCAAATCACAAAGGAGAATAAAGCATGAATCTCTTTCAACGATACGTAAGGGAAATACACAAGATACTGCTCAGACGATGGGCAGTAACCCATTACACGTCTGCAATTCAGTTGCTTCTACTGGTGTGTTCAGATCCTGGATCCTCTTTAGCTGCTGTTTTCAACCTATTTTATTTGGGTTGCCCAGTGGCAGAATGGACTCTATTTTCTGTTTTGTGCCTGAGCAGGCAGGACTGGTAATAGATTTTTGTCTAGTTAGTGTTAAAGCACAAAACTAAGGATGAGGAAGAAGCCTAGCATGGCAACAGTTAAATTCAGGACCACTTTGTAGAGGAAATGAGGCAGGTGGACACAGTCGGGGAGTGGTTCAGCCTCCTGGAATCAATGACAAAGTACTAACAGGAAAGAAATGAAAATTTCAAAACTCCTTTAAAAACGGTTTCCAAATATAACCACATTATCTCAGGTGTCTCTGTGTTTCTGGTGCTATGTCAGTGAGCAGTGATGTGTTGCATCAGATTGCCACATCCCAGGTACTGGATGTCATATCAAATAAGTGCAATGCAGCCTAGCAAACATCAGACTTAATATGATTCATCACCCTGAACAATCAGTATGTTGAAATTCTCTGCAATCTGTGCTTAAAAATATGCAAGTGGCTTTTTTCCTCTAATCTCTAGCTGTAGAATGGAAACCAACATCTCAAATGTGAAATATGTTGGAGATAAGCCAGATGGTGGAAGGGGAAAGAGGTTTTAAAAAGAAATAAACTTGCAGAGATTTTTCACTCTTTAGGAATAAAATTTAAGTATCTTTCCAGGTGGAAGGATAACCTGGTATGTCAGCTGTGTCAGTGGAGCACAAGGAATTGAACATTCCCTCTTTTCCACAAATGTCCCATGTGTGCCTCAGTTTTCCCCAAACGGATATAATATTTTAGTGTATCATGAAGAGACAAGGAAAATAAATACAATAGTGAATGTGAAGCATTTAGATCCTGTGCCAAAGAACGCACACACAAATGGGTAGAAATTCAGGTGGAAGGCTGGACATGTGTATCTTAGATTGTTTCTCACTCTGAGGCAGATAAAAAATAAATAAATAAACAAAAAAATCCTGAGCTGACACTATATTGGTGTGTTTTCTGTCAAGCTACTGAGAGCTTGAGAAGTAAGCAGTGTCTTTGTCTCATCATGCAAGGAACAAACTTGTTGGTTTTGGGTGACTCAACAGTAGCATCAGTTCAGGCCAGACAAACCAAGATGTTTCCTCTTCCTGAAGCTGTAGAGTATGTGAAACTCTGTCTTAACTATAAATAATTCTTATGCCAAGGAGAAAATCATTTGGGCATTAAAGAACCTACACTGCTCACAGGTTCCCAAGTAACCTGTTCAGTAGTGTTAGAATTACAAATAGAAATTACTAAGGATTCCTTTACATCATAATGTCATTTTAGGACTAGGACATTGTTTTGGAACTAGAAATGATGCAGGGATGTCTTCATTTCTTGAATAGTGTGTTTCAATGGGCTGATAGAATATGCTTTTGCAATGGTCTCACAGCATTTACTGATATCTATAATCATTACTACACTTCTGTTATTAGCCTGGATTAATAATTCAGTAATGACTTGAATTAATGTCTTAATAATTTGTTATTCTTAAAAAATCCTGCATATTTTAAAATTAGGAAAAAAAGAACAAACTTAATTAAGGATTTGGAATCAGTTGGTATGAAGCTAAATTAAAGTGTGTTCTAAAGAGCACTGCAACCATGATTTGAAGTCAGAATGAAAGGGAAGGAAACCAGAAATCATTTCCTGACTCTGTCTTGCAACAGATCAACTCATAAACTACCAAGAGTTGCTGGTATATTTTAATTAAGAGTAATTTCAAAAAAACGATGAGTGCTGAGAGTCTCAGAGCAATCTGCATTGTATTCGTTTGCCCTTGCTGTCTCATACAGCCTATGTTAAAGAAATGCTCAATATAACAACTGACAGTCTTTTCCCTTCAAAAGGACACGCTCGGTCACCTCAGCACTGACTGTAGAAAAGTACAGGTCCAGAAGGGAGAATTACCCTTCAAGACTGATCACAAGGTGACTTTTAGTGCAAGGCAGCTAGACCTCTTTTTTACAGGTGTTGGGACGGGCTATGGGTTTGGTACAAATGAGGGCACAAGACAGAAGCAACCACCTCTCTGCTCAATGATGAGTGTCGCTGATGTCTCTGCTGTGACTGAGCGTTTTTGCTCCAGAGAGGGTGGACGTGACCTCATGTGAGGCTTGACAACTACCCTGCAGTCCTTGGGGACACAAGTGCCAAGTATGAACATGGCAAGGTGTTCACCACCAAGTGACAGCGCACAGAGGCATAAAACAGACCAGAAGTTTTCATCTGCTCTCACTGGGTCTTCTTGTGCAAAATAACAACTTAAATCCTCTTAGCAAACCAGGGATAGATGCCAATGTCATTAAACAAACAACAGTGGAATCAGCAAATCTGGTCTCCAAAACTCCTTTCCTTGTGCTGCGTTAGTGCACGAGGGAGACACAACAACCATATCAATGATTTTAGGCAATGTGTTTTATTTCCAGTAATTACTTGTACTGTTATCTTGGAGACTTCTAAATGGCTGCAGCAGCTGTATTTCATGGTGCACACTGGTACAGTAATGTTTCCATTCATTATTCATATCTTTTGCCTTTCTTTCACATTTTTTGTGTTAAGGTTTATTTTATCTTGGCTTCAGAGGTTATGTCACTGGCTTTGGAAGCCACCAGAATCCTAAAGCCACCTAATGTCAGGAATTCCCCCACACCTAGTTACTCCCTTGGTTTAGGATTAGAATCCTAAATCCCTTGGATTAGGATTAGAGAAAAAAAATCACAAAAAAATCTAGTTTGGATGGGATCTCTGGTGGTCTTCAGATCCAATCTTCTGCTCAAAGTAGGTCCAAATTTGAAGGCAGATTCAACTGTCATGCTAGATCAGGCTTTTCTCTGTCAATTTTCGAACATCTTTAATTATGGAGATTTCACATCCTCTCTGGGCTCCTATTTCAGTAGTTAACCACCTCCACTGTAAAAAAAAAAAAAAAAAAATCTTAATCATAATTTCCCTTGTAAGAAATTGTAATTGTTGCAACTTGGTCCTTAGCTGTGCTCTTTGACCTCCTAATAGGGAGTTAAAGGAAGAAATAAGAAATCCTCTTAGCCTTTTCTTCTTGAGGCCAAACAAACCCAGTTCATACCGCCTCTCCTAACATATCACTCGCCTCATCATTTTAATGGCCTTCTTCTGGACTCAACACTGCATGTCGATGTCTTTCTTGTACTGGGAAACCCCAAACTGGGTACAGCGAACCAGCTCTGTAATCAGTAGGGATGTGTGTGAATAGCATCACACTGGCAGACTTTAACTCCCAATGCTTTCTGTTGAGGTTAAAGTAGCTTTTGACGAGTCTAGAGTGAAGTTGGAACTCATGCTTATAGGTAGAAAATGCGAGGCTTTAACTTCTCAACATAGGAGCTGATGAGGTACAAAAGCATTTGCGTTAGAAACAGACCTGAATTTGGAGGTTTTTTTCTTCACAAAACCAAAGGTCTTAGCAGTGTGTGAACTTACAAATGCAAGCTGGAGCCTGGAAACTGGAGTCAATCTACATTTGAGCACAGAAGGAAAGGAAAAGGTGAGTACCAGCTCACGGTGATTATTGCTTTCCTTTTCCACTGCTGACTATTTAGATTGCTATTAGGTTTTGTAAATGTACAGCCAGTTTGACACATCCTAATGTTTTTCTTGTCCCCATAATCAGTGCAGACAGATACACAGCTAACTCCAAAACCTTAGGTCACCTTCATGCAAAAATTACATTTAAAATGCACCATACAAAATGCATTTACATTAACGTAGCTGTGCTAGGATGCTGGGGACTCAGCTGGAAGACAGCCCGCGGAACAGCCTAGTGCTGCATCGAGCTTTTGTCCTTGTTCTCCTCTAGAGCACAGAGTTTCCAAACATGCCCTCAGCAGCCCACAGAGCACCTTGGGAATAGGCATTCCCAAGGATAATTAAAAGACAATCTATCTTCAACAGGTAGAAAAAGTGGCTGAATAATGAAAGACTGAATAGAAAGACCAGAATATCCATTAGCATTCGGGATACATTAGGTGGACTCCTGGAGCTCTTCTCTGGTTTAGTTTTCTCTGAAGGGAGTTTGGTTCACATGCTCCAAGGCTGCTCTATAGTGTAAACTGCACTACACATAAGTGAGGATGACGGGAATATTCACTTCAAAAAAACTCCCCTGATCTGACCTGAAGCAGAAACACCAAAGTGTATCTCCATGCCACCTCCGGTCCAAGGACATGAAGCAAGAGGAGCAGAAGGGTCTTCCCAGTCTTTTAGCACTGGACACAGTTATTTGACAGGAGACATCATGGTTCTTATTTTCATCATGAACAGGAAGAAAGCGTGCTCTGGAAGCTCATTGAATATGTTTTAATTTTCTTGTAGTGTGCAATTTAAACTATCTTCTACACCAAGCAAGATGATGTAAAAGGTGTCCAAGTCTATTCTTTACATTGTAAAAATCTCTCAGCCTTTGGGATCCAGTGTGAACTGTGCCTTACCAATTCTACTTGCTAATTGGGATCAATAGCCAGGGAGGTGTTTGTTAGTGGAGGCTGAGAAATGGTGATAACTTGGGGGGCTTTGTTTAGATGTTTTTAATATTGATACACATGGTTGTATATTGTGCTGATAGACATGTCACAGTAAGTATTAAACATCACTACTCTTCACAATGTGGTGTTTGCAAATATAAAATGTCATTTGTCTAAATTACCTGCTATTCATTAAAATTATGATCTCTAAATACTGCTAGGAGCTTGAATCGTAGTCTTGTTGTTGGAATTTATTGAGTATCACTCTAGTTTCCACTGTGTGAAACACTGTAATAAAAACACAAAGCAATGCATCAGAGCTGTGATATAAAGGACATACCTTTTATGATCAGATACTGTACCTGTTATATAGAGTATCTGTTCAGAATAGATGTGACAGACTCTAGAGACAGGATCAGTGAATCACTGAGCTCTGCACTTCTTCCAGTCTCTCTCCAGGATGCTAAGATACACCTATATACACTTGTAAATAACTCCAACATCAGCTCTGCTCTTCGCGGGGATAAGTAGAAAGAGAGTGAGGACAGATGTCAGGAAACTGCAGTTATTACTAAGGAACTACTGAACCAGGGAAAAAATTGCTCTAATTTCCTTTCTAGAAATGGATGAATATATTCGCCACCAACAGTTTGTGATTCTTTCAAATGTTTTCATTCCACTAGACACAAAATAATGTCCATGAATAATCCTCGTTCAGTCAGGAGGGGTTCATTGTGTTGGCTGTTTCAGCTCCTTTGTGTAGCACGTGGGTCAGATACTGCCTTTGTGCACCCTGCCCTCTCCAAAAGCTTTCCCTCTGCAAATGTCACCACCGGTCAGTGCATACCTTGTGTTCCAGTTAATTTATGGGGCATATTGAACCCATTGCAAATCCTATCCACAGAGGCCAGTCTTCTACCTGCAAACGCGTAGAATTGCCTCCGCTTTACCTGTGAAGGTTCCTGGTAGCTGACGTGGTTTTTGTGGCAGTCCCTGCTTAGCCTGGACCTACTGCTTCCTCACTAGCTTGACCACCAGTCCCAGTTCATCCGACAGATATAACCCAAAGTGGTGGCCATGAGACCAATAAGCCACTGATGACCCTGAGCTGGGCTTTCTGCTAGTGCTGTGGAACACGTGGGTCTAAGTCCCCGTTTCTCTGAGTGGATGTTACGTTTTGAAAGCCAGACGGCATTAAGTCTAGAATTTATATTACAAAAAGAATGATTGTGTTTCATAAAGTTAAAAAAGCAATAATACGAAGATGTCAAACTAGGAACAAGTCCAAATGAAAACCTGCATTTGAACAGAGATACTTTGGGCTTATCTGTTGGCCAGCTTTCCCTACTTTAATAGCTTTCTTTTGCTATTGTGTAAGCTACTTAAATATATTGCAGTAGTTTCCATAGCTGTCACAGGAACGGCAGGTGGTTTTGCTCCTTAGGGATGGTATTCATCCTTCTGTCTATCTCTTAATGTACTAATATAACTCCATTCATACTGTACCTTGTAATCTTTAGTGTAGTTCCCCTTACAACATCCCTGGGAGGTAAGCATGCACTGGGAAGTGAGGAAGTGCTCTTCCCGTTTTATAGGAGAAGCGAGACAGGAAAGAAATACAGGACAGCTGGGTTTTTACAGCACATAAGCATCTAATGCACATTTATAAGAAAAATAAAACCCCTGCAGAATCTTTTCAGATTTGTGCATGCAGGCTGTGGCAGATCAAGGGGGTGAACGTGTCACCTTCAACCTCCAAAGGGGGCTTCTCACACCACAGCACTCCCTCTCCAGGGAGAGGGGAGTTCAGCCCTAACTGGCAATGATACCAGTGGTTTTCCATTTCAGCTTGGCACATCACCTACAACAAACCTCTAATATACAAAGATTTCCTCCTACGGGGTTCAGTTACATATCACTTTCTCTGGCAAATAAATCAACTCTGATTTTTTAGACAGGACTGCCTTCTCTAGCTAAAACTTGATCGTGAAGAAAATAACTAAAAGAACGAAAGATAGGAAAAACATGTGCAAAAGCCATTCAGAAGTAATCAACAGCATTCAACCCTCAAGCAAAGGGCAACCTAACTAGCTTCATTCTGTTTTGTTTTTTTAAGTGTCCAGACAAGCCATGGTTGTCTAACTCAGATTTTTTTCCTTTAGATTTGTTATCTATGTATATCTTTAGATAAAAAAAGAGGCAGTAAAAAATACTTTGAGGGTCTGTTTTAGCCGCAGAATGTGGGTGATTTTTGAATATGTAGCTCCCTGTGGAAGAATCAAACAGCATTTCTCTATCAAGTAGTAAAGGCATTTTGATAGACTGAAACATCCTATTTATCAGCACAAAGTTCTTCTTTGTTTCAATTCAAATTGTGTTGTGTAGCATAGATGATGACATCATGAAAAGAGAAAACAAGAAGATGATAAAATAGAATAAAATAAGTGCAGGAATCCTGCTTTTCAGCTTTGTAGATGTTGGGGTTTTTTGGTTTATGCTTTGTTTTGACCAAGTTATGAACAAATTTTGGAGTGAAAGTATTTCCCACTGGATAGCAGAACCTTGATTTATAACAGCCACTAGTAGGAAAGAAGGGATTTCTCCTTATGTGGTGATACTCTTATCATTTAAGTTTGCTCTGAGGATATTATTTTTAATTGAACTTAAGAGAACCAAGAGCAGGATTATATATTAAATAAACTTCTGCCCAAGGGAAAGTTTCAAGTTTTCACCCGTTCTCAAAGAGCAGTTTTAAACTTCCCCCTTCTCTAGAATTCCTTCTAAATGTACAGACTCTGGTCATATAGCAACCATGTTTTCTTTTCTACCCACCTAAGTGACCAGCAGCTTACAACTGCTATTTGGCCCAAAAAGTACCTTGAAAACAACTAGCATATAAGACAGAAAGCCCTTTGTTCCCCTGCCCCTGCTGTTTCATCGAGATAACTTGACAACCATGGTGGAGATATTGCCTTTTCTTTCAATTGCATCCCTTCTCATCCAGGTAACAAAGAACAGCATTGCAATTAATAATGTCTTATTAAACCTTTGCATGGTTGAATATACTGCATAGTTTCCATGGGGTATTTCTGGTTTTGTGGGTACCTGGTGCAATTGCTGAACACATTTATCTCATTTACACTAATAACAATGCAACTGCAGTCAGCCAATACATTCATCTTTTCCAATCAAAAAGGAACAGTGATACAATATACCTCTTTTTTGTGTTCTGTTGTAATGGAGTGGTGTTGATGTTCGAAGGTACCAGTCAAAATCTACTTAAAATTGAAGGTTAGGTGCTGAGCTGGATAAATTTTACTGCTCATAAAGTTAGCGAGTTCTTGATTTTTGAACCCAGTTAAGATGTTTTTGTTTATCTACAAAAATATCTGTTTTGTTTATTCCTTCAACAGTTGGTGACTCCACTATTCTTTGCATTATAAGAAAATGGCATATGACATTTTCTCTCGCAGAGACTTTACACTCTGAACAGACAACAACAAGAAGGAATGGAATGATGATTTTCCACGGGTTCCTAAGGGAAAACTAATCTTTGCATTAAGTGACTTCACCAAATTAATAAAGGTGAGGTGAGAAGCTACTTTTGTAAGTAGAATTGAGCCCAGATCTTAATTCCCATATCAGCTATGCTTGAACACTTAAGCAATTACTTTGCTGAGGCACAGAACACCAAAACAGTGCAGATTAAGTGTGTATTAGATGATAACTGAAGAAAATGAACTTTAGGTGCTTGCTGTGTGCTTGCGTTATCACTGCCTATAGTTAAGGCTGACAAATTCCCTTAAAAGGTTTTTTTTTAGCAATTACTCTTGCCAGAAGTGCCCTCAGGCTGATGTTTTTGGAGAAAGCTTTAGCTAAAAATGGTTCTTACATCTCTGAGAACAAAGGGAAAGAGAAAAATATACTTTAATTTTGCCTGCGAGTAACAGCTACGTCTGTTTCACTGGCAAACTGTTATAACACTACAGGTGGGAAGAGGGACTCAAAAACTAGGTTGGATGCTCCAGTGTCAAGAGGATACCTTTTATTTACTTGGTGATTATTGATTTTTTAATTCAGTCTATATGTGCTCATAAAAGACTTGATAGAGTTTGGAAGCTAAAGTATTTGAAGAGCTCATCTGCCCTGAGCATAGCCCTTTCTTTTATCTGCCAGATAAATGCACAGGCAGCTCCACAGAGTAACTGAGCATTATTATCACAGCTGTAATGGCTGAGCAGAATTTCCCTACAATTTGTTTCAGCTCACAGCTGGAGACTACTGTGGGAGAAATCTTAGAAATTGAGAGAAAAGAGATCTGTATTATTTACTACTGGTGATGCCCATGCAGTACAGAAAAAGAAGGAAAATTTGAGGGCAAATGGGGAAGGAGAGACCTTTTGCAGAGGTATGGGACAGAACAGGGAGGAATAAAAGCCAAAAAAATCAAACAACAAAAAAAAAAAGGTGGATGTATAACTATGACAAGACTTCACTCCTATGTAAAACTGATATGGCTTTTCCTGATGTGTTCGTGTATGACACACAACAGGACCCCAAAGGCATGTTCCACCAAATTCTTTGGTTGCAATGTTAGCTCTTGTTCAGTAGATTGCTTGAGATGTTGATCCGTGTCTCTGTCTACAGACCTGCTCCAGCGCTTTATCCTTCTTCAACACAAAAATAAATAAATAAAATATCTTCAAACAAAAAATCAGATGCTTACAATGTCTAAGAAAAAGTTCTTATATGTTTCATTTTGACTACAGAATACTATTCATAGAAATACCTGGGGTTATTTCAAACAGAAATGGTAGCAACTTGTAATTTAACATTACTCTTTGCAAACACATTGCTTGCATCTTGCTGGACCAGTCAAACAGATGGCTAGTCTGAGATGCTCAGTATTTTCATCACAATAGTTTGTCAGTTACACAATGAGCACAAACTTAAACCGTCTTAATTAAATAACAATAATTTATAAAATCTCAATGTCTGTGATGCAGGACAAGCTTTAAGAATCGGGAGGTACAAAGACAAATTCTGATTTATTGGAGATCAATAAACAACAAAGGAAAATCCAGAGCTACATGAATCTCTCCAACAAGTGGTTTGGGTTTTTTTCTTGGCCATAGTGATGTTACAGGTGCCTGTATTTCTGTCCCCAGAACTTGACAGTTTTCCTTCCCTTTAACTTTTGTTTAAAATCACAGGCAGTAATTACAGTCTGCTCTTCTAAAGAGAAAATGTACTGCTGCATTTTCTCCTGCTCAAGCCACCATAACATCATCCTTGAAAAGGATCCTCAGTGAAAGCACTCATTTTTGCTTTGCAGAAAGATGATTTCAATATTTTTTTCCTATTCTTTGACCTGCTCTTCAGATGGTATAGTAAGAATGATTATGGATGTTGACATTTTCCCTGCCAATTCCATATTCACAAATAAATATTTCGTTACACAATCAGTGCATACCACATTGTAATAGGTGATTTTACATGATCAGAGGCAGCTCATTCATGTTAGAGAGTAAAGCAGGCTGAGGATGGAAAAGCCCAAGTCTATTGTTTTGAGGTAATTAATACCATATCTGAGCCAATGCACACTAACTGCATTCTGATTAACAGGCCCTCCCACCCAAAAATGCTAAGATAAAATAGTTGGCAGATTTTTGTTATTTTGGGCACACACTTCTCCACATGACATGGGCACATCAGCCAGCGAGAACTGCGCTCACCCACACTGTTTACATTTTTTGATCCATGCTGCCTGTCTAGGTTTCCAAAATGTATTTTTTTTCCTTTACTGATGGCTACAATGTGGATGACCCCAGAGGAAGCATTTTATGAACTAGCTTTCAGTTGCTTCTTGTTGTTTTTTATGTGTTTAAAATGGCAGCTTATGCCTTGTATTGTCAGTGGACAGACTAGGAGGGCATGTCCCAGTACGTCCCACCCTCGTATCCAAAAGCTACATGAGCACTTTCCATAGAACACAACACCTAGTGGAACAGCAGGATTTTTTTTCTCTTTTTACTTTTACCAGTATTTTAAGATTCACGTCTATGCTTCCAAAGACCCATTTTGACCATTCACTGTAGACATACATATGCGACTGTCTGAAATCTCCACTAGATTGTCTGGCAAAATCCAACCAGGCAGTTTCCCAGATTACATGGCTGTGGTTTAGCCAGCTGCTGCAGGCTAGATGTACATCCAAAGGGCACTGCTTTAAATTTCAAAGCCCTCATCCAGCTTTCCCTTAGCTTGCTTTATGTAGCCAACCAGCAACAGACTTACAAAATGCTGTCACTTTCTATTCACTATAAATCCCTACCTCAGCCTCCTTGCCCCTTTTTCCTGTCTCTAGATAATGGTATATTCATCCATCCTAGCTTCAAGAAGCTTATCTGAAAAAGTAGCTTCTATATACCACCATGTCTCATGTTTCTGCTGGTTACTATGCATCGTGTAAGTCAGAAAATACTAATGATGCTGAGCAGATGCAACAAAGGATCAGTCCCTTGACTCACTAATTACTTTCTCCTATAAAGCTAGACCAGGGTCCTCATGGTCACATTTCCACCTTGGCCTTTGCAGACTGGGCATCAGAGGTGGGTCACTCGTGGTTATTCTCTGGCTATCAGTTGTCACCAGGACCGTCTGCTATGTCACAATTGCCTTAATTAGGAAATTAAAATATGCAGTCATTAAATGGACATTATGTCTCCAATCTGTGCTGTTGAGTCTTGGTTTTACCTTTCCCTAAGGTCACCGCAAGAAATACAGGTAATTTTCACTTATGACAGAATGTCATGTCAACTGTCTTTAAGAAAATGGCTGATTGCTCTCATTTCTGAAGTGGGTTTCAATGTGCATCATCCACTGCTGCCTCTTCTGTCCTCCTCCATCATGTACACTGTACTTATGGGAAGATCCCAGGGCTGTGGTAGCCAGTCTCTTGAGTATTTACTACCTGTAGTTTTTCTTTTCATTCTATTGGCTCCAACTCAACAGCACACTGGAAAGGATATATGCAGTTAGTTACATTTTCAGCATCACAAAAAGTTGTACCTCAAGTATTCCTTTGTGTTCCTCATTGCTGACTGAGCAGCCCGTGGAGTCCTCTCCCTGGTATCCCTGGTTCTGCATTTTTGCCCATTGGTGAATTCTGTTTTTCCTGCAATTGGTCAGATTACCCACGTTTGAAGACAACAAATTTCTGCATTTTTAGAGCATCTTTGTCATCTCCTTGTGGCTGGATCACTGTGGGAGCTGAGACGGGCTAGCAGCAATGGCAGGACCTCTCCTTCTCCATACCTCTGGTTCCAGTCACAGTTTCTCATGCTTTGCTCTGGAAAGGGGAACCAGGAACCTGATGGATTATCCTGCCCCTAAGGTGAGCAAGCCTCTGTGGTGCATTACCTCCACAGAGGGAAAAAAGTTGCCAAGTACTATCAGTCCTAGGCCTGTGGTCTTTCTTCTTGAGTACAAAAGGCTGTTGCGTGCACTGGATGATAGATCTATTCCTTGGCTGCCTTTCAATTGCTGTCATCCAAGGAGATGAGGGTGGTCTAGCACACACATGACCTCTGGAGCATGGAATGCATTCTGTATTTGCAGGTTTAAGTGCTCACCCGACCCTTCCAGCCAAGAGCTTAGCTCAGCAGTAAGGTCTGGTTTCAAAGTCCCATCTATTGATTCATCCACATGCCTAACTAATTCTCTGGCTCATCTGAGGCATCTTTAGCATTCTGTGCCTAGTTCTCATCCTTCACAGTTGTTAAATGTGTTTAAAAGTTCTTGATGTGAAATCCACATCACTTCTTGGCTTGCATTTCCAGAGTCTGCAAGCAGACCCTGCTATACTGAGGTTGTTCGTTGCAACTCAGGAGTTAGCTGGGTTAGAGCAAGTCTTCAAAAGCCAGTGGTGGGATTTTGTTCCTGTGATATGAACCATCCCATTAAGGACCCAGCTTGCAGACCAGCTGCCCAATTGAATAAAAGTAGGAGACACTGGGTCACCAGCTTTACCCTGCTATGGTAGCAAGAGTTATCCCATCTGACAGTGAATTACTGTAAGGAGTCACAAAATCCTCTTCCAGTCATGACTGACATCTGCTTGCCAACGTCTCACTTCTTCAGGACCTGTGGGCTGGGAATCAGGGTGGGACAGCTTTCCTCAGTGCTCTGTGGAATCCTTCTTTTGACCACGCACAGGGTAATCAGCTTCGATCGCCCCTGAGGATTCAGTAAGAAAATACCAGGACCCCTCACTTTCCATCACTTGCAATCCTTAATAACCTTCTTGGCCAATATTAGAGTCTCAAATCAGTCATCTTCAGTGACCTTTCATTTAAGCCTAACTTGGCCAGCAAAAGGATAATAGTGGTTTTCCACCTGTCTTTTTAGGTTTTGCAGACCTCTAGGGTATATAGGATTTTGGCTATGTATACCTCATTTCTGCATTTTCCAGAATTACTGGCTTTCACCTGCTTGTTGCAAAAAGTTGTTGGATTCATAGGAATGCTCTCCTTACTGCCCAATTGTCCACCCAGGGCACTTTGTGCTGGCTGGCTCACTCCTTGTTCCAGGTGGTGGTGGAGAAGACTTTCGATAGGATGACTAAGGAAATGTCAAAAGTGGTAGAGACTACCATCAGCCTTATGTCTGGCATTAATTTTCCTGAGCCTTCTCCTTTGGGTTCTTCTGGCCCTCTGTCTTGTACTCCTTCTTCATGTCACTTTTTTTCTAATGGGTCACTTTTATTTTGGCGTCTTTTACCATGCAAAGATGCGCAAACAAGTTTATACTGAGCAGATGAGTTATAACTGGCATCCAGAACACAGCAGAACATCTCAAGTTGTGGCATAACACTGTAAGCCCCACACTATCATGAGATTTGAGCATTTGGAACTGCACAAAGCAAGATCTGGTCAGATAAGCACTGAGACAGAAGAAATTAAATACAGGCAGAGACCTAGGTGGTAACGCTTCCTCCTATAGAGGGAATTTTAAGCAAGAGTATTTAACTAATGTTTGCAGAGATGAGACTGGTTGAATGCCAAAACACAGTTTTCATAACCTTTAAACTTGAAATATGTAACTGTTGCAGGAATCAAAAGAAAAAATAGTGACAGGTACGAACAAAGAAAATCCATGAGTTACCTCAAAAGGGGAAAGATCCACGTTGCAAGTAAGAGAGCTAAAAGAGTTGGGGGAGTTAGAATGGAGCCAAAAAATAGTAATAATAATGTTGAAATTAAATTATTTCCCTAGGTTGAAAAGAAATTTCAGTTATAATTAAAAAGCCTATACGCATGTGACCTGCTGTCAACTAGAAACAATTATAATCCTTCAGTGGCTGAGAAAACAGATGCAGTCCCTCTGTATAGCTAAATTAAACCTAGTTCTTTCTCCCCCTTTGATAAGACATCCCAAAGTGAGCCAGCGTACACAGCTATTACACACTAATTAGTGAGACAAGGCACAGCCTCAGATTACCAAGCAACCAAGCGGCCACACGGCCACAGCCCGTTTCCCACTGCCTCTCTGCCCCCTTGCAGCTTTACTCTGTTACAGGAGAATCAAACGACAGTGCAACAGCAGCCACAGTCGTCTACAGAGGGAAATTTCATGGAGAAAATTAGTATCTTTATATATCTGGTAAAACTGAGCAAACTGTCAGGCTCTTTGACCTTTCCCAAAGGCTTGTGTGTCTAACATCTTGTCCCTTTTCCCAATTATGTTTGTTACTTTAATCACAGAATCATAGAATCATACAATGGTTAGAGTTGGAAGGGACCTTAAAGATCATCGAGTTCCAAGCCCCCTGCCATGGGCAGGGACACCTCCCACCACACCAGGTTGCTCAAAGCCCCATTTGACCTGGCCTTGGACACCTCCAGGGATGGGGCATCCACAGCTTCTCTGGGCAACCTGATCCAGTGCCTCACCACCCTCATAGAGTGAGGGACCAGAATTTTTTATCTTAATAAAAGATTTGGTCTCTCCCCACAACCTTGCCTCTTTTATATTAGAGCCAGGACAGTCTGAGGCCATTCACTCCCTGGTAAATCCATGGGGTAAGAGTAACCATTCTACAATTTTAGCAACCGATGTGACATGAGGAACAGAGTTAAACTGCCACTCTACGTTTCCTGCATTTCAAATGTAAATATCTTGCTGAGCTCTAGCAATATTAAAGTAGCCTCTTGGCTGTCAGAGGCTGCCCATAGGACAATCATTTTGTAGTACAGACAGAAAGTGAAATGAGATGACCCTGTGATGGGAGCAGGGGCCTGAAGTCATTTCTCTTACACCATAAAGCTGCTGAAAAGATTAGTAATTGGAAACTGCACTTAGGAGGTTGTTAATAGGATTCACCTCTCTAACCAGTGTGGTAGCTGGTAGGGTTACCTCTGAGGTCATTAATTAGTCGGTACTTTAAATGAACCTTTCACCACGTAACTTAATCTCACTAAATTTTGTAACTTCAGCATTGTCTCCATTTCAGGCATATGGCTTGCCTTCAATGAGGCTGTTAGCATGATAATTCCCCCCTTGCCAACAGCAATCAAGAAGTGATAAAACAATTTGGAATCTTTATTCATACATTAGATTTTCCTATCAAATAGATACATTTGCATCTTAAATGTAGATTATTAAAAAGCTGCTGATTTCGGGATGATGTCAAATTTAGTGAAGAACACAGCGTGCTTACTTCTAAGGCTCATCTCTGCTTTGCTTCTTTTCCAGGGGCTTAGAAAGACAGAGTCACTTAATGAACCTTTGTTAATATGCACATTTATATGATCTGATTGGCCCCTGCAGCAGCTAGGAAAACCTGTGAAAAGACAGCTGCCAGAGTTACCAAAAAAACCCCACTAATTGGAATTCTTAATTGTTTACAGTTACATTTACTGCAAGGAGAAAAAAGAAAAGGAAGTGAGAGAAACCCCCTCTATTTTTAGAGCAAGGCAGGCTGCTCACAAAATGAGAGTAACAACGGCAGTCAGACATGTGGCTGTTACGATATATGATCAAGTTCTAATTATGTGCACACTTTTATATCAATCATAGAATCATGGAATGGTTAGAGTTGGAAGGGACCTTAAAGATCATCTTGTTCCAACCCCCCTGCCATGGGCAGGGACACCTCCCACC
>JAOXJK010000040.1:13113013-13164482 GCA_025774025.1 Xenus cinereus | reverse complement strand
ACTGCTTCACTTAAATCCCAGAAGCATTTCAACAGAGTCTTTATTTCAACACTTATCATATTGGCAATTACTCTCTCCGGAAATGTTATTGGTGTGTCGGCATGGTTTCACAGGGCAGACACGCTCAGTGCAACTCACGCGTCCGGTTTTGAGAGGAAGAAAGCAGTGCACAGCACCAGTGCTTCTCACCCGCTGCCGTGTGACAGCGGTGTCCTCCTGTCTCGGGGAGCAAAAGCCCTTGCACACCCCAGAGGGAGATCTTCTGTGAGGTTCTATGCATAGGGAATTATATTTAAGCACAGTAGAGTAACTTAAACACGTGGTCTGGGGTGAATATTGCAAAATGCAGCACACCCTGGAATGGTATACCCTGGTTTCACAAATTATGGGAAAGACTTTAGGGCTGAGGTTCAGACATTTCAGATGTTTTAGCTGTTCCTATGCCTGTACATTTCTCAGTCCTTCTGTGTCTTAAAGGAAGGAGAATACTTCTCAGTATATCCATGCTCCCAAGAAATGTCCCAGCATATAAATCAGCTATTCTGGCTGTTTGCTGGAGATAGGATTTGTCTATTTGCCTGCATTTGTTTTATCTTCCAGAAGAGATTATTAGAAACTGCTTGTTGATTGAAAGTTTAGCTGATCAGCTTTATATTCACTATGTAATACAGGGAGCAATTCAAGAAAATTGCCTCATGAACTTTAAATACTGGGCAAAATATGATGTTATGTCTGCTGGATTAATTTGAGTGCGATAAGCACACTGTAGGAAGTCCCATATCACTGAGATCTACACAGGCTGTGCTGAAGCCAAAATAAGTCTTCATTTCCAGTTACTTAGAGCAACTGGGCATTTGCAGGCCCTGCAACGTACTGGCAGCCTAACTGGGTGGGTAGGAAATAAGACTGAGGAAAGCCATCACGCTTTGTTCTCAGTTCTGCCATGGATTTCTTCTGTGACTATGAATAATCTTCTGTAATCCTTGGAAATTGTCACCTCCCTGATGTGCCTGGCTACAAACCTCCTATCCTTCCTGGGGGTCCTACAGTTTCTATTAGGGGTTATCTTGGAGTTTCTGCAATGCAAGGGCCCTTTCCTGCAAAGAGGAAGGTAAAAGGAAGGACTTTTCTGGGCAAGGTGGTAGGAGCTGGAGAGTTTGTTGGTGATGGGAATGAGGGGGAACGTGACCTAATGAAGTTCAGTGACAAACCACATCCTTCCCTCTCAAGCAGTACTGGAAATTCTCCCTCCTTTTAAGTTGCATCCCAAAGCCACTGTGGTTTTACTTGTGTGTGGCCAGTGGGGGAAGTTTGGACAAGGCAAGGCTTCAGTGAACAAACCATAAAAGCTCAGTAACTACCCAAATAAAAAAGTAGAAATGAGCAAATGAAAGAAAATCAACCAGAGTGTTTAAGACCATTTCATAGTTTGAAGGAAGGCAGAAAGATGAGTAATGGCAAGTAAATGCTCGAGGCTGCTAACACAAAGACTTTTTATTTGTTTAAAAAAAATAATTCCAAGGTCATCCTCCCTCGGTTGCTTTTCCCCAGTGGTGTGTCCAGGTTGCAAGCCCCGCCAGCTCTGAGCGTGCAGGAGCTCTGCAGACTGCCTGACCTTGCCTGAGGAGAAGAGGGACCTCCAGAATGCATGAGGTGTGGAGCGCAGTTGCCTGAGGAAGCCCCTGCCCTCCCTGAGCAAATCCACACGTGCTGCTGGGCAGCCATACCTATGAGATGTCCACCAGCAGATGACCTTCCTGCTGAGCAGACGCGCTCACTGCGGGTTGAGCGTTTGTGCCGTTCTGATGTTTGTGCCTGTGAAGATTATGAATGTTATACGCTCCCATCCTGACTGAATTTCAGGCTCGAAGCTCTCCTAAGTGCCAGCCAGCACTGTGGGGTTTGTAATACAGGTGGTCATCCGGCTGGGAGCCGGTCTGAAAGTCCTGATTTTGTTTTGGGTTGGAAAACCTCACAGAGAGTTTCCATGCAGGTTTGTGTTCAATTATTCTTTTAAAGCACTTTTATTTTAACCATAACCTGCAGCTGCAGTTTCAGGGAGTCTGGGGTGCAGAGTGGGTCTAAAAACTGATTCAACATCTGGCATGCGAGCACACAGCTGAGGAAGATCATCTTTAGCACATATAGCTCCATTGTTTGTGTGCATCTTTTAAAAGACTCTTTCATAACCAGCTTGGAATAAAAGTGCTAGGACAGCCCAAAGATGGTCACCAGTGACTTGGGATGCCATAACGTTTATGTTCTCATACCCTGGCACATGCAGGCAGCCTTTTCTCTCCTACACAGGCTACTGGCACCAAGCTGGTGTGCATGAGGCAATGCACTGCAGGCAGACATGAATGACAGTGTTGCTGACAAGTCTGACAGTCTGGAACCCACATATTTTTGGATTATTCTGCCAGGAGAGATGCCAGTGAACATGGTGGGGTTTTTTTCCAGTTGCCTGCGTTTCAAGCACGTTCCATAAAAGCACTCTTGGTGGTAACCATACCTGTGCAAGCTAGACATACGTGTAGCTGTACAACTGCAAGCACGGGTCACCTGTCTACAACTTGTGTAGCCCTAAGGAGGTTTAAGATCACATCTTGGTCAACTCAAAATAGAGGCTGATAAAGCGAGGAACTCACTTTACTTATGCTGTTATTTCCTCAGGGGTGCGATGACATCTGTCACACCTGAAAACCTGCCATTTCTTGTTACTTAGTTCCTAAAATAACTGTTACCTCATGAGGTTACCTGCCACAGTCCTTCTTTGTCTCGTACAGGGTCTCTTTTCCTCTTCACCTCCCTTCCTCTGAACTAGGACCTGCCTGTCTGTCCTTCTCACAGGTAATAACCTCCTTATCTCTATTGGTATACCTCGTTCTCCTAGACAATCTGGGGCCTACAGCTCTGCAGATAAGTCCCTCTCTTGTTTACTGCTCTCCACCTATTCCTTTCCTACAAGTGATCTGAACACCCTAACAGGCTCTTCTGTGTTTGCCTGGCTTCTGGAAGTGTGGCACAGGCTTTTAGCCTTAACAAAACACATACTATCAAGAATTAAATCCTATTAAGGGTCATCTTCCATCTACAACCACAGCATGCCATTTTGCATACAATTGCAGCTTGTTTTCTTCGCAAATTAGCAATGCAATGCCACGATCTATGTGTAAAGCAGTAACAGATTTATTAGCCACCCACCTTGCCTTAGATTGTAATGACTCTGATCTCATAGTTGGAAGCCCAAAAGAATAAATCACAGATGTCTTGCAGGTTGTGACTTCAGTTTTTCGCTGCATTTAGGGGGTGAAACAGATTTATGAATACTTCAGCAGTACAGGTTAAAAGCTGGAATTCATAGGTAGTGAGGGCTGTTGTGTGGGGCTATAATGATCATCAGTATTGATGAAGAACCTGGACAGTATTTGTTTTCTTTCCCATATGTTATAGCAAAAATGTACAGAATTTCTCCATAAATATATTAAGATGTCTTTCCTATGGTATTAATAATACATTAGCCTCTGAGAATCAACATTTACTGCACTTTAGTAGGTAAGTGGCTGCCGATTTTAAGTTTCTCAATTTGAGAGCAGAAATGATCGACTCCTGGTATAAACAACATATGGTTTATTACAGTAAAGCATACCACTGTTTGTTGTTACTGGGAGGAACCTTCAAACCCCTTTAAATTATATGTTAAGGGAGATGCTTTGAATTGTTTGACCTATTTAAAGATAAACTGATGTTTGCCTTATTATTATCTGGCATCTGCACACACAATATCAATCAAGAAGTCCACCAGTAAGAAAAGCTTGTTTCTACCCTTGAACTGCTTTATTATACCCATTTTTCCCTCTAATACACTGAAAATATTCTAAAGTCCCCACAATCTCGGACTTAAGTAAATACTCCTTCAGAAATAATAGTTTTCACATTAGAAGTTTAAGCTGTGGCCCAGTCAAAGAAGCCAGTGAAGTCAATGAAAATGATGGCCTTCATTAACAGACCTTCATGTGAGGGGAAGGGCAAACTGCCTGTGGGGAGGGGACATGGGTGACTCCAAGTGCAGCAATAGACATTGTGGTGTGTCCTGCAAGAGCAGACAGTATTGCTCAGTCCCAATCTTAGAGTTTAGACATTTATAGCGGCTTGTAGGCTGGTGAAGAAATTTGCTTCACACCTGTTTTCAAAGACTTTTGACAAGAAAAGACTCTTCAGGATAAAGTGATGTTATTCAGCGTCATGATTCTTTTTCTGCGCTGCTGCTGGATAAGAAAATGATAGGTGCTATGGTGCAGGTTGCTGAATATGTCTGAAAAGTCTAACTCACACTCAAGAGAGAAAAAAGGTCACCATTAGAAGCGGTGATCACCATCTTAAGTGATAAAATGGTATTTCATCCCAAACAGATATGTAAGATTTTAAAAATCCAAGAGACGCAAAACCTAATCCCAGTAAAACAGAAAGGAAGTAGAGTGAGAAGTTTCTTGATTTTTAATAGTGTTTCTATGGGCAGTCATTCAGTTTTCATTGCTAGAGCCGATGCACGCTTGTGGAGATATCTTTTGTAGGCTGCTACATTAGTGTAATTTTTCCGTGCTATTATCACCTTCAACGTATTTGGGACATTTGCATAGTGGCTATACCCCATACACATTTAATATTCTTGCCTGTTGCCACAGTGTCACATCAGGGTTGTGGGAGCATGGGATGGGATGAGTGGTTGCATGCTAGCTGTGGTATCATGGTTGTGAGAACAGTCTGACAGTATTTTATATAACATTGAAATCCTGGCTGATGTTCCCACTGTCTGGTGGAAATAACAGCTCAGGGCTTGGACCCCAGTTCTGCAAATTCTTATCACAGATGCAGAGAAGAATAGGGCTGGAAAAACTCACCCAGTGCATCTCCCTGCCTCAAGGCAGGAGGAATTGCACCTCAGTCATTCCTGATAGCTGTTTGTCTCATGTGTCCTTCGAGACATCCAATGCTGGAGACTACACAATCTTGCCAGACAATCTGTTGCTGTGCTTCGCTGTCCTTGCTACTGAAAGCATGATATTATCTGCCAGGCATTTCACAGGGGGCAGTTTCCTCCAGTCTTTAATTTAGGATGTGGTCCAGGGTTGAGGAGTTCACCCCAAAACGTTCATTCCCAAATATTTTGGGTGCTCTAACTGCCGTTCTGCTGTCCCTCGGTGAAGCTGAACATATGCTGTTTGTTCTGTGAACTCTCCCACAGGGGAAGAGCAATGGCACACTCTGTTAGCAGAGCCGAAGGTCCCTTCCAAACATTGCACATTGAATAACTAGAAAAGCTGTCAGACTGGGACTGCTCTCCCACTACCCTTTTCTAAGATGCCACACCAGGTTCCCCTTCACTCTCCTATGGTTGGCAGCAGATCCCTTTTTCTTAGGATGGCAGTTCTACCTTGCCATGAGGCTGCCGTTGCTTTAGCTGGTTATTTCTTGCTCTGCACGAGCCTTTCCTGCCAAGAGTGTGTCTTTGACCTCGCATGGTCCTGCAGTTCTCACATGTGAGGCGTTGGGCTACATGACAGAAGTGTGCTGACTGTGCTTTAAGGTTTTGGATGGAGGAAGGCGATGGTGGTGCATGGTGCCTCTACTTCTCCCGTGAGCCAGGGTTCAGGCCGACTCACAAATCTAGGGATAAGCCATGCTGGGACACGTGAGGCTAACTGGAGGGAATTGAGAGGATGGGATGATGAGAGCAGGTCCCCTGCTCAGCATGAAAAGCTTTGCGAGCCATACACAAATGTTAAACTGCAGTCAGAGTTGTGGAGAGTTTAGCCTTTAGCTGGCCTTTTTATTTTCAGCAGTGGGGAACAGCAGTGCTTCTTGCCGTAAGACATCGTTCCACATTTGTAAGTCAATGACAGTTTGACTCTTTAGTTGACAGAAGACAGGGAAATAGCCTTGGAAGTTTGACAAGATATAAATACTTTCCTTTTTGTCTAGAATTACTAGGATTTTATACAGGGCTGTGCAAGAAGGATTATCGCTTGAATGGGTCTTAATTTTGCTGGCTGTATATGCCTGGAATAGTACTGAAATCTTTGTAAAAGTATAAACCATTTAGAGGTCATAATAAGCAACTGAAAGGTAAGAACTGATTAAAGTTTACTTCAAAATGCCATGAATGCCATATGAGTCCAGAATCCCTCTTCTATGTTCGTTTCCAAACTGCGGGGAGGGGGTATTAAATTATGTAAATCAACCACAAGTTGCTTAACCTTTCCATGAGCACACCGTAACTGGGGAGGACGAATTAAGCCCATTATCATCAAGAGAGCAGCAAACCCTTTTGGGGAGCCTCAGCTGATTCTGCTTACCACCTCCAGCTCTGTCACAGCAATTGCTGTTTGTGACCTGTTCCTCTCTCAGTGCGGCTCATCTCATCCCAGGGCTTAGAGCTGCACAAAACATCCAACGTGCTTCAAAGACATCAATGGGGAAAGCACCATATCCCCTGCATTCTGTCACTGCACCCGCATGGCTGTGCATTACTAATTACTGATGTCAGCCAATAAAATCAAATAAACACATGTGCAAATGCTAATGGAGGAAAATAACACTAAATAATGCCTTAGCAGGCCCTGATTACCTTGATCTTGGCTTGCTGTCACACTAGCCTGTCCTCATTGGGGAAAAGACATGAAGTTCTACAGTCTCTTCAGCAGGAAAGGTATGCATGAAGGGTTTTTCATAGGTAATTATTTACAAATTCCCTGCAACCATGCTGCCTCCGTTGTTTTTATTAACCTAATAAAATATATTATCTGGAGAAAAGCTTGGTGTATATAGCAGTTAAATTTATATGTGTTATTCTAGTATGACAAATATTTTGTTATAGTTTGCTAGCAATTATTCAGAATAACGCAAACAGCTTGGCATGATTGTAGCCTTGTGAATTGACATTTGAAATATTTATAAGTACAGCCATCCTGCCATATGGACTCTCTTTGGAGTTATCAGTCACCGCATCCTACTGCTGCCGCAACTTGGGTTCACATTCTAACGCTGCCTGATTCTGTAACTCAGGGAGCGCAGTTTTGGGCAGCAGGACACGCACCCCTCCTTTCAGCCATAGCTGCCGGCTTCCACAGAGGAGATGAAGGCTCATGGTGCACCTTACTTGCTGAGGCGTTTCTGCAAACACCTGCTTAATGCTTGCACGCGCTGTTTAATGTCACGTGGTTTATACAGCATAATGGATCTCCCGGAAAGTGAGGTTTAAATGCAAAACCACCCATCACTGATCTTTCGCTTTGAATGGTGTTATTATACAGTGAGGAAACAGAGGGCATCTTTCCTTGACCTGCTGGTTTACAGGGTCTCTCCTTATCATGTAAAACGCATACGACAGCCTGGCTAGCAAAAGCAGGATGTGTCATGTCATTGTTTTCCCCCAAAACGAGCCTTTCCTCTCTCACATCCAATGACTTATGAACAAATAGGTGGTATTTGCCCATTCAACAGGGACTCACATCCCTGCAAAACTCCTATTGCCTTCGGTGAAATTACATTCAAGGAAATGATGATAGCAGAGCAGGGCCAGGCACTAAAGCATATATGCTGTATTCTTTCTTTGACTAATTAGCAATATGTATGAAATCCTTTATGTCAAAGAAGACGGTGGAAAATCCTCCTGGTGAATTCAGTAAGGTCAGGGTTCCAGTCCTGGGAATTCAATCAAGTGAAAGTTCATTGGAAACCGGGGCGGGGAGGGCAGGGGAGGAGAGGCATGGGGAGAAGCAAGAAAAACAGATTTTAGAAAAAAAAAAAAAAGAGAAAGGAGAGAAAAGAAAAGAGGAAGGAAAAAATCTTTAAAATTATGTTTTCTATAGACATAAAGACTCTTCCCATTTTAATACCTTGTTATCTTAGTAAAGAGTGGTATTTGGTGACTGGTGCATTTTGTGTGTGTGTAGGAGAAAAACCCCAGAGCATTCCCAGACTCAGTGTATCTACAAAAGGGAGGAAGTAGGGTAGGAAAGGGAAAATAATTTTTTGCTAGCTCTGGGGAGTTGCTTCAGGCAAACTGGGTGAACAGCTCAGAGATTTAATCTCCCAAAAGCATATTTTCTCTTCTGAGTGCAAAGGACTTTACCGAACAACTGACAGTTCCATCTTCCCCTTGTCTGCACAGTGCTCACAACAGCCCAGAGGAGTTAATGTAAGCAATATGGGTCAGTGTTAGATAGACAACTTCCTAAATGAAGCAGTGAAAGTGGATGACAAGGTGGAGACAAAGGGAGTCTGCGTAACTCCACCAAAGTGGGGACTAGTTTTTTCTATGCCACACGGTTCTGGAGTGCATAAGGAAGATGCAACCTCTGCATTTTCAGGTTTCTTAATTTGATGACAAAACTAGTGCTCCTCAAAATGATATCTAATTAAAGTCTAATCAAAATGTTTTCAGCCATGGAGCAGCCAGAGTGAGCAGATCCAGCAGGAACCAGAGCTTCTTTCCTTCTCTTGCTTAGAATCATAGAATCATAGAATGGTTAGAGTTGGAAGGAACCTTAAAGCTCATTGAGTTCCAACCCCCCTACCATGGGCAGGGACACCTCCAACTAGACCAGGTTGCTCAAAGCCCCATCCAGCCTGGATTTGAACATTTCCAGGGATGGGACATCCACAACTTCTCTGGGCAACCCGGTGGGGTCTCACAAGAGCTTGTCACCTTACTCTCAGTGTTCAAACTAATTTTGGTGAAAGGCCTTCAAAAATTGTCCAAGTAGGGTCCTGCTGGACCTCAAAGGCCAGGAATATTTGCTTTTCAGAATATATCTTGAGAGGAATACGTCAGAAAAGTTTCTGTTGCGAGCTGTGTTTTTGGCCTTTACCCATATTGTGTTAGATACTTTTACAATTTCTCCATCTCTAATTAAATACAAACCATACTTAGGGCAGTGAAAGAAAGCTAAGAGGATCCTCTTTTCAATGAAACTCTCCAGCCTTGCTGGCCAAGCTACAAGTCGGAAAGGCCCTGAGCATGTCTCCTGAAATAGAGGAGACAAATGGGAAACATGGGCTTTGTTCAGAATAAAAAGCAGACGAGGCTCAAAGGCACTACGGCACAAAAGGATTAGGACACAGCACAGTCTTTCATTTGTCATGGACAGCTCAGCTGGGATCCAAAAAACCCTGTAGATGCCTCCTACTCTTCATCTTAAAGGAAATCCGAGAGCCTCCCTCCAATTCATACGTAAAAGGATGTTGACAGAGAGTCATGTTTGGAGATGAGCGGGTCTTTGTCCCAGAAAATGAATCCCTTTGTATAGGCTGACTGTCACAAGAGAAAGGACAAATTGGGCCACATGCGTCTTGTGTCTTGGCAAAAGGATCCGCTGCCTGGATAGGATTCTGGAGGGCTAAGGGTGGATGGGAGGATGTGGCAGGGAGAGCTGGCAAAACATTGTTGGATCTGGCTAACCTTCATCTGTGAGGGGCTCTGGGATGTGGCTGTCAGCCAGAGAGGCACGTCTGAGCTGAAAGGCCTCTTTAAAAGTCGCCCTTGCAGCACCGCATGGGTGCCTGCCAGACAGACCTCAGGCTGCTGAGCTGTGCTCCAGGGCTCTGCAAACACTAGAGGAGCTCCTCACTGGCTCAGGCCTTCAAACTGCTCATCTGGACAAGAAAGACTTCTGCTACTCATTACACTGGTCAGCCTGTCCTGCTCTGGTCTGGTTGCACAACAGGCTGCACAAAGCATCTTAGAAAAGGGGTGGCCTGGGAGGAAATTTTTGTAGTGGTGACTTCATCAACAACCTCAAAAAAGATCTTCAGCTGCCGTAAACCAGCATTTGCCCTGATGACACCAAAGCAATTACTTCCATCCTCACTTGCTGTGGATTAAACCCTTAATCAGTTATATTTTTATATCATACCACACGCATAGGAGTTTACAAAGCCTGTGTCTATTAGTTGCTCCCCAGACCATTTAGACAGAAATGTCTTGATCTTCACCTTGCTTCTCTGCTGCGAGGCAGGAGCAATCCCAAAGAAGCAGGTGGAATTCCAGTGGTGTAAAAGTGGTGGAAGCCAAAGCAGAATCAGGAATCAAGAAGTCTCATTGATCATTGCTCACAGTGATCTTTCAGCTACCCTTATCAAATATTAACAATAATGACTTATTTATATGGCACCAACTGTGAGCTAGGTGCAAGAGGATGGGCATAAGTCCCAGAGAGCTAACAAACTAAATAATAAATACATATCAATCTAGAATAATAAATAATAAATCTTGAATTCTGAAGTCACTTCAATTTTTTTTTGTGCAGAGGTGTTTGCCCTCACTTTTTCTGATCAGCAGGAGGGCTTGGTTAAAAAGACCAGATTAGAAATTAATCTCTTTGATGTTTACAAAGGCAATAGGGCTTTCACACCTTTCCAAGTGCAATTCAGCTGCAGGTAAAGAACTCTGTAGCTTGTGGAAGTGCTAATTAAAGCCAATAATAACATGATTCACCTTCAACCCTGCTCTGAAGTGCCCGGTGTTGTTTTGCCAGAAGGAGATGTTGCATCTCCAGGGCACTCTACGTTTGCGGAGCTCTCTTGTTTCAGGGATCTGCAACGTAGCAACCATTTGGGCTAGAAGAGGAGGGAGCAAAGTTATTTAAATCAATCCTTGTCATAGGATCCCACTGTTTATTGATATCCTGAAGGTGAAAGGTTAATGCTTTACTCAGGAAACCACTCATCCTCCAAAATACTATTATTGTTTATCTTGCTGAAATCTATTTTTATATTTCCCAAGACATTTTTATTTAATTTCTGCTCCAGGTTGTCTTCACTGTGTTTTCATAGTATCACTGTACAGACTTAATCCTTTTCCAATCTGATATTGCAAGTTGTGATGGAAAATGCCAAGTGTCTGGCAGTCTTTTAAATAGAAAGATTAGCAGAAAGAAAAAATCTTAACTTCGGGCTACTTATTTTAGTGGAACATGAGTTATCAGGGACTCCAATCAAGCACTGAATTTGAAAGTAACAGATCAACTAGAGTAAACACTTGTCCCCAGGAATAATATGTCCTGTCACTTTAGCGTCTTGGAACATGTTCTCATTTATCCAGCCATTTTCTTGCCACAGCAATTATAAAATGGCTGGTTTGAAATGAGATCTGTTTTCATTGATTTTATTCTCAGGTTTTTTTTTTTAAGTCTTTGTACCTTCTGGTTACTAAAAGAGCAAGGAAGTGAAAGGTAGATAAATCTGCAACGTATACAAATAGCATTTTGTGTGGACAGTTTTGCCTGTGGAATTCAACACTGAAGGAGCTTCAGGTGAAATATTGAATAACTGGACTGTAAATAACTACTAACACACATGATAATACCAGTAAGTCGATGTGTTGCTTCAGAACAGGACTGGTGTCCATGATGCAGATGTAGCAATAATTGTCCCTTTCTTCACCTTTTTCCGGCATTTAGGATTTTCCTCTCATGATTGTTGATAGCTACTGGAAACAGTTAATAAATTCTTGGTCTGATGTAGGTAGGCAAATACTCTTTATATACATAAACTTGGAATTACAAGAATATAGTAATCGGAAACATGAATCAAATTCTTCTCACAAAAGGAATCTGGGGGAAATAAAAAAAAAATACTTCATTTGTTATAATTGACATAAATAATATGTTGTTAAGACTATAGAAAATACCAAGGTCCAACCATAGCTACTGAGAAGTTATAGAGAGGCTTTTGTTGTATGACCATTTATACAACACCGTCAAAGGTGAAAAAAAATTTCTTAATGTTCTTGTATTTTTCAATGCCTACTCATTTATCATGTATTAAAGGGGAGTCTGCAAATGTTATTTAAACCAATTGAGAAAGCTCTTCCTAATTAGAATCCTTCATTAAACAAATTTCCCTCTTTCCTGGAGGGTGTTTCTTCCAGACTATTTAGACTGGACCCAAGACCTACCACTTCACCGGCTGTCTGTCAGCATTTTAATCACATCAGGACAGTCAAGAATGGCTTTACCCCAGACAGGTACATTTCCACACCCAAACCCAGAGACCTGCCAGACCTCCTGGGAAAGCCTGAATCACAGAATCACAGAACCTCTATGGTTGGAAGGGACCTCTGAGATCATCGAGTCCAACCACATCAAGAAAAAAAACCCAACCAACCAACCAACCAAAAAAAAAAAAAACCCAAAAAATAATTCTCAATGGATTCTGCCTGGATGAAATGATTGGGAAAAGCCTTCCAAGAGTTGGCTACGCTGGCCCTTTCCCTGCAGGAATCACAAGCTCAGAGATACTGGGAGACTTTTCATGACCAGAGAAAGCAGTTTGCTGCAGTGTCTGGCTCAGAATCAGAAGCTGGTATTAAGACCATCCCCTTAGAAAATATATCATAGAATTGTCTAGGTTGGAAGGGACCTTTAAGATCATCTAGTCCAACCATTAAGCTTTTGGATTTTCAGATATTCAGAATTGGACAAATTCATGTCAACTTAAATAAAACAAAGCAGACAATTTGTGATTGCTTACTAGCCTCCTGACTTATTCTCCAAAGCATGAGGTACAGTCAGAAAGTCACAGCTCGGGCCTCTTTTCATTTAGTGCTCTCATCTTCCTTGTTCTGCCCACTCATGCTCTTTCCTCCTCCCCTTGCTGGGAGACTGCCATCCTCAGAGCACAAGGAGGCGAGTACTCACCTTCCTGCACACAGTAAATCCTTACAAAGCAGCCTGCAATATATCAGTCTTCTAATAGTCACAGCAGGCAAAGGGTTCTTCAGTTTGGGTGCAAAATTGTGGAAAGGAATGAAAATAAATCACATTTTATTTGCCAAGGGGCAAAATTTTGCCTGCAAGTCACTGGCCCTGAACTGATGATTTATGGAGGGCAGGCATGAAGTGATATAGTCCTTGAACCAAATCCTGTTGGACCCTAGAGTCTCAAAGGTGAAGGCTGGTAAATGGCCCTCTTCTAAGTTCTTCATTTGATGACTTTGCTGACAGGAGTAAGCATCCCATGGAAGCCATGCAGGCAAGGGTTCCCTGGACAACTGCTGGCAAGTGCGATCTTTTATGAGTTGTACATTAAATTAACTTCCACTGCTGAGAGACAGCCATCACTTCTCCTTTCCTGCAATGTTAGCAATTAAACTTTTGTCATTCCTATTTCCATCTTCCCGGTGGTTCGCAGCCACTTCCCACCGAGAGCGATTCTGCTCTCTGGTCTGTGAAGCAGATCTCCGCTGCGGTGAACGCATACCTCAGGCATGACCCCCATCCAAGACAGATCAGGGAAAAACAGCTGTGAAAATGAGAGATGCTTTCCGTACTGGCGAGCTGCACTTTTCCCTGCTTCTCCTTCTCTCTCCCAGGGATTGTCCCATGCATCTCTCAGGTCAGCCAAGGCTCTTCCCCCTCTTCCTCCTGCTCATCCTCACATCTGGATGCGTGCACACATGGCCCCAGGTGCCTTCCCAGAGAGCTGAGTTTCGGTGAGCCCAGGTTTATCACATGCTGCCCGACACTCAGAGTACTGCTGGCCTCCTTCCTGGCAGAAAGTGCTCTGCCAAAACCCAAATCCATACAAATCATATAAAGGACAGTAGAAGTTTTACCTTGTTTGAGGCTTGATTCTAGAGGGCTTGTTCCTTTGGAAGAATTATTCATGGACATCTTATAGGCAGGAGGAGCTGCCTGCATCACTGATCGTCATTAGACATCGGCTTTGCCGTCTGTCCTGAGGCTGTAATCTGTAACAATACAACCCAGCAGCAAAATAGTCACAATCTATCCAAGGAGGCAGGGGACCTGTGCAACAGGGAGAGTCACCTGAACTACCCCAAACAAGAAATCCTACTGTGTACTGAAGCTTTTGCTATGAGTGTTGGTCCCAGAGGACTGGCTGTAGGTGGGTCAGCCGTTACTTATAGCACAACTTTGTAAATGACGAACGAGGGTGGTTGTGCATTTGGAGTAGGATGGGTGGGATGTGATCAGGGTCCAAAGGGAATAAGTGAGAAGATCAGTCCCCATCCTTTATCTAACCCTTTCTCTATAACAAATTCCAGTCACTTTACAGCCCCCCCATCCACCCTGCTGATCCTTCCCACCTTCCCCTAAACCTCCCAGTTGCATCACAACCTGCCTCTCAGCATCTCTTTTACAAGAAATCAGAACATTTACATGTCCAAATGGTAGCTCCAAATGTTGGTTTCCAAATGTTGGATTATTTTAAGAAAGCAAATGTGTATACACATTTTGTCATTAGAGAAAGAAAAAGGTAACAATCAACTCCTAAATGCCGTGCGCAGTTGCTATTCTAATTCAAGCCCAGCATGTAATACAAGTGACTGTGGTAGGCTATAACATTATAAATGACACCCCATTGGTGATGGAAACAAATCAGATTATGTGTGAGTAGGTTATTGATTGTGCTTAGATTTCTTAATCTCTTAAATCAATGAAAGAAGAGCAGATAACAGAGAGAACGTGTGCTCGGAGAGCAAAGCTTCTTTTAATGTGGAGTTTTTAATGAGAATTTTTTAATACTCAGTAATATCTTAACTGGAAAAACATCCAATCAACTTGAAACATAGGTTGCTATTTATTACCAAGATGCCTCAATCTAGATTCCTCTCTCGGTGTTTACACTAGACATCAATCCTGATTTACCTCTCGTTGAGTTAATGAAAACATGTTATGCAGTTTTATTAAAGAAAATAAAGTCTTCAATTGACTGCCTTTGCAACAGTACAACAAATTCTGAGGAGATTAGCATAAGGATTAAACATACAGATTTTGTTGCAGGAGTTGTTTTCATGAATACATTCTTAATTGATTGTAGCAAAACAAATACGCACTTTGGTAATGCACGCTGAGTCTCCAATTCAGCATTATTTTAATTAAGTCTTTTGAACGATGAATTTCAATACAGCAGATGTTCTTGAGTATTCAGGTATATAAATATAACCGGCGTCAGTATCTGATAAGCCTACAATTTGAGAGTTTAAGCACATATGAAACTGAGCCAATTGTTGAGAGTTGAAAATGGAAGGAATTTGCTAAACTGCTGCTTGCACCTGTTTTGAATTATGATGTTGTTCCCTCCACGCTAACCTCGGGGGAGAAAAAGAAAAAGTCTTGTGTGCAATGCCAGAACATGGGGAAGGAGACGTGTTCGCTCCCCATTTGCAGTTTTCTCATTAACCAATCGCAGCAGCTGAACCTTGGGAAGAGGGAATTTCAGTACATTTTACACACCGGGTATTTTATTCAACAGATCTCTCTGCACAGCCACAAGCATTTCATTACAGAATTGTAGGTGAATAAAGAAGTGTCAAACCCTGCGACCAAATAATTTCAAGGTTGAACTTATATCTCCTTGAGAATAAAGGAGTACTCTAGGCAGTTGTTTGCGTTTCAAAAAACATCTGATTTGACAGGAAGTGCCTAAGGAATTTAAAAATGCTTTATGTCAGTTTGAGTTTTAAATGAGATCATAAACATTATTGGTCTTCAAAGTATTTGGGTGTGTTCTCATTAAATTTTCATACAGGCTTATAATCAGTGGATACACCCCAATGCTTGGAGTTCTCGTGCCTCGACACCAGGTCATTCAGAGTCATCATCCTTTTGCTGCAGGAAATATATTGATAAATGGACTTGGCTTTCTTCAGCAACTTGACATTTTTATTGTTTTATTGTTCTCTACCTTTAAAGACGTATGAGCAGAAAAGTCCTCCCTGTTTTGAGCATGTCCAGACTTCCATGGAAAAGCAGCAAAGCCTCTCAGCTGTATGTGAGAGACTGAGGAAAGACAAAGGTAAAAAGGGCACTCGAAAGGCACACGGGTCTCCTGCTGAATAACATCTGCTTTGAGAGAGCACTTCTCTTTCCGGAGAAGTTTTGGGCACTGAGACTTACAAGCGGAGGTGATTTCAAGTCACCAGTCGATGCAGCCATTTGTGGGGCAAATCTGACATCTCTCATTTATCAGAGTTCAGCAACACAGTGAAAGTATGTGAGAAGGAAGATTGAGAAGTATGCTGGATCTGAGTCAGTTTTGGAAGGCAGGATGTTGCTATCAGAATTTAGGCTGTTATATGCATTTGTTCACAGGTGCTTGATCTGTCATCTAAAATGTGACATCAAGAACAGCCAACCTGAGGGCAAAGATCATGAGAAAGAAAGTCACCTCAGCTGTCACCAGCACTGCCACACTCACCACCTTGCATTGCCCAGCCAAATTTCTGTGAGCCCAGCATTGCCAGTGAGATGTCACATGGACCCCACATGAACTCTGGATACTGACCCTATTACTCCTTCTACTTCAGTTTCAGAGCCCCAGATTTATTTTGGGGGAAAACCTGAATAGTTTCATAGTCAGGAGCAGCTTCAGGCCCTTCAGCTCACTTCAGCCCCCTCAGATTCACAGATTAATGCACATCTTCAATATGTCACTAGAAACACATCAGCTTCTTGTTTTATATTACGCCCTTCAGGATGGATTTCGGAGCCGGTTCTAAGTGTGTTTGAAAATCTCCCTTTCCATTACTTGCTTTCACACTTTTCTCCCTCCTTTTGTCCCTTTCATTCTCCTCCCTGAGCTTTGCTGGCTCTGGAAGCCAAAGACAGCAATCCATCACAGGTTATTTGACATGAAGGTGATTCACAGTCTCTCAGCTCCTGGCGTGTGGACAAGTGTGTTGGAGTATGACCTAACATTTAAATAATGATTCACTGTTGAATATTATGAGAAATCGGCTGACAATTTCAAGGTAATGCCCTTTCAAAGATATACAGTATTAATTCTTTACTACCGTATAACTGTATGTTCACTTGGAGGATCTTAAATAAAGTTTACACTTTGCAATTAATTTAGTGAAATTCTGAGTTAAATGACTTGCTATAAAAATATTAAACATATTACAACTGTCTGGGCATGGTCTTCTAAATGGAAGGGAGGTTTAATTATTTTAGAAGAGAAATATAAACAGTGTCAAGATTTAACCACTGCTCAATTTAATATAACTTCTGCCTAATTTTACAAATCATTATTTATACAGTTAACATGCATAAAAAATTAATAAATGACCTCCATAATATCGCTTTTGGTATAGTTAGCAGTGTAGGCAATTATTACAGTAAAGTTGAAAAAATCCACCAGGGAAATCTGTACTTGCTTCCCAAACTCAAGAATCATGGAAAGGGGAAGAGAAATGGAGGAAAAAAACATGCAAAAAAGGAGGTTCACTAGGCAAGTCTTAGCCACGAAGTCAGTCTTGCATCTTTCCTACAAAAAGAGGGCAGAGACCTTGAAATCAAGGCTTCGAGACAGTGAGGGACTTGCAAACAGAGCGAGCATGAGGTGAAGCTTTCTGTCACCTCTGTGCCTTCACCAAGAGCAGCTCCAGGATGAAACGACGGTAGGAACCCGCTCCTGGCCAGCTTGCTGCACTCCTGGGGCATTAAGAGCTCTGGCCAAAACCCAGTCCAAACATCAGTGCTACGCAGTGTCTTACACAGGGGGGAGCACCAGAGACCGTCAAATACTCTTTCTGTCTGGGAAGTTTCCATCAGGAGCCATCTGGCATCCCCAGAGAAGTGTGGGCAGGGCACAGGAAGGACTGGGCTGCAGATGCAGAAACTATTGCTCTCTGTCACCATATTCTAGTGGCTGCAACCTGTGGTCCGTGGGTTACTTCTAGGGGTCCAGGGACAGGAATTAAGAAAAGCAAGCTTACTGCTAGCAGACTTATGCAGGTTCTGAATACCATCTCTTCACAGTGCAGGGGTCCACAGAGCGAGCATGCAGTTATACACAGTGATGCACCCAAAGTGCAGCTTCTTGATGTTAGTGAGCCTTTCAGCAAGGACGTGTCCCTCAAGCTTTGCTCTGAAATGCATGCTAGATTTTCAAATAGAGTGAATTTTCAAGTATTTATACCACTTAAAACCTTGGCCTCTACCGGCAAAATATTATCTTGCCTTCCTTCCTTCTTGCTGACACTCGCACACCCTGCTGATTTACATCTGGAAGTGTTAGCTGCGATATTTGGAGGCACCCGCTGTATGGTAATTACTTAATTCCTTTCCAAAAAGAAAGGAAGGAGGCAGACAGGACTGCACGCAGATAACATTTTGAATGTTTGATTACAGCAGCACACCCAAGTGATCTGATCCCATCCCTCACTCCCAACAAGAAATAGAGAAAGAGAAGGGGAGAAACTTGTTCTACTTCCTTCTGAAGCATGATATAAAATAAAAACGATCAGAAGTGGGTACTGAGCTACCACAGGGGCTGCTTCGATACCACAGTGCTTCAAAGATGCCGGTTTGTCAGAGCCCTAGGTGGTACTTCTCTGTGTTTGCAGGATGAACCTCAGCCAATAAAACAACTGTGCAGCATTCTTTTTCTCCTTTATTAAAAGGCTTCTGGCAGATAATAGAAAATTATCTCTTCAGACACTGCAGAGGGGTTTTACTGCACTAGACAATATAATAAAAGATACTCACTCTTCTGTAAAATTATTGAGGGTATTTTTTAAATAGTCTTTCCCAAGGTCAGCAGGGTGAGTCCCCAAACATTCCTCAACAATGTTATATGCAGATTCACTTCCAAGTCATTTTAAGAAAAGGAAAGACTCTCCACACCCATTAATATATAAAAGATTCAAACTATTTCCTGGGGAAAAAATTCAGAGGCTGTTCTTTGGCCTCTAACCTGCATCTTTCTCCTATGTAGATCTTTTTGTCGGCTGAGTGAGCCGGACAGACTTGCTGAATTGCCACAGGACCCAGAGCACCGGGGAGGCATGGGGAGCAGGGAGACAAGGAGGATGGGGGCAAGCAGGGAGGTATCCAACCGTGTGGAATCTCGTCTTGAATCAGTAGGCGCTTTACCATTGGTTTCTATGGAGGCTCAGAGTGTCAGGGAGAGATGTGGAGAAGGCCTGAAGTCAAAGAATTTCCCAGATCCACATGGAAAAAAACCCAAATCATGAAAATCCCTGATTCCCCTATTTTCTCTTCCTTTCCTAACATTAACTTCTCAGATCCACTCAGCAGTATCCCTCTTTATTGTTTCTTTATTACTGAAGGCAGCTGAGAAAATCAAGCAGCACTTGCAAGTGTGGATTAGTGAGATTCATCAGGGCTTTGCTTTAGTTTATCAGGAGCTCTGACGTGCTGGGATGTGCCAATTAAGATCCAGCCATTATTCTCAATGGCACCTGGCAATGAAATACCAGGATATGCTGCCCGCATTCCTATGTATACACAGGACAAAGAGCATTTTCTTTTACAAAACTACTGTGCACATCCCCGGTTATCAACAGAAGAAACTTATGCACCAAAAAGCCTGTCCTCAGCCTGGAAAACCACAGCTCTCTGTGGCTGCTCTCTCTATGCTAGCTTATATTTCAGCTGAAAGAGATGCATTGTGATTTAGTGAACTGCCTGTTCTCTGGCAAGACCAATATCTCTTTATATTTCAAGTTTAGGAGGGTATTTAATCATTGCAGTTTGTTGTTGGTTTGTATCATACTATATAACAAGCCAGCTTAACATGAAACACTCTCTCCTTGTACCTCCTGTCTCTCACACTTCCCGGCACTAATTACTGAAGTCTGACACAAAGTCCAGGGTCTGGCAAGTTTGGGAGACTTGGAACCCAGCTCAGCTCCATGTTTTGCAATGAATCTCTCACATCTCGAATAGCTCAAAGCAGAACCACAGATCTTAACCCTTAAGCTTTGGCATGTTTTAAATCCAAGTCTTGACCAGCATGCCAAGACTGAGAGTCAGATGAATCATACATGAGGCACAGTTTGAGAAACTAAGTGGGTGTTGTTAAGGTTATTAGGACTCCTTCAAATCACTTGAGAGCCAGAGGCCTTCTGGGTTCATCATATTACATGAATCCTGCCCAAAAAGTGCCAGCTGGACATATTTGCTCTGGACTATCATTGTAAGGCTATTTTGTAGCTGAGTATCTTATTCTTTCATTAGCTCCAGTAGTGAGGTTTTTGTGCCGTTCCACATCAAGGAGATTAAGATAACTACCAAATATCAACTCAGCCTCAGAAACAGTATTCTGAGAGCTTCCAAGATCACTGCTATAGAAAGATGGTATCCTATCTTTAGGATATACAAAATACAGCAGTGAGAAATCAACCTTCTCTGGCATGGTCTGTTTCTTGGCATTTGTCTTAGTTGTCTTTTATGTGTTATCAGATGTCAATAGTAATGAAGTCTCTGTGTGTGGAGGGGATGGGTTACAGTCCCATCTGCTTTAAATTTTGTTGTTGTTTATGCCTTGGCTGCTTCTAAGAGCAAGAGTTAGTTGACCCAAGTAGCCCCTTCTCACTAATCGCTGTGTCATGAAGGAGCCATTTGTTTCAGCAGTGCTCTTCCCAAGGGCACAACTATTTTCTGCCTAAACTTTGCCCTAGTTTGATTTTTTTTTTTTTCATGGTATCTCCATGTGTGGAAAAACAGATTTTCTGTTCGATCAAGGTGCTTGTACTCATTCCCTCTGCAGCTGACTTGAAGCCTTCAGCTTGCGTAGGCTACTGACCAATGACCACATAGCTCGGTATTTCTAAGAAGGCAAAACTGGCTGATGTATGAAAACCCACAAGAGAGTGCACAGAATAGGTCATTGCATGTATATGTGCCTACTGGCATGTGAATTCAGCTTTGTCTGCACATGCAAGCGTGAGGATTTGCAGACAGAAGGAATGTAGGAGCCTTTGGGGTACAACTGTCCTGTTTTCATCTTCTGTTGCTACCAGTCTGGCCAAGACTTGAACTTAGGAATGAGCAATGAAGGTTACAAGTAGTGAAGCATCCCCTCTGCTATATTAAAATTGCTTCTGCCTTATCTTGTCAAAGTTGTATAATTTGTATCATCACGTCACCAGCCAAGCCACAAACAGACCTTCCAAACTATGAGCTCAGCCCACAAATCACACTCATTAAGGCTTCAAATTTTTGCAGAGTACAAATAAGGAACTTTCTAACTTCACTTATGCCTCTATATGAAACCTCTACAATTCAGTCATCGTTCCAAAAGCTATCTCAGACAGATTTACAGAAGTTGGCACCTCTGCTATCATAAATGAATCACTGAGGATAACGTCTTTATTAAGTTTATACATCTTGGCTCTAAAATAGCAGTGCAAAATCAAGGTCTTGGAGGGCAATAGAAGTGTTTACACTGGGTTCTACATGATCCAAGAGGACAAGGGTGACCAATAATGTGCTTCAGCAATGGCAAAATAAAGAGGAGTGTTAATCTTTAGAAGTGCATGTGGTTTGTACCTTCCCCAGTCAAAACATTAAAAATTCAATGTTTTATTAAATAGGTTTCTGCAGGGGACAATGCTGTGCTGCTAATTAGGAATGAAATATTAGTGCAAAACAAGCAAGCTGAGTATAAGTTTAAGTTCGCAAATTCTCACTTGCCTAGTAGGAAAGGTTAGTTAGACAATGATAAGTCTAAAGACTGATTAGGTGTGTAATCATGGTGTTATTATGTTAATGGCTTTGTTTGTTGTCATCTTATCAACAAAAGATTAAGCAAATCCCTACATGAAAGCTAGAGGTGAAACAGTCTACTGGAGAAGGGTTTTGGGTAGCAAATCTATATATTATCATCACTTCTTTGTGGAGCAGTTACTGGTGTACTGGATGCTTTCTCCCAGTTCTCACAGGTGGCAAAACCACAGATGCTGTTGAGCAGTTTTGCTTACAGTTAATGTTGCTCCTTGGACTGACTTGGTCTAAGAAGGCAGCTTATTTCGTTAGAGCTTAATTCACCAGTTAAACCACTGATCAGGGCAGCAGGGAACCTCTTTTCACACAGAAAAACATCTTTGGCTAAAGAAACAGCCTGGGGCTATGTAAGCTTTTTTCGTAATACCGCCAAGCTCGAAATCTCTTACCAGCATGGCCCACTTGTGCTGGACTTGATTTAACTTTACAGATGGGCGCATTTCGAACGCACCCTGCCTGGGAGCCAGGCGTCCCGTGCTGTGCTGTTCTGCTGCCAGCAGCCCCCTTTTCCAGGTTGCTGTGCTCAAACCTGAGCCTCCTCCTAAAAACCAGGCATGTAAATAAGGCGGGTGGCTAGAGGGTCTTTGCAACGAATTGCCTCTGCCGTATCAGCATGTGGCCAATAACTCAATCACATTTGTGTAACAGGATGCACCAGGCCAGGAGGAGGAAAAAAATGCGGTTTACATTCTGATGCAAACGACGTGCTCTGTCTCAGTCTGCGGCATGATGTACAGGTCTTGCAAACGTTGATGTCTTGTGCCTGTTCCACCCTGATATGATCCACAGGGATTCCTCAGGGGCTTGTGTTTTTTTCCTTTGGGGTCTTTTTTTTTTTTTTTTTTTTGTCTCTTCCCACACCTATTTGTTTTAAATCTTCAACTTTTGGGATGTACGCCTTACAGAACACTTCCTGCGGAGTTCTGGTTAAACACAGCTGGGCAGAGTACGGGATATTTCAGTCCACAATGACATCAAATGGTATGACAGCAATGGGTTTGCAGCGGGGATTGTTCAGTTACCAGTCTGGTTGCCCAAAGGAACTGACGGAAGATTTGGTTGTGTTAACTCTCACAGCTTTCTGGAAACCAATACAACGCCAAATTCTGCAAGATCTGGATCTGATCCTCTATTCTTACAGACTAGATATCAAAACAGCCTCTCACATAACAGTGTCTAGTGCTGGTCATGGATATATGACAGAAAGTGTTGTGTCACTGAAATGGAGTTTTCCTGTAGTAATACTTTGCCATTTCATTCTAGGAAAATAATACAAAAAAACTGTGAGGGAATTTTCACTTTTCCATTTAGACATATTTTAGAACACTTCAATTTCAAAATGTTTTATATTTTTTCTTGCAAAAAAAGTCTTATAGAATTTTTTTTTAAAAGAGGAGAATCGTGCACTTGGAAATGAAGGAAATATCAAGTTTATAGCTGATGCTTACAGAACTCTAACCCAATGCATACTGAAGACCTCATCTATGTATCATGATATGAAAGAGAAAATGATCTATATAGAGAAAACAAACACTGAAATAATCATGAAGCTAATTATGTTACCTCAGTGGGATGTAAATGTGCTTAATTTTAAGTACGCTATCTTGGGGCTTTGCTGAATAGGCAAACTGAGTAACTTGATGATATCTGCAAGCTCTAAATAAAGTAACAACAGAAACGTACTGAAGAATCACTGGGATCCACTGAAACCTGTGTGTTATCACTGAAGCAGTAGTACAAGCCACAGTATGTTTTATTTTTTCATTCCAATGACAGTATAAGTTTGAGAGACTCACAGTTTAATGCACACTGGTATTTAGCACAGAATTATCCTTCCTGACCCTAGTTTTCAGTCTGTTTCCAGTTTACTTCCATGTCCTTATTATGAGGTTCTTATTAGTCCAGGCTGGAACACAATTTGGGCTTGGTTTGGGTAGGTTTTTGCTGGTTTCAATTTAAATTCTTATATCAGTTCTGTCCCCATGTAGGAATACCAGATCTGCAGAGACCAAGAGCTGAATTCTGGCTGCCAAACCTGTGGAAGATGGACAGGGAGATTGTAAGGTTGGCTCTGTCACCAGGGCAAGCCATTCCCAGACCTCTGGGGAAACTGTGAAGAGTGGTGCCAAGTGCAATGTGGCTTTTAGTCATCATAATTGTATTTATAAAGCCCCCAGGCCACCTGCCCAAGTGCTCGAGCTGCTGCTCAGATGATTAAAATACAGTAGCGAGATCATAAAATATGTATTAAAAGAACCAGACAAAGTGTTAACTGGTGGCATGGAAAGGTAGTAAGCCTCACCCTCAAGCAAACATAAGCAAACACAAAACCTATATATTGCCCCAAATCTGGCAGCACGACTGTCGTAGGACAGGAGATGCCAAAGCAAAGGATGAACTGGAGTTGCGGCTGAGCAGGTCTCCAACTCTCAGTCTCCTCCAAGAGCTGCCAGCTGTCCTTGAACAGCAGCTTTGACCATTGATGGTCTGCACTGCATTTGGTGACTCACTGTGAAAGGTCTCAACACCCCCCTCGCCCTCACTACAAATAATCTTGGAGGATATATATGCTACTCTACTGTAAAATGATAACATCTGATCTTTCTCCCCAGTCACCATAGTTACCTTTTCATCTGAACGAAGGAAATTGTGCTGTGCAGGGATTTTTTGTGATTTGTTTTTTTTTTTTCCAGAGGAAACTCAATCAGGACTAAGCACTGATTCCGTTCTGAACTCAGCCACGTCTTTCCTGCGGCTCATTAACAGCCTGTGAGATCTTCCCAGGCGTTTCTTTCTCTGTACATTTAGTAACTGAAACCTTTAACAGTTATTCATGTACGGTGAAGTCTTGATGCATTTTCACGATTTTCCACTAGGTGCTTTAAGTGCAGGAACAGTTGTTCAGCAAGCAGCACCCTACCTTTTCCTGAACAGCCTAATGACTGGTTTAACAGAAAATGTCATCTTAATAGCCCCAGACTTACAGCAAGGTTAAAATTGGCAATACCTCTTTCCAGACAGAGCATTGACCATGAGCTTTTTATGTTACAAGCTATAGCCCATGCAGGAAATCTGAAAACAGATTTAATACAAAACAAAACAACGTTTAAAAAAATCCTTAGGTGCTTAGGATTTGTTACTTTCTGGGAGCATTATTGCACAATTTTGAAAAAAATTTTCTTGGAACAAGGGAGCTCTGCTCTGCTTTTGCAGGCAGGTGGGATCTTAAGAAGGAAAAGGAATACGAAGAATTAAATATAACTATGAATGCTCATTATTCATGGCAATAAGTGGGAATCTTCCTGGCCAAAGATAAATAGTTAGCATTCATTTAAAGCAAAGAAACTTAAAGGAAAGAAGCATCTTATCACAGATGAAAATGTAAAACAAATTATAAAAGTAACTCTACATGGAAGAGGATTATTCTTGGAAAGAGTGTGACTCAGAGGGCCAGTCTCTGCCATTGCCCTATGTCCTTTGCTTTGGCAAACCAAGAAGGGGCCACCTGGAGTTGCATCACGAACTCCTCAGGTGGCCCTTGCTTGGTTTGCCAAGTAAAGATGAAACCAGACCCACTGTCTCCACACCTGTCCCCCTCCAGGAGGAGGAGTGAGGGGATGCCAAAGCACCAAAACTAGGCTGGCAACATAATCCCTGGAATCCAACTGAGTCTGGCATCACTTACAGCTCTCCTGAGGCTTCTCTAATAACTGTGGCCAACTCCCTCAACATCTTGTCACCTCTGTTTCACCCCCTTTCGGTGTTATACCGGTAAATCAGTCCTAGGAAAATCCATGTTCTCTCAGAGGGAAAAAAAAATTAACATTTTCCATAAAAGAAAACAAAAATAAAGCATTTTGGTTTTCTACTCAGATAGAAGCATTTTGTTTCATGGTAGCCCCACAACAAGCTTGGCCCAGGGGACCACAGGGATGTGATCAAAAAACCACCAGTGCAGCAGCAGCAAAGCATCTCCATGATTGAAATGAGCCCTACTTACACCCTCCAGCCAGCTGTTTCCACCTTTCTAAACCAGATCACTCTCAGCGTGGTGTAATGACCTTCCTCATAAGTCTTGTTTGATGGCCGCGTTCTTGCTCTGTATCTATGGCACCCTATTTGAAATCCATGGTAAGTTTCTTAATATGTTAAAATCTACCTTTTAAAAATCTGATTCCCTCCTTTTACTGAAGATGATGTCCTGAAGCAGGACAAGACTTCCCAATAGAGATGATCTGCTCCTGAACATGGAGCTCTCATGCAAGCATTTATTGAAAACCTGAAAACACCTCATGTGAAATGCTACTAGCTCTGAGCTTATCCATTTGTATCAAGGACACCAACAGTGCACACCCAGATCATACACATGATCGTTCCACATCTGTGATTTATGGTTTCAGGAAAGACCAGCAACTGAATAATATACTCACAGGTCAAAAATTAGATATCTAATCCTTACAGTCAAAATCCTAGGGAATAAAAAAAAATAAAAAAAAAAGATATGGGACTTCTGTCATATACCCTCTTGCTTTTTATAAACCCAAATTTAACATGATTGATAGCTTCACTGTAGAAGGTAGAATTGAAAAGTTCAGCCAGTTCACCTACCTTTCCGTTAATAATAAGATCAAAGCAAAACAAAAGAAGAGATAAATTAACCTTATTTCATCAGAACACGATATGAATAATATGTGGTTTTAAGCTTTTACCTTTTTATTTACATTATTATCTCCTGCACTTCATCGTACAAAGCTGTTCTTTTTTTTTTATCATGATGTTGATAACTATTGTTTTCATATTCAAGGCTCTTCTTCTTTTGTAGGTTACTTTCCCCAAGTTGCTGGCAGCACCATCAATATAGTAATGAAATGAGATATTTGGACCCTCAAAAATGGAAACCCTAATTTAGATCTTACCCTGGAATAAAAGAAAATAAATCCCAAATCTGTAGGCATTCTTCTGAGTCTCTTCCTCTATCACAAATAAAGAACCACTTGAGGGATATTAATATATATGCACATCTGTTCACTCATCCACTTTATTATGCATAATACAAATTACTGAAAAAAATTCCAATTTCTGTGACTCAAGTAGATTTTATTTTTTTTCTTGAACGTCTGTCAAATTGTAGATGGACTGTATTGTGGCATTCTCATTTGCAGCATGCTAAACAGAATATAGAATCATGCTGAATATAGAATTGAATTAAAACCACAGGTTTCTACTTAATATTATAATCAAAATTGCATTAGTGAAACAGTGGAGCCCACAGAAATGCTGGGCCATCTCAGTCCACGGAGGCTTTCAAGACCCATTTGGACCAAGTCCTGAGGAACCTGGTCTGATCTCAGAGCTAACTCTGCTTTAAGCGAGAGACAGGACTAGAAACCTTTCCAACCTGGATTATTCTACAATCCTATAATACCAGATAGTTGAAAAGTGTTTCAAAGAAGGTGTGAAAACTGGTAAACAAAGGAGGCAGAGCTGGAAAACAAAATATGCAGAAGACTGTTTAAACACTATTTTAAATAGGAAGTGATTCAATACATCATGACAACCAGGTGGCACTAATACCCAGGGGTGCCACTTATTGCTTACACTTGGATAGGAAGTTGTTTGCAGAAATGTTTTTGTAAATAAGAGGAAAAATTCTGCAAAAAAAATAAAAATGCAGAATATGATTATATAAATACTTGGAATTGGAAACACAAATCTTAGCAACAGAGGAACATAAACTTCTAAACTAGAAATGATGATCGCTCCAGGATTATTCAGATCATTTCCGTGCTTATTAAACTGCTTCTTTTTTTCTCAGAGATAATTCCATAAAACTATTAGGATGGTAGACATACACGAAACTGCATCTGCCATTACCCTAAGCGACTCAATTGTTTGTTTTTCAACTACAAAAGTGGTAAAGAAACTGTACAAGTATTCCTTAACGTAATTTACTATCCTACCACCATCTGCTACATTTGGCACCGAACGTGTAGCTGAAATCCCTTTTATAAGTGTGCCCTGAACCAGGAAGCTGATTCAGACCAGAACCAATTAGCGTTCCCAGCCTCTCTCAAAGCACACAGAAACAGAGGCCCGTGCACTAATTGTGCTTCCATTTTACAAGTGTTTGTGTTTTGTGAGCATAAACGTGCCGAGGAATCTGTTTTAGGGTACAGCGCCTCTGCCCGACGCTGCAAATCACCGGGGCCAGTAACGAGAGGCAGGAACAGAGAGAACGGAGACAGGCAGGGACAGCACAGCTTCTCGCTTGTGACCTGTGGCTGGAGCTGGAGCAGCAGCTCCGTGGCAATAGGAATCCCTGTGTCCTGCACATATGTTGCCCATTGCTGCAACTGAACGTGAGCCAGATCTCAGGTGAACGCTAAAGAGTTCATTTAGGATTCAAGGCTGGATCTGCAGCTGCTGCAAATCAGTGCCAGCCCTTGTGTTTCCTGTGGCTCTGCAGCCTCCACCTCAGCAATCCCCTCTTGGATGGTAGGGTCTTCCCCGTTTCTGCCCTGCTCGGTGGAGCACTCGGCAGCTATGCCCGGCTGAGGGCACCTGGGATTTTACAAAATCTGGGAAACACGCTTTTGGCAAGCGAAACCCAAAGTGAAAGAAATGTGAATGGGCAGCCACAAACTCAATCCAGCTCCAGCAGTCTTCTGAGTGGTTTGTGAAGGGAGCTCCAAGGTTTGGTGTGGCCATTTCACATAAAATAACATCTCCTGCTTTCTTGGACAGGTGCTGGGAAACCTCTCCTGAGGCTGTGGTGTGAAAGCAGACTGGCACAGCACTTGTGACGTGACTCCAATAAATCTTGTAATATTTGCTGTAGAAAACTGTAATTCATAGAATCATAGAATGATTTAGGTTGGAGAGGACCTTAACAATCATCTTGTTCCAATCCCCCTGGTATGGGCAGGGACACCTCCAACTAGATCAGATTGCTCAAAGTTCCATCCATCCTGGCCTTGAGCACTTCCAGGGAGGTGCAGACTCTTTTGGATGAGGCTGGACTGAACATGTACAGAAGGTCACCGGTAACATGGAGATTAAGAAAATCAAAGAAAATCAATGTCACCTTTTTTTATTAATCTAATCTACTTTGACAGATGTGCATTTTTTTTCAGTTCTGCCATACAGTGGCTTATCAGCAGTGAAAAAGCTTTAGAGTTCTGCTAATTTATTTATTAAACCTGGGAACTACAACACTTTACAAGAGGTGAATATCTGGCACTGGGAAGAGGAGGAACAGGGTATTATCATTGGAAAGGAAAAAGAACATGCAGATCTCCCATTTAATGAGCAGAGGCAGAGCAGATAGCCAGGATCTTCCCCAGCTACTGATGCAAATGGAGAAGAACATGAAGAGAAACAGTGATCAAGTCTGAAAACAGAGCTCAAAAGAGGTGGTAGTAAAGAAAAGATGTATTCACCTGCTTAGGAAGAGGCATTGACAACAGAGAACAGTCTTAATAGATCAGGTGATTAAAGAGACCATTGTCACAGTGAAGTATATAATGCACAGTGGGCTTTTGGGGAGGGAGGAGAGGTGCCAGATGTATGAGGGATTATGATCTAGACAAAGTCACTACAAAGCTGATACACAAATGCTTGAAAAACCTTACCTAAAGAGTAGTTATCAATGGTCTGCTATCAAACTGGAAGGTCACATCATGAGAGCCCCATAGGAGCCTGTCTTTTGTCCATTGTTATTCAATATTTTTATAAATGACTTGGATCATGGAATGGAGAGTACACATATAAAATTTGCAGATGCCATCTTACTGGAGATCTCATGAGAATTTTTGAAGACAGGATTAGACTTCAAAATGATCACAATAAATTGGACAAATGACCTGAAATCAATAATATTAAATTTAATACAGATGCTGTATTTAGGAAGGAAAATTAGAAAATGGAGAATGTCTGACTAGAGCATGGTATAGCAGTAAAGAATCTGAAGATTTTAGTGGATCACAAAATTGAATATTAGCAGCAAAGTAGACATCCTGGAAGAACAGTAGCTGTCCATTTTCACTCAGCACTGGTGATATCTTATCAGCCCAGTCTGGGTGCTGCACGTAAACACCACAGACAAAAACAACAAGCAGATAAAAATGCATCATCGCTATAGGAAAATCATCAGACCTTATTTTTTTTTAATCAAGAAAAGAGAAATACGAGGCCCATAGGGAGGTAATGGAAACAGAAGGTGTGTAACAGCTTATCCAAATATAAAAGATTATTCCGAAAGGGTAGAAATCAGTTGTTTTCCATATTTACAAGAGACTGGACAGAAATAAAGGGGCTAAATTTGAAAGAATGGAGACTTAGGTGACATATTAGGCAAGTAATTCTAAAAGGGAGCTACAGATCTTTGTAAGATAAGCACAGGACAGTCAAGAGAAGGAATCCTTAAAAGTCGTAATTGTCAAAGGAAAGGAAAAGTTACTGGGACCAGGAGGGCAGGGAGTTGCCTGTAGCTATTTTTGCTTGTAATTATTCCATACAGATATAAATGTTATTATTAGGATTTCACCAGGTTCACTCTGCTGGTTTAAGAGCAGCATCTCCACACGTTTCAGGTCTTTGTGTTTCATATTGGTGGACAACAGGGTAGAACACGGGCAGGGAGAAACCACGACCTCACTGATTCCAGCCCATGTTTGTGCAATAAACAGAGCTTCTGCTTGCAGACAAACTACCAAGTGCCCTTGTGCTTTGCTCGGCAACTTACAAAAACAAGATGGAGATTTCTGTAGGTTCAGGTTACCAGGAAACACTAGTGTCAGTATGGATTTGTTGTTCATCGTGCTTCACCATCATTGCTGAACTGCCACAGAAAGCACTCTTAGGTCTTTGGGATTAATGAGACCGAGACATTTTATCTGACCTCATTATCCTCCTATTCTCCACCTAGCAGCCTCCTTTGGCCATTCTTTTATTTGCCTGCATCACATCTACTGTAATAAATGAGATGTCTTGAATAGGCGACCATCAATTTAGGCACTACTGGCTTTTCCAATGTGCAAGAGTTTTGTATGTTTATGGGGCGTGGACAAACATTGATAGTCATCCCATTGTTCTGTTGTTTGGAGGGAGCATTTATCACTGAGATTTATTATCTCATGAATTAAAGAAGTGAATACAATTTGTCAAATATATTTATCTGTTTAAAGCATCAGATTTTTGCCTCTAGATACTTGCATTGAAAAGACTCCTGCTCCTATTTGTTCTGCTACAATCAGGAATCAAAACCTAAGACTTATACTGACAGTCAACTGAACATCAAAGAGATTTGAAAGAAAATGTAGCCCAAATTTTTCTAATATGTTCTATATCTTAACATCATTTCCTCAAGATTTGCATCTTGCCCTTAATATTTTGCATGCAGCCCTTTAAACTTTGGTTTGCTCTTCAACAGCAATGGGAACTGAGACATCAGGGCCTATTTTAATGTAGACAGTAGCACCAAAAGGAATGGAAACGCTAACAGCAGAGGTCAAGAGTGATGATAAGGGTCAGAAGGATAGGAACGCACCATGATCGCCTTCAGCATATATGCTCAAACCTGCGAAGTCCTGAGTTCTTCCTTCAATACACTACATACACTTGGTTCCCACCTTAGCTCAGAAGGAACACAGAGCACCACCCCTTCACTTGGACTTTGCCCTAAATTATCTTATCATCAGCATTTGCATAATTACCACCCTCTCTCTTAATTTCAAAAAACCTCTCATTGAAAGGGTAGTAGCTTTCCTGTAACGGGAATACGGTGGGAAAAGTATGCTAGTGCTATTGTCATATTTATCATCCATCCACCTCTTTTCCCCTCAGTGCAGGCATCACAGAGGAAAAATTCAAATGTGCACACGCAGAGAACTGAATTGTCATTTCAATATCCAGCCTAGCTGTATTTTTTTTTCTATTTTTTAAGGGAAGAGAAAAATGACACTGCTTTAGAGGCCAGCACAAAGAAAAGATTTTAAAGACTTATTGCCTCAATTAACTTATGACAGCAAGCTTTATTATAAATACAATGTTATTTCTTCAAAAAAGAGAGAGAAAAGGAAGATTTTCTCCTTTAAGGAAAAGGAATAACTTTTACTTTGAAAGATATTGTGCAAAACATGTAAGTTTCAGGGACTGCCATATTAAAAAAAGTGTAAGATACTGGCTAACTTTTATTTGCATGACACCGGGGGCAAACCCTCTTTGATTTTGACAGTAGTCAAATTAGGCCAAAGGCAAGGGTTTTGCAAAACATCACCTGAAGTTTTGTTTTGTTTGCTAAGTTTCCTGCGTGTGGAAACACTGCTGAAGGAAGCTCACTTCAAGGCAAATGAAACCCTCATGTGCCATGACGTTGAGTAATACCTACAAAGCCAGGTAGTTTGCCATATAAGTATCTACATACAAGATACAGAGCAGATCAGGGCATTGTGGGTTCAGTAGATAAACTATTGCAGGCTGCAGAGATGAATAAGGGAACATGAACAAAAACATGATACAAACTGCAATGGGAAGGTAGACTAAGTGATGTTCTCTGGTCCTACCAGTTTGAGAAATCTTGCTGTTCCTAGTAAGTGAGAAGCTCCCCAGACACCAACAGGATTTTATTCACATGTGAAATATTTCTTCTGGAAGATGAAGCATTCTCTTTGTTCTCCTTCCTAGAAGCATTCTTGCAAAACTCTCTAAAAAGCTTTCAATGACACCTTTTGTAAATCCAAATTCATCTCCATAACAAAAATGACGGCAAAATTAATTTTGGGAAGAGAAACAGGTGAGGTCATGTGTTAATCTGTACACTGTTTATATTTTTTTCACTGATGCCTCAAGTGAAGAGACCTTTTTAACCTCAAAGGCAATCTTTCTTTTGGAGGGAAGAGGCCAATAGAGGAGCAGGGAAAGAAGAATCTGGTAAGATAGGAATATTAGGAAGCACTGTTGCTCAGGCCAAAAAACATTAAGGTAATTGCGTTACATGTATAGCAACCAGCAAATAGAGTTTACTGGTTTCAGAATTCTATTTCTGAGAGTGCCATTGAGGAGTAATATGGTCCAAGTCCACTTTAATTCCCTTTCAATAGCAATAGGATGACAGGTAACAGTTTTAAACTGACAGAGGGTAGATTTAGATTAGATTTTAGGAAGATCTTTACTGTGAGGGTGGTGGGACACTGAAACAGGTTTCCCAGAGAAGTTGTTGAATTCCCACCCCTGGTGGTGTCCAAGGCCAGGCTGGATCGGGCTTTGAGCAACCTGGTCTAGCGGGAGGCATCCCTGCCCATGACAGGGAGGTTGGAACTCGATGATCTTTAAGGTCCCTTAACCATTCTATGATTCTATGATTCAAAGAGGGAACAAAGTTTTCCTTCTATCCGAATAAAGACTTTCTCAGAAGTGAGATGTATTCAGTTCAAATTCAGGGTCCAAGCTCTATAAAAGAGTCTGATCCATAAGCAGAAACCGCGATTGAAACATGAGAGGAATGTCACTGAAGTACCAGGAATAACACTCTAAGTAAGAGGTCTTTTCCAAACGTCCAGATGAAGAAAAGCTTTAACATTCAACTGCCCAAGAGCCTCTGAGTAACATCCTGAGGCTTCACCAGAGCTGCCAAGCCACTTTTGCAACATGTCAGCAGCACTTTGGCAGGGCTAAATTCCTGGCTCCTGTGGATGCTCCGCTGTTCCCTCCAGCCACTTCAGCTGAGCTTTTTGAAGGACCTAATTACCTAGCTAGATTTGTGCTTATGATAACTCATACCACAGGCATCATTCCTTTTCCATTCTGTAGGGCATACGACATTGCTGACACTTTATTATGAAATACGATTATCCAAACTGCATTTTTTTTGCTAGATGATTGCTTACTATATTCCAATTACCATCAAATGCACAGTCCCCTTACTATATTTCCACAGTTGCAAGTTACTGAATAATTTAAGTTTCTGTGCTTCATTTACTTCAGAATTATTTTATGATCCAATTGAATGTTTTAATGATATTATGAAGCCTTTGTGACGATCCAAATGGCTGGTCACAGAATGGATTAAACAAGATCATCTCAGTGTGTAAAGAAAATAATTGTTTAAGGAATGGGCTTAAGCACACAATGATGCACACCAAAAATTGGACTGAATGGATGGAGTTACCATGTTACTTTCAATAGGACTACGCTATTTACACTCTTGAGGATTCTCACCAATACAACTCAGCAAATGTAATCAACGTCAATGCATGTGAATGAAGGGAGGGACAATTTACCCTTTTCACTGCTGCTTAGTCCATTCACAGTCTCTTGTGATAGGGATTGGTTTAGAAGTTTCCAGACTCTGGGGAGGAAGAGAATGCCAGATTCTCATGAGGTGTAAATCAGCATAGCTCTGCTGGAGCCGCCAGAGCTGCATCGATTCATACCAGCTGAGAACCTGGCCAGTTATGTTAAGTAAGTTTGATAGTTTTAATATTCTTTGTCTTGAAGTGAGGTTCATGGCCACTTTGTGATATAAAGTATAAATTGAAGTTTGCTCAGCTGCACACTATGAATCTCATGCAATGACAGTGCTGTCGAGCTGCACTATTGTCTTTTACTGCATACATCAGGCGAGGGATTACTATAAGTAATTTGTTTTGGAAGGCTGGCAACCCTAATGGGGCATGCCTGATAGTGTTCAAAGGTTCTGATTAGGCACAGTCCGCAGAGATGTTCTTTCAACTTGAATCTCCAAAGAAAAAGACTTAATTTTTAACAAATCGCTTTCTTCACAGCTTCATCAATTTGGTTTCTTTGAAACTCAGTAGTAAGATGTATCAAAGGAACAGATTGTTTGCCCAAAGCCTATCAAAAAATGCTTTTTGCCTGAACTGAATATACCTAATCTATTTTCACAATTCATTTAGAAATGATCCTGTAAGGACTATTATTCCTATAATGGTTTGTGAAGCTGGAGCCCTAAGAAGCCAGCAAGGTGCCTCTGTGCAGCTGAAATGATATGAGCACGTTCTGGCCGGCTCTTCCAGAAGAACTAAGAAAGAAGAGGGCTCTGGCCCTCCCCACCGCGCTGGTGAGGGAGCCCAGGTTGCTCCCTGCTGGCCAGGAGAAAGTGGTGGCAAGCGGGCTGGAGATGATACGCTTTTCCGTGATGCCATTGACTTTCTGTCAGCTGCGTAATCGCTTCCCCCCCACCTAATAATCCAGAAAGTCGCAGTTACCCGGTGCTTCACCTGAACAAATAAAAGCATTGAGATGGCCTCTTGTCTGGTTTCACAGCATGGGCAAAGCATTAGAGGACATTAGCCGTACCAGATCGAAATAAGGTGAACCTTTCTGTTGTTAAATCTGTCATTAATCTCCCCAATACTTCCAACTCCCAGAGAGTCAAATCAGGAGAGACGACAGTTGGAAATAGCTTTAAAAGGATATTATCTCATTGATTTTCGAAAGAGAGAGCTCCTTTAACAAGAGCATTGTTCTTTCAGCGTGCTCGGTCTCCATCTTTAATGTTTATTCATTCGACTGCTTCACAGAGGAATGCAAATCACAGAAATGTAGGAGCTGTATAGTAGAGTGCAAAATGAGTACCACAAGGAATTCAGGGCTTCATCTCTTCCTATCCAACCTTCTGAGGCAGAGCGCTTTGTGTGCTCAGGACCTTGGGAAGAAAAAGCAGCATAAAGCAGGATTATAATATCTCCTTTTCATGGAGAAGTTGAGATTCATGTGATCACCTGGGACTTGTGTTTGAACCACTGTTATGCATATGTTGGTTTGTGAGAGAATCTGGCAAAATAATTTATTTATATTCACTTTCTGGGGCTTCTGTAAGGCAATACCTCTTATCTTTCTGTTGCTTGTTTTTGAGGCATGGGCACTTGTAAGGCAAGTCTCTAAACCTTGGACTTTAATCTAAACCTCCAGTCTTTTGTTAGAGGTGTCTTAAACATTCCTTGGTAAAACCGAGTGAAGAAGTAGCCTTAGGAAAGAGCCAAGATTAGGCATTTGCAAGCTGGGAAATGAGTCATCTAGAAGTTGCTTGTGGAATTGTTCATCTAAAGACAGTCACAAACTGCACCACAACTGGGGGATTCGTCCCCCCCAGCGGCAGCTGGCTCAAAATGAGAATTCTGGTCAATGGAAGGAGATCAGCACTGTACGAGGCATTTCCTCCCGTCTGAGTGCAGGTTATTGAAATAGATTGAATATGTCATCCTCTGGAGGTGGATCAACCTAGGTGAGGCCGGTCCCTCCCAAAGAGCAGACTCCAGTCCTTCAACACATGCATTTCACAGGTATGCACGCTTAGCAGAGTGTAAAGAAGATGCAATGCTCTCGCAGTCTCCATCAATTCAGTTTATAGAATAACTGAACAATTTTCAGAAAACAAGTTTTACCTGCAAAATTATGAAGCCCTTGGCTATAAAGCCAAGCACGTTAAACTCATAGTAGTTGTATGGTCAAGTAGATAACTGAGTAAATAGGTAATTATTATGCATTAAAATATTTTGTTATTTACTGTATTCTTAACACAGTAGTGCAAAAGGCTTAAGCAAATTTATCAGAGCCAGTAGGAAAAAGAAGACATTATCAAGAAAAGTTTGAAGGAACGAAGAAATGACTCATAGTTTGGGAGATAGAGCTAAGTGCAACATGTGGTTGATGCATTTATCCTTACTCTGTGTCAGCTGAGGAAATATAGGGGAGAGGTCCACTAAATGTTATATGTTCTCTCACTCTCCCTCCTTGGACCCACATACAGCAGAGGTGACTGAGGTAGTGTCTGCTTCTGCCAGTTTTGTGTCGGTTGGCGAGTTCCTCATACACAAGGGATTCTCTGCTCCGTGTTTGTGGATGGAGTTCATTCCAGTTCACATACTCGAGTGGCAGATCTAGGCTAAAACCCAAAGTCAAAGCCTAAAGTGATTTTACCTAGGGAAAAGAAAAAATTAACATAGATGCATATTTTGTTACGAGGTCAAAAGAATGTCTGAGGGATTTAAATGAAACACCACATGTATAATAGTCTATGAAGTCAAATAAAGTCAGTGGAAGGGCCTGGGGTACCAAAAGACTGATATTGGCTCTGTGGTTAGCCAGTATTTTCATTACTCATGTGAAATAAGAAGCTGGAGGATGTGTTAATTAAACTTGCAATTGACACTTCACTAGGAGGTGTCAGAATAACCAAAGAGCACAAAAACCTAAAATTACAAAAGGACTGGAGAACATGAAACAGGATTTAGCTTAGAAAAAGCATGTGCTAATGTCTGAAGGAAAAAGTAATAAAATCTAAAAGAAATGATGCCAAAATAGGCCTATTATTATGGTGCTAGAGAGCTCTGTGGCTATAACCTCAGAGTGTAGCTTAGATCAAGTGGAAAATAGCCATTTGAGGGAACTAATTGAGTTGGGCTCTACATACAAAGGGCTTTATATTAATTTTATAAATTAGAGAAGAATCTATTTCAAAATGAACAAAAGCATGTCTCAGATGCAGTCTTCATTTTTAAAGGCAAGCTGGTTTAAAAATGAGATTTATATTAGTAGAATTACTCTAAACGATGAGCATGCGAGGACCCTTTTCAAATTACCTGATGACTAAACTGCTCTCCTACAAGGGTGGAGAGTTTATCTTTGTTCCCCTGCCTGTCACTGAACTTGGATACGTATTTGTAAGAAGACACGAGCAGACAATGAGGCTGCAGCACAGCAGGGTTTCTCAGTCCTTCTAAATAGGATGTCACCCATGTGCTCAAGTACACTAACAGACACAGAGAGGAGACACAGGGGTCTTGCTACTCTAATTTGTGAGGTGGTGGTGGATGAAAGATGCATTCTAGGAAGCTTTCTGTGGTACCCATCTATTGAACGTGTTTGCGGAGGACTGGACTTGATAAACACAGCAACACACACCTAACAGCAGCAGGGCGATCTCTCTGCTTTGCTGTAGCATCCTGAGGATGAGGAAGAAAAGCACCAAGAGAACACACAAGGCTGCTTAGCCTGCTTTCATAACTCAACATCCGGTAGCAGACGAATACCACTTAATTAATATTTACTTACAAGAGTTAAATTGTCAAAGGCTTTACTTAAAAGAGCTAATCGCTTCTACTTTGTATTCTCCTGCTTGGCTCTCCAACGTTGGTGGTATTTACCACAGAGCAGGAAGGGACCACCACCAGGAGATGGGTCAAGTGAGCTACAGAGACCCATGGGCCAAGAGGGCGGGCAACTCATAGCCACCGTTTATGTACGTATTTCTCCTGGTCCAAGTGAGATGGGTGATTACAACAAGTACAGGGAAATTAGTTCTGTGAATGAGACACGGACAAGCTGCTGAGTACAGGAAGGTCTACAACACCTGATCTATCTAACAGGAACTGCAGAGTTCAGGGATGTCTCAGCTTTTTCCAGTTTTTAGCTACCCCAGTCAGCTATACTGGGAGGCATTTTCTTTCACTTCTTAGACCTGCTCTGCAAATACGCACGTGAATGCCTCCTCCAAACCAAAGTGAGCCCTCTTTCACATCCCTTAGTTTCAAACATGTCCTTTGGGAATTCAGTCCCTCCATCTCCTAAACCCTCCAGTCACCAGCAAACATGGGAAGGCAGACAGGGAGATGGTTCATGCTGCGTAAGAGAATGAAATGGTGGTTTTTCTGGTTGTGGTTGGGTTTTTTTGGTTGGTTGGTTGGTTTTGTTTTTTTTCTCTCCATTGGTTGGACTAGATGATCTTAAAAGGTCCCTTCCAACCTAGGTGATTCTGTGATTATTATTTTTTCCAGATTCTGCAGTTCCTGCCAATGGTCTGTGTGATTCAAACAAGAAGGAACTAACAGACTTGGTTTGCCCATTTGTCCCAACTCCCATGAGAGAATTGCTGTTCATGCTGTCTCTGACTCTAGCAGTCCTAATTTGCATATCACACATAAGCCAGTGTTTAATGTTTCTACAGAAAGCTACAGACTCTGAAAGTGAAGAAGGCTGATGGACTTCCAGCCTTTCAAAATTAAATTGTACCCATTTCCAAATTAGCTGAACAGGACCTATCACCTTGGTGATTAGTCCTGAGACATAAAAATAACCAATATCCAAACCTTATGCTTTGGGTATTCTAAGGAAGAAATGTGTTATCAAACACCTGATGGCCTCTGCTCAATTTTAAAGGCAGTACAGGGACACTTGATCAGATGTGTATTACATGTTTTAGCACCATAATCAGAAAGGAATTCACTGGATGTACAATCCACAGAGGATTATGGGGAGTGGGTTGACAGCACGCTGTCTTGCCTACCTCAACACATGGAATGATAAACGGTATTTATAGAATTCTACAAAATATTGCACTGACGTCACCTTTCTCATCAGAGTCAGAATCTGATTCATCTGAGCTTTCGACGACTTCCATGTCATCTTCATCCTCATCCTCTTCATCTTCGTCATCCTCATGATCACTTACTTCCTGAATTTCCTCCTACAAAATGTACAAAATAGAAAAGATGTTGAAGCACACCCACACTTCTCCACCTCCCAATCTCTTGGTGACTATCACTGTGAACCCACAGTAGTCACCTGACCCATTCCTAATTTCCTTTCTATAATACGTAAATTTTTAAAGAGACAACGAACAAATAACCCGAATACTTCTAAACACTTACCGCTTCCAAATCATTATTCTCTCTCTCCGAAGTGCCTTTTTCATCTCTCTTCTCTTGCTCATTATCTGTGTTATCTTCTTTAACACTAGCAGAAGAGGCACAGAAAGAAAATATTCACAAACTGAAATGGCAATTGTTTCCCATCCCCCAAATCAGTAAGTTGTAATTCCAAATAAAGATGAAAACCAAAGTGAAGTTAGACAAAAGTACAAGTGTTGGGCATGGGTAACACACAACTTCCAATCTCCCACAAATAATAAAATAATGTTTAATTACTCTTAATCTTAGCTTGCAAAATATTATTGATGATTAGCACATTGGTTTAGGGCATATTGCACAACCAGGACAATCAGAATATACATCTTCATATACTACAGCAGTACTCATTTTGCATGGAAGTTGCAGTGTACCCAGAATAGATTTTACAAAACAAAGAAAGAACATTGTGTGCAGGTACAACATACATTACAGGTATTACTACACTCTCAAGCTATAACAGAACCTACTGTGCTTACAATCATCTGAAAATTTATGTATAAGTCTTAAACAATATCCAAAATTATCCTACTATGGCTACTGTTTTGATCAGTTATCTACTTTGACAACAAGGGAATGCTCAAAATAGGCATTGATACAAAACCAAAAAGAGTTGAGAAATACTGAATTTTTGCAATAGGACTGTCTGGCTCAAAAAGAAACTTTTCCCAACTATTAAGATTACATTTTAGTATATTTCCATACTTTTATTTTTCAGATTATAGTTCAAAACTTATTTGAAAGCCAAGTGTCTGTATATTCTTTCCTATTTTGGCAACATGAACTGTAGTGATGGCTTATGGGTGTTGTTTTTTTTTTTCACAGCAGGGTTTTTTGGTTTTATTTTAAGGGTTTGGTGTATTAGCTATTAAGAAAAGTTTTAACATTTCTAAGTGCATATTGGAGAGATCACATGCAAATGTAACATTCAAAAAAAATGATTGTCACTGCAAATTGTCATGGACCAAACATTAGTCCCTCTAACACTACATGTGCAAAATCCAAACCATCTCTAATAGATGGGAAATTGTGATAGAACAGGGCTAGACACCATAGGGGCTAATAAACAGAAAAACATGGTTAGGATTGCATCATGTGGAATCCACCTCACCTCACTTCAGCTGCATACAAGTTTGGTAAGTTAAGTTATGTGCTGTCACTGATCAGGCAGGGTAACTAGAAATGCATATCTTCCTCCACTGACATCAGAACTTGCTCAGACGCAAGGTCTAACTCTTAAGACAAATCTAATACTCAGTGAGGTGACAAGAAGTGCCAGTAGATTCAAGACACTATCATTTGGCAAGTGACACCTAAAAGCCACCTTAAAAACAGAGCTCTACTCTGAAGAGAGCCAATTGAGTAATGAAGTGCTTCTATACACACACAATTTCTTGTTATACTGTTTAACCTGTTCAGTGCTAACTGGCTCCTTCTGCCCCACTCATCACCAGCAAAACGGAATCCAGCTACAGCTGACCATGCGCAAGGCAGAAAGATTTTGCTTCGACTGTCTGAATCCACGGCAGCCAGGGAGGCTGGAAGTGAAAAACCTAACCAGATTTGTACAGAAAAATATGCCAAACAGGGAACACTGAGCCACGCAATCCCATTTCCACAGATTCTCATCTCACTCAGCCCACAACATATTCTGTTTCATGTTGGTTAATAAACCTAAATGATAAGAGATCCTAGCTGCAATCTTCCTGCACATTGAGGCAAATCCCCAGCTTCCCTTCTGCCTGCACGCAGCACAGAGCTCACCACTACAGGGCGTTTGTGTTCTGCCTAATAAAGGGCAGAGACAGGAGGAAGGAGAGCCAGCAGCTCTCCCAGGCAGAGCTGTACTGCTTCATTTGTGTGCTACTGATGTGTGGATTCACAGCATCCACGTGAATTAAGTGGGGGTTTGGGGGGGATCAACGTAGACAGCTGAAACATAAAAGCTCCTTTACTTTCATTTTTAATGATAGTATATTTCTCTTTTTAGAGCCCTCAACTGCTCTCTATGACTAACTACTTTATCTTCTACTTTGGCTGAAAACGAATGGAAGGAACAGTCAAGGATTCAGTCACGTGCTTGCAAAAAATAAAAGAAGCAGACTTAACTGAGGGGTGAAGGTCCAAGACCTTTTTGACCTCACACGCCAAAGTTGTTACTGTCATATACTGGCTGCTGTACAGCTCGCACCATATGAGCTACTACACCCTCCTCCTGCCTTTCATTCCATACAGGCCACGCAAGAACAAAATCTACTTAATTCTGTAACAATTCCCAAAGGCACCACCTCCCCACAAACACTTGCTCAACACCGTGCAACCCCAGAGTCAACCTCAATTCCACAATAGAGCTTTCTTCCAGTTAAAACACTTGTTGGAAGTCAGAACACAGGAAATAATTCTGAAAAGCCAAATTAACTACTCTTGAAGTATTTATGAATCTGCCCAACTTCTTTTCATGTATGACAACCAGTTAGTTGAAATGACAGGTAATTAAAAACCTGGGAAATATTCCAACCTTCTTTCTTCTTGACTGCTTTCCTCAAGTTTCTGTAGCCTTCAAAAGCACGAGGTACAGTATTGGAAGGCCAAGCCAATGAAGGACAAACCAGACAGTGAAAAGCAAAAGTGATAAGAAGGTAAAAAAATGATATATGAGCTTGTGGAGTTTAAAATGAAATTTTAAAAGATACCATCAAGAGACAACAAGTAGTAAAAGGCAATACATTCTGCACAGTTGGAAAGAAAACAGAAAACAAAGCAGCAGCATTTGTGGTTTAACTAATCTGTCACTGTCAACAATTGTAAATTCACGTTACACTAAAGAAGACGTTTTAGAAATAGACAATATATTTCACTTTGAGAATTACTTCTAATATGAACTCAAAAAAAAAAATCACTTAGTTCTTGAAAAAGCTTTCTCCTCTTTTGCCACTTAAAATTGGCAGGTAAAATATCAAAAATTGGAAGTAGTACTGTCATTGAACCAAAGTTATATACCCTCAGGAATATATCAGGAAAAAACCAATGCACTAGTTTTATATATGCTCATAGCATATTGCAATATAAAACAGTAATGAGAAATTTTTAGTACTAATATTCTAAATCATATATTCTGAATATAATTCATATAAAATCTTCAAACTGCATTTAATTTTTTGTTCAGGGTTTTGTTGTTTGTTTTTAAATAAAATGCAGAAAAGTGCAGTTCATTTTTCTGGGATTCAAAAAGTACATGCCATGCTTGTTATTTTTTAATAAATTAACAAAAAATATGCATCAGAAGCAATGAGATGGACAAAATGTTAGTATTTTTACTTGTACTTTTTTCCTTTTGAAAAAACATGGATGTATAAGTAATATATGTCATGCAGACATTTCTTAAGTGCAGAGATGGCTTAAATTTCAACAACTACTGATATTCCTCATATTCCTATTATAAGCAAGTTTTGAGCAAGTACTTTTGCTGCCTTTTCACCTTACACTGCCTGCCATCTTCCTTCATTATCAGCTAGCAGCTAACACACTGAACCCCATGGAATTTTATCACTAATTTAATTTAATAAAGGTTAGGGAAGTCAAAAGACAGCAGTCAAAAAAGTTACTAGATACCTAAGGCTGACTAATGATTGAAAGGGACATGGGAGGTTTGCTCTGCAGCTTCTGGTGAGTAGGTCACACTGTGGGACACTCCAATCAAGGACGTCACTACTTCAGTAGCCAAAACATTACTGCCATGTAAACTGGTTCCAATAAACTTTGAGAGATGTTTATTAAAGGCTACAGATACATAGCAGTACATACCTGCTGCTCATTCGGAAACTGGCTCTTAGATCTTCAGGCTAGCTCACAACAATTTAGGTAAGTTGCATGTACTTAAAATTACACACCTTTCATAATGCGACCCATAACCAGGAAACAAAGAGATCAAGAAAGGTAGCAGATGGGGCAGAACTAGTAACTAGGCTTACCGATCCCATTTTAATATGAAAATGCTAGTTAGACAACTTTAAAAGAACAGCAACCCTGGAAAGAAATAGTACAGTGAAAGCAGCTAAATGCCTGTAGAAGACAGAAATAGAGCAAAGAATCCCTACCAAGCTGCAGGGCAAACTGGCCCTTTGTGACACATTAGCAGTATTATCTATTGCCAATTCCTGAAATTCCAGGAGAATAAAAATTCACAGTGATACATCCTGAACACAGTCTTTGCATTTCATTAATTAGGTAGAAGCACACCACAGGTAACAAGCACAGCTATACTTGAAATCCCTCAAATTCTAACAATTTCTTAGCTTCTAAGGAATTTTTCTCTTCATATATGCCCCTCAGAAATTTATAAATATTTATTACAAAGCAGTCTGCAGATGGGCCAGCAGATAGACTCAAACCTTAACAGCACTCTGAAGAGTATGATCCCATTCTATAGAACGAGACCACACTTTAAGATAGAGGCTGGACCATCAACAGGTCTCTTCCAACTTAAATTTTTCCATGGTTCTCTAATTCTATATTAGAATAAAAAACCTGATCTCAAAAATAAATAGTTTACGGAAAGTAGTCCCCATTTCTGTATCAGACCACTTGGCTATCTCATTCGCAGGATTATTGTCCCGGTGTGAATAAGTATGACTGGATGCAGAAGCTTCTTTCGTAAAAACAAACCAAAAAAACCAACCCACAACCAAAATGGACAACCATGTGTTTTACTTACTACTGCATGTAGAGTAAAACTTCAAAATGTTTTTTTAAAGAGATCATCTCCTACAATAAGAGATATTAATATATCTAGTAACCTTAGTCTGTTGTTTGGACATAAACGTGTCTGCTACCAAATACTTAGGCCCCAACCAAACATTTGGGACTCTATCTAAGCATATATTTAAATGCATGCTTGATTTTACAATGTGTTGAAACACACAAAATTAAATCTCTTTGATCTTGCATTTGCAGTTAAAGAACACATTGAAGTGTTTGGCCGAAGAGAGACCAGAACATTCTGCTGATTGCATTTAATACTTCCATCCTCCCCTGAAGTTCCTCCAAACATGAGACCAAAATCTATCAAATTCAAAAGTATGAGTTTCCTGAAAAGTGATACACAAATGAAAAAAAATCAGTTATTAAAATGAGTGTTCCCTACAAGTATCAGAGATTTGTGTGCTGAATGAATTTATAGATACAGGAACTCAAGTCTACTTTATACTTCAACTATATTTCAGCTTTATACAGTTTTAGTTGTACTCTTAGCTTGTAGAAGTCTGAAGGGCCATTAGTAGAAAGAGTAATAGATTAGAAGCATGGACAATTTCAAAGAAAAAGGAAAGATCTCTAATGGAATCAAAGTTCCGGAGTACACAAACAGATCTTTGCTGTACTAACTGCTGTCTGAACAGGCATTTATATCAATGACCATGAGCATTTTAGTAGATGAGAAGTTGGACAGCAAAAACCAGCAAAAGCATGATGTTGCAGAGAATTAGGAAACCTCAAATTAAAAACATTCATAAAAGCAGAAGATAAAGCAAAAGAAGCCATTCCAAGAGCCACTAAAGAATTCCCAGTTATTCAGAATATCTTTTTTTCAGAAAGCTGTTTCAGTTTTGACATACAGTAGAAAAAAGTTTCCTGTTTTGAAAACCCCTGTTGAATTTCAGATGCATTTTAAAAAATATATATAAAATATAAAAATTCATGGAGAGCATCTGTGCTTTTACTATTGTGCATAATTATACAGAAAAATTAATTACAGCAGAAACATTCATTCTACAAACACTGCGTACTTCACTGGAAGAGAAGATGCAAAATAAAAATGCCTACAACTTCCATGTATAAAAGGGTTTGAAGGAGCAGCAGTTTAGGATTCAAACCCACACAGCAACAACAAATGAATTTTGAAGTCTCAGTGGTTAAAAGAGCCACACGTCTTTACTAATAAAGAGAAAACAAATAAATAGCATTGTCATTCATACACCACCTCTTTTTCTTTTTCCTTTCTTTTTTTTTCAGCTTTTCTAGGTCTTTCTTGGCTATATCTAGAATTTCCATTGTCTCTTTCTCTGAAGAAAGCATAGAAGCAGAAAATGCTGATGGTCCACCAAAGTACGTGGATCTTGTTGAAGCTCTTGATAAGTTGCGTCGAAGATTTTCATTCACTGCTTCACTTTCTAATAATTTTGCTCTTAAAAAGGAAAAAAAAGGGAAGAATTGTAAACCATGAATCAAATGTAGTGCTAATACGTGAGATGTATACTCTTTAACATCTGTAACTGTACTGCATTACCAGTCTAAAAAGAAGTTATAAACCAAGGTGAAGTCTCACAAAAAACAAGTGTAGTAAATCCCTTGATGAGACCGTTTTACACAAGGGCTGTATATTGTACATATATCATATACCCTAGACAGAATACACTGAAATGCCTGTATATCTATGTATATACAGCTGTATGTATATTGTCTGCATATGCTGTATGTATATACACATAACACTAAAGCTACAAAAAAGCTCTAACACTAACGGGGAATAGGCCAGATTATTTCTTGGAGGTGTATCATGAAAAAAAAATTGAGGAGAAAATGTCTAAATTAGTTAATACTGTTTTAATTTAAAGAGAAAGCAGATGATTTTTTTTAACACTAAATTGTAACAAGTAATTTCTCAGTACTATCACTTATATATGAAGTTATAAAACAATTGTTTCAAATCTTGTTATCCTTTGTGGAACAATATCAAGTTATCATTATTTAGGCAACATCTTACTTTCATTTCTATTGTCAGCTTCATCTTTAACATTTTAATTTTTTGTGGCCAAGAGCAACACCAGATGGTCTAAGAAGCTGAAGGACCACTGTCCTAAAGTTACCCCTGCACAGGAAAACAGTGGAAGTACTTACTAACACTTCTAGATTATTTTTTTTTAAATAAATATTGTTCAAATACATATTATGCAAATACCTGAGATCTTCAATTTCCTTGATATAATTATGAATCATGTTGCTAATTTCTTCATTACCTTCTCCTTTGAAGGACATAGAGAAAGAGGGAAATGGGGAAAAGAGAAAAATTGAGAAAGGACAGTAACAGTATAAATATTTGAATATAGCTACTAACCACAAGGTACAAGGGCTACATGCTTAGATCTTATCTGATTTGTAAAATAGATTACCTCCTTAAGCCGCACTAAGTTTTTGGTTCTTCTGTGTCATATGATCAGGACTATTACAAGTAATTTTTCTATCTCATTTGTTTTCCATATTAGCATCTTCTAACAATGCATGTACCATAAATCAAAAGTAACCCAACAAACAGTACACAAAAAGAACAATGCAGTCATGGTAAGTCAATTGGTTGATTATTCTATGAGGTGAAAAGCAAGCCAACATTCACCCATCTGTGTCCAGGTCCTCATCTGAAGCAAAATATTTAAGTCCATATAAATCTAAGCATACAAGTAATTCCTACCCAGAGGTATTATTTCACTTTTCATGTTGCTTGTAGTCCTAAATGAATGGTCAAATCGGGGTACCAAACTATTCTGTTATTAGAAGTCTCCAGAAACAGATGGGGGCCTATCCCTGCCAAAGCCAGTCCTACATTACTGTTACAGAGGTATAACTTCATTCCAAGGGACTCAAAGCCAGGCAAAACCAAATAACTGATTTAAGTTCGTGAAATTACTAGGCAGTTTACACACTGCAGAAGGCACCCACAGCATACCTGCTCTGGCTAGCACTTGGTTAGCCTGGTCGCTTATAAGCTGCGTTATTCTGGCTCTCAATGCGTCAATAGTCTCTTGCATTGCTTTAATTCTAACACGCAGGTTGTTGTTTTCTGTTTGCAGCATCGCATTTTCATGAAACATGTCATTGATGCTTTCAACACCTTCTTCATCTATAATCCTTTTGCCCTTAAGTAAATATATTTTATTATTAGTAAAGGCTCACCTACACATGAAAAAAATTTAACTTGCCAAAGCAATACACGGATTACTTGAAATTCCAAATGGACACACATAGCAAAAGATATTATTCTCTCAAAAAGTGTAAAACAATGGATAAATAGATAGTTTTCAAAGCATTGATGTCTGGCCAAGACCTTAGCATTTGCATGCTGTGTAATTCCATCTCAGTCTGAAATACAAGCTCTTGAATAGGTTAAGAAATGAGAAGAAAATTCTTTATCAAATCAGGATATTATCTCAGGGATAACAAAGGAGGAAGACCACATTTATTGCTGTAAACATTATTTGTTAAACATTTCAGAAAGAAATGGATATTGTGTAGTATGAGAATAAAGCCTATACAATTTAAAATGTATTTTTAAAAATGCAAATTGTTTTAGCTGTTTAAGTTTTTAAGAGCAATACACAATAACCGTTCACATTCATTCATGTTCTAATCCAAGTTCTGGTCATTTTTGCTTTGGAAGTGACTATTTCTCATTGCTGAGCATAATAAGGTCAATTTTTGCCTTTCAAAAAGCAAATAGCATGCAGCATCTGCTGAAGTCATGGGCAGACTTAAGTTAAGGTTGCTATTCAAATTTTTTTTAGTGTATAAACTAGAAGTAGCCAACAGAAAAACAAGCTGTAGAATTGTAAGCATTTAAAAGCAGAAGTCCTAAAAGGAAAAACTTACTGTTTTGTATTCCATGAGTTCCATCTGTAGCCGTGTAATCTCACTGCGCAAAGCATTTATTTGTTGACTAGCCCTATCCTGATTAACCATCACCTTGTTCTTGATGTTCCGTGCCCGGTTGGCATACTTTAATGTGTTCAAGGTCTCCATGAAGTCTCGATCTGAAGGGCTCACACACGCTATCATGAGTGTTTGACTGCAAGTTACGAACATAAGTCAGCATTACACATCAAGAACGAAAAGAGGAGAGAGAAGCTAACAAGTCTTCAGGCTGAAGGTGAAACAAGAATAGTCACTTCATAACACCTGTGAAAATATTATTCTAACTCACAGCAGAAGACTGTCAACTACAAATTTCAGCACTGTTACATCTCATATCAACCCAATATAGCACAGGAGATGCTACATCATTAATTGTTCTAAGTGTAAAGTTATAAAAGCAATTAATTGGTGTTCCTAGAGGTGATTTTTTTTTTTTCCAAATTAAATTGTTTCCCTAATCATACATAAACTGAGATTTAGGTCCTTAAGATCAACCTAAAATCCTAGACATCAATTTGAATCACAAAGTAGTCAGGACTGCCTACTCTCATTAATTCCTGAGGTTCCTACGTATTTAATCTGAAAGTACTATTACTGTCCTCAGCTGTCCGTGCACGCACACACAACTGCCTAGGGTACTTACCATCTACCTCAGGTACTACCAAGATGCAAGCTGCCTAAATTCTCCGCTGCAAATTATCTCCTGCTCTCCAACAGAAGCCCACAAGCTAATACTTACCCTTAGTTCATCTGACTATAACTATTTATTCCATGTTTCAGACCCCCACTGCTTAGAGCACTTCCACAAAAAGCAGCAGGACCTGAGTTCTAGGCCCAAGAGGGCTATGAACAACCATCTTCCTTTCAGGGTTCTACAACACCATCTAGCCATCCCATTATGGGATATGCAGGGTGAGACTATAACTCCCTGCTCCAAATGAAAGACAGAGCAGACAGGCCAGCAAGAATCAGTGGGACAAAAGCAGAAAGGTAAAAAATTATTCATTCCAACCAAGTGGTTTCATCATTCAATAGGCAGATGGAGGAACCTCTCCTCTCCCTGGAGCGCATTCTCATTTCACATCAGATGAGAACAGCCTAGAGGGGTCAGAACCAGAGTTCCAGCTGTAGGTCATACTCTGAAGGTGCCTATATGGCCTAAATCCTCAACAGATAGAGGGAAACACCCATATTTCATGGACTGAGTCCTCCCCTCCAGGTCTGGAAGAATTTGCTTCTCTCTTGTATGTTAAAGCTTAGGTGGTTGCATTAGGAAGAGTGCACTGTCTCCAGGGCAATGGAGCAGTATCTGCATTAGGCAGACCAGATTCTGATCTTCATTTTCTATAATTTCAGACCAAGACAAATTAATCCCTTCAACCCTTTGTAAGGCAAAAAATTACCTTCACCATACGCACTGGGAAACTAGACTGAAAAGAGTAACTAGCCTGAGGATACAGGGAAGATTCAGTTTCAGCAATTCTTCCTCAGACCTCCTGTGTGCCTCTGTGCGAGTTCCCAAAAATGTTTGAGTTTAGTCCTCAAGATAAGAATATCTGAGATTAAGAACAAATTTTTAATTCAGACATCAGGACTACTTGTGCTTTCAGTTGAGAATGTGATTATTATTCTAAACTTCAGAAGACCGGTTCTGCTAGGTGTTTGTCTTGAAAACTGAACAACTTGAACTCCACTTTCCTATCTGAATTGTATAGTGGGTCAGTTTGTTGGGGTTTTTTTGTATAACTCTTCATTAACAGCAAACTTCTAATTTGACAGGTCTCAGCATATATATCATCTGGACAAGTTCAAGAAGTGGACCTGTGTGAACCTCATGAGGTTTAACAAGTCCAAATGCAGAGTCCTGCATCTGGGTCAGGGCAAACCCCAGTATCAATACAGGGTGGGAGATTACGGGACTCAGACCAGCACTGCTGAGAAGGACTTGAAGAAAAGGTGAATGAAAAGTTGGACATGGGTCAACAATGTGCGCTTGCAGCCTAGGAAGCCAACCCTATCCTGGGCTGCAACAAAAGAATCATGGCCAGCAGATTGAGGGAGGTGGTTCTGCCCCTCTTCTCCACTCTGGTGAGACCTCACCTGGAGTATTCCATCCGTCTCGGGAGCCCTCAGTACAGGAAAGACATGGGCCTGTTGGAGTAGGTCCAGAGGAGAGTCACAAAAATGATCAGAGGGATGGAGCACCTCTGCTATGAGGACAGGCTGAGAGAGGTGAGGTTGTTTAGCCTGGAGAAGCAAAGGCTCTGGGGACAACTTATTGTAGCCTTTCAGTACTTAAAGAGGGCCCACAGCAAAGATGGGGACAGACTTTTTAACAGGGCCCATTGTGATAGGACAAGGGGTAATGGCTTTAAACTGAAAGAGGGTAGATTTAAGGAATTATTTTTTTACAATGAGGGTGGTGAAACACTGGCACAGGTTGCCCAGAGAAGCTGTAGCTGCCCCATCCCTGCAAAAATTCAAGGTCAGGCTGGGCAGAGCTCTGAGCAACCTGATCTAGTTGAAGATGTCCCTGCTTATTGCAAGGGGTCTGACTAGATGACATTTAAAGGTCCCTTCCAACTCATGATTCTATGAACACATAATAAAAAGAGGTGGTAGTGGCGGGGGGGTGTCCACAAATTTAACATCAGTCTGAAACAGACAGAAAGAATTTATCTGAATATTCTCGTAAATGCTCTGAGACAGCATCTGCGATCTATGATTGTACACTAAACTTTGCAATTTCCCCTAAAGAACAGGAGGGGGAGCAGTGGAGCTATAAAAGAGGAAAATATTTTACAGTCAAAATATTATTTTAACAAAAGTGCAATTTTAGAAGTGTTTGGAAAAAATGCTCATTGGCTAGTCTATTTGATATAAAATTTAGTCTAGCAGTGCTATTTGTAGTTATTTCCAGAAAGAGCTCTTGACTTCTGCTGATTATTTTTTCATGATTCTCAAGTTTCTCTCTCTCTTGAGCACTTCTGAAAATTCTAGCCTTTATTTTACTTGTTTTGTCTGGCTCTTTGCTTTTCCTTGCACTGCAGTACTGACGGGCATCTCTCTGAAGATTAGAACAATGATTTAAAGACTCTCTTCCACTTTTCCCTATTCCTTTGTGAAATATCCAGAAAACTTCCTATCCTCCTAAAAACAGCAGTCAACGATATCGGATTAAATAGAGGAATAAGAATACTAACTTGCTGAAGTATACTCAGCTACACCCCCTGTTGTATTTGTACACGTCAGTGTTACAAAAATAAAATTTGTATTGTTTTAACAAATTTGTTAACGTTTGCGTGGACAAAGCTTCCGGAGGCCAAAGCCTCTCTTCTGTGCCTGTGCAGTAGGTACACAGAAGAGGTTCATCGTCCTGGTTTGGGGTGGAGCAGAGCTAAATTTCTGTTCAGTGCAGAGGCTTTTGCTTACACTTGTTGCCATGGCGACCAGGGTCAGCTGACTCGGCTGTTTACCCCAGGGAGGGGCTGCACCTGTGGGGAGGCCTGGGCAGGTCAGGTGACC
>JAOXJK010000040.1:13080464-13112913 GCA_025774025.1 Xenus cinereus | reverse complement strand
CTTCAGCAGGGGAGTTGGACTAGATGATCTCTATGGTCCCTTCCAACTCTAAAAATTCAGTGAAATTCAGTGAAAGAACCAGACAAGAAACAAAAGGAAATGGGGTTCAGTAGCCTTGTGATTACTGGGTCATCGTCTTGCCTCCAAGGCCCCACTCCAGATCCAACAGTGATCTACTCTCCCCAGTGAATAACTGGCTGATAAAACTCATAGCTTGAAAAAAGCGGAAGCATGCTGGGCAAAAATGGTTCTTCTGGCTTGCTCCTGGGTGCAAACAGCTGCGCTCTGGTATTTGCTCAGGGCAGGGTGTAAAGCAACTCTCTAGTCTTTGACGACATAATGTCTAATGCGTATTCTTACCTGGTTTTAAGCTTCTCTGTGGGCCAGCTTTTAAGGTTTTTTCCTCATGCTTTGTTCACCCAGTAACATATTTGGCAGAATAAAAGCGTTGGGATGAAGAGATTTGGGGTTTTCTTCTAAACTGCATGGCAACTTCTTCTAACTGTATGGAAAATTTCATCCATAAGGAATTACTGCATTACAACACTGCAAAATTACTGAAACAAATTATAGTAACTGAAAACATTTACTAAGCTGCCATGCGCAGAAAAGACTGTGTTTATGAAGTATGCAAGTGTATGGGTAACTGTAGGAAACCCACAAATCTTGGCATGGTGTTACTTCTTATTTTTTTAAAAACAAACAAACAAAAATAGCAAGGATGTTATCCATCTTTTAATTCAGCATTTGCTTATATTTGTGTATGAAAGACATTGTCTCTCCCTCTAAGAACTGTTCTCCTACTGCTTTGAAGAGGTAAGGAAAATTTTGCCTAAAAATAGTGAAATCCAAAGTCACATAGTTATTTCCTGATGATTTCACATTCAAATACTGAGCATAATGACAATGGTTAGCCAGCCCCAAGACAATCAATACTGAACAGTTCTTTCATTAATCAAAAAATCTCTTTAGGTCCAGTTGCCACTCAGCAAGTTCTGTTTGAGGTTCATCAGGACCCCTTTACATTATGCTGCTGATGTAACACAATATGAAAGATAATATACATTACAGTTATGGCTTTTTACACTACAAACGAGGCATAAAGGGGAACATGCTATGATACAAAGAAGCCATTCATATTTTGAACCATGTCCCAGTTCCAGTCCTGTCATCGGCTATTAACTGGAGTGATGTATACCTAAGTAAGTAGTTCCTTTGCCTTCAAAGGCCTGTTCACTTGCCCAGAAATTATGTAGAATAGTTGTCATCCAAGGACGCAGAAGTCAGGCATCTCCTTTTGCAAGGGCTATGGATTTCACTCAGCCCCAATTTCTGGATACTGTAAGAGTAGAATAATGATTAGAGAACTTTTTTAAAGATGCCACATGCAACTCCTCATAGTGGGAATGGAATACAAGTGTTTGCAGCACGTAGGTCCTGTAAGCAGCTGATAGTTTAAAAAGGTGTCAGAAAGCAAACATGCAGACACCACGTCATCAAGACCTTCAGCAAAGGGCATTTCACTTCCTCTTCTGCCGAAATCTTTTCCCAACGGGCACTGCAATCCGTGGGGTTATCCTGTTTCCAAACTCAGGCGGCCCACAATGGCAACGTCTCATATTCCGACATCCCCTTGGATTTTAGGATTTAGTGTTCACAAATATCTGAATGTATTTACACGCATTTGTATGGGGTTTTTTTGCTTTCATATTCATGATGAATAGCTTTTACAATAAGGACCTTTCAGCAATGAGGTCTCTCCTCCTGTGAAATTTCTCCATGCAGCAAATGCCCTGCCAGAATCTGTGCAATTTTAGGAATGGTATATAGGGGTGTGGATACTCAGGCTGGACTACACTTCTTTCTAGCATGTTTTTTTTTAAAAAAAAAAAACCAAACAAACAAACAAACAATCAAAACTACCAAAAAATAACACAGCACAAATCTCTGTGTTTCCAAGACAATTTCAGTAATTTCAGGCTTCTCTCTTTTTAATAATTGTACACCAATTTGCAGTGCAGACTTGGAAACCTCTTGTGTAAGGTGAATCTTTCTAATCTTGCATTCTCCATAAAACTATGAACCCATGCCCTTCAGGAGCTGAAGCCAAATCAATATGACTTCAGATCTGGAAGTAAATATCCAGAGAAACCGTTTAGCAGCTTCATTGTTGCATTTATACAGTAAGTTGCTCTGGGGTAATATTTTGTCATTTGTTTTTACACTTGACAAATTTTAATGATTATATTGCCAGGATGGATGTACTGTAAGATGTCATTAAACTCCTACCACGTTTCCTGTTTGAAAACTGCCTTGTTAGGTCTATTTAACTTACAGCACATTTAACTATTAACAGGACACAATCAGCATTTTGATTTACAGTTGGGGGAGGAGGGAGAGAAAAAAGTGTCTTGCATTTTGGGATTTAAAGATGTTTTCCTCTTTTCGTCTTGATGGTCACTGAGATTTTGTTCATGGTTAATGTAAAATGGATCTCAGTTGTCCATACATGCATTCACACACATGCACACACAAACGGCTGAGACATAACCACAAGGGGCACTGAATAAAGCAAGTAATTCACATTCTGAGGCTGGTCTTGCTGGCTTTTATCACTGTTCTCATATCAGGACTGCTAGTTTCAGCCTACTTGTAGACTCTCATTAATCTTAATTCATCCTCCATCTACCTTAAAACGTGCCTTGAAGTCTTTTTTTTTTTTTTCCCAGCCCTTTTAAACCATGCTCAATCTCCCAGGCTAAAGACAAATTTATCAACCTCTCATACAGCAACATCCAGTGTCTAGGAATATTTCAGCCTTTTGAGAAAATCTCTTTGGGTCTTCACATTGCTCCTTCTTCAGCTTTGTGTTTCTAACATTCCCCCCAAAAGCCAGGACTGTTTCATTAATTACCAGCATTGCCACCATTGCAATATAAATCTCCGGGCATGAGGGCTAAGTACAATTGTTTTAGAAAAGATGACTTGTCTCTGCACAGACTGTGTCACTTCCTCATTCATCACCCTCAAGTGATCACAACTGAATTACTCCCCACCACTGCCACTCATTTTTCAGGCCTCTTGCTAATTCATGGAGGCTTGTTAAAATGCTGCAAGCAAAGGTGCCCTTCTGATCTTTCCAAACATTCACTAAATGGTTTGAATTTATTCATTGGACTGAGCTCATCCTGGGTCATGTCTCTTTTTTTGTGTGTGTCTCATTGACTTTTAAATTTTCATTAAAGCTGCAGCATCATCTTTTGTTTAAAGCCAGATCTGTTGAGAAAAGTTACTGCTTTGAAGGGAAAGGGGAGGAAAAAATCTACACAAAACAACCACAGCCACAGCAGAAACAAAGCACAACAAACAAGCAATTAACTTTGAATAGAGCCGTCAGCAGCTTGGACTAGCAGGAGTTTTAATTTGGTTTTAGCAGCATTTGGGGATCAGCTGGCTCCCCTTGACAGCAAAGGGAATGTTGCTAGAGGAAGAGTTCCAATAGCAAGTCCTGCATCTTTCACTTGACCTGCAGTTTGAATTCAACCCAAACAGCATTTTCAGAAGAATGAGAAAAATAAAACCGTTGCTCTTGATGTGTCGCAAAGCTCCCACCTGACAACACCTGATTAGCTTAGGCTTCCAAGCTTTCTTGCATTCCTGTTTCCCGTATATTGAATTTCAGGGCTTCAATGTTGAGGAGAGTCAGAGGAGGAAATGAAGAGGTCTCACAAGTCAATACAGGTTAGGGCAAATGCCAGCCTGATTGAAGGACTGACACAGTGCCTGCATCCATGGTCGTGAAGATGGGACTTGCAATATCAGTGATATAAAGCACCACTGTAGGGAATAAGCTCCTCCTTTCCCTGACCCTGTCACCCACCCTGCCTGTCATGGCAATGTTGGGAGCTATAATATTTAATCATCTGTCCCAGAAATCCATGCAATGCAGAAAGCTCAGAAGGCTTTCTCAGCCTCATTATTGCTCTGACAGGCTTTCCTCATCTTGCTGTGGCTGCTTGGAAATGATGGGCATCTGCATGGTCATCAGGGGCCGTAAGCAGCAAGGCAGCAGGCAGAAAGCAGCACCCAGGGAGCTGATCTCCCAGGTGTTACCATCCTTAGCCCTTCAGGATTGAGCGAGAGTCAGTGTTTCCCATTGTGCACAGCTGCTCTCCTTCTGTGGTGACTCCCACACAAGCAGTGCCCATCCCCAGACAGAGTCCAGGGGATCAGGGGGAAAGTGGGCTGTGCTCTCCCTCCACCTTACTTGTCTTCAGCTAGCAGCACTTCAGGGACCTGAGGCAGAGTATAGTTAGTTCTCCCTTTTCCTTGGGCACCAAAATCCAGCTTCATATTTAAAGACCTTCAGCCAGTTCTGGTACGATGTCTGTCCCTCAATGTGTCTGTCCTTCTGTCCCTTCTGTCCCTTCTCCGCTCCCATGGAGAGCACTAGGAGTCAAGCTACTAGCCCTAGCAATTTATCTATTTCTTCACGGACAAAATTCAGAAGGTCCATTTCCAAAGACTCTGCCACAGAATGCCATTAAGGGGACTTTCGTACGACATGGTAATGCTGGTGTCTCTTCCTAGCACATCCTTCCACACAGCTGAGCCTCAGAAAATATCCGGCCATTGAGTCACACTACAGCCATTGAAAGTCTCAGTAGTTTTTTCCCTTCAGATACTAGTGCTTCCTTTACAATAAAAGCAACAAGAAGACATTTTAAATAATTGTAATAGGTATGTCTAACATCTAATTAACTGTGTCAAGATAGCTAAGCACCCCTTTCGGAAATGGTATTGTGGTCTTTTTTTTTTCTTTTCTTCACATAAATGTCTTTTGTTCAACTGGGTCCTCCCCCAGGCCAATATCCTTGTTTTTCAAAATAGTTGTTCTTTCGGACATTTTGCTGATCTGTCAAAATAAAACAAAACAAAACCCCATTCTCAACAACTTCTGTTAATGACTGAGCCTTTCATGGTTAAGGGGAAAATATTTGTAGCAAGTATTCACATGCCATAATGCAAGCCAAAAGACTTATATGTCTGATTGGCTCATTTCTCATTGAGCTGTTTAGATACAGTTGTTTTCTAAGGGTCTAATTTGTGATCTGAAGCCAAAATTGCTGGGGTGTGAACATTGCAACTCCCCTTAAAATCCCACCCCACCACAACAGTGGGGTAAGAAGACATGTCAGGGTGTTGTGGTACTCAACTTCTCCCGGACAATCTCAGCGATGGACTGAAGAACCATCCCCAGGGCTTGCAGGACACCTGCTCTTTGCATAGCTTTGAACATGATCCATCCTCCTCAGGCGCAGTAAGAACAGTTAGACATGAAATGATTATGGCAATGTCCCTATGAAATAGGGAATAGCTTCTTTTTGCCACCTCCTAGATCCAAGCCCCAATGGAATATGAGGGAATACAGGAGGAAAGTTGGGACCTCCACAGTTTATTGGGCACTGTGAAAGCTGTCACTGCTGGGCACCTAGAAATCTGGTCCTAAATAAAGTAGGAAACTGGAATCTTCTGTAAGTCTTGTGTCAAAACTTCCCTTCAAATGAAAAGTTTCAAATCTCATTGCCCGCTACAGATAACAATAATGTTTGCTACACCAGCTAACCAGCAAACACTTCTCAGGAATGGCACTGACTTGGAAGCAATCTAATAATTAACCATTGACATTTCAAATGTGCAAAGTCAGAGCGATTTTCCAATTTCCAGTGTGTCCCTCTCTAATTCAATATTTATTTAGGCTATACTCAACTGAGTTAAGCAAGATGACTTCTTTAGGATCCTTTCTCTTCCCCAGGGTAAAAAAGTCAAGACCTGCTCTCACCTCTTTGAACATTCATGGAGTGTTTATAATATGCAAACACACCTTTATTCCATTATTTGGCACTAACAGTGTTTCCACAGCTCATTATTTCCTGCATGAAATAATGCTTAATTAGTGCTGAATTACAAGGGAATTGCTGTGGAACTACATAAGCCATCCTTGCGAATTCCCTAATGACTCAATGTGATTGCTGCTATAGCATTGAATTCTAAATGGATTCATAATGATTAGAAACCTAAGGCATACCTGCCTCTTATTGATCAGTGTGTGACAACCAGATTTCTTTATAAACAGAGTCACACAGAAAATATGTTGATACCAGTACCTGAAGATTTTTAGTGCCTCTCGGGAGAAAGCTGGTGACTGTGGCATTTAAATCCAAGGCTACAGTGATAAATGAATCAAATCTTATTAGTTCTTCCCAGGCCTATTGGGGTTGCAAAGTTACCAACCCTGCTGAATGCACAAATAAATTGAATTTAGGGTTTTTTACAGAAAAGAGAGATGATCCTGAATTTAATCAGAGGTACACAACATCCATGCTCTTAGCTCAGGTACAGTGCATGTGTCCACAAAACTGTCTCTCCCTAACACTAATTCATCTGCCATTGTAGTCTCATAGAAAGTTTCTCGCTGTTTTTGCTGGATTTTGGGTTGGATCCCATGTTCACAATGTTGCTTTGTAGAGATGCCTTCATCCTTGAGGTGGGAACAACTCTGCACTTTCCCTTTGCAACCCTAAAATAGAATGTGAGGAACGAGGATGTCTGTATCCGCATACTATCCAGACCCAGCTTTTGCCTCTGTGCTGCAAAGTTCTACAAGCCTGGTGATGTGTTGAGAAGCATTACCAAACCCAAAGTTAGGACACCTGCCTTTGGCGTAAACTGGGAAGAAACTTTGCCTCCTGTTTCAATACTCTCATTCAATATTTGTCCAGTTGTGCTTATGATATTGGAGGAAGCATGTTGGGACTCAGCTCAGTACCTTCTTCCACTGGTGGGTTATTAACTTTCCCTTTCTAAAATTCCTGTTATCATAGTCTCCCATGCATTGAAACCTTCAACCCTTGAGGCCAATGCCAAAACCACTGCTGATTTCAGTAGGAATACTTTCAGGCATATCTGGGTTGATTTTTTTTTCCTCTCTCGTAACAGATCTTCCCAGTTTGTACTATCCTTCTGACTTGGACATTTGGAAGAGGTTAGGCTGACACAAACACTTCACTTTAATACCCACTATGTAAGATTTATTCCCACAGACATATATTGGTCTGTGTTCAAATTAGCAGTGGTTCCAGGCAGTCTGCTTCCTTGGGCTACTGGCATAAATCTACTGACTTTGGGGGAGTTACTCCTGATTTTCACTGATAAATGCAAGAAAGGACTCAGCACTCTCCACCTAAAAGGCTTAGATTAGATTGTTCCCGGCCCCATTAATATTGCCACTGGTATTCTTTCTGTATTTCTTGTGCTGTGTATGTCAGTAAGTGCTTTCCCCATGCCTTTTAAAATTCCTTTAACTATTAAGATAACTAAAAGTCCTTTCCTGAAAGAATTCCCAAACTTATCTCATAGTCTGAAATATACTTGAATGCACTTTGGAAAAAACCTTCTGTCCCTGAACTACATAAAGGGCTGTAGAGTGAGAGAGGACAGTCTGGGTCACTGAGTCTCATCCCTCAAAATCTGAGCAAAACATGTAATGGATGCTTAGTCCAGGTTGGTCTACAGAACATCCCCTTCCCACACACCACAAACCACAAGATGGTTCTCCTCTACTGAAAAATCAACTCAGTATCATTCATGAACAACTCATCTCCACAAAGTAAAAGACACCTGAATTATAATAAACATCAGAGGAGACAGTGAGACACAGATTGTATTTACAACATACTGTACTGTAGTGGGAAAGTGAAGGCACTGGGCCCCGAGGAGGATGTATAACACATTTGAGTCCAGCTACCAGTGCGTGCTAATGTGGTGGCATCTCAGAGGCAGCACAGTCATGGCACTGCCATCAGTCACAGGGACAGAGAAGAGAGAGGGGGGAAGAATGGATAAAAAGTTCCTACAACTTGGCAGTCCCCCATACATGAGGTATTTGCAATGGGATCGCAAGCAAAGAAAACTTCCACACATCACCTGGCTGTAAAGTTGGAACTGAGCCTTGGATTTCAATGCTCTAGGACTATCTCTGTTTATAATCCCACTCCCAATTATGGGCTATGTTTGCACAGGTTGGCCTTGGCAAGATGCAGATAGTAATCTTCTTGGGTTCAAATGGGTGCTTAGTGCATCTGACCTGCAATTGTGAGAGCCAACAGTTGGGCAAAGAATCCTTTCGGCAACGTGCTTAAACCAGGTCAAGACGTAGACATGCTGTGTGTAGCCACAGGCAAACGTTGAGGCAATTATATTCCCATATAACTTCTGGCAGAGTTGATCTGTTCCCAAGTCTCATTAAAATGGTGTGCTTCTGACATGTTCTGGTTTGCAGTAAGCGTTCACTACTTTAAAAGTAATAACATGGTGGAATATCCTCCCCAGAAGCTATTCTGCTCTCCTTCCAAGAGATGTAATCTGAGGCTGAGATCAGGAAGCATCATGCCTTCTGAGCACCCTTCTGTTCAGTCCACACACCCAGAAACTGTGTAGGCAAGGCCGGGTAATCACGCACACCTTAGAGATAAGCCTGTGAAGACATCAAGAAACGTGCACCTTGCTAGTCTGATACAAGCACTTCCTACAGAGCACTGTCCCTCTCCTGTTGTGTGTCATGGATGCTGCTGGTCCCTCTCTGACAGCGCTGAATGTTTGACCCTTCCCAAATGGCTGTGCACGTTTGACCCTCCCGTGAGAGGTGAAGAAAGCTGAATGCAAGGCATGATTCCTAACTGTGCAATACGGAAGATAATTAGTCTCAGCAATGGCAGGCAGTGACTTTAAGTGGTATGCATGCAAAATATGCAGCTACATTAACCAGTCAGGCAAGGAAGCGGAGACATTTCCTGAGGTGGGAAACATATTGAAATGCTAATAGACCCCGGCAGGTATTGTTGGTCCTTTGGGGAAAGATACCTAGGAGGAACTTCTTAATTGTATGTTCACCAGATCCTCTCAGCAGATCAAAAGAGAGTACTGATACGAGCAAATAAACTTTGATATGTGCCTTTCACTACTGGTACTAATTGGAAGGAAATCCCCTGGCCTGTGGACCAACATTCTTAATTTAAAAACATTGGAAATGTTAATTGAATAAGGGGGGAGGGTTGATTAGAAGAATGACCTCATGTCTAAAATGATAATGAGGGCTCTTGACACCTGAACAACAAAAGGTCATGAGAGTATAAACAATGAGATGAGAAAGAATCATCAGCCAGAGCCCAGACAGTGACATATGAGTCTCGTGTGAGAAAGTGTGCTGGGCAGAGAGGAAACTGCCAGCTTCAGAGTTGAGACAGTCAAGCACACTCTAAAATAGAAGATCCATATTCTGTACTCATGTACTCCCATTCACCTTCATTAGAGTTTCAGGGCTATGATATAAGTCAGAGTTTTGCCTTAAATGCTTAGTTTTCTACTCATCAAGAGCAATTGGGTCCTTTCTTGTGCAACCTTGTACCTGAATTACCCAGCAATGTACAGGTCAGAGAAGATTACCCCAATGATGAGGAGCAAGGGAGGCTGACAGATAACCCTCAGATAACTGGCTGGAAGGGTTATGCAGAGATATGCAATCTTCTCCTGCTTAGAAAAGGTCATTGCCTTGCCTTCAGCAAGGAGAGTCCCATAATTAGGTCAATAGCTGGATTTCTGCTGTTGGGAGAACAGGACTTGGGGGTATATCTCATCTCCTTGACAGAATGGAGTTTATGTCTTGTATACAGACAAGCAACTGGAGCAAAGCAGAAGAGAAGGATATACATGTATTAGTTGTGAACTTAATTTTGGCCAGTAATTCCCTACACAAAACCTGTGTTTGCAAACTGCTGAACTTCTGTCAAGTGTATATTCTTTCTAGATTTCGTTTTACCTCTCCTCAGACATCTCTGTTACAATATTTACAGAGGATGTTTGCAACGTATAAAAAGTGATCATGAGGAAAAGTGCTTTTTATTGGCCCAGAAAACAGTTCCAAGATCAGGGAAGGGCTGTTTTTCCACATCGGTCTCACCTGCCCATGATGGGATGCATCTTAAATGCCAAGATTTGAACACAACTGACTTTGTTGGTCATATGAAGGTACACTGACAGTGTCCATTAAAGCGTTAGATAGTGCAAAGCCATTTGAGGATGGATTTGGTTTTTGTTTGGGTTTGTGTTTGTTTTTTCCTGTTGGGACATGTATAAATTACAGTAGAAACCCAAATAGGGTCAAAGTAGAGAAGAGGGTATATCACATAGCTCATCATCTTTCCACCTGGAGAGTCTATCTGTGAGATGACGAGTTTGTGTGAACTCTTCAGTATTCCTGGACTTCCCAGCCTCATTTTTGGTACCAACACAGCAGGACTGTGAGACGAGAGAAAAGTTCACTGAGTGGAGAGATGATATGTGGACACACATTGAGAATTTCTGTATGGTTAGTAATTTCCCACATAGACATTATGTTTGCAAACTGATGAACTTCTATTGAGAACATATTCCCTCTAGAGTTTCACTCTACCTCTCTTCTGAAGTCTCTGTTATAATATTGTTAATCTTGTTTGCAGTCTTCAGATTCCCCTTGCAAATTCTGCCAGCCTTCTTCCTCCTTTATTCCCAAATCCTATTAATATCTGACCTAAAGTGTCTTCAAGTCTCACTTTTTCCTACATACTTTTTCATACATACTTTACCATCACTGCCTTCCACTCTAATGGCAATGCAAGAAAGATTTATCTACCTTGCTCTTCTTTATGCAGGTAATCAAACTTCTCCTGCTGATAATTCTTATTTACTGTTACATTCAGTTAAAATGATTTGCAGATTTTTTTTTTGTTTCCATTCTGATGATCCTGAGTCCTGCACTGCCAAAGCCTCTCCTATTTCTTGCCAGACTATTATGCATATTGAATTAATTTAATGAAATACACTATATTCCCGTGATTTTTTTCAGAAAGCAATAACAAAGAGAGAGGAAGGAGTGAGGAAAAATAGTAAGAAATCAGCTAAATGCGACAGCAGATACACTTCTAGTAATCAGCCTATAAAGCTTAGTACAACTGTTCTCTTGCCTTATTAGCTTCCTTAGAAGTTGGGCACACTTTCACAGTTCCCCAGGAATGAAGTTGTACATGGGTAGATTCCATACTTTCAGGATACGCCATGGGGTTATATTATTTTAAGCTAAAAAAGAAAGATATTTCGTTTTGCATCTCCTATGGAATCCTGGAGAACCTGACAGTTTCACAATTCAGAATACGCTGAAGGAAAGCATTACTCAGGGTGGTTCCACGACTCATTTTCAAGCTGAACCCATGCTGGTTTATACTTGGACCCCAAAGCTACAGCAGCCAGCCAAAGCGGAGTCGTATATGAGCCCTTAAAAGTGGGTATTGTCTGTAGGCAGCCTGTCACTCACATACCAGAGCTGAGGGGGTCAGGAAACAAGCTCCAGCCGTTGGCATCCACCTCATGCAGCTGCCCAGCAATCCCTCATGAGAATCTGGATTCTCTGGGAAAGTGAAGGGAATGAGAAAAACAGAGCAGAATAAGAGGTAACAGACAACAATTAGTATTGTCAATTTATCACCGTGCCAGCGTGGTTCTTAATAGATTGCCCATGTCTTAAAAATGTAATTACTGTGCGTACTTGTGCCATGGGTGCACATTTAAACTATTGTACTTGACAAACAAGATGTTCATGTAGCCACTGGAAACAACCCTAATATGATGAGCTGGGAGTAGTAACAATAATGTTAAGAAAGTGGACATGACATCACTGAACCTCTCTCTTTTTGAGCCTGGATACTTTTTGTACAGTATATTTCAAAGTATGCCAAATGCCAGAATGACAGGTTTATTTTAAAAACCTTAAGTGATGGAGATCTCCATATCTTATTCTTTATAATAATAAAATATAAGAAAAGAAGCATTACCAAATGAGGAAAAAGTTGTCTTAGAAGAGGGATGACTTGTTTGAACTAAAAGCTAGAAGTAGGCTGGGTTTCCTTGAGCAGTGCAATGGCATTTTGTTCTTGCAAATCTCATGCCATACTGCCCTGCTGCAAAAACTAGATACCAAATCTGATACTGGACAGGAAACAACTCCATGTTTAACTGATGGCGGTTGTGGATGCCCATTTCAGAGCTCAGATGAAATGATGGAAAAACAAGAGGCTGCAACACCCTTGAAAAGAGGTAGGCAGAATCAGGAAAATACGTTAAGGGCAAATTTTTCAAGATCTCTGCTCCTACTTTTGTTTCAATGCATCTTGTGAATTTCTTGGAGGGAAAAGAAAAAAAAAAGAAAATTAAAAAAAAAGCCTTTCGGCAAGAAAGACAGGTCCAAGCAGTTCCAGCCAATGTTTTCCTTTGACACTCATGATGCCAGCTGTGACTGTAATTTCTCTGTAAGATCTTGTCAATGATAATCATTGAGAACTGCCAGTCTAAATTAATAGACTCTTCTTCTCATGACCACTCAATGCATCTACAGTAGTTGGCCACAGTAGAAAGTAAAGTTGTCCTCCTTAACGTGTCCCAAAATCAACAGCAGCAGCTACCTGACCCCCTGCCAAGCTGCCTCCACCCTCCTCTTCCTTTGCTACTGCAAATCTGAACTACCGTTGAGGAATTAATAGTGTTGGGTTCTCTTTTCAGCTGCTGAACTAGCTCAGACACCACCCAACCCTTCAAACAGTGGAGAGAACCCTCCTGATACACCAGCTCTACAAACCCCAGAGCACCTAGTAAGGATTCTGAGAGGAGCCCCAGTTGCACAGGCTCCCCCCCCACCCCCAGTGATGCTGCTGATGTTATCATCCCTTCCTCCCCTCAGTGCTTACCACAAATCTGGTCTTTGTACTCCTTAGCCTAGCCCTGATAGTGGGCTGACATTTTTACAAGTAAAATTTTCTGCTGATTGTTGTGGAAAGGTCCTGGTTTGTCTGAGGCACTGCCTCTGGGGAGAGTGGGAAGAACCCCTTTGTTGGGAGTTTAAAATTAGACAATAGGCTGTTCAATGTACAAATAAGGAGGAATCTTGTCCCAACATGGAAATGGGCTAAATGATGAAAACTCATCTGCCTGTAACTGCTCTGAATCTGCCTGGTGCTCTGTTCCCCTAGAATGTGCATCCCAGACAGTGATCAGAGACAAAGCTGACAACAGCTGCAAAATGGATTAACCGAGGTCTTGAATTATTTTTGTCCCTCAGATTACTTGCTGCTTTGTGAAAGACTTTGTGGGGAACGACACTGAATGCTTGAGTAATCCAGCCTCTTCCAGAATGTTTTATGGGGTAGGACCATTTGCAAATAACTGTGAACACCAGAAAAAAAGTTATGGGTTTGGGGAAGCCCCAAATAGATTCCTTTTGCCCTTGTGGTCTACATCCTCTTCATACCACTTTCTTCTGGTTTTCCTTTCAGTGCTTCCCAGGACCTCTGTGCCGATGGTCCCTGTGGCAGAGGAGGCAGGCACAGTGCATAAGAGGTAGCATTGCTAAAGAGCCTACGTAATCGTTAAGGGCTTGCTCTTCAGCAGGAGTAACTCTTCCAAGGGTAATGACCTTATTGGAGTTACACTACTTATATCCAAAAGTAGAAAGGTCCTGAACGGCAAACAGCAGCTTTTTACTTCGTTTAAATAAGTTGCTTTGGCTTAATGAGCTCTAAAAATGTTACTAAATGCTTTCAAGTATTTTCCTTCACAGGAGAAATAAGACCCGTTGGGAAGTTAGCCTGGGTGCCAGTCACACCATCTTTCTTGTTTACGTGGTTCTTTACTTAACCAGTCTTTGGTCACTTATCATTGGTTAAATCCTATGACATCACCTTAGGAATTCATTGCAATTCAGCACAGGAATCCAGCCCCATACACTGCAGATCTCTTTCTACCTTACCTGCATTTTAATGGCTCTTCCAGTCCATCCTGCCTTAGACTCTGCAGCCCTTCCCACCAGACATTAGCACATTTTGACCTCAATTTGAGAGGAAACAAAGTGCTGCAAATGGCTTTTCCATGACTCAAGCGCCAGATAAGGTTTTACAAATGGAAAAGTGAGCTGCAGAGCACCATCTATGTTACACCCTATATTTAAAAAAAAAAATAGCCAGCTACTACAGGCTGTCCCACCCCTCCTGATGCTGCCACACAACGCTTTGCAGTACACACCTTCCAAGAGTAACAATTAAAAATTACCCCTCAATCTTTTAAGATGAAGAGGTTAAAAAAAGCAGCTGGTATGTTATAGAGGATATTCCCAGCAGAGTCAGGCAGGTTTTCTGCCTACTTGAGTTTGTATTCTTTCTACAAGATTGTAGCCATCCAAAACTCAAAGGTTGCCTATTACTAGACGCAAAAAGCCATGATAAGTATTGTTCTTCCTGCTGTGTTTGCCACTGACTCAGTGCACAGGCTGAGCACAGAAGCAGCAGCATTTTGCTGTTGGTGGCACAGCTTTGGAGGCTGTATTTATAACCGAGGAGACTTGATGACTTGTATGGACATTTACATTCACATCAAATCCCAAGATATTCCCAGGAGGAGCAATGGTTAACTCCGGTGTCCTTGACAAATACTAGCAACAGCATGTTTGTGCCAGGTTAAATTTCTCCCTGTGGCATTCTGTGCTTGTAGTCCTTAAGTGTTGTGCAGCCTGGCCTGTTTGCTATTAAAAGTGGATCCAGGCAGGAAATACAGAATTTCTTGATATTTTTATTATTTTTCCTCTTTTTTTTTTTTTAAAATGAGATGTTTGGAAATTTTCTGTGGAAAACAAAAGACTGAAAGTAGACCCTGGCACAGCGCTTTCTTCTTTCTTGTTCACTTTTTGTTTTTTAATCTAAGATCTAGTTTAGCATCTCACTTCTTTTGACCAGCAAGCCCATGTGCTCCTGAAAAAGTTTCAAAAGGAAAATTTCATCAAACATGTGAAATGTGCTTGTGAAAAGGAGCTTCAGTCAGTTTGCATTTTCATCAAAGGGCTCCTAATGGGCTAAAATTAAGAGTCACTCTTCTTCCATGAGAAGTAAAAAGATATTCTGTTTTGTCTTTTTTTTTAAACTTGTAGACCAATTATACATATTTTGGATTTATGATGCTTTCAAAAATCTAAAATACCACTCTGTTTAGATTTCTAGGTGATAAGCACAACAGAACAAATTAAGGGGCTCCTCTACTCGCCTGTCAGCTGTAGGAAATCATTCACTATGAGCAGATCGCATTTTATGTGTTCTTAGTATTAATTTTCAACCAAATGTCAATGCAAGAGTTAAATAACTATTATACAGAGATTTTTTTTTCTCTTAGATTTCAAGAAAAATAGTTCAGGGTATGCAAAGGTCAGTTGGCTTAAGTTTTTGTTAGAAACCGAGAAAAGACTGGGTAAGAATCACTGGATTCAAGTGAATGTGAGCTGACTTCTCTCACGGCTGACAATCTCTCCACTAGTTTGGCTTTTGATTTGCAGTTCTCTGCTAAAGAGAGATTGAAGAAACCCCCAGGCCCACATTGTGCACTATTGTTCTCCCAAGCCAGCAAAGAAAGCAAAACTTCAAAGCCTTATAAATCTGTTATTAGTTATGAAGATAATGATAATCATGCATATTACAGAAGTGGCTGTGGGATAAATATAACGTGGTCTCTTACTTCTGTGGAGCAGCAGATGGCTGTAGCCTTGGAAAGTCTGTAACCCAAGTGGGCAGCGGAAAACCGCATTGTTATTCTAAGCTTTCTTTAGAGATGTATCTCTGAGTTAAGAGGTAAATCAATCACTGCAGAAGTTCCTTCTGAACCAGGAGACTAGCACAGACAACCACAAATAGATCCAGATTTTTTCAGATAAAATCCAAGTTTTATTGGAAAACATTTGTTTCTTGAGACAATGTGGATTAACAAAATTTGCTGGGTTTGATGAACTTCGGTCAAGCCCAGCGCAAGTGTTCTGGCAGCCTGTCTTTTTTGCATCCATCACAGAATGGAGAAGCAAATGCTCCAGGTTACCTGCTCCATGCTGTCTGGTGATAGATCACAGTCACACCAGGGACATGGAAGATCTCTCTGAACTGGGTCGACAAATTTGCCCTTAGCAATCTTGCTTTGGTGCTTCATGAGTGATTTTTATTTGACGTTTTTAACTTCAGTCTGATTTCAAATACGAGGAAGCATTGGTTTTCCACCCACCCTAACCATGAAGAGGTTGAGGGAGCAGTCATTTCTCGCTGACCCTGTTGCAAAAAAATGTCCCTGTAATGGCAACACTTCAGCCAATGTATACTCACTGTCCTGAATCAAAATGAACATGAGAATATGTTGTGATTCTTCTTGAACAAAGCCATTCTTATAAAAGGACTTAGAAGTCAAAAAACCCGCAATTCTATTGGCATTTGCAATTCACATCTAGACTCAAATCCAGTGCTTGGACACTGGTTCATCTGTAACTTATCCATAGTAGCCTAAAGCAATTTGCTCTATTTGAAATAAATGAGGATGTTTTTCTCTGGCTATGAGAGAGGTGAGGCACCTGGGTTAGAATAAAGATTATCTTGGTCAGGAAAAAGGAGGAGCTGTGACAGCAGGGGACTGAAGATGAACAGGACTGTGCTATCTCTCCTAGTTTGTTTACAAGTCTTGCTATCAGTCATCAGTGCCTGAAGCGAGAGGAAGTGTGGGCTTCAACCAGCTCTTTAAAGTGTAGATTGAGTTACTCCCGTTGTTGATGTTCGTTGTGGATCATTTAATTCATTCTGCAGAAAATGTGAAAATCATGTGGCTACAGCAAGTTAGCCCAGCAGCAAGTTGTCTTGGAAGCTTAGTTTTCTCTCTTTTATTAGGAAGCATTGGAACGTATCCCAGTGGCTACATCAGTGGCCCCACTAACGTTGCTGGCAGAAAAGGAGTAACCAGTGCTTCATGCTGCAGGGGTTTCAGATGGTATATTCAGTAGTTCCAGATGACACACAGATGATACCAAGTCTGCCTGTGAAAATGCTTAGAGCCACTCAATGTCAAATAAAAATTAATGTTCATCACTGTTTTTCCCTGAAGATTAAGAAAATTAACCGTTCAGGCTAGAGATCAGGTTTACAGCCTGTATTGCCTGGGAGAGCTTGAATGACTTAAGTAAATGTGTCGTAGATTAATTTGCAGGTTTCCTGTTATTACATTTCCATCTCCTTTCCCCCAAAACCCAGCTAAAACCCCAATGAAAATAACAAATTTTAATTACAATAACAACACGCATACTTTTTATCAGAAGAAACCACATGCTTTTCACCAGAAGAAGCAGAGAGACGTCACACTTCTTCTTCATTTAGATAGCAAAGTGCTGGCATCCTTTGTGTTCCCAATTCATCTGTCCAAAGAATTTCACAGTGGTGATGGTGCAACCAGGGTCACCTCTGCAGCAAAGGAATGAGACAGGGCAAAGAGGGAAGTCAAAGCCTCTCCTGCGGCTATTGCAGGGACATGACTTGGGTCAAGTCATTGCAAGGGAACAAGAATTCACGCAGCAGCTCTTCTGTATGTGCCTGTGCTAATGTTGGTGTGTTTTGGCAAAGGATAGGAAAAAAGATATGTGACCCTAACCTCTATCCGGGCGTCCAGGACTCTCAGAGCAGTGTTCTCATATATCATATACAGTACACACTTTCACAAATTTCAGGTAGGTTCTCATTCAGATTTATTTTTCTGCCCCAATGCAAAGGTGGGTCTGTGCTACAGAGGTCCTGGAGTTCTCACCTGTTAGTTAGTCTAAGAAAATGGGCTGTCCAGAACTAGGGGCAACAAATAATAGGGTTCCAGCACTACCATCTAATGAGTTCCCAGATGCTCAGAAATAGTGTAAAAATCCCTGTTTTGTACTGTACTTTCCATTTTTTGGTGGAAAATCACATTAAATAATAGTTTTCATGGAACATGGAAAATTCCCCCTGCAGTTCATGTGTTCTATTATTATAGAAGAGGGATATCACAGATATTGTTTACAGAGACAGACAGCTTGTTTATTCAGCATTGGCTAGAGCTGGCCAACCAACCTTAAAATAAAACTGTATGCGAAATGCTTGTGGGAACCAAAATGATTTACTATCAGAAATATCCATTCATTCAATGAATTCAGCTAAACCTTCCAAATACAACCTGCAGTTTGATTAATGGAAGAAGCTAGAGAGCTGTGCTTTAACTGGGATTCAGGATATTGCTGATCACTTATTTTTGATGGATGGGAGGGATGGGATGCCTCTTTCACAGGAGGAGAAGGCAAAGCATGCTCTTTGGTAGTTCCAGAGAAGAGCAACCCAGGGCAGGTGAACAGAGAGAGTCATTTCTGGTGTGACAGAGTGTACTCTGTGAGGGCTGTTGCTTTCAACGAGTGCACTAACTTTTTACCCGGTGGAAAATAGGGGGTAACATTTATTTGATTTCACAGCTATGCCAGAACTCTGCCATCAAGTTATAGGAACTGACAATCGAGTCGTATGAACTCATGGACTCTGATGAAGTCCCTCATCTAAGAATTCATCTCACAAAACATTTAGCTTTTTCTCTATGACTGTCCCATGAAAGACTCCTAGGCAGTTGTTCTTCTTTCGTCTTGATTATTCAAACCTCTTCTTCCCATTTCTTGCTTTAATATCCTCTTCATTCTCCTCTCAGCCTTTCAAAACTTTTAGCTGTAGATGTCCTTCAGTGGCTCTCTTCACTTGGCAGCATACCTTTAATTTGGTGTTTCAAGACCACATGAAAGAGAGGTTATCTCACCTTTTTATTTATTTACTTAGCATTTTTTGAGAAAAAAAAAAACATAACACACTCAAGCTGTTCTAGCATTTTTCAGATTAAATCATAATGTAACCTCAATGTGCTGCAGAGGTCAGAGCATTCATAATCTGGCCTTTATAAAAAAAAAAATCTTGAAAAAAGGAAATCAAGGTTCATGGGGCCATTATTTCCGTGGTTTGGAAAGAAAAAGTTTACAAAATTCAGCTTGCTCAGCCCCTGCACTTAAGGACCATCCTATTGGGAACACATAAAGCTGCTTTACATTTTCTTGTCACAATCATCACCTTTGTTGAGGGAGACCAAAGACACTATGAACATGTGAAGTATTGCAGATTCACGCCAAGATATTTTGGGGTTTTTTTCCTTTCTGCCCGACCTAGCAAAAATGCCTCTAGTGAAATTTTCCCTTGATACCTCCCCTGTTGGGAGCAGCCAGGTGAGGATCTTTCCACAGAGTCCATTCACAAATGGCACAGTGTTTTGCAGCACCTTTCATTTAAAATGTTCTGCCATGTATTTGGCATGCAGAAGGGGGCACGTCAGCAATTGTATGTACATCGGCTCTGTGACAAGCCTTTCAGGCAACCGTGCAGGCTACACATGAATCACCCACCCAAAATACATGTCTCATGCCACAGGTTTATGTTCTCAATTTTTGACAACTCAGAAGGAATCAGCCCCCTGGCACACCTGTCCATATACCACTGCTGGGTTCAAAGGGGGTGATGTCTCACATTTTGGGGGCTCAGGCCAATTTTTGGTTTTATTATGGGGCATTTACAGTAGCTGGGGTTTTCAGCAGCAGCCAGTCAAGCACAGAGCCGGTGCCCTGGGTGGCAGCCAAGATAACATTCACTCAAAAACCTTGTCATTTCAATTTTTCCTACATTTCTCTTTGGATGCCTGTGTTTTAAACCTTGCTGAAGTCTCACCTTCCCCTTTCTAGGCTGTTGATGGACTTCTAGCCTGATGCAAAGCCCAACCACTGCCAAGGACCAGCAGCTCAGGGACACAGAGCCATATCCAGGGCACAGGCATGTTTCTCTGTGCCCCAAAACAGCCAAGTTGGTCTAAGCCAGGCTGGTTGCTCCTTATTGCCAAGAGGGGAGACCTGGAGTGTGCTGGAGTGGAGACTATTCTGGGAGGAAAAGGGGTACCCATCCACTTCATGTCCCACTCCTGCTCATAAAGGAAAGCTCTCCTCCCATCTCCACCTCAGCCTTCCCCATATCCAAACCACCACTTTGGGGTAGAGAAAACTCAGCTTTGCCTCCACCCCTGAAAAACTTAGGTCAAGTTTTGCCCTGAGGCTACCAAGGTGAGCAAGGCAGGCACCCACTGAAGTTGAATTGTGGGTCAAGGCACTGCCTGGCAGTCATTCTCCCAGCACTGATTTTAGCCAGCATGATTAACTCTGAGCAATTCTGTTTGTACACAAGGAGCCAGTCAGCTGTAGCTGTGGAAGGAGGTTATCTTTGTGCAATTGCTTTCAAGGTCCAGCAACAGAATCAGCCAGTGCTGAGTCATTGATGACCCTAAATCAGCGGTGACCATAGCGGTCTGATTCCTACACATGGTCTATCCAGCTTTAACTAATGACACATTTCTTATTAGCTGCTGGCAGCTGATAGTTCCTTCTTAACATATCTGTCTCTGAAAGATCATGGTAATAGTTGCAGTGCAAAGCTTCAGTCAAGATGCAGAAAGAACAAAGCATCTGGGCTCCAAATATTGAACTTGTGAAAATTGCCTTTTCAGGATTGTGAAGCAAACAGCATTTCCACCCAGAAGTCAAAATGGTGGATTTTTCTTCATAAATGAAAATGTTCGATATTTAGTAAGGTTAAAGAAGTGAAGGACAGAGTAAGTGTGTCTGTGCAATATCACACAAAGAACCTATGGCTGCAATTAGTTTCCTGTAAGAGCCGAGCTGCAAGACTTTCTGCTGTGTGGTTTTTCTCCTTGACTGTACTATCAAACGGCATGGGAGGTTTGAATACTTGGGGTCTGACTCCGTGCTCCTTACTCAGCTGAAAGTCCATCAGAGGCAGTGGGAAAGCTGCCCTGGCTGAGAATTTCAGATTGAATTTCAAAAAGTTGAGCTTGCTGCTTCTATCTGATTACACAGTATTAACTCTGCAGTTCTCCCTGTGAGAAAGATAAGCACTGAGACCCTCATTCCACAAGCATGAAGAACGACACAAAGCAAGTTTCTCTGTGTTCTCTGTTGCCATAGAAAACACACGTTTGCATTGTGCTGGGTGTTGGTGCAACCCAGGTCTCAAAATCCACGCTAAGTCCCCCTCAAGCTTCCCCTTGGAGGATCTAACTGGAAAGGAAAAACCCAGTAAGGCTACAAACCCTGGTGCAAGTCCCATTGTGGGAAGAGTGGGCGCTCGCAGGGTCACACCGTCATCAACAGCAGGGCTTAATGCAAAAGCATACAGTAGAGCCGTCTTTCCAAATTAGTATTTCATTCCTAAGTGCCCTTTAGCACACTACATCAAAGAACAGAGATGACATTTCTACCCTTGCGAGTGTGCTGCACTCTTCTAATCAGGCTGTGTTGTGTCAGTGTTGCTGGCTGGTCACACAGCCTGGCCTACCGCAGCCACCTCCTTTGTAAAATCCTGCCGTCCCAACAGCAAGCAGAAGAGCTTCTTAAACAGGTCTGTACCAATAAGGCAGGACTATCTGTTAAATGTGTCATGTTTCCAACGCAGCTGAAATATGAAATGTAGCAGGGATAAGGAATTGCTTTTAACTAGGACAATATACTGCTTACATGTATAGACAAAACTCCTTGTGTTGGTTTTGTAATTTCATCCATCCTACGTTCCTCACAGCTCTGAGGGTGATGTAGCAGATTACTGTGTTCCCCTGCCATCCTGCACACTTCAGTTTAGCATTTCCTTCATTGTGCTGGGTTTTGGAGCAGCACAGTAAAGCACACAAGTGACGTTGGTTAACTTGGATCCTACTCCGATGCTGATGCCAGCAGAAAATTGTTTTAGTGCCTCCAGTTATCCCAGCAGAGAGTAATAAGAAAGGAATCACCCAGTATGTTTAGACCACAGACCAAGTAATATTTCAGTGGTTTGCATTAGGATCTGGAAACAGCCTGGGAACTGACTTAGTGTAGGGTGAGGCAAGACCTCTGTGCTAGTTGGGTTTGCACGAAGATTAGTAGACCCACATTGGACTGTTGGGGTTTTTGCTCATCAGCTGCAGTAAGTCCCAGCTTCAGCACTGTATTGAACTCCAGGCAGAAGGTCAAGGAAGACTACAAACAAGAAGATACTTAATTTATGTGGTAAAGTTTTTTTAAGGTATCATGGATCAGTTGCATCTGAGCATGTTTTCAGCAGTTGGAGGTAGGCAAGGAGGTTTAAAGCTTTCAGATATGTAACTACTTCAAATTTTTGATGTTTCAGGTGGATTATGAGTTGATTCCTGAACAACCTGCCTGAACATGTTCAGTTCTTTGAGACTGGATAGGAAGTGCTACATAACAGTCAATCATCAGTGGGAAAATCCATCAGGGACTATTAAATGCAAATAAAGAGCTGCCCCAGTCCTTCCCCTCTGCTAGTCCACAACTGTGAGTGCTGCAGACAGCCCTCATGTTCTCTCTAAATAACGTGTCCTACCACCACTGACTATACTATCAAGCTTATACTCAGCCCTAAGGAAACCTCACAACCCTCTCCAGAAAAGGAAGAGCTAGCAAGGGAAACACAAGCCAAATGATGTCAGAAGACAAAAGAATAAATGCAGGGAAAAGGTGTATGTGTCACGTGTCTGAAAAATAAAAAGAGGAAACCAGAGATATTTCCCCCTCGCCCTGAATGTGTTTAGGGAGCTGGTGGACACTGACCAGACACTGGGCTTGGTGGAGCTTTGACATGACCTTCTATAGCTTTTCTTGTATTCTTTTTGATAAGTGAGGGAATGTACAAATCAGAGAAACTGTAATGTTAAGAATGGCTGATTTCCCACTAGCATCATTAATACCTAGGTCAAGAGAGAAGTCTGAGACTCAGTTAAAATTTTTAGTGAACTCTATCTACAGCAACTGGTCTTCCACCCTCAGACCTTGTCTTCCCTCCCTTTTCTCCAGAGGATAATATAGTAGTTATACTATAGGATTACAAAGAAAGCTATTAACTCTAAAATAGAAGTCAAAATGCAGCATTAAAGGAAAAATATACAGCGTTCAGACTAATGGTTTTTATTATTGAAATGAAACATAATTTTACAAAACCAAAGATGGTAAAAAGAGCAAGGCGTGGTTTGGTGTCACCAATTTCTAGTCAGCATTTCTACATCATTCCCATGTGCGTGCCATCTGCAACGCTGCTGTTTGGCAGCAAATGCCATGAACGTAACTAGCGACCACAGCACGCTTTTTGAAACATGACAGAGGTACCCAGGAGACAGGCAACTTCAGGTTACAAATCAGAACCGGTTCAAGCCCATCTCAGTAGTGAAAAGTACACGTAAGCTTAAGTAAGGCTTCCTTTTCCAGCAATTTAGACTGTCTCGGGCCCCCTGTGATTGCCTTGGAGATATTCACCAGCAGCCTACGGTGCTGACAGGGAATTTGAGCTTGTGCAACTGACATTTCTGAAGGCTGGCAGGGAATATAATAGTAAATGGTTGGCCATTCTCGCATGAATTTACTTGCCAGAGAGCTAGTATTACATCAGCTCAGACTCTCTGGAAAGTCTGCAGGGGACGAATCTCCTTCAGCTTAACCTAAATGTGCTACAGGGGGGAATTCAAAACCTTTGTATACTCAGATTTTCACTGAAAATTGGCTCCATATGTATTCAAAATTTTGGATTTGGAGCCTGCTACACAGTTTTGATGAAGTGGCCCTGAAATCAGCGAGCCAGTATAGCAAGTTCTTGGGTTTTGAATTGAATTCCTCTTATGAAATACAAAAGCCTAGTGTTTATTGCTACTCAGAGACAGATCTTAGTTAAGAGTTGACACTCATTCATCTAACTCCCAATCTTAAGTTCTCCAGACGGAAGTGCTCCTAGAGTGAGACCATAAACTGGGTCACGAGAGCAATATTTTATAAACATTTTGGAACAGTACACAAAGATCATTTCTTCATTGCAGTGAGGAGAAGAGGGGTAGATGTCTGAGACAGTGGTAAGAGTATTTGAATGAGACTCAAAAGATCTGGACGGCACTTGAGATCCCTTTTGGTAAATCACTACGCTTCTTCACATTTTGCTTTTTCATTTTATAACATTAGACAAATGTCTTTTTTATGCATGCCTTAATAACCTGACTTGAAAATATCAAAAGAGCACCTGAGTAAAAAAAAAAAGGGAGCTTAGGCAAGTCAGTAGCTCTAATCTTCCTGTAGTGCAGTTTCTAGCAATATTCTGGGCTGTTGTTTAGCACTGGTTTACAGCGTTATTTAGTAACTGACCCCAAAGCCTGTGTTTGCTCACTTTATCAGAACAGAGATTTATAGTGCATGTTCTTCCACTAGAGTAAGAGTCAAGACTTCCCTACAGAAACTGGATTTCCCTTGAGGGTTTCAAATCCAAGTGCATCCTGACCTTATTCACTGCCTGACAAAAATACTGCTTGTGGTGTTTTGTTTCTATGACATGTCTTGAGAAATGTTGTTATAAACTCAACATTACAGGCTGTGTGGAATTCTAAACCTCTTAATTTTTGGATTATAGCAACTGGAAGAATTCAGTTTTGTACTCCACTTGCCTTCTTCCATGAATAGCCAGAATCCTGAAAGCTGTTGTATTTTTTATGAACAAAGAAATGATTTTGTCCAGACTCGCACCTGACATTTTGTCACTTGGTCTTTCTGGAGGGTTATCCCACTCAACTGCAATAGTAGAGTGGATGTGTGATACCTTGTTAGTCCAGAAGGTTACAGGAGCACACAAGAGAGTTCTCGCCTTGAGCAGACTGACACGAATACATGGCAACAGATTTGTTTCAGTATGCATTTTCTTGAAGGTAATTTTTCATCCATCATTGTTGCAGTTTGTAGCTATTTTTATCTAAAGACCAAGTCTTTTGCTTCAAGTACGACATTTTACTTGACCCTTCCTTATTGTAAACATATTTCTAAGAATGTTAGAGAAACTGGTGAGCATACTCTGAAACAATTGAATAAATGCCAGGGGCTGAGGACAGTTTCCAGTCTGTGAGGAGCCCTGATCAGACCAGTCATGGCAGTTCCAATGCATGCTGTAGGAAAACAGTAGACACCAAAGTTAAGTAGTGTATTGTGCTGTACTAATATTCATTCATATCTTGTTTGCTTAGATGCAAAATGTTGGTGTTGGTGTTCATTCTGGAAAGTATTGGTGAAATTCCACCTTCAGTGTCAAAACACCCTCTGATTTCAGCAGGGCCAGGATTTTGTGAGGCTTCTTGCATGGGACATGGACCATGCTGCCTTTGATGGAAATGAAAATATCCACCAGAGTTGCAGGCACATTCTTCCACCTGGGGCAAACGTACAAAGAATTTCCTTGCCATAGATTATACAAGGAAACTTTATAAGTAGTTCACAAATCTCTGAAGGTGCTGAGTAGGCTTCCTGCTTGCAACAATTAAGCCTCAGGTCATTAGACTCAGGTTAGTCTTCTACTGTAAAGGAAAAAAATCCTTACCTCCCAGCATGAACTTACTAAATCAATGATAAAGTTACTTCTTCATGATGTACCCATCAGTTTTCCACCCTAAGAATAAGCGGTATGTCTTCCACAATTTACTTCACTTTCAGGTTAAATTCTGTTTTGCATCTCGTCAGGATAAAGCTGGCATAACTCCAGCGAAGACGATGAAGCAATTCCAGATTTACCAGGATGGCATGGTATCATGGTTTAACCCCAGCTGGCAGTTAAACACCAGACAGCTGCTCACTCACTTGCTCCTATGGGGTGGGGAAGAGAATCAGAAGAGTAAAAGTGAGAAAACTCATGGGTTGAGATAAAGACAGTTTAATAACTAAAGGAAAAGCTCTGAACACAAGCAAAACAAAACAAGGCACTCATTCACTCCTTCTCATTGGCAGGCAGGTGTTCAGCCATCCCCAGGAAAGCAGGGCTCCATCATGACTTCAGAAGAAATAAGGCCATAACTCCAAACATCCCCCCTTCCTTCTTCTTCCCCCAGATTTATATGCTGAGCATGTTGTCAAATGGTATGAAATATCCCTTGGGTCACCTGGGTTCAGCTGTCCAACCTGTGTTCCCTCCCAACTTCTTGTGCATCCCCAGCCTGCTCACTGGTGGGGCAATGTGAGGAGCAGAAAAGTCCTTGACTGTGTAAGAACTGCTCAGCGATAATGAGAACATCCTTGTATTATCAACACTGTTTTCAGCACAAATCCAGAACACAGTCCCATACTAGCTACTATGAAGAAAATGAACTGTAGCCCAGCCAAAACCAGCACACATGGAGAGCAGATTCCAGACCTCCAGTTTTATAGTTGAGACAAATGAGGCCACAGCCAGTGTGTTCATCACCGAAGAGGAAAACTGGGGTCTAATACTTATTGGTCTTAAATGCTTGGCCTCCTCCTGAAACAGCAAATAGAAGGAAGCTGTATGAGAACTACATAAAGTGGATTAATGACTTGGTACTTGATAGCTCCCTCCTAAATCAAGAGTCATCTGTTTGTACTGCAAAGCCTACCTAAGCCCCCTCCCACTTGTGACTCGATTTCTTACTGACATTATGTGCTGACACCAACTACAATAAGAGACCACAGAGGACATCAAAGGGGACCCAGAACAAATAAGGAATAGTTTAAAACTTTGGATAGAGAGGAGGGAGAAAACAAGAAGCCTGCACCCATGCATGCCCTAGGAAAAGTGTTAAAAAGGAAAATGGCACTTGAAAATTGAGCCAGCAGAAAAAAAGAGAAAAAAAGCCCTCAAAAGCAAATAAAGAAACTGATGAAAGAAAATCAAAAGAAGGGAGAATTCTATTTGTGCCTATTTTGCCTGCTGAACATTTTTTTCAACAGCAAGTATATGAGGCAATCCATATTCTTAAGCAAAAAAGAAAATCATTCCACTGCAATCTAGATAATTTCCCACTCCATTTGATGACATAATGCACTAAGAGCAAAAAGCTCTAAATCATCTAGAATAACCCACCAGTCTCACTTTTCAGCAAAAAGGAACAAACTTTATTCTAAACTGTTTCACTCTCAGAGCTAATGACTTTTACAGCCCCAATTTGGTATTCTGCACATACGGCGTTTCTCCCACATGGAGGTGGAGGTGCCCACCAAGTTCTTCACACAAGTGTAGCTGCTCTACCAGGGCTCTGCCCATACGTACCATGAAGTAGCTTCTCCTTTCCAGAGGCCTCCATAAGATCATTTCAATCATGATGGGCATAAGCAAATGAAAGGAAACAGGGATTGTATTAAGTACACCTAGCTGTACTAAGTGATAATTTTTAACTTTATTTTGCCCTTCTCCTGCAGAAGCAAGTTGCTGTTTTGTTGTTTGGGTTTTTGGGGTTTTTTTTCTTTTCTCTTTACATAGTGCTAAACCCAGCCAGAAAGCTGTTATGAAAAAATACCCAAGGGAAGTGTGATGGAGAGTTTCTCTTCACTGATTTCTCTTCTAACATTGTTTCCTTCCTTCCTCCCCTCCCCACCCTGCGGACTCAATCCTCAGCCCATTGATGTCAAAGGAAAAACCCACACTGACCTCATGCGGCTTCGGATCATGCTTCCAGTCCTGGGCCGTTTGTTTTTATAAGTGAGCTAACAGGAGCGCTAAAAAATCCTGTCGGCAGAGCTCTGAAAGTGCCATCCACTGCCCTAATGGTTGGTGTGAGTTTTCAATGGAACTGTGTCGTTTGAATCCAAGATAATATTTTACTTTCAATATACCACTATTATGAATTCATTTGACATTCAATGTACAGTAATAACAATGAATTTGCTGGATATTGAATGTCACATACTTTCACAAGTACAGCATTTCATTGTAATGCACAGCAGCATTAGTTTAACGATACCAGGGTTTTTCCAGAATCCTCTCTTTATGTTCCCCCTTTCTCCGGGAGAACAATAAATACTCCTTAACAATGCCTAAGAAAAATAAAATCATACTTCGCTTTTGGAGAGAAATATGATCTATATGCAGGCCTCTAGTGAGCTGAACAACGATGTTTCCTGGGACACTGTGAGCAGGAATTTGTGCGCAAAGGCTTTTTCTAACCATAAAATGGATGGCCTGGAATATTAATCAGGGTTTGTTTGGGTTTTTTTTTTTGGTTTTGCTTTGCTTTTCTTTGTGGTTGGGGTGGGTTTTTTTTCCCCTTAATTGATTCCAGAGTGCAAAAGGAAATAACCTTGCTTCAAACCATCCTGCAGTAAAAAATAAAAAAGATATAAAGATGTTAATCTGAAGGATGGTCAGGACATTAGTTTTAAAATGAACATTATAGAGTTGCTCGCTGAATATTTCGGGTAGCGAGGAATAACATGGAGCTGTTCTTTGCAAAGTGAGATGTGAAGTTCAGGGCCAAATCCTACCTGTTTCCTACATGGGTTATCCATAGGAGATGAAGAGATTACACTGCAAGAGTGTGGTGAGCTGGGCTGAATCCCACCACTGGTGGAGTGAGGGGCTGGGAGGTGAGGGAGGAGTGGGCTCCCCCCGTGCCAGAGCAAGGGGAGGCATATGCTGTTCAGTCAGCATTAAGGAGAGGCAGTGACAAGGAGGGGCTACAGCCGCCTTAGACCTCTGACCAAACCTGCACCTTTGTGAGGAGGATGTCACCCTTGAAGTATCTGAGCCAGACTTACCCCATCACTTCAACTTGGGTCATCAGTTGGGTATCTCAGTCCAGAGAAATTCATAACTGTGCACCCAGCTGTTTGTTATACATGAGGATGCACCCACGCAACTGCTTCACTGGATGAGTGAACCCATGCTATCTATCTGCTATTTTTGTGACATGGTCTGCCAGCCATCAGCTGGTCCCATCTCTGCACAGTGGGGCCAAAGCCTCCACTGTCACAACATCTGCTGGGAAGGTACCCAGGATGGCAATCTGGTACCTCATCCTCCTCAGAAGGCAAAATGAGTTGTGTGCAGCATGGGTCTCCTGGCTACCTGCTGGTTTTACAGGTTACCCTAAAATAAAGAAAAAAAAAAAGAAAACGAGAGAGATAGACATGCAAGTCATCTTTTATTGTAGATGGAATGATCAGCATGAAAATGGATTTTTTTTCCTAGCCTGTTTTTGTGCAAATCACTTGGATGCACAGTGTCTATAAGTGTTCATGAAGAAATCCAGACAAACCTTCTTTGATTAACCAAGCTATTTTCTGAAGCATTCTATTTTGTCATTTGAAGGGGAAAATTAGTAATATTTCTGATGATAAAGTAAACGCTGACACCAGCTCTACTGCTAGTGCTGAGTCCCTCAAGAGTTTTGTTACGGGAGGACTTTGATTAATTCTAATGTTTGGCTGAACTCTACAGAATCACGGATAAATCTATTGTTTCTATAAGTGGTCCTTCAGTAAGATGAAAAGAATTATTGAGTGACCAAATATGACAAGGCCTGATTGAGAAAGACCCCTTGATGGGCATTGTGGAAGTCCAAGGAATCAGAGTAGTGTACAATTAGCATGTGATATGTGGCTTATTGTAACATGGGTGTGCCAGTCCTTTCTTCAATTGAAAAGCTCTTGGAGCTGCAAATTTTGAAGCTGTCTCTTCAGCTTTATGTTCGCTTGCATGTATTCTGGTTTTCATCTGAGAGTTCGAAGGCTGTTTCCAAGGCAAGGTGCCCTTCAGTTTAAAATACAGAAGCATGGCGAATATATTAAACAGCAAAATGAATAAGACAGCAACTGCAACTATTGCAGCTAATGCTACACCACCCAGCTTTGCACGGAAAGACTTGAATCCGCACAATTATTTGCAATGCGTGTGCTCCAGAAGACCAATCAACATTTTGAATGAAGGACAACCTGGGGTAAAAATTGCTCATCTCAGATAAAATAATGGAGGCAATAATCAGTGGGATAAGGCAAAATAGATGGCAAGACCTACTTGTTAAATATTAGCTCTTCAGACACATACAACAATAGAAAAGAACCGCATCCTAAATGAGATACTGTTATGTCACCTGTCATGGGTGTTTAATCATGTCTGGACAACATTATTTTTTCCCACTTATCTCCTCGTGCCAATATTTTATCCCCCATACTGTATGTGGGCTCCCGGCCAGTTGTCTACATATGGTAGTTTTAAAGAAGGCTGGCTTAGGAATAAGAAAGTCTGAAATCTGGGTTCCTCGTACTTAATAACTGATGTGATATTTCTATATTCAGCTCTCACACCACAGAATGGCCAAGAAAAAATTTCACCATAATTAGATCCTGTTGATGAAATGCTGCAGACAGAAGGTGTCTACGCACGGGGATGAGATGGGCTTGCCTCAGATATTTATATGCCACTTATTTAATGAGTCATTGATTGATAACTTACCAATCACTGCATTGCTTTTTGTAGTGCAAATACACCAGTATGTTCAGATATATAAACAGATAAAAGACAAATAGAGGAGGCGATGATCAATCCAAGCAGACATGTGTTTTAATGAAGAATTACAAATAGGTAAGCGATTCCAGACAACACACAAAAGGCAAAGGTTTAGATCAAACTATCTGAATAAACGGTGACTTGAAAGAGTTCAGAGCAAAGGATAGGGATGTCCCAGGAGGGTGCATGTGTTTTACCTGTCGATTCGTACAATTGCCTGCTAGATCAAATAAAATATTTCACTTGTAGAGTCCATGCAGTGCTAGAACAGAGACGGGCAGGTTTTGATGTGTCAGCACGTCAGTGCTGAGACACCAAACACACCATGTTGCACTCATGATGAGCTTTGCTTCATAGGCTTGTCTTCTTGGACATCAGTGAGATACCAGCAGAACCGCTTGGCTGTGCTACCTTGCTAGTATAATTACCAGCTTTGAACCAGCCCAGTCTATGAGCAAGATGAGCACAAACCCTAAGATACTAATCACAATGATACCTCAATTGTGTGTAACACTTTTCCTCCACAAAGCACTTAGTAAAGCAAAAGCAGGGACTGTTTCATGCGTCGCTTAAAGGAATACGATTGCTTAACAGCACATGGCCACTCTGGCCAAGAGCTTTAGATCAGAAAAGAAGACTAGCCCACCTAATTGAAAGTTTAAGGCAGTCAAACAGGCAGTAATCTTTCAATATGAAATGAGAAGAGGATTTCTATCCTTACTTTCTCATGAAAAGTGCAGTTTAATGCTTTGTGAACTCCGGTTACTGTGGCTTGAGTTTTACAGCGTTGCTGATGGCAATCCCAGAAAATCAAACCTGTTAACTCCATGATGGAGAGGATCCTTAATTTTATTTTAGAGGAAAAAAGAGTAATGCTTACTGAATTAGCTATATCACTTCTTCTACCAATTTAGAAGTTTTATGGACCCAGAGTTTTCAGTTATGAGATGTGACATGATAACAGCTTTAAGTGAGGCAGCTGCTGCTTATAATCAGATGGAATCTGATCATTAATTTAAAACGTCCAGCTATATTTACTGCTTCTTTTAATAAAAATATGAATTTCATACATATTCCATCTAGATATGTTCATGAGCTTCGAGAACACAAAAAAACAGACATTTTTCATTTTCATCAAATGCTGTGTTGTGTTCTGACACTTTAACTCTATAATTAAACTCTTAGTTTCCTAGAAAGAAAATCCATCACAAGCTATGTGTCATCATTTCAACACTTCACTTCCTGGCCTTTAACATAACTCTTACTCTAGTAATCTGCATTTTGAAAAGGCATGTTTGGCCACATACAGCCTCCAACTTCAGAATCTGTTTAGAGAATTAAAATGCTTGGGAGGGGAGATATGACATTTGGGTTGAGCCTTTTACAGAAGCTGGAAGAAACTTAAAGACGGAAGAAGCCAGATTATAGGTGATAAATGAAAGCAGAAGTTTGTGTTACTGACATTTTTGGAAATTTTCCTGGACCTTGTCCTGTACAATTAAACAAGGTATTTAAGCACATGCCTAAATTAAAATCTCTCTAGCTTAGCCTCATTTCCTCCCACAAAGTTTATTTCTACAATCTTGCCTGTGCACACTTCCCTTCGTTCTATTCCTCACCATTCCTTTTCCTTTCAGGAGCCCTGAAAAAGTAGCAGTGTGCTTACCCAACCTGTAGTTCTGTTCCTAAAGCACACCGGAAACTTTTAAATTGCTTTCAGAGAGTAAAGTCTGATTAAGTGCTGTGACATCACTCTAGTATTAAGCTTAAGTCCTAAATTAAATCTTTGGGTAGTTTTGGTTTTGTGTGTGTGTGTGTGTTGTCTTTCAGCAGCTAATGACAAGGCTTGGAATATCTGAAACATGTCTCACTTTCTCCATCCTAGTCACACTGCAAATAAACAACCCACCCATAAGTACTTATTCTGAATTCAACCCAGTTTTTTAACATCCATACCCAAACTTACAGAATCACAGAATCATATGGGGTTGGAAGGGACCCTTGGAGATCATCTAGTCCAATCCCCCGCCAAAGCAGGTCCACCCAGAGCAGGTTGCACAGGAACGTGTCCAGGCAGGTTTTGAATGTCTCCAGAGAAG
>JAOXJK010000040.1:13062330-13080364 GCA_025774025.1 Xenus cinereus | reverse complement strand
CGTGGACATTGAGCCGTTGACTGTAAATCCTTGTTCGTGCCCATCCATCCAGTTCCTTATCCATCTAACAGTCTATCTGTCAAACACATCTCTCTCCAATGTAGCGACAAGACTGTTGTGGGGGACTGTGTCAAAGGCCTTACAGAATTCCAGGTAGATGACATCCGTAGCACTTCCCTTATCTACTGATGCAGTCACTCCATTATAGAAGGCCACTAGATTAGTCAGGCATGAATTGGCTGTCTCTAATCACATCCCTGTCTTCCATATGTTTTGAGATGTCTTCTAGGAGGACCTGCTCCATGATCTTACTGGACATGGAGGTGGAGCTGACTGGTCGGTAATTCCCAGGGTCCTCCTTTTTATCCTTTTTAAAAATGGGGGTGATGTTACCCTTTTTCCAGTCACTCGGGGTTTCACCTGGCTGCTGTGACTTTTCAAATATGGTGGAGACTGGCTCGACAACTACATCAGCCAATTCCCTCAGGACCCTGGGATGTATATCATCAGGTCCCATGGACTTATGGAACTTTCAGGGTCCTCAGGTGGTCATGATCCTGATCTTTTCCTACAATGGGAGGGCCTTCATTCCCCCAGTCCCTGCCTTGAGGTTTCAGGGACTTGAGAGATGTAGGAAGAGTTAAATACAAGGTAAAAAAGATATCATTGAGTACCTCAGCCTTTTCCATGTTGGTTGTCACTAGGTCTATCGTATTTATCAGGAATGGTACCTTTTCTTCAAGCTTTCTTTTCTGATCATTGTACCTGTTGAAGCCCTTTTTCTTCTACACATCCCTTGCCAAATTCAGCTCCAGCTGTGCCTTAGCTTTCCTGATCCCATCCCTACACATCTAGGCAGCATCCCTACACTTCCCAGGATATATGTCCATGCTTCTATTGCTTATGCATTTCCTTCTTGCACTTCAGTTTGACCAGGAGGTCCTTACTCAGCCATGCTGGTCTCCTGCCTTCCTTGCCCAATTTCTTACATGTGGGAATCAAGAGCTCTTGTGCCGTAAGAAAAATGTCCTTAAAGAGCTTCCAGCTCTCTTCTGCTCCTTCATCCTTGAGGGCAGTTTCCCAGGGGGGTCTCATCCACTAATTCCTTAAACAACTGAAGTTTGTTCTCCTAAAATTCAGGGTCCTGACTCTACTCTTCACCTGGCCCATTTCCCTCAAGGTTGTGAATTCCATCAGGACACAATCATGGCAGGCTGGGCATCTTGACGTCTCTAATTAGTTCATCTGTGTTGGTGAGCAACAGGCCTCGTAACGCATCTCCTCTGGTTCGGCTGTCTATCACCTGGATTAAGAAAGTATTCTCAATGCTCTCCAAATCTCCTGGACTGCTTACAGCTTGCTTTGCTGCTTTTCTAGCAGATGTCAGGGTGATTGAAGCCCCCCAGCAGGATCAGAGCCTGCAAGCGTGATGCTTCCTGTAGTTGAAGGAAGAACACTTCATCAACAGGATCCCCTTGGTGGGCGGCCTGTAGTAAACACCAACCACAAGGTTTCCTTTGTTGGCTTGTCCTCTAATTTCCACCCATAAGCTCTTGACTTGTTTATCACTGTTTTTCAAAGACAGCTCTGTGCAGTCAATCCATTCTTTTACATAGAGGGCAAACCCTGCCCCTGCTTTTTTGCCTATATCTTCTGAACAGTTTACAGCTATCAATTGCAATGCTCCAGTCGTGCAGTTCATCCATCTAAGTTTCAGTGGTATCAATTAGACCATAGCTTTCTAGCTGCACAGTGGCTTCCAGATCAATCTGCTTATTACCCATGTACCCTTGGCATAGAGGCACTTCATCTGGAGTATTGCCCATGTCACCTTTTTAGAGGAACACAACCTAATTCCTTTGAGACATTTCACAGGTGTTTCCCTGTTGGTTCTTAATACATCAGCAGCCCCTGGCTCTTCTCTGTTCCTCAAAACTCCACCTCCTTCCCCCGCTAAATCTAGTTTAAAGCTCTCTATATAAAGTCTGGACAGTTTGTTTATTTGGATCAGGGGAGTGTTTTTCAAGGTCTTCCTCTTCCTGGAAGGTAATAATTCTTTTCTGTTTCCAAGGAATTTTAAATTTTGAGTTGAGAGCAGTGCTTGGAGCATATTTGTGTCGCATCAGATTTTTTTTCCTTGTTTAAATGCTGCTAATATTATTTAGCAAAGCATCTGTATTCAGTATGTATCTTGTCTAGTGCTTTACACTTTCTAAACAGCAGCAGTGCAGAACTGGACTGTTTGTATCTGTTTCTATAACTACATATACATAGCAATAACGTCTGTAAGGCAGTTCAGAACACTGGGGAAAACTCCTACTCTAAAAGCCATACTAGAAACTACAAAAATTCAGTGCCACTGTTACCTCAGTATACTTTTAGCTATGTCTAATTTCTGTCATAAAATACAAGCTCTTTAAATGCTTAAATTGCTAGATGGATGTCTTACTAAGAGGTAGCTAGATTGGCAGCTTACCTGTGAAGCAGAAAGCAACACAGGGACAGGAATGACAGGAATCCTGATCATAGTTCTGGTCCAGCCCTGTGACCTCATCTGTCTGTTACAAAAGGAGACAGGTGTGTTTTTTATGGGAGAGAAAAGCCATGAAGCAGCCCTTTCCAGAGTTAACACCTTAAAAGCACATATTCCACTTGAATCCTGTTTCATCTGAAGAGCCATAAAGGTAGACTCTATGAGCTTGGAAAGTTGGAAGGCTCTTCAGGTTTCCAAATGGCAGAAATCACAGATCAAAGACCAAATAGTTTGTGTCAGTTATTGCCAACTGTTTTCAGAAGCTAATCAAAGAATTGTATTTTTAAAGAAGAAATTAATGTTTCAGGGAGATTTGTAGGGCAGCCATTAGAGCCATGTTACATACCTTTATCTACAAAATAACTCACGGACAAAGCAAAACTCGCAAGCAAAGCAGAACAAGGAATCCATTCACTACTTCCCATTGGCAGGCAGGTGTTCAGCCATCTCCAGGAAAGCAGGGCTCTGTCACGCGTAACAGTTACATGGGAAGACAAACACCATAACTCGAAATGGTCCCTCTTCCTCCTCCTTTCCCTGAGCTTTTATTGCTGGGCACAACATCATATGGTGTGGAACATCCTTTTGGTCAGTTGGGGTCAGCTGTCCCAGCTGTGTCCCCTCCCAACTTCCTGTGCACTCACAACCTACTCACTGGCGGAGCAGTATGAGAAAGAGAGGCATCCTTGACACTGTGTGAGCGCTGTTCAGCATCAACTGGAACATCAGTGTGTATAACATGGCACCATATGAGATACTATGAAGTAAATTAACTCTATCCCAGACAGACTCAGTACAAATGTTTAAAGATCACAGAATCACAGAATCACAGAATGATATGGGGTTGGAAGGGACCTCTGGAGATCATCTAGTCCAACCCCCCGTCAAAGCAGGTCCTCCTAGAGCAGGTTGCACAGGAATGTGTCCAGGCAGGTATTGAATGTCTCCAGAAACAGATTCCACCACCTCCCTGGACAGCCTGTTCCAGTGCTCTGCCACCCTCAGAGTTCCTCCTCATGTTCAGCTGGAACAACTTATATTCAAGTTTGTGCCCATTACCTCTTGTCCCATCCCTGGGCACCACTGAAAAAAGACTGGCCCTGTCCTCTTGACACTCACCCTTTAAGTATTTATAAGCATTGATCAGATCCCCCCTCAGCCTTCTCTTCTCCAGACCAAAAAGACCCAAGTCCATCAGCCTTTCCTCATGAGAGAGATGCTCCAGGCCCCTAATCATCTTTGTAGCCCTCTGCTGTACCCTCTCCAGCAGTTCCCTGTCCTTCTTGAACTGGGGAGCCCAGAACTGGACACAGTGCTCCAGATGTGGCCTCACCAGGGCAGAGTAGAGGGGAACCTCTTATGTGCTATTACTGTTATGGTAATCTAGGTACTGCTGGACTTACAAGATTTGACTCACTCCAAAATCTCCAGTACATCATTTTTTGGCGAACTTCAACTGTTTCTTGTGCAGCTACCCCTTAACCACCTCTGCGATGCAGCCATCCTCCATGGAGCTTTCTGTAACTTCTCACACTGCTCTCTGTCATATCCAGCAATTTCTCATGTCATGTCCAGCAGTTTTCCACATTCTATTCAGTTAATTACACCTCAGCTTGGTCAGCACCTGGCTGGTCATCTGCCTGCTGCCCTAACACTGCTGTTGCAAGAACTGTAGCAGCCAAAGGTCTGTCTTCTGGATTCCTGTTACCTCTGTCACCGTGCACAGGGCTCGGTGAAACTCTCCTTGTTTGCATACAGCTGCCTAGTTCTTTCTTCATTAATTTTTGTCTCGGTCATGTTTTCTTTTAAGAAAAATACCTTGCTTTGTCAGATAAAGCACCCTAATCTGTTAACAAAGAAACAAACTCACTTGCAGTACTGATTTCCCTTATGTATGGACAACTCGATTTAAAATCTAATGAAACAGAATGCCTTTCAGCTCTTGTTCCCTGGTGCACAGCGATTTTCAGTTATTCATTTTCACTTCAGGACGATGTATTATTTTTGCCTTCGAGCCTCATGTCGGTAAGACGAGGCAAAGCAGAGGGATTCAATTTGGTTTCATCATCATTTCATTTTTCTCTAATTCATATGCTGGGTTTACTCACAATGGACCAGTCCACTGCACAAAGGCAACAGCTTTTTAACCACTAAACTCTTTCTGCTTATACCTAGCATGACATATAATATGCAAGATTTTGCTGTTAAGTTACCAGGTTGTTGCAGGAAAATGCAGGCTATGCTGTCAGTACCGGATTTATTCTGCCTTGCACCGACTCACTGCTTCCCCAGCCTGCACCGAGCACTGTCTCCCCATCCAAATGGCTCTTTCACCCCAGCTTTCTTGTCCTCGCTATTCTTGGTTTTTCTGGTCCTTCCACCAATATAATCTCCTCCCAAAATTCAGGCGTAGTCCAAATGGCTGAAGACAAGTAGCGTGGCATGGCTCACAGAGTAAACTCCACCCCAAAAAAGGGTGATATCATCCCAAGGCTGGCACTGTCTCTGGTCCATGCTCTATCTATGCCCAGGACTGGTATGTACAGACTAAATCCATGCCAGGCAACACACTAACGACTAAATAAGCATAAATATCGGGTGGTCAGGTAGAGATTAGGGACTGAGAAATCATCCTTCACTTTTTCAACTCTTCGATAATATATCAGCTTCGAATACATCATATTCTTACAGCTTGGTGCAGATTGATGATTTGATTCCTTTTCCCTGTCCTTGGTAGTAAGAGGTGGCAATATTAACAGAAAACCTACAGAGAAGCAAGTAGGTTGCACCACGTCACTAGTGAAGATATCAAAAAAATAGGCAAAGGAAAATGACATTGCTTAGTAAATATGTTGTTTTATCGGTGGTCATCACAGCTAGAAAACCACTTCGTTAAGGAGGGGTGGGAGGGGGGAAGAGAGAGGAAAATAGGGAGGGGGAAACAAGGAAAACTAGATGGGAGCAAGTGACAGTTTGTCAATTCTATGTATAAATGCTGTATAAATCACCTACCCCAAGCTATCATAGAGCATTTGGTATTCTGCTCCAACTATTTTTTTGTGAGCAGCTGACCAGTCACCGTGAAAATTTCTCAATTTTATACCTAGAATTTTTATCAGTTCAGTATTATAGTACATTCTTCCTGAGCTTAACAGCATCAGGAAAATAAAAAATGCAAATAATGTTCCTGATCTAGCAACAACAGCAGCCAGATAGATCACTGTCTGTTTCCATTTAAACTGAATATTTATGTGTTGAATTTTAAATATCATCTTCCTATCGCTTTTCAATAAATTCATTTCTTTTTCCCACCCAAAATGTCTAAAGCTGTGACCGCGCCGTGTTGGTGTTACAGGGACTGTCTTATTTCCAGCCACAGATAATTTATTTAAGAATGGCCCAATCATGTCATGCAAACTTCAGCTGGCCAAAGAAGTCACCATTTTGTCAAGAGATAACAATGTTGACAGTAATCTGTTTGCCAGCTGACCTCTGTTTATCATTGTGTACCAGTTAAGACCGAAGCTGAGAGTATGTCTGGGGAAGAGCTTGAAAAAACAACTCAGAACCCCAGACCCTGCAGTGCACTGAAATCAGCAATAAGATTTAGGTGAAAATGTAATTATTTTAAGGTTGCCTCGGTATAATCGCAGAGAGCAGGGGCTACAAAAGAATATAATCCAGATTCTTGCCAACATCTCATCCATTCTACTGATCTCACACCCGCAGGGATTTTCTGGAGATTTAAATCCAGGCCTTTAGGAAACATGAGCACTGAAGTGGTCTGGAAGCCACCAGCAAGTACATGTCCAGTTCATGTGCATGACAACTGGATGATCCACCTGAGACGCTTCCTCTCTTTTCCATTTGTGTCTTCCTCCTCTGCTATTTGTATATTGCTTATTACAGTACTGACATTAATATCAGGATGACCAGAGCTTCTCCTGCCACAGTTTTTTTCCCATTTCTTTTTAAGTAATTAAAACAAAGCAGCAAGGCTCAGGGAAAATAAATGCCATTCAAAAGTTGTACCTGCCTCGGAAGACTCTTTTGTTGTTGTTCTGTCCCTAGGAAACTGGAAGAAGGCAACAAAAAGTCATATAGGAGGGCACTGCCAATAAAGCCAGAGTCCACCAATGTGGCCATGGGAGCTGGGAGGAGAAGGCGGGGAGTGTATCTTGGCAGGCGGTGTGGGCACAGTCCTTGATGTCTGGCAGAAGAAGCAGAACTTGCTGAACGATGACTGAGCCAGGCTGAAACGTAAAGGTTACAATGCAGTGCCTCTCAGCACCCAGAGGGCACGTTTGCTTTACAGTCAAAGGTGTGATTAAGGCATTAATAGCAATAATAACTGCTGTACTGTTTCTGAGGGTTCCACAAAGGATGATGCAGGAAAACTCACTCATTTTTGCTTCATCTGCCAAAACATTTTCAGGGCTCTGAGCATCAAAAGGGGTGGGAAGTTACTGAGTGAAATAATCTCTGGCAAGAGTGAAAGCATGTTGGCATATTGCAGACTTGCAGAAGACTCTGTCAACTTCCTTAGGTAACAAGTCAATGGTCCAGCCGCTGACACCTAGTTTTCATTCCTGTGGTACCTGAGGAACCTGCAGGATGGAGCTAAATCTAGAAAGCCTACTGATGCAATCACTCGTCTCAACTGGCAAGCATAACCTTGCCTCCCCAAGGAAAGAGATGGTCATGTTCTTAGTTGATATAAATTGACATAAATACATGTTATTACAGAAATTTATATCAGCCATGACATTGCTCCAGGGTTCCCATGTGTTTGATCGTACAATCAAACTCTTTTATGGTGCAGGCTGCAAATGAATCTGTGGCTCCTTCAAATTAATCCATTAAAAAAAAAAAAAGATTATTTGAGGTGCATTTGTGGAGTGTGATGTACTTAGGTGTGATCCCAGAACCTGGGGTGAAGCTGAGCACTGGCTTTGATGGAAGTTCTTGCCAGAATGGAGGTCAAAGCAACTGTCTGCTTTTATGTTGATTTTAAACCAACATTTTGAAATGTTAGTCTTTGCATCCCAGGCACAATAATAAATACGTGGTTTGAATAACTTTAAAGAGATTATTTCCATGAAACCCTAATAAAATCCTATGTAGTTTACAGAACAAAACCCATCTTAGTTGGAGGCAGGAAAGTTCATTCTGGTTACATTTCCATGAGATTAAGTTTAGCAGGATTAAAATTACTACACTGGAATCATTGAAATGGAATTTTTTGGCTTTGCAACAAAGTTGCCTTATCTTTGTTTAACTTCATTGTTTTATCAGCTGTGTCCTGTTTTCTGCTTCATTGACAATTCTGTTCACACCTAATCAGATAACATTAAATTCTGGATTTAGGTTCATCCAACAAAAGCTTACATGGGGGGGGACTCTGTGTGCTTTGCATCATTAAGATTTTTTCAGCATTCACATGCCATTTTATAGGTAAAAGAGTTTTTACAATTTTACTTTTATTTTTAAAAAATCTCCCTCAGTATTGTCTGTTATGTACAGCATCTGGCAAAGGGTTTTTTGAAATAGTGAAATCCAGGCTGCTGGGTTTATTACATGTTACACCAAAAAGCTGCATGTCTCAAATGAGTAGAAGATGTTTCAAAAGGGCAGTAGGTCACATCTAGAAATCAAAAATTCGATAGATGCCACAAAAGTTGAATTTAGTCTAATCTTGCACGTTTAGAGACTTCTAAACTGGAAATAAATCTTTCCAGATTCTCGTCCCATAAAATGCATCCCCATGGAATGTCACCGAACTGCACACACTTGAATAATTTCTTTTATTAGTCACATGGGAAGTTTATTTCTAAAAATGAGTGCTTTCTTTTCCACCTACACAAAGGAAGCCACAAATGTTTACAAGTGGAAATTAGAAATCTACTTTTTCACTGAGGATATTCTTTAAATTTCACCACAGCTTTTACTGCTGTAAACTTCTAGAGCTGCTTGATTCTCTCATACACCCTATAGCATTTCCAAGCCCAATGTCACCAGGAGTGCAGGACAGTGAGGTATGGTTACAAAGTCCATGTTCCATATTCAGCACATGCAGTTTGAGGAAATTTGGAGCAAATGAAACACATAATGGCTTGATCTAAAACCTAATGAAAACAAAGGAAAAAAAATTGTTAACTAGGGAGCTGCTGGGTAGATGGTAGCATCTCACTCTATTTTCCCTGAGACAGCCCTGATCAGAATTTCTCTCTCCCTCTGTCTTACACCCTCATATCTCATTGCCAGTAGTCTGCCAATAAGATTGTTCTCCACTAACTTTGACTGTCTTAACATAAACCTTCTACCCCATCTTGGCCACCTTCTAGACAGAGAGAAGCAGATCCTATTCTAAAAGTGATACCTGAGGTCATCAGGAAAAAAATCTTTCTGGATCTATGTCCCTCTTTTTGGTAAGTTCTTTAGACTAGACACTGAACTTTCATAGAATCATAGAATGGTTCAGGTTGGAAGGGACCTTAAAGATCATCCAGTTCCAACCCCCCTGCCATGGGCAGGGACACCTCCCACCAGACCAGGTGGCTCAAAGCCCCATCCAACCTGGCCTTGAACACCTCCAGGGATGGGGCATCCACAGCTTGTCTGGGCAGCCTGTCCCAGTGCCTCACCACCCTCACAGGAAAGAATTTCTTCCTGATATCTGATCTAAATCTCCCCTCTTTCAGTTTAAAACTGTTGCCCCTTGTCCTATGGCTCCACTCCCTGATAAAGAGTCCCTCCCCGTCTCTCCTGTAGCCCTCTTTAGGGACTGGAAGGGGCTATAAAGTCTGCCCAGAGCCTTCTCTTCTCCAGGCTGAACAACCCCAACTCTCAGCCTGTCATCACAGGAGAGGTGCTCCAGCTGATCATCTTCATGGCCATCCTCTGGAACTTTCCAACAGGTCCATGTCTGTCCTGTGCTGAGGACTCCAGAGCTGGATGCAGTACTCCAAGTAGGGTCTCACCAGAGCAGAGCAAATAGTTATTTCCAATAGCTAGTTAGATACAAGGAGTTCACCCAGGTCAGACTATTCCTTACAGGAAGGAAAACTGATTATTTTAGCTGTTCACAGGAGAGCAAAAAAAAAAGAAATAGAATCAAAATGTAACAAAACTTGGGTGGAAAAGGAAGAAAGCATGGCCATCTTCCTGAGAAAGAGAATCTCCCACAATTAGTCACCCTTGCATCTCTAAAGGAGGTTCCTCAATGGAGATTCGAAGCATCGTGCAGTCAGCAGGAGCTGTCGGGTGAGCTCTGCTCCTCAGCTCTTGATGGAGGCATTGGATGCCCACCTCCTCTTAAATACAGAGTTGTGGGCTTCCTTAAGTAAATATATTTGAAATAGGACTCATACAGTACTTTTGGAAACAGTTTTCCTTCCCCTAGACTACTTCTAAGAGCCCACGGACGGAGGTTTGATATAATAAAGCATAAACCTGGCTGCTACATAATTAACTCAAAATTTAATGAGCAATAAAAGTACAATTATGCTTTTGTAATGCATTAAGCTTATACTCCTGTTTAATCCATTTAAAAGGGCTCTCTAGGTGTTCACTTGGCAAATAACAAAATAAGGTAAGTCAGAAATTACGCTTATTAAATGTAAATGTGTATCTTTAGCAATTGATATCTAACGTCATAGGACAAACTTGCCAAACTTAATTAAATGAATAAATGCGATTATGCACTTAATATCTCCTTAATTACAAGGCTAAATTATCTTCTACATGCCATGCTGTCAGCACCACGGTTGCCTGTTACCTCACCAAAACGACAGCGGTGAGCACCGAGCTCCTGGCTGGGCTCGGCTGGCGCAGATGGAATTCTCTGCACCTTCACGCACGGTCCCGTGTCACAAACTTAAACTCACACGCAATTACTACTTTCTTAACCAGATACCCATCGTATTACAGTAACATGCAATTTTTTTGTTGAAATTTGACTATGTAATGGAGGAGAAGATAAATCATAGTTTCATTTCAATACTGTAGACTGTAGCTTTTGGAATGATTTGTTATTTGTACTGTTATGTCTACTCCCATAGTGGAGGACTATGGGAATTTTTACTGATAATGCTGAGTATTCTGCCTCACTCCATCTACCAGTATCTCTGGGTGGTGTTACGAGTCTTCTTTCATCAGGAAGATGTATTTCTAGATGCTCTAGATCCTTCTCTTCAAGAGTCCTTTATTTTAATAATTATTGTGCTTCTCCATTCCATCTATATCAGTCTCTTTTATCCAAAACAAATGTTGAAGTCTAAATGAAGTGTTTCAACCTTCTTTAAACAAACTGTCTCAATGAGGTATATTTCCAAATATAAGTTTTAAGAAATATCATGTTTTGTCCAAAATTTTGCTATTTTCATTCCTTGATTTAGGACAAAAAGGATACGAGAATATTTGAGTATCTCCTGTAAAAGCAATTCCAAATTTTAACCAGCCATATAAATTAGACTAGCCCTCAATTCCATTTTGAATGCACAATAGGTGAATGGCACTGAGAATTTGATGTGCACATTTAATGAAAACTCTGTAGCATTTTGCTCTCGGCATCACTGTGACTAATGGTATAATGAGAACATTTCCGAACTTTAAAAACTTTTTTTAAAAAACCCACATTTTTTCAGTATATTTTTCAAGTGTTTGGGAACCACCAAAAGCCCTTCACACCCATATTTTAATATGACTACGGAAAAGAATATATTGTTTTCTCTATTTTTCCAGGAATCTTTAGAAATTCTCTTCCTACTAAGCAGGCTGGTTTATCTTACATGAAAGGCAAAAGAATCAAAACACAAAACAGAGAAGGTTGCTCATTTATTGAACTGCAGTGCATCAGAGATTTGCTGAACAGTTAACAGAGGCCAAAAGGATTAGCAACAAATGCAAACTCCTTTCAGGGGATTCTTTTGGAAAAGCTTTATTCATTATACAAAAAGAAAAGTTTCCAAAGTGTCTCATAAGTGATATTATGCAGAGGCAGTTAGGGATTTTTTTTTAAAACCAGAAATTCATACAGTGTCCTTTCATACAGCTAAATGTTGCGTTTGGATTCTAAAAGATTACTTGTTAAAGAAGAGTCCTTGAAAAACTGACACAAAATATCATTGAAACCTACCAAGTCTGATCACAATTGACACTGAGCATTTTATATTGCTTTAACGGTATATAATGAACCTACCAGCACAGGCAAATTGCTTTTGCACTTGTTATAAATGTGAATGTTCTGTCCGGATTTTTAGAAATTTTGAAGTCGGTTTGAGCATTAATACTCATGGCATTATATTCAAAACACGCCGCGATGTCAGTGTGTTAGGTCAACGCATCTTCACTGTTATTTAGCTACTGCACCATTGAAATGAGAAAGATTTAGACAGGTCATAATTCTGGACAGAATTTGGCTCCCAGAAGGAGAAGAGTGGTCAATTGAAACTAAATCCTGACCATTTAAATGGTGTTCACCTCTGAAAACTCTGCTTAAGACGGTGAGAGCTTTTGGCTTGGGGTTCCCATTATGTGTGAAGGAAAATACATGGCACCCAGCTTCTCTGCCGGGCTTCCTCAGGTATTAAATCCTCCCCATATTTAAATCCCTTTTCTGTTATGCTGTAGAGTGCCCTTCAGCTGAGGTCCTTGTCATATGTTTTTGTTTTTCCTTTGGGTGTTGGCGTGCTCTGCTCTGCAAGCAAATATCCACAACGCACTGACAGAAACACACACACACACCCCCACCCCCGTTTCACTTACAGCTCAGCTGAATTCTGTGAGGTTTTTCTGGAAGGAAAAGCTGGCCATGGATCAAAATCAGGGACAGGCTTTTGGGTCTCTGCCAGGTGTCTCCCAAACCCCGTGCTATAGAGGAGGATGCCCAGCAGGGAAGGCTGAGGGTGGCATTACTGGTGGTACTGGGTACCTTTTCCCAAACTGCACTGGTCTGACCTCAGGAAAACACAGTCACTGCTTCCCATTCCCATAGCTCTTACTGTCATTGCTCAACCACTGCTCCGCTTTGGCTTTCTCAGCCAAGGGGTAAGTTTCAGAGGTCTTGGCCATATAAAGGTTTTAATACGAGGCTCAGAGTGGAGAGGATTAATAGGTCCTGATAAACCGGCCCCAGTGTATACCCTCAGACATCCCTTGCCCCAAGCGCTTGAGGTCTGTCTCATCTCCTTGGCTCTCTCAAGACACCTTGGAGTTATTCCTGTCAAACACAAATATGTGTTCCCAAGCCAGTGTATGAAAAAGAAATAGGCTGCCCAGAGAGACGGTGGAGTCTCCTTCTCTGGACACACTCAAAACCCGCCTGGACACGTTCCTGTACAACCTGCTCTGGGTGGACCTGCTTTGGCAGGGGGGTTGGACTAGATGATCTCCAGAGGTCCCTTCCAACCCCATATCATTCTGTGATTCTGTAAAATAAAATTTCATGTTGACGAGCACAGCATTTGCAAAGTGACCTCACTTGTGAATTATAAAGAGGCCGTAGAGATGTCCTGCTATTCCCTACTTCCCTTCTCAGATTTATGCATTTTCTATTTTAAAGCTGCAGAAAGGTCTTTGTGAACCCCAGAAAGTGTCTTGTGCTGCATCAGTTTTTCCATTGTTTTTCCATACCACAAGGTCTCAGGATTCATCAAAGACTTTTAAGAGATTTATGGAAGGTATCTAGGAAAAATGGACTTAAGGGGGCTTAAATTTACTTCACAGAAATCCATGTATCTATTGAAAAATTATTAAGACTTCCATAAACTGAAGCAAAATTTATGTTCTCTGGTGTTCTAGCTATGGATATTATTGGAATTTGGGAGTAGAAGGATGTTCAGGAGATGACTAGGGTCTTAGGATGCCTAAGTTTAATTTTAACTTCATCTGCAACTGAGGCAACATAGTGCCTCAGTTTACTGTTCAAAAAATGAAAATTGTGCATCCCTTCCCCAATATTATGTTTAGAAACTAGTTTCACCAATGTTACAAAATGTTCATGTATTAGTTTAATGAAAATCCTAGAATATAAATTTATCCCCAAGCTACGGTCAAAGCTAAACTAAAAATATGATTAGGAAAAAATTACCCTACTTGAAAATGATCGGTGATTTCATTTTTTACACGTGACCCATTTATTTAAGACAGGGGAATCTTCTATTGAAACAGAAATATATCATGTGAAATTTTAATCAAGCTGTCAGGCTTCATTCTAATTCTCAGGCAGTCTACATGGAAGAGAGAAAGGGAGAGGAAACATTAAAACTGATTCTCATAAAGAGATGGAGAGACAGAGAGCAACAAGCTGTGCTGATATATTAATTATCTATTTATAATATGTAATCTTTTCAACTTCTGTCATGTTAAAATCAACAAAGAATTTAGCTGGAGACAGCCATAAAATGAACTGATTACAGCTTGCGTACAACAGCGATGAAAGAGCAAATACACACAGCTATGCAAATGTGAAATATAACATGACAGAAAGCACAGCCACGGTGATAACAGCAGGTAATTGCTGGGCTCTGTAGCTCTCCCACCAAACCGACTCTCTGATATTTCCTTTGTTCTGTAACTGGCACATTTTTGGCACGTGGGAGGGAGGGGGAGGAAGCAAGCTGGGGCTGAGCTCCTTGTGAAAGCTGCTGCAAACGCGCAGAGCGCCAACGGGAGGGAAGGGTTATGCAGAGCTGAGCCTTCAAGGTACCACCGTGCCCAGGAACAGGGAGGAATCGTGTCCGATAACCGCACACAGCCAAAGGTTAAAGGCTGACATTTGCCCTTTTAATGCCACCGCACGCTCTCCATGAAGGCAACATGTTGAAGGCCTGATCCAGGTCTCTGGAGCTAATGGCAAGATTCCTTACCCCCATGAAATGGCTCAGGGTCAGGACGGAGTCTGAAGCTCACTGGGTAACAAAACAGAGCATTTCGTGCATATATTTGCATGCGTGCCAACTCAATGGTGCTTCTCGTGGAACTAGAAATAAGTTTGACCCGTTGAGTGTAAAGTCAGTTTTTGTGGAGCTGGTTTGTTGTATCTGGGAGCTGTACTGTTAACCACGGCCACATCAGGATGAGCACAGGGTGAAGCACATCTCTAGCTGCCTTCCTCCTCCTCTGTTGGTATACGATAGAATTAAAAGTAGCCATTGCACTTAAGGCTTTTCTAGTTCCGATTACTCTGTTTTTGGTTGCATTTTTGTAAGCATTTGGGTGGTTTTCTGCAGGCTTGTGTTTGGGGATCCAGCCAGACACAAGCCCAGACTGCATCAGAAATACCCTACCCAGAGGCAGGCTATAGTAGTATGGACTCAGAACCAACCTGATGCAGCAATGGATTTTCTGCAGTGGAGCTGGGTGAGGCACACTGAGCAGACTGTGCTCATCTGCTTCAACATCCATCTGTGCAAAACTCCATGTAAGCCCTACTCCCATTTTCACAAGTGACTTTGGCAGTAGCACGGCAGCGGTTTCATGAAAGTCCATAGTAGACCTAGGACAGTTGCGCAAGTCACTTCAGAAAACAAAGTGCCTGAATCCACAAGACGAGCTTCAGGATGGTTACTCACCTCTCCGTTTTGTGCCTTTTCCCGAGCGCTACAGCTACACCTGGCACAGCACTTTGTTATTGTTTCATTCAACAGGAATTAGAAAGTGACCTTGCTGTGCAAGGCTGGGGTCTTGTCAGAGTCGTATCACCTTCCTTCACCATCCCCTCTTACCTGCTTCATGCCATAGGATCTGGTCCCAGATCCACGCTCCACAACTGTCATGCAGTTCCCTTCCCAAGAGATAGTCCTTCGGGTTGACTTTGCTACGAGCATGATTAACTACCCAACGATACGGGCTGGAGCCCAGGGCAGAGCCCAGAAGAATCCATCTCCATCATTTCTAAAGGGAAAACATTTAAAGTTCTGCCATACCAACAGTATGTGGAGTTGCCACACATCCCTGTTTGCACCAGACCCAGCTTCTGTCTATGATTAGTCACCAGATCCCCTCGCCCTTCTGTGTTCAGTATTAAGCAACTACACAACATGGGAATTGACGCGAGTATAATGAAATACTGGTTTGAAACCACAACACAGTCGATCCCTAACTTAGCCCTGTTTAATTAAAATTTGTTACTGCGACAGTAACCTCATTGTGTAGAGCTAGACCCAGCATAAATTACCAGTGATTTGCCACTTTGATAAATAAACATTAAATGTGTGTCAGGGCCTCTTGCTATCAAGCATGAAGTAATTCCGGATAAAAAAAAGTAAAAATATTTTAATTATAAAATTCATTAGAATCTATCTAAAATAAAATGCTTTGCTTTTCTAATGTTAAAATGATAAAAGTACTCAATGAACCAATACTAAACAACCAGAATGCAATTTCTGAAAGAGCTGAGACTTGAAAAAGAACAGTTTAATTTACAAAGCAAATACTGCACTTAATAGAAAGAGGATCAGGTTGCAAACCATAGGCTCATGGCTGAGTTTCTGACTCCCCAAAGTTCACTGTTCTTCAGTGCCTGAGTCTTGATTTATTTATTGTGAGGTGTCTATTATACAAAACAGGCGTGAGACTGTTCCATGCGTTGTTCAGTATCCACATTTTGGTGTATATTTTTAAGATTTCAGGTTTAGCTCAGATATTGCTTATCTTTTACCTCTTCCATTTTCCAGTGACTCTAGGCATTCCTGCATATGCCAAGCTTTTAGAACATCAGCTAACCCCCTGCAATTGATTGGGTGACCTCATGCTCAAAGCTGAGATTCAACCAAAGCAATTAGTCACAGATTTAACCCTCTGTAGCCAGAAGAAGCTGGTTAACTTCAGCAGAACTCAGTCATCCAGCACAAAGTTGAGCATGTACCCTGTGCTTTGGCAGATGGGAAATGGGAGGTTTGTTCAATACAGGGAGATTGTTCATTTGAGGGATGAAAAATACTCCTGCAGATTTAGAGAATAAAAGTTCCAAAACGAAAGGGTAAATTATTCATTTTTTTGATATTCAGGAATCTCTCCAATTTTTTTTAAATATTTTGAGACAAGAAGTTCTGTAGGACAAGGGTAGAGGTTCTGTTTCTTTGGGACCATCCTGAATTTCAATTGATCAGACACTGCAGAGCTGACATCAAACATTTCCAAAAAGACCAAACCCAGACTGTCTTTGATTTCAGTATGGGATACATTCTTAAGATTACATCACAAGGGAAGGAAATAGCCTTTGGCAGAGAAATCAGATCTGTAACTTAAATAGTTGGTATTTCCCAGAAACATAAGGCACAGAATTTCAAGTCTGTTAGAGAAGGGATTTGAGCTGAGGTCTTGCATATCCCAGGTAGAAGCAGTAATCTCTGCACTACAGACAAGTGATGGATGGTGCAGGGACTGATTCTATATGATCCTTCTTCATGACAAACTGCTTTCCTGGATCTTAAAAAATTTTCTTTGTGTACACTTTACTTAAGCTGATATATTTTTGAGAATTTTTTGGTGAATAAACACTTTGCAAAAAAGATATTTTTTGTCATAATGTTCCCAGCAAATTTTAGCAAGAACTAAACTTTCTGGATCTTAGGAATTCATATAATTACCTTTTTGCAAATGTTGAAAGCACCCTAATGAATTTTCTGGATTTGGTAGTATGTAAATATGTATGTAGCACCTTGTTTGTTTTGTTTCTTCTTTTTCTAAATAAATTCCAATGTCCATGTTCCTGATAGTGGAAAGGCAGGACTTCTATGTTCCTTTGCCACAACCAGAAAGAAGAAAACAATTCCTAGTTTCCTCTGCTTCAGGAAAAAAATCTCTTGCCTGAAAAGATTATTTATTTTCCACACAAAACCTATATTTTCCCAGCATTTCTACTCCAAACAGATTGAAACAGGTCTCTTGTTGCTGACAGAGGCATCTGCTAGAGGGTTACACTTGGGGTCCAGAACTCAGCTGTTCTGAAATGAGAGATTATTACATCAACCCAGTGGACAACCTGTAATTGTCTTGCTTTATTTCGGCTGGAAATTTTTATGTCACGATGCTGTCTTCCTATTAGTCTGCTACAAATAATCTTTGTTACATGACCATCAAATTAAGCTAATGTGAAAGCAACTAATCAATAACTTTCTGCTTAGCTCCCTTTGGTTCAAACTCTATTCTCCTAAACCTTTTGGGACACCACAAGTCACCCTATCTGTTGAGAACAGCCTTTTACCAAACCTGGCTTATCCGGCCATTTAATTTTAAAGCAGTCACCTGCAGGCTAGCCCCCACCACGCAGGGAGAGGGCCCAGAATGACATGGGAGTTAATCTTGCATTAGCAGATGTCCACTGACGGTGCTACCCATGGAAGGGAGACTGGAATAGGGCACATAGAATCATAGAATGGATAGACTTGGAAGGGACCTTAAAGATCAGCTGGTTCCAACTCCCTGCCCTGGGCAGGGACACCTCCCACCAGACCAGGTTGCTCAAAACCCCATCCAGCCTGGCCTTGAACACCTCCA
>JAOXJK010000040.1:13047012-13061551 GCA_025774025.1 Xenus cinereus | reverse complement strand
AAGTGGAAAACAAGTAGGTTGTTGTAATAACTGCTTATATACAGCAGATTGCCTAAGTATGCAATGAGAAATTATATGAAAGATAACAAGAATGTTTGATTGCAAGTGACTTCAAAGATGACATCAGAAGAAGAGAGACAGTTCATCAGCCTGCATGATAACCAAATCATGCCTTCATTCCTTCAGTTCCAAGTGTCTAGCGGACTATTAAATCACCATGGGAAGGAGAATGATTGCAAAGTTACCATGAAACTTTACAATATTTTTGACCATTTTTCCTAAATTAGGGAATAAGCATTTTAAGGGATTTCAGTATATACGACTTCCACTTCTGTTAAAAGACTTAAGGTACTAGGTTGAAATCTAGAAAATTGCCTAGGAAAAATAGACACATCTAGAAAAACAGAAACATATAGAAAAGTTCCTGAAACATAGGATTTGGGTTCTGACACCAAACTCAGATTCTAGGGGGAAAAAAAAAATCTGCTCTAAATAGTCAGAAAACCCACAGGGTTACCTGAGTAGTAAAGTCTTCAGAAAGAAGGCAGGTGTTCTGCCTCATTTCCTTTCATAGGGGTGTTGAGAGGGAGTGTATAATCCCTTTTTTTATACTAGACTAAATGGTAAAGCACTCATCCAGGAAATGGGAGATGAGCATTTTAAACCCTCCCATCTCATCTTCTTCCCAGAAAGATGCCACTAGCACCAGCCTAGTCTCGGGCAAGGGTATGATTTCTCCAGTTCAAGCTGAGCAATAGGGAAAGTGTCAAGTTTACAAGCTGGGGGGGGGAAAAAAGAAGGCACAAATGAAATAGCTTTATTTTGTACTTTAGTGCTTAACAAAAGAGAAAAAAAAATAGGTTTCTGGTTCATGTTTCAGTTTCCCTTTCCCAGATGAGCATCTTAACCATGAGCAGATTCCTCCTCCTTTGTTCTCAAAGCCAGGAGAGGCTTTCCAAGATAAAAACAAGCAATGGGACGGGCGCCATGCTCTAAGTCACGCATGCAGGAGGATGATGTGGAGCGTACTGAAGTCAGCCCATACCCTGCGGGGTCTGCTCAGGTAGATCTCCCCCAGCTCCCCAGGCCCGCTGAGCATAAGTCCTGCGTGACTGTCACACACTGCCCTGGCTTCATCTGTGAGGGACTGAGATAACCCAGATCTGAATGTACCCTGCAGGCACTGTTCCTCTTCATTTTGTTACTCCTTATACTTTTAAGTGTATATCCTTAAGCAGCGAGTCTCCAGAGAGCTGTAGTTAGTCTTTTTATTTTTTTTTCTTTAAATTAAATTATCTCCTAACTGCTGTATCATGAAACCGCGCAGCACCACCAGTTTGTGGGATGCACGTTTTTAAGAAAGAAAAAAAATATTAGGAAAGAAGTAAAGCTGTAGTCATTTCCAGTCTCCCTGACTAATGATGGTGTTGTCCTTTCCCAAGGGCCCTTGTCACCTGTTCTAATTCGCTGACTCTGACACTTTGCGTGCAACCATGAACAACTGAAATCAATGGGAAATGGAAATGTCCTGACAAGGCCAAATTGAGTCCACCTAGGCTGTCAATGATTTCTTCGCCCTTATTAATGCGGTGTGAATCTTCCTGGGTGTACAGTGGCAAATCAAACAAAAGCAGGGCAGTACAGAGTGATGCGATGCCTAGCTCTGATGTGCCTGGTCTCGGGAGAAGAGCCTCGGGGTTAGACACCCTGCACTGTATCAGGGGAGTTAAGGACCTGGGAACAGAATCTGAACCAACCAACGTTGACTGCAGACCTGTGTTGCCAGTCAACAGGTGAACACTGAAGACAAAGGTGTACCTTTTTCCTTACTTGGAAATAACCGGCCATCCCCCCTCTTTGCACCCTACTCCAAATGCTCATTTGAAGTTACTTTAACTTCTCATTGTAGTCCTTTGATGTCCTGACGTGCACGGAGGGTTTTTATGAGGATCCACAACAGAAATAGGTATTAATCACTTCTTGTTTTATTCAAGTAAGACCCAAGCCCTGAGATATATAGTCGTTTAGGAAGGTAGACTTTGGGTCTTCTCTTTATTTTGCCACATGGCATCTCTGTATTCATATTTTGGAAAATTTAAAACTACTAATTTGCCTTTCAGATTTTTCCTCATTAAAAATTAATATGTTTTAAAAATCAGCTCTTTTACACTTCTCTAATTAAATTTCCACAGGATATTTTTTGGTGGGAGAATTCAATTAGGTTTTAATTTTAGTAATCAAAAAAGCACTGGTGCTTTGAGTATTTGATTTTTAATTTAAAAATTTGACATGGCATTCCAATTAAAATGTTCAACAGTTGCATTGTAGCATAAAAAGTCTATTACATCTGGTAATCAGGAGAATCCAATGACCATAAAAAATGCAAACAGTATTTCAAGAACCCTCAGGTAATAACCATATTTAGCAAACACTAAACACTTCAATTACAGCTGCCTGTAGTAGCTCTGATCACTCAGAACCAATGGCAGCAAGTGGAAGCAACTCTTTACCTATCTCACCTTCAGATAAGTTTGTGCCTTGAAAATGTCATCTAAGCTCAGGTTCCAGAAGTATAACCAAGCCTGCCAGAGGCAGTATTGAAAAGAAAGTGTTGACTCTGCTTCCCTATTTACGCCAGCTCCTTTCTCTTGCCTTTTTGAACTCACTCACACAGTATCTTCTTTATAAGCGATGGAGGCTGCATCTTGAAGATCTGATGTATTACTCTGTTCGCTTTCTTATCTTCTTTTGCTGCTTGCCTACAAATTTGAGTCAGCAAAGAAGTAAAAATTTCAGAAAGTTCCTGAGCACCCCTTTTGGGGGAAGAAAATATTTTGCTTCCATTTTGCAGAATTGAGAACCTGATGCTCTGCCCCCTTAAAAAAAAAAGTTCTTAATAGAAGGCAATTTTTCAGAATTAAACCCCCTACATATAAAAATTTTAATGACACTTATGATCCCTCATCAAAAGGTACACAACCTTTCAGAAAATTGAAAAGCGGGAGCTTGGATGTGCCAAATCCACAGAACAAAGAAGAACAATGAATCATGTATAGTCAAGACAAATTAGGAATACAAAAAATTGTTTCAGTTTTCAGAAGGCAGGTCATATATAAAACATATACCAGTAACTTACCAGTGTCCAGCACAAGCTGGGCTTGTGGTAATTGTATACAAAACAACCCAAAGACTATTTTGGTCCCTGAGGGCTTAGTCATTGTCATAATGGATCACAATTGGCTCCATCTAGTCTACTGACCTGCCTCTGACAATGACAAATGCCACTGAAAGATTCCAATATTGTCATTGCTCCCAACAAATTGTATGACATTTCAGAAGAATTGTATATGTCTGTCTCGGCTTTCATATGTCCTCCATTGCTAAATAACGTAATATTCCCGTGTTAAATTTTTCCATTTTCCTTTAAATGTCAATTTCACCATGTAGTGCTCATCAATCACGTGATTATTAGCCATTATTTTTGAAGCTCCTTTGCTTCACATGACATTGCATGGTACAGACAGCAAGGCGCAAGGTCAGGTGCCCCTGCATATTAAATATCTGTTATGCTGCAATGGGGAAAAAAAATAGGCAAAAAATTTGTCAAGACGGTCCATTTATTCTGTAAAGAATGATATCGTGCACTTGAGAGAGAAACTGTGCTTCAAACCATGATGACAGGCGAATTCAGCGTCCAGCCTTGTACCACAGCAGGGTGATGTTAGAGCAATGCCTGCTGTGGGTGCGTATGGCTTTGCTGAAGATGCTACAGATGCGGCTGAGGAAGGGAGTTAGATTGGCTCTTTGGTGGTTAATACAGGAAATTCAAAGATAAAAAATGAAATAGAGAGGAATTAAGATGAAACCAAGAAAAAAATGAATGCAGAGCCCAGTGGGACATCTCTGCAGTTCTCTGCCAGAGGGTGGACCGCTCAGGGGCAGGCTTGGGGAAACTGGAGAGAAGCAACGCTAGCAAGAAGCCAAATTTTACTTTCATCAAATCTGAAAACTGCTTAAAATGAAGAGGGGAAAGGGGTTCATGAAAGCCAATGGGCCCAAAGACTACTAAGATATGAGACGAGTAGTACAGCAAAACCGAATTAATGGAATACTAATTAAAATAAATATGACACGAAATTAAACAGGGCCTGATGACGTAGTCAGCCAAGGAAAAGCAGGCTCAGTGCTTGTCTAAGAGTGCTCTAAGGCTGGAATAGCTTCTCTGGAGTTAACACAGTTACATCAAGGTAGAGCCAGTTGCAGGGAATGAGAGTCCTTGCCCCTTTGCAATCCGCCGTGTGTCACCCCACTGCTTAGAACAGAGGTTTGGTGCACTGGCCCCTATTCCTGCTTATTGCAATCCCGTGTCTAATGGCAGCCCTTGCAGGGGGTGAGAGGCTACAGTCCACCCAACCTCTGCTTTTGTCACCTGAGAAAGCTAGATCAAAAATTAGCAATCTGCAGCAGGCTGGAGGAGCAGCTCCATTTCTCTGTGTTCACAGGAGTCCCTGCAGAAGACAGAAAAAGAACAGCTGGCATTTTAAGGAATGAATATGAAAAGGCATAAGCTTAAAAGTCTAACTCGAAATGTAATAGCGAACAAGAAAAAAGCCACCAAGAAGATTAAACAAAAGTTGAAAACAGGCTTAAAAATAAAGGAAAAAGCAAAAGAATCATTTACAAACCAAATGAAGAAGGGAATAGATAAGATAAACTCTGAATATTAATGAGCAATCAGAAGAAGGGGGAAAAAAAAAAGACTCTAAAATAGGTCGATTTTACCACAGGCAAAATAATGTACAATGTTTCAATCTCCACAGTTAAATTACAGAATAAAAAGGAACCTTAATAAAATATCGGTGTGTAAATCTCTCTGCAAACCACCCACATGCTGACTGTTGCTGGAGAAAAATAGGTACAATAACAGGTAGAAAGCAAAATGCCACTGCCACAAATGCAGTCAGGTTGATTTTTCTTTTGTGGACAGTAAAGAAGGTATTTTAATAAGCACTAAATAGCAAAATTAGAGCAGCTGCACTGACCATCAGAACAATTTTAAAGAAACTGAAAATACATTATGTGGCAGCCCAGCCCTGTCTGAGGGGGCTGAATGTGTAGGAAAGCTGCTAGATAGTCTTGCTGAAGCGTTTGGATATTTCCAGTCAGGAAGCTCAAATTGGTGATGACACTGAAAGGTGATTGTTGCATTCAGGGTCCAGCCTAAAAAAAGTCATACTTTCCTCCATAAATGTGGCAGGGAGCTTCTAAGAGAGAATGTGACTTTGGGAGAAATAAAAATCTTTTTTGCCCCTTTATTTTTTTTTGCTTTTTTTTTTGTTTGGGCTGGGTTACATTATTTAAGGGTGTCCTGGGGGCTGCAGGGCTCCTGAGAGTTGCTACTCTTTGAAACAATGGCCTGTCTCATTTGATGTGGCACTGGAGCAAACCTTCAGCTTCACATCTAAACTGTTCATGAGGCATTCTGCAGTTCTGCTTGTTATATCCTCAGGGCACCATATACACTAATAAGACAGAGCAAGAGGAGAACTTACGTGGAAAGCCTTTGATGTCTTGTGCTGAGACTCCGTGTACAATCTGGTATGTTAATCATAGCATTAGCCATTATAAAGAAAGGAGGGGGAAAAAATCATTTCTACTGTAATGAACATTTCGTTTCCTGGAAGTGATTGCACAATTTGGGATCTTTTCCTGGCTTGCTCTTTCCTATCAGTTCCATGATGCTGTAATTTGTCTCACTGGGGCAGTCTGCTTATTCCTCACTGTCGGAAAGAAGGTCTTGCCTTCCTCTGCTGGCAGAACAGCACTCTGGAAACAAAAAGACTGTTGTCAGAGACTGCTGGCATCTATCTTCTGTTCAAAGATCCTTCTGGTGAAAAAAAAACCCCACAGGTTTTTCTCATTGCCAGCGTATCCTTGTGTATTGCCCTGCAACCTAACAGAGACCAGTGCAAAGCTTTGAAGTTCAGTCTTGCTTTCCTGAAGACAAGTTCTGCAGCCTGATCTGAATGAGAGATGACACTGGCTCTGCTTTTTTTTTTTTTTCTTGTTGCTTTCCAAAGATAATTCTTATGAAAGGTCACAGGTGAGTATCTAGGAAAAAATACTGGCTAGATCTGCAGTGGAATTTACCCAGCTTCTGAGAGCTGAGGTCTGGCTCTGGTGAGCTCTGATGTCCCCCCCAGTTTTGCACAGCCATGAGACTTGCCAGTGGCACGAGAATCCCTGTACTCCCATCAAGAGGTTTAGTCATTTTTCTCTGGGAGCCTTTTAGCTAGCACCAGAGACAGGATAATAAGAACTCGCGCAGACATCGTCCAGGGCCTGGAAGTTCACACAGTGTGAACTTAAATATTGAGGGGCATCCTATATTAATTTCTTTTAGACTGAGCAATACTAGATAAGTAATACAGAAAATAATCCTGCAGAGGATAAGGGAGCAATCACCATATATTGCATCGTGAAAAAGAAATACTTTCATTCTTTTTATCATCCTGAAATTATCTTGTGAGGACTCCAGTTCCAATAAGAGACTGCCTTCTTGCTCAAGGGAATTTCAAATTAGCAAAGTCAGTTAAACTCTAAGAGCTGCTTCTCCTGGGAATAAACATTTGTTTTGTTTATCTCCAGCCAACAGCTAATAGCACAATAATGATCCAATCCCCAGATCCCTTTGGCTGGAAACTGATACCTTAATCTCTGCAGTGCAAGTCTTATCAGTCTTCGCTCCTATGCAGTTTGAACATTTCCTTTATATCCCCGATGCCCTCTGCAATGAAAGACTGTCACAGATTCTGCTTATCTTTACTATGAGTTACCTTTCCCTGACCCCATTCACTCCTTTCTCACAAATATCTCCTTTGAACTATTTTCTTCTGGCCCCTGTATGACTGTTTCTGAAGCCCAGTGTTACCGTCTTAATTTTGCTTAACTTTCTCCGTTGTTCACTATCCCGTGGAATGGCATTATGTTTGATTCAGTGATCAAGACAAACAAGTCCTGATGTTACCCTGCCTTTACACAATGGCAATCAAGAGAGATGTGTAAAGCAAGGACCAAGTGGAAATTTCTTTTGAATCTCAAACTGCATTGAACTTCTCCGTGCTATCAACTCAATTAGACCCAGTAGTACCTCAATGAAAGAGAAAATTAATAATCCCAGCGGTGATTTTGTGGCATTCCTACGTGGTACGTTCTCTTTTAGATTAATAGTCCAGACATGTTGAGTCGGGACCAGGTTCTAGTAACATTTAGGGAATCTTTAGCAGAACTGAATCAAAACTGAGCTTTCTGTCAGAGTTTACTCATCACATATATCAAAGCATAAAAATAGTTTTGCGAAATAGTAAAAGCTCAGGCACAACACAAGGAAAGCTGCTATTAGAAATGAATGTACCTATCAGAAAACACACTCCATTCTTCCCTCTGCACACGCAGATCTAACCACTACTTTACCTGGCACCTTACACAGCTTTAACGCTACCCTTCTCTGACAGAGACCACCCATCTCCCATCTCTTCTCCGGTACCCTTAGAATCTGCAGCTGTTTGATCTGGTAACTTGATGCATAAGGGAGAAATAACATAGGATAGCACAATAGCATAAATTTGCCATCCTCAGGATACCTCACCAGTTTAATTATTTTATAGTCACCCCACTAGCTTGACCCTCAAATCAGAGCTGGCTTGTCAGATAAGCAAAGGTTAAGTGATTTTTATTATACCTCCTCCAAGTTATTGCTTCATTTGAGTACAATAAAAATTTCTGTATCCATGGTCATTCAGAGTACATCTGTAGCTGCAGTGCATAGCAAATATCACTGCTTGTAATGAATAACAAAGATTTTCTTCTCTATTTAAGCTTCATTTTTTTTGTAAGTAGGTTTAGATTTTCAAGGTGTCTATATCTCAGTAATAAAATTGCAGACAGACAGGACATGTGGACACATTTGCTCCCCAGTGTGCCATCCTCCCATTTATGTCATGCCACCCTCTAAAAACTAAAGTTCCTAATTTTAGGAGACTAATTTTGCCTATTAAAAAAAAAAAAACCACAAACCAACAGAGTGAGAAGAGGCCTCTAATGGAAGCATAAAGCTTTGCAGAGACCATGAATGAGTCACACGCCAGACAGTGACACTGTCCAGGAATGCAGATAGCTGCATGATAAAAGGTTGCGGTGCATTCCTCCTCGTTTTGCCTCAAAAAGGAAATGTACTCAGAAATAAGAGTCAAGAGCAGAGGGACTGCCAACCTGATGCAAAACATATGCCAGATGTTCTTAAAATGCAAAATAAGCCTCGGCATACCTGACCAGGTGAATGCCACTTCTAGTTGCACATTTACCACTTTTATGGTAGTCAGAGGATCGTTACGGTTAGGACATTTGGACCAATTACAGGGTTTGGGGTTTTTTTTTGTAGCATGGAAAAGTAAATCTACCACACTCTCTTTAGTATAATTGGTTGCACATCAGTTTGCCTGGGGAGAAGCAGCTCTGCTGGGGCATATGGAGTTTACCAGTGCTGTTTGGCATTTTAAAATTATTTTCTTCTGCCTCATGTAGGAAAAAAAAAATCATCAAAGTGTGCTGCTAGAAGCCAATTTGGCCCAAAATCTGGCTCCAAACAACCCTTTGCAAAATACAGGAATAGTAGGAATAGTTTGGGGAATTTAACATTCCCCACTCTCCCTTTCTTCTCCTCCTTGTTTTTCCCTTCATCATTTACAGCCCAGTTATTGCTGATTTAAGCCCAGGAGCCCAGCAAAGCACCCTGACTAGAAACCAACGCTGAATAAAAGTGAACCTGACTGGTTTATTTCTACAGCCCAGCCTGAGAGAATTGCAAAGAATATTGAACAACTCAGCTAATGGAAAATAAATCAGTCGTTTAAAGTCCTTTCTGTTTTAGTAACCGCAAGTGTTACTCATCAGTGACATGGATGAGGGCTTTCTTTTTAATTGCACTACATCCTTGCAGCGATTTGGCAAACTCAGAGGTGATCCTGGTCTGGGTCCTTTGCCACGCTCTGTGGCTTTGTTGTTCACACTTGTTGAAACTGGAGAAAACTGGTGTAAAATGCTACCAGCTTCAATTTCAAGAAGGGAGCAATCCAAACTCACTCACATGCTGGAGAAGAAGGTGCAATGAAGACTTGCCTTTTATTTGTATTTTAGCCAGCTCAAGACACTTAGCCTCAGTGGACTTGCTCAGGCCTGTAATGGGATTAAGCTCCTATTTACACTGCACACTGCAGTGAGCCTGTGGATATTTGAGCTAGTTTTAAATGATTTGCCTGAGGAACCAGGATTAGCTTCACCAACCCCTGGTGGGACCACATCTGGAACACTGTGTCCCTTTGTGGACCCCGCCAGTTCAAGAAAGACAAGGAACTACTGGAAAGAGTCCAGAGGAGGGCTACAAAGGTGACCAAGGGATTGGAGCATCTCTCTTATAAGGAAAGGCTGAGAGACCTGGGTATGTTTAGCCTGGAGAAGAGAAGACCAAGAGGCAATCTCATCAATGCTTTTAAATATTTAAAGGGTGGGTGTCAAGAGGATGGGGCCAGACTCTTTTCAGTGGTGCCCAGCAACAGGACAAGGGGTAAAGGACACAAGCTTGAACGCAGGAAATTCCATCTAAACATAAGGAAAAACTTCTTTTCTTTGAGAGTGACAGCACTGGAACAGGCTGCCCAGAGAAGTTGTGGAGTCTCCTTCTCTGGAGATACTCAAAACCCACCTGGATGCGTTGCTGTGCAACCTGCTCTAGGTGAACCTGCTTTTGCAAGGAGGCTGGAGGAGATGATGTCCAAAGGTCCCTTCCAACCCTATATCATTCTGTGGTTCTGTGACCAGGCTGAGAGAAAAGGGAAAGCAGACTCTGATGGATGGCCACCAGCTCAGCCCGGCTGCTCCCATGACTTCTGCACAGCTCTGCCCTGCAGTGTGGGTATGCACGGGGACCTCACTCCCCGCAGAGGGCTGGCTTCTCATCCGCATAGATCTGTCTGGGAGGGAACAGTTTAAATAGGGCTGTCCTTGGGTCAGACAGTGGGGTCAGTGCAAAAGCCAAACAGCAGATTTCCTGCCTAGTGCCTTATCCACATGCCTTTCCTCTTGGGGACCCCGTACAGCTCCACTGTTGAAGACATTTTTGCTGAAATGCTTTGCACCATCCAAATAAGCACAGCTTGACACGTGTTTGGTGGGGGCGTGTGTGGGCAGGGAGAGACTCGGAAGGGAAACTGTGGGTGGTGGAGGAAATGGAAAAACAAGGCAACGCCGGGAGGATTCGGGGGCATAAACATGACACCAGACCTGGAGTCCACTGGGCAGGGTGCAAGGTGTGGTGGATCCCTGATGGGTCAGAGGAGTCGCATTGATTTGCCTGACGTGCTTGTCCCGTGGCTCAGTGGCACTTGCCGGGACAACGCAGCTTTGATCAGAAGGATGCTGTGTTGGCAGAGGAACAAAAAGATATGGGTCAGATCCTGCGCTGCTGCCCTTCCATGGAGTTCTGTACTGCTCTGACAGCACATGATGCGTGATATTTCTCTCTCCTTGGTGACTGAGAAATTAAAATGTGGTCAACCACATGCATCGCAAAATGCTCACGTAGGAAAATGAAGAGTCACGAGAGAGTGGCAGCCCTCAGTTCCTCTTCGGCCACCACTGGGAAAGGCATGGATGGAGCTTTATGTCAGTGAAAGCTTGTGTAGGAGTACAGAAGCAAACAGATTAAAATGTCTCACTCCAGTTAAAGTATTGAATTGGAGCCTTGTCTTGGACTAGTGCAGTTTCTTAGTGAACCCATTGTACACATGCCCCTGATCATGCAGCCAGAGGAAGCAGCGGTCTCTGAAAGTCCACTGTGACTTAATTATAGAAATTGATGTGCCTGAGTCATGATAGTTCAATGAGCTATCTTGCCTCAGTGCCTATGGGCTCCATAAGAGCTCCACAGAGCAGTACAGGGAGGAGGGAAACAGCCAAAAGGCCAGTTTCTTTGCTGATAGACCTGAACAAGGTCCCAGTATGAAGGAAGGACGTGAGGTGCAGAGGAATACCTTTTTCTTAAGGATAATGAAATAATTAAGAGCACTTTTTCCTAGGGCAGATAGGATTTTCCTCTGAGCCCATTGAAGGTCGCATCTGCATTGCACAAAGGACAGCAGAAGGGTCTTAACACTCTGTAGACAGGACCTGCCCTGTTTCTGCAGTGTGTCCATCTGTAAAATAAAACCCTCCTGAGAGATGATTTATCAGCAAGGTTTTTACATTTATTGCTTGGGCATATAGGAAACCACGCACCTGACTCCTTGAACAAGGGGGACATGGAGGGTCAGATGGGAATTGGTGTGTCTGGACAACATTCCTCCCATGTTTCTGAGACAGAACAGCTGCTCTGACTGCCCTGCCTTGACATTGGCTATGTCTTGCAATTTTACCCCAGCTGTATGTTTCTATTCCTGACGAATGTCATATTTTTTTCTGTCAGAACTTAAAAGCAAAAGTTATCTGCCCATCACTCCACAGAATCAAACTTAAGACATGAGTTTCTGAAGCATCTTGCCCAAATGTGTGGTCCTCCCTCATTGACACAGCCCAAACTCACTCAGTCAAGCAATTTAGTTGTAAATTAAAGATTTCTGCAAGCTTCCAACACTGCATCTGCTGGATCAATGTCCTCTAGGGAAAGGTTTTCAATAACTAGCACTAGGGTTTTAAAGCTGGTTGAAAAATGAGCTTTTGCTGGAATTCCCCAATCTTTTGCCCATAACTTGCTCCCCAACCTCAGACTTTAATTCAAGCACTGAACACTCTCAGGGAGGACTCTCATCTCTGGAAACGTGGTCCTTTGGCCTTCTGCTCCTGCCTTCTTTAAGCATGACTTTCTCTACACTTCATATGCCACAATATAATCCCTCCCCTCTAGGAGAAAGAAGGCAATAACATTGGACAGAAGCAGATGTCATTTGGATGGGAACTCCAGCCTGAGGTGGCAATTTGACTTGGATGTTTTCCTCCATTGTCCTGCTTTCCTGTTGGACGACATGGTTTGTGATATACCCCAATCTTTTCTCTCAGGGAAGAAAAGTGATGCATTATGGGGTGCCTGCTCTAATTAAGAAGCATAACTCAGAGACAGAAATGGATCACCAAATAACTGATAAACATAATGGTATAAGACAGTAATAATTTCCTACTAGACAAATTATTTGGGGCTTTGGATGCTTAGCTTTCCAAGAACACTTCAAAAATTTCCATGGCAAATACAAAACTTTTCATATTATTACATGGAAATGTAAGCCTAGTTTCTGTCAGAGAAGATTAAAAAAAAAAAAAAAAGGAAAGAAAAGAAAAGATTCTCGCAATCTTAATAGTTTCCTTAGATGGCAAATCAAGAAATATCTAACTTCTGCACAGGTAAATTGGAACCATTTGTTGAAGAGACTTCATTGAAATGATAATGTTAGAAATACAATGAAACCGTTGCCTACTTCACAACAGAATCTGGCATGTGCAGTGGATAAAAGGGATTATACACTATAGTTATAAATACAGCCTGTATCACAGATATTTCCCCATAGTAGAGGAATGAACCGATACACTGAAATACAGTAATACTGGTCTGAAACGAAATCAGCTTATCCCTCCTGATGGAGTAAGCGAAAAAGTGTACTTTCTTTATAGAAGGGAAAATGAACCAGAATTAGACACAGAGCATCTTCCATTTCTGCTCCGGGAATGGTGCCATATCAGATTGGGACCCTCTCGTGTATTTGCTCGTTCCGTTACAAGCCGGCACTGGGAGCCTGCCCGGCAGCAGGGTGCTGATAGTGTGTCAGACACACGCTGCATTGGGCAAAGCGTAATAGCTACAGATTTTATAAGCAGAGAGTGAATTGGAGGCAGGGTGAAAGTAAATAGGTTTTAGAGCACAGAGTAGTAAATCTTTCTAAAAGTTGGTACAGGACTTTTTTTAACCAATTAAAAGTGAGACACTACCGAAATACTTCTTTTTTTTTTTAATAATAATGAAAAATTTGGATTAAAATAAGCAATCTAGCAATTTCTTTATTCTCAGGGGAAATTATCTTTGTTAATGTTTCTTTGTGGCAGCTGTAGCTGGAGACTCTAAGTATTGGGCTGACAGACAAGAACCTCCGAGTGAAACATATTAGGATCAGGTTGTAAACAGAAGTGAGACAGACTAATCTATTTTCATTTCCCAAACAGAGAAACACCAAACTGTGGTCATCTGGCAGAGTGAATGGAAAGTAATGGAAATGGAAAGCATATTTGAGTTGTAATTGAATAACTTGTTATCTATATCACTGGAAAATAAACTCAGTGTTCGGGGGCTGTTTTGGTTTTTTAATACATGTTTAAAACTGACAACATCCCCTGAAAGATCAAAACTACCATCGTGCTCCATCCCAGGTGCAGTTCAGCAACAGGGACTCTGCAAAACACAGATGTGTTTCACTGAAGTCAACGCGACTTAAGTGCTTTGTTGAACTGGACCTGAGTCAGAGACCCATCAACCTCACATCCTGGAGCGCTTCCACGCTTCACGGAAATCCCTTTTTCCAGCTGTAACCTTACCTGTCCGGGCAGAGAGGGGTGCGAATCCTGCAGGGACCTCAAATAAAGGTGTTTCCACAGACGGTCTGTTTCCCTGTTTGTGCTGATTATGCATGAAGCTGATGTTACGTTGCTTGCATGCTCTTACTTCTTTGTGATCTTTATAACTCGTGAATAAATTATTTGTTTTATGGAGCTGTAGCATATGGCAGCAAAGAATCGCTCTGTTATGAGGAACTCCCAGGTGACAAAAAGAAAATGAATAACTAATTTGTTCAACTTCTTTATCGCTATGAATGTGTGAGCACTCTCTGGTACCCAGTTCTAAGTCTTACCTGAGTGAGCATTTCATTCCGAAGACAAGAGTCGGGGACCAAGATCTGTCAGACCCAGCATAAAATATGAGGCAAAGAACTGGATGAGAGTGATCATTTGAGAGGTCATTTCTATTGTTCTTCCTTGCAGCAAGAAGGACCGTGGTATTTCAATTATAAAGGTGGAAATTAAATGAATCTTGTAAGCAACTGAATATTCAGTCCAGGATTATTATATCCTATTGTTTTATGAATAGAAGACACCAACTACAAAGATCACATTGTGGACAGTAAGTAATTTGTAAGATAATTTTAGTTTAGCTCACTGTAGAAGGGTGGTCAAACTTGGACACAAATCTTAACCCAGGTCTGTATACTCATGCAAATTGAAATCCCCATTTAATTTCATTTGGACTAATCTTTTATTATATCTGAACAAGTAAAGGTTTTTGTCTCTCCAGTATATTCACCAAAGATCTGTTTCATATATAAACCAATCTTACATTTAAGTAATGAAGTAATGGAACAGAATTCATTAGCTACACCATCGCAGTGTTTTGGTGTCAGGTTGCTCTTAAGCTGCTGATGTGGGTGCTGGGTGGATAACAGTCATAAAA
>JAOXJK010000040.1:13029174-13046912 GCA_025774025.1 Xenus cinereus | reverse complement strand
AAAAGATAGTGAAAAAAGTTCCTGAGGATGTATTACCTGTAATTGGCTATTTTTAAAAGAGCTATTGATGTGCATGAGCAGTTAGTATGTATTTAGTGCCAAAAATATGGCATGTTATTATCAAAATCTTTCCTGACCCCAGCTGATTACAGCCTAATAGAGAGACACATCATGGACAGGAAAATCCAGTGGAAGTCTCGTATTAATAGGTTTGATTTTTAGTTTACATTCCCTTCTTGTAAGTCTTGTAGCATTGCCCTAAGACTGTCATGAAGGACAGATCATGGTGACTGTCTTTATAATGCCAAATGCCTCATAAATTGCTGTCACATGATGGAAAAATTCTGCACAGAGGACTGTTTCCCTTCAGTATTAATATTTTAATACATGGAAACAGGACCTTCTACTTAAGAGCTGCTCATTCCCTCACCTGGGCCTCTGATCACTGAAGTATGACTTGATAATGCTTTCCTCAGCAATCAATTGTGATGTCACAGAAAGATTATGACCTCAAGTAAGAATCAGTAGCAAGAAAAGAAAAAAATCTTAAACCCCCCAAAAAAAGCTTCTTTATGCAAATAGCATCCAGTAATAAAAGTGAGGAGAAAATATGTTCCAGTTGGTAATCTGCACCTTTGATCTTACTCTATTCCCATAGTCTCTTAATATTTGTTATGTCTTTTCCTCATTAACAGAATGGAAGTAATTGCCCTTGTTGAAATGGGATCATAAAAACAGGGATCTTGAGAATTCACATTCATTTATATATCGGTACGCAAATATTTAAAAGCAAATATTTACTTAATCGGCACTGGTATTTAGATGAAGGCTCACCTTCATCTAAATATCAGTCATCTATAATGTTTGCTCAACAAATCTACTCCAGAATCCTCACCTAACAGTCCCTCACAGGAGGTAAATTTATTAAATGAGCAAAGTATGATATTCATCTAACATGCCCCCTGGATTCCAGGGTGTAAGATTTCCTCTTAGACAAGGCCCAAACCTAGCATGGGAGATCAGGGCTTCAGCCTCTGTTTTCCTTTAAATTTGTCTCTGAATTTCAGCCCAGTCTCTCTTTCCTGTCTCTAGAAAGGTTGATTTTCCCATTTCCAAATTCCATGATGAGTTTTACACCCTGACCAGCTGTGTGAGGTGGAAAAGTCCCTGACCCTTTGGTATCTGCAATTGGCCACAGAGCTGCATGCTGGAGAAGCTAAGCTGAATCCAAGGGGAGGTGGTTCCTCTCCTAATTCTTGGAGGAATAAGGTTTAGGACTTCTGCTGAGAAGGGTGGGAGCATGAAAATGGGGAAAACACTTGCTTTGCCAACAGCTGTGAGTCCATTCTGCTTCAGGAGGAGGAGACTCATTGCTTAGAGAACAGTGTGAATAGGGGACTACAGAACAAACTCCCAGCCTGGAAACATTTTGCCAGATCAGAGCTTCAGTTCAGCAGGAAAAGTTTCTACCGAATATGAAGAAGCACCTCAAGAGCTGCCTCGTTTTTGGATGCCAGCCTAGCTCTGATATTCACCAGATCTTAGAAGCTTGGTGTTGACCAGGAATTTCTTCAGCTCTCTGCTCAAAAGCATGAGTTGAGATTTCTTTCAAACCTTCTAACTCTAACTTCCATTTTAACACTTAGCTGAAGCTTAGCCTGAAATAGGATACAAAAATAACAGTTTTTGGTTAAGACATTTTCCTAGAACTTTGCAAAAAAAGTCAGGTTTATATAGGGAGTGTCAGTTTTTGTGAAGCTCCTCTTGGTGCTTTGCAATTTAAATTGACATACTCCTCAGGTACTCTTAGCAGTAAAAAATAATTTACTGACAGAATTGCAAAGGTAGAAGTGGTGTAACCATGCTGGTCCAGGCATATATTATTCTCAAACTATGCTTTGTGCTCTTCAGACATGAAACATGGCCTGAAAGAGTGGTTGTTGTTTTTCTCCAGCAAGCTAATACCTGTGCTTACAGACCTTGCCTTGGCCAGTTGACATTCTGACCGGTGTGAGAATGTCAGCAAACACTGGCTACCTCCAGCGTTAAGCAGCTAGATTTAGTGACCTTGAAGGTTGGACCTGTGCTCCCATGACCAACTTCATTACAGTTGCTGTATTTTAGTGATTTCCCAGTTCTTTCTGCTCTCTTTCCCTTTGCCTTAGCCGTATAAACCTCTGAGCCTGGAGATCATGAGCACATTGCAAAGGTTTCCAGTGCTCAGACCTAATTGCTGCTGTCGCAAACATCCAGGACAAGCCTCAGGTTATTGCTATCCAATACACTGATCAGAAGAAGGTACCTCGAAGTGTGATTTTGGTCAACCTACAAATTGACTGGGGATTTTTCTGTAGCCTCAGTGCTATGCATTCCTCTCTAAAAATGAATTGAAAAATTGCATTTGTAGTAGCCTGGGTTCAAGATGCGACAGGACGAATCAATGGAAGAACCTGTTTTGTGTTATTAGCTAAATCCCCTCTGCCTTGAGGAGGCCCTTGGCCACGGACCATTGGGAGGATATTCTAGAGGAGTGTCATTAGGTACTTGCTTCAGTCTTACATTCCTATTTAGGTATCTGCTTGCTTTTGGACACTGTATAATACAGGACACAGAGCTGGGCTGTCCACAGTGCCTGTTCCTGTCATCCTGTATAAAGGGAGAAAAAACAGCTTTCAACACAAATAGGGTAGAACTGTTCCCGGAAGGCAACAAAAAAAAAAAGAAAAGAAAAAAGAATGGGATTATATCTTTTGTAAAGAGATTAAAATCTGCAAGGGCTTTAAGAACATAGTTTGAACACTTGAGGAGATACTAAAAAAAGAAGAAGAATCAGCAAAAACAGAAAAATGCAGGCCCATGAAAGATTGCCATGATCATTCCTACTGAAAACTATTAGAATATGGTTTGTGCAGATACTGAATAACCCCATGCTGGTTGCTCTGAGCTATCTGAAGATTGAATTCTGTCAGATCAATATAAGAAATGTGCTTTCAATACAATGTCAACACTTACTGTAATAGGCAGCAAAATGCTGCATCCACGTCTAACTCTGTATTGCCATTTCAGATTAGAGTTCAAATATGTAAGACATTTTATGGCGTGCCACGGGAGAGGGACATAGTCTCTGCAGCAACGAATATTTTCCTTCTTGGGCATAATGCAACCTAGTAACCCCCACTTGCATTTTATGTGCATTTAAGTCTAAAAACGCAAATTTTAGGGCCTTATTCTCTCTGTCTGACATCTAGGGGTTTTCAAAAACCAGAACCTAAGCTCCTGTAACCCAGCAAAGCCAGAAGCAGGGCCAGCAAACCTGGTAAAAAGGGATTCCCTGCCTGCACGGTGAGTTTGTTCTGACAGAAACGGATGGCTCCTCTCTTCAGACTCAGAATGATAGAAATACTGCTGAAAAAAGGCAAAGATGAACCAAATTAATTTTAAGCTCTGACATTTACAAAGCTATTTTCAAGACCAAAAAAAAAAAAAAATGAATAGGCTTCATGTGTTGAAAGACTTGCTGTCACCTGTGTCAAGTTTAAAAGTCCATGTCACATCTCTCTCAGGTGCCTTTCTTCTTAACAAAGATGCCCAAGTCTAAGACCTAGCTCGATCTCACCGCTCCACAGATACAGAAAAGCCCTTAAAAGACAGGTTCTTCTTACTCTGAAAAATAAAAACAGAATGTCAGCAGTTTTTATTATTATAGCTCTAGGGAACTAAATTGGAATTTTTTAAGGTAAAGGCATCAGACCATTAAAGCGTATCTGTTTATGGTTATAGAAAATGGAATAGAAGATCTTTAGCATATACTGTATTCATAGTGTCATCAAAATGTTCATTTCAGGTCTGGAAGGTTTATTAAGTTGCCTTTATGGGTTGAGGGTGCAGGCACGGGTTTCAGAAACAAGGTCATTTCAGAAGCTAAACTGCCTTGTAAGGGAATGGAGATACTCCAAAACCAGTTTTTAACATGAGATTTAATTGCACATAATGTTTCTCTTGCCACATATCAGTGACTCAGAGAAATGTCTTTTTTCATGGATATAAATTCACACTCTACTCCCAAATATAGTTAGCACTTTTCAGCAAATCTCTGCCTTATTCAATAGGGAGCTCATTTATCTTCCTATTCAAAAGAATGAAATAAGGGGATCTCATTTTTCCTTTTTTTTTTCTTTTGTTTGAGCCCTCATATTCTGCATTGGAGAGCAGGGAATTATTAGGTCAGGAAATGGAATCAGAGCTGCAAATTAATCAATCATGCCTCACGTCCTGATATTGCAACACACAGACTGATGTCATTGGGAATTGATGAATGCCACATCTGCATGTAAAACTCACAGGCAATGTCGGGAACTCATTCCGCAGCTATTTTGTGGTTACCTTCAACTCTGATTGATACCATCTTCTCACTGTTTCCTTCTGTAGTCCCTGTGCTCCGTGAAGGGAGGCAACTTATTCCTGACACTCCACTCTCACTGAGAGATGGGGATTCCAGCTTTTTCTTGCAGACTCCTTCAAAATGGGTCCAAGAGATAAAAAAAAGTTGACATTTAAGACCTAATTTTTTCCCAAATTCACCAGCGTTTGCTTGGACGCTTTTGTTCTGACACATTTCTCCCTTGCTCAGGGTACCTAAGAGCCTGTCAGGGTCCACATACCACAGGAGGTGATTAATGCTCTGCTTGCTTTGTCTGAATATTGAATGCTTGCTCATCCAATATGAGCAAATCAAGAACAAAGGACCACACACATTAAACTGCTAGACATACTACTAGAGAAGAGTTCACTGCAAAAATTTACTGCATTCAGATAAGGCATGGGGAAAAAGCAAAAAAAAAAACCAGTTTTGTTAAAACAACATTCAATCTGAATTTATGCCAAAAATTAAAATTAAAGGAAAAAAACCTGGGGAAAAGATCTAACTAATAATTTCTATTTTCCCTTAACACAATGAAATTTTCTGTCGTTTGGGGTGAGAAAGGGCCAAATGCTGAAAAAAACCCTTTCATTGTTTCATAAAAAAATCCTATTTTTTTCCATTGATGAGTGCTACAAGTAGTGACCTGAGCACAGAGGTGCTGAGAACAGTTAGACCATGATCTTCACTCTTGTAGCCAGGCCATGCAGCCTTCCAGAAGACAGCTTGGTACCTTTGCACTCTGGATAGGAGACCTTCATCTATTCACCCAGCTGAAAACATACATTAAAATGGAAATTCAAAAACTGTATTAAAAAATTTAAAATTAAGCCTCATCACATAGTGGATTCAGTTGTGTTCACGTGGTGAGGGTCTGAATGCAAGTCAGTTCATGTCATCGGAAGCTACTTATATATCCAGTCACTGGGGAGAGCCACAACACGTGACAAATGCTTTCCATAGCATGTAAGGAAATCAGGGTACAAAAGGCAGGCCATGAGCTCTCAGGACAATTAATCCAGCAAGCAAGGCATCCACTGCACATATCCAATGGGCTCTTAGGGAAAATGACAATCAGGAGTGTGTTCAAAAGTATTAATGAGAACAGAGCTGAGTCTCTAAAGTCCAAATATTTGCTACCCACCAGCATGATGTCTTTTGGAATCCAGGGTAGCTTTGGATATGATACCCAAGTCTACAGCAAAATTAGTAAACATGCTTTGAAGGACGGGAAGAGGGGAATCACTTCTGGGAACGGAGCACTGAGACGTCTCTGGTTCTGATCTTACTGAATTTTATGAGAAATAACTAATTTTAATTACTGCTTTTCCAAACTAATTTCAAACATTTCTCCAAAATACACAGGCTGCTACAGAGACTCATGTGCATAATGAACATCTGTAGTAAAACTGCTTTATTATGGGTTGTTTGATGCTGTTTATTGCATACCCATTGGTTTTTGGAATGGCATTAGTGAGCAGCATTTTGAAGACGGATGCTAAATTTTGCTGTGGCAAATTAGTGTCAACCAAGAACATATTAGCAAATAAAAGGGTGCATCTGCTCCAAACAATGGGTTTTTTCTTTGTATCATGATGATGATTGAAAGACTGTAATAAAGAAATGATACATATACTGTATCCCTCAAACTACATTAAAAAGCTGTTGCGAGTAATCAGTAATGCAGCAGGATCGACAACTGCGTTGCATGTAAGCAGCCTTTGGTGGCAGGACCCCAAGTGGTTTTCCTTGTGTTTACGAGGAGAACACCACGCTCAGCACTCAAATGCAGTTCAGTGGAAAGCGTTTGCCGTTTCCCCTGCCAATAATTTTTGTCTCAGCTATCTCCCATCTGTCCCTATTTCCTGGATATCTCTTTGTCTGGGTTTGTCCCTCTTTCCTCCTCTCTAGATTAGTATCAATTCCAGGCCAGGGCATGTAAACTCCCTTGATGATCATTACAGTAAAACTTCAAGAAAAATCTTTCTGAGATATGGATAGCAACATATGGGGACAGTTTGCTTTATGTCTCATTTTTCATACTAATGTGGTTATTTTATAGGACTGCATCTCATCTCCTGTCTGACTAATGCCTGAGCTGTGTCTCATTCAAACGAGAGGTTCCTTGGGTTTGCTAAAGCACAGAAGGTTTTCATCTTTATTGTGCATCCGATGTTGTGGTGAATATTTGCTTGACATTGCTCAGTAGTGAATTAGCTCCTCTCTTCAGCCTCCCAGATTTTGCCATCTTGTACACAGTTCAGTTAAAACTGAAATGCCGTGATACATACATGAACAACTTTTTTGCTCAGACAGGAGGAAATCGTGGTTCAAGCCGCTCATGTGGTTTAGGTTTTCCTACGGCTGGAATGACACCCCAATGCATGATGCTCACAGTCACTTGGCAGACTCCTTGTGGGTGTCAAAAATGTTCTTGGCTTGAACTGAACGTCTGAGCAACCACATTTCCTTGAGGGCAGCACTAGACACAGCAAAAATGTCACCCAGTGCAACGACTTAGGAGAGATAAAGTTTTTTAATGGAGGCTTTGCGATGAAATTTCTGTTTCTAATTACTGGAGTAGAGGTAATTGTGGGGGGTGAGGATGGAGGGAGAGGCGATGTCCATTAGGAATTTGGAAAACAAAGGGTTCTTTTTTCTTGCAAAGTCTCACTTTAAATGGCTGCATTTTCAAATGTAAGTTCATTTATAAGGAAAAAAAAAAAACACCAACTTTCTAACCAAGTTAGAAAATCAGGTGAAGTATCTTGAAACCATTCATGTGAAATGTTCCAATGAGTCACATCCGTGTTTGCGGACACGATTTCAGGTTAAGCACATTTGCAAGATTTCCAATTTGTCTTGCCTTGAGTTTGGGTATTTTTTTTTAATCTTAAATTCTATCAGAAAAGGAGACTGGGTTTGTGCCCAAATATATGTCTGAGAAACAGTTCATGCCCATAAAAAGGGCAGTTTTACCAGCAAAGTATATCCAGGAAAACCAAATGCTGGAATGAACTTCCTGATGAGTGTTAGGGGGATTACAAGTGTAATTAATGAACGTCAAAACTTCTTATATTAGTTAATGTATCGTGAAGCCCTTCCTCTTGCAAAGTTTGTAATACTACCCCAGCAGCTCACATGCTACGGGATTACAGTTAGGAATTTTTGCATCTTGATTGCTAGCTCTGATCGCAAAGATGAAGTCTCCTCAGCTGTGGAAATCTGGTGGCTGGCTGGTTCAGCATGAGCACCCACCACAACAAAAGCTGCGCTCCCATGGTCGTATCCTGCCGCCTCTGAATCACAGAATCACAGAATTGTAGGGGTTGGAAGGGACCTCTGGAGATCTTCTAGTCCAACCCCCCTGCCAAAGCAGGTCCACCTAGAGCAAGCTAGACAGGAATGCATCCAGGTGGGTTTTGAGTATCTCCAGAGAAGGAGACTCCACAATTTCTCTCGGCAGCCTGTTCCAGTGCTCTGTCACCCTCAAAGTAAAGATGCTTTTTTGCATGTTCAGGCAGAATTTCCCATGTTCCAGCTTGTGTCCATTGCCCCTTGTCCTGTCACCAGGCACCACAGAGAAGAGCCTGACCACATCCTCTTGTCACCATGAGTTGACTGGCTGAGCTAGGGTTTCCCTGGCAAGCGAACAGCAGTGATAAGGCACTGACATACCCCAAGATTCAGGCTCTGGTCTATGATGAGACTTCAGTGCTCTTAGCAAAACTTCAGTAGGATTTAGCTGTCAAAAAGGACAGTGCTCAAAATTTCTGCCTAGCCCCTGCCCCATGTAGAGACTTACTCACCCTTAACTTCCCTGGTGTCTGCTTCAAAGACCTCTTCTGGGGGAAATACATGCACATCACTGGAGCAAAGACCAAGACCAACCTCCCAACTGCATGTCCCAATCTCAGTTTGTTCCCTCTGGCTTCTTCACTTAATCCTTAACTGCATGCTGTGCACTAAGTCACCATCAGCAGAACGCAGGAAAAAGCTGCTCCCCTTCCTCCTCTCTCTGACAGCTCTATTAGTAAGAAGAAAGGCTTGATCATTGTCACAGCTAGTTACAGTGTGGTGTTTTGGGCACCTCATCAAGAGAGGGGAAGTAGATTTGAATCCCATATGCAAAAAATGCCTGAAAAATACAAAGATCCCATATGCTAAAGAAGACAAAAAAAATGTGTGTCTCGCTTTCTGGCAACTCCTGTAGCAGCAGGCTTTAAGACAGAGAGTTAAACATCACCCCTGCTTTCTCTGGCAGTCCTTTAAAAGAGGAGCCAGCCATTCACCAAAACCAACCAACTTGACACCTAAATGAGGAAGGGCCTGGGTTATACATCCCAGCTTTACATAGATATTGAATTCATGCCTAGCTGTAGACATCCAAATCCTGGAGAAACTTTGGATTTCAGATATTTTCTACTGGTTAGCAAAGAAACCTGGAACCTCATAATAGGTAAGGAGAAGGTGAGTACGGAAAAAAACAACAACCAAATGAAATTACCACACAGACAGGCACAGTACAGACAGATGAAATCCTTTGTCGCCCATGGAATAGACCATGATATTCATTGACACAGGCTGACAAAAGTTTGAATGGATCTAAAATGCAGGAAGACAAGTTCATAGAATCAAATCAATTAGGAGGTACTGAGCAAAGAGAGATAATCTCTGATCCCAATGGTAGTGCTGCATGGGGAACAAGCTACTTGCTTCATTCTTACATACTTTTCTAAGCATCTGCTACGGTTCACTGATAGAGACGGGAGTTTAGACTAGGCAGACTTTTGACTTACCGATTCCCCAGATTGCCTGCTCCTCCAGATCATATCTTAAAATGCCTCTTACTCAACTTTAAAAGTCTTTTCCCACAGACTTCGCCTTTCCCGAGTACTGTTGTCTGCGTGGAACTAGGACATCAACTATTGGACTCAGGATGATGAAAATTTGGGGTGTTATAATGCAGACTTTTCTGGTTGAGTGAGAGAAAATCAGACCATTGAGTTTTATTCTTTCTTTTGAATCCAAATTAACTCATAAAATAACTCATTCAAGACCTGCTAGTGATTTTAATGGTAAAAATCAACGTCACTCCTAAATGGCATGAGTCTTTAATATCTGTGTTTTACATAATTTACATAAATTACAATAGAAATAATTCCCTTTTCTTATGCTTCATATTTCTCCGATTTTAAAATAAAAAGCTTCTTAGAGTCTTTATGTTCCTATATATGTGAACCTGGCATTATGTACCATACAAGGGTGAATAATACAAATGCTAGCTAGAGCACTGAAACAGCCACCCAGCTGCCAGTTCTTCGTGGTGTGCCGAGTGGTCCCTGACATGGGATAAGCCGTGCAGCAGACAGCTATTAATAAAGACTTCATTTTTAGATCTTCTCCTGTGAAGCTTCTAGCTCATATTTTCTCTTTCCTCTCATTCTTTTTAACCCAGGGAGAGATTGGGAGCCAAGATATCGTATTTTCATTAGCTGAGTGAAGCTGCTGCATAGCTAGTGAAGGGTTAAAGAAAAACAAACAGCCCCTCAAGATGTTCCTGAAAAACCCGTGCAGATAAGCACATGGGAAGCTCAGACAGCCGGCCTTCTGTTAAGTATGTGACAGAAATTTCCCATCTCGAGGTAAGGAAGATAGAGGCACTGTTAAATTATGTTTCCCGTGAGTGTTGCTAAGGCATACTTACACATATTATATGAGGTAGAAAATTAGTACTTTGAATTGTTATGGTTACATTTGCAGTAAAGTGTAAGTGTTTGCAGTTTTTCAGAAGTTTGCCTATGGTTTGTCATGCAGTTCACCCACTGAGAAGAAAATTTACTTGCTGTAAAACAGCGAAACAGATCGACGGCTACAAGAGAACGATTGCAAACTCTACCCAGAGTCCCGTTTCTGGAAGAGATGATTATTCTAGAGATGAAAATACTTAAATGACAGCTCCAGGCTTCACATTTATCCACTATTTACCTTTAGAAAGATTTAGGCCTGATCCTCACGGCACACTCACCAATTATAATGGAGGAGTCGCACACATTGGCATCAGTCTCTGCCCCTCAGGGGTGTGAATCTGCTCGTGAATCAAGGCTCAATGTTATCACACACCTGGGATAAGGTTGGGGTTTCTTCAATAATGGCAAGTGTCTCTTGACAGATATGGTAACCAAGTCTCAAAACTTTTTTACATATAAATGTATATATCTAGATATGTATATACCTATTTTGTTTATGTGTGTGCATCTATATTTATATATGTGCATGCATATGTATGTATAAATGCATATGTATGTATAATGTATATAGGCTATATACTTAAATTAGGTAGCCCCACTACTGTAAGAAGTGTGCAGAAGGCTGAGTTCTGACAGCCTTGGGCAGTGGTGGTATGAATTTCTCCCCTTTCTCCCTCTTCAACATAGATAACTAAGACACCTGCTGTAGACAGGCTGAGCACAGCCCGATAGCAATTGAAAGGAATTTTGAATTGGGTAATCAACTCTCATGCATGCAATAAATTACCTGCTTTTTTCTGTATCTACACAGCACACATGTCAGGAAGGAAGGAAAAAAAAAAAAAAAGAAATCAAATCAGAATCTCTGACTGAGGGAATAGGTTTCCTAACCCAGTCCACATGTCAGAGCCTGGTATCCCCATCCTCACCCCAACACTCATGTGACCAGAGGACTAATTCAGGGCAACTAATTTCCTCCTAAATTCTTGACACTTCTCTAGCATTGAAGAAGCCACAGCACTGCAAACTCCTTTCAGTCCCTACTCTCTTTTATAAAAGTCTCCTCTTTCCTGCCAAGGAAGGAAACAAGCACAGAAGCTGTCTGGTACCTGTGCACCAACCGTACTGCTCAGCCCCTTACCTGGGTGCTGACCAGTCATGAACGCTGTTCTCATCACACCACAAACTAAGACAAAGCCCCGAACGGTGAATTAATGTGTCTAAGGCCACACTGAAGTCTGGGTCACAGCAGAGAACCGAAAGTGTGTGACCCTAAAGACCACTGAACCCATTCTTCCCCTACCTGCAGTCCTAAGCAAAAGCACGTAAATGCCATGGAGTGCCAGCTAACGTGCGCTACGTGTGCATATGTTTGTGAGAATAAATTGCTGACAAACTCCCACATAATTTTCAGTGCCACCGCTAAGTGGATGAAGTTTTGTCGCACCATACAGCAGTATAAAGCTATTCAATGGCAAAAAAGACAAAGCAAGAGCTCTCATCTTCAAATTCTGAAGTCAGTCAGACTGAAAACAGAGATCCCAACCCTCAGCTCATTCAATCAGTGTAACTTAGTTGTCTTTACCAGCTGTGTTTTTAGCCCTGATGAAGATGCTGACCATTCATTTCAACTAAGTGTATAGTAAGTGATTCTTCCCTTCCTGTTGCAATATCCTCTGCAAAGTTACATGCAATTGCTTCAAAGGGAAATTTGTTTGCAGTGTTCTTGTCACCAGAACTGGTGTCTTAAAAGCTGTAAGTGCTTTTGTATTGAACATCTCAATTTAGACCTAGCGGTTATTTGCTCTTTGAAGATGCTCTGCACATCCAGTGGCAGGACAAGGTGAGTAACATGGAGTAAACATACAGAGAAAAATCACAAGAAGCAACATTTCATTTCTCTCAGTGATTCATTTGCTAAGGGTCTTTGATTTTTATTTTGTAGGTGTAAGGCAAAGGTGGAAGTGCTGAATTTGTCTGTTAAACACTAAGCATTCTTTACTAGGTATCATAAGAACCCATGTATGCCCCATCAGATACTGGAAAAACTCAGAGCAGGATGCTCTATGGGGTAAAGTCATTTACAGGAAGAGCAAGGTGAGAAGTCAGTACCTTATTTCCGTATTAAAAAGTCTGGAAATGCAGGGGGAAAATGTACTAAGGAGATAAGAATGCCTGGGGAGGGGAGAGGCAGCTTAAGGAAAAGAGGAGGGGTATTGACTTCCACTGTGACTAACTATTCAGCAGAAAATGGCCCAAGATTGAACATGTCCTTTTATGGCAGCTGTGAGAGCAAATCCATCACAGAGAAAAGGAACAGAGATGAGGGCAAACTGATGTAGTGTGAAGCAGTTTTGCCTTCCCTGGTTGCTTCTTTCAGAGCAAGCTACTTGTTCACCTCTAAGCCCATCACCTACCACCACAAATGGTCAACTCATTAGGGCCTGTGCAATAAACACTCATGCTTAAATCTAATCAGAACTTTTAAAAATGACAAGGGCAGTTGGCTGGATTGCTGCCCACAGCACGCTGAGGCTGCACCATTAGTTAAACACAAAGGTCACCATTTTCTCTTTGTTGTCTGCTAATATGATTTTGAATATTACTGCTTTCCAGCTATTACTATTTGCACTGGGTGATTGGCTGGACTCATTAAAGTGAATGAATGCCAGGAGATGACATCATTTACATTTAATTGTCTTGTTTATCAGCAAAGCCTATATAGTTGTTTTAATAAAGGGCAAGGGAAGATAAAGGCTACATTTGCATTCTCTAAGGAGCCTTTGACAAGGGTTTAGGATGGTGTTGACATTTATTGTTTGCAAATGAGGTAATCAAATAACGTTTTGTTTTGCAATTGTTGCTCTTTTTTTCCCCCCCCAATAAGTTATAGTTTTTCATTACTGTTATTGTTCCTGGATGTTAATGAACATACACTCAGTTTCAACTTTTTAGCAGACTCTTTCAAGGATTCAGAACAATTGACACGTGTTCAGCTTGCTCAGATTCCTCTTGCTTGCAACGTAAGATGAAGCACTAATGCACCAACTTTACTGTAACTAGAACAAGAGTTTAAACATAGGCATAAGCTGTGGGCTTTTGTGAATTAGGACGTTCCAGCTTCAGAAATCAGATGATCAATATTTTCGGGGAGGGGGCAGGGGGAAGGTTCTCTCTTTTCTTTTTAAGATTTCCAGACAATACAAATTAAGCATGCAACACATTGCTAATTTTACACCTTTTTTTTTTTTTTTTTTTTTATCCCATATGTGATTAAATGGTTTGATGGGCTCATATGTGCAGATGCCATAATCCTTCCTCATGTGACCTCACAGCAGAACTATGTCAGCTCCCGGCTGCCAAATCTCCCGCTCCGAAGCTTCCCCATTATGTATCAGTTGCAGTTCATCTTTTTTCCCTGTTTTCTACCCTCATGCTCCCTCGAGGGTGCAGCTGTGCTAACTGCTTTTTGCATTTGCGCATTCAGCTCAAAGTGTTAACTTTATCCAGGATAAAGCCAAGCATGCCATTGCCATCTATGGAGCCTACTCCTTATTTAACTATTAATTCTGTCTTCAAGGAGTCGTTTTGTCATCAAAGACCTGTCAGCCTATTTCCCTTTCCATACTGAGGAGGAAAGTGCCTCTGGCCTTCTCCAGAGCAGGTCTGTGGAGTGTTTCACTGTTGTGGTTCACTGTGTGTCTCTGTCCTGTATCCCCTTGGATGCCACTGTTTGGTGAGGGAAGTTGGTATTAAATGGACATAAGAGAAAGAAGAAAATGAAGGCATATACATTTCTAAATTAGTCAGACAATGGCACCTAAGACAGACTCTGGGTTTATGTGACACCTATGCTCAAGACAGTGATGAAGGATGGAGACTGCCTATTTAACCCTAACCTTTCAGGATTGACACAAGGAGTGGGGAGGTGGGTGTTGGAACTCAGCTGGGGAGAGGTCCCTGTGAGGTGAATGCAATCCGTCCTTCTCACCATCAACTGTGTAATGAACTGGAGTTGAGAAGCCAGTTTGAACTGCTCAGGGCCGTCTTGGACTTAGATGCACTAAAGAGATATCTCAGTCTGTCTTAGGCTTCCACAGAGAGTGTTTTGGATAAAACCAGTAAATTCTTTGTACTCTTTCTAAACTTTTAAAGGATTTTCTTTTAACTTCTGATCTAAACAAGGAACAGTTTTCTTTCACCTTTAAAAAAAAAAAAAAGTTAATCTGTGTGCTTGGGAGTGAAAATATAAGCTTTATCCATTCTCTGAAAGGGACAGATCCATGATTGTTTTGTGCTCTTCGGTCTACAGACTTCACCTGTTTTGCTGAGAAGTCCAACGCAGCAATAGAAGTATAGCTGCTGGTTACATCCATGCCTGTAGGCAAGAATGTACTGGTTAGAAGCTCCTGGCTCTTGCCAGAAGTATACCTGACATTTTCTATTCAATTGTTAATAAGCATTTTGGACTTGATTCTCGGCTCCAGTTTTACACCAGTGTAGGTTTGGTGGGATTAGGCTGACTTAGAGTCCATGTGACACAGCAAAAATCAACTCTTGCATTTGCAACAGGACCTAAATTCAATTACAGGTATATATCTGTATACAGTTTTCTTTCCTATTAAAGAACAAACAAAACACCCCTAACAAAAGGTATTGTGTTGTTTGTAACTGGTGAGTAAAACCAATTGCCAGAGTACCAAAGAGCTACTCCCAGTGGGCCCCTATATTTGGGATGATCTTAAAATAACCCGTCATTTCTTAGCTGCTATTATGAAACAGTAGCAAGAAAAATAAGCAGAGTACTGTTTCACTTTTGTCTAATTACTCTGGCAGACGAAGGTGTGAAATGATTAGCCAGTAACATATGGGCTTGTGCTTGGAGAAGTTCCCAGTGAGAATTCTTTTTATTCCAGGCATATTTTATCATTTAATTTAAGGGCATTAATCCATGGGTGAGCCTCTGCCTGCCGCTTTCTCACTTGCTTTCTCGTCCTTATCAAACATATTCCTAATCTTAACCATGATTTCTTCTGCTTACTTGCAAACACTGTAAATAACCCCCTGGCCTGATGCTGGTGACACCGGTGGGTGGAGAGTTGTGTTGCGATGTGGAGCCTGATCTTCACACGACAGCCATAAAACTGAGAATTTACTGTTTGGGTACAATAAGGAGGCTTAACAATGCTGATCATATCTATCAGTCCCATAATGAGAAGAAGGTGTCCTTTGCCTCCTCTCAGAAACACATTTTTCAGCGCTGTGAACAGAGCTGTATCACCACTTTTTTTACTCAAAGACAGAAGCAGCATTTCAACTTGCTAAATATAGGCAGTGTAGGAAGGCACACCCACGCAAACACCATTTTTCCACGTCTACTTTAGTCACAACATTCCCCAGTTAGCTATATTTAGCTTATATTTGAGGTGCCTAAAATATTTGCATTAAAGCAAGCAACTGGGTATTCTCTTCATCCAGCTACTCAAGACCACAAACAAGAATTGCATCATTTGGTGTAATAGCGTACAACTTTGCATGTGTTCATTCATTTAATCCCCTAGTACTCTGCTTGTGCTTACTGAAGCTGTGTAGCCAGCAGCTAACAACGTGCAAGGACGCAGGGTTTCAGTTTTCAAACATGGGAAACTTAATCCCTAATCTGGATCCTCCAAATTGCCACTTAGACACATAAATGTCAATTTTATGCACCTAAGTGCCAATTTGAGCGTCCAAATGCATGACTTGGACATCACATTAAGTCACCCGTTGGGTTATATCGCTTGTTTTATCTATCCGAGTGCACATTATGTGCTGTAAGCAATTATGCTCTGTTCCATACAAGTAAATCAATTCATTCAAGTAGCTTTCCAGAAGAAACTGATTTCAGCACTGCAGAAAATATTAAAAACAAGTAGCTGGTGATGTGTCAGTGTCACACTCACCTAGGTGCCCCCTCTGTTCTCCATCAGCACCAAGTAAATTGCAGGTGCCTTGGGAGGCTCCATTTACCGTCTTTTCTAAAAAGAATCTTAATCTGAGTGCAGCCATTTGGGAATCCTGTTCCTGCTGCTGCATTGCAGTCCACCTGCTGTGATGCCTGAGCTCAGAGGATTATTTGGGGTGCTCACCAGCAGGCAAGGTGGGAGCTGAGATGTGCCTCGGGCAGCCGGGAAGACCAGGCTGTCGGGGAATCCAGGCGTTGCTCTCTCCACACATTCCAGGGCACTAATGGACATCTTAAAATAGGATTCTGGGTGTCGTTGTGTCCACCACCGCCCTTCAAAATAGTGTTTAAGTGGCCTTGAGAAAATGAGACTAAATAATACCCACCATGTTTTTCCCTGAGACGCCTTAAAACGCTGTAGGCAGAGAGGCGCAGACAGAGGCCACTTTAACCCCAGCCTTTTCTGAGCAACAATGTCTAATATCTCTTTCACATCACGGCAGAAATTGCAAAATGAGGTGTAATTTTCAGCTTTAAGAGGGTGAGAAGAGCAGCCAAAAACTGGCAGCGTGTTCTCTTCCCAGGCAAGAGCTCTGCAGTGTGTTACCTGTTTATTTTCTTCACTCTGCCTGACCAAAATGACCATTTCAAAATTTCAAAGGAAAGAAAAGAAGCACCTGGAAATTACTCCTGAAACAAACCCATACTGTTTGTCTGGGGATTTACTTGAGTTTTAATAGGCATTTTCTTTCTTTTAGTTGCTTTCTGCAGACATGCCACTGTTAAAGCCCTGTTCACATGGGCACCCTCACAAAGAGGGTTGACATGGCAAATGAGAAATGTTACCCTGTAGATGCAAGGCTGCTTTCAGTGCCAGGGACACTTCTTTCCATGCTGCAAGCCCTCACAGCTTTGCAAGGAAACTTCCTCAGCTCCTGCAGCTATGGGTCACGAATGTCCTTAGCATGGGCAATACCTTATGTCCTTTTCATGGGCAGGGAGGGTTTGGGAAGACTTGAAAGTGGGAGATCCCAACCCACTGTTAATGTCTCCTGAGCTCCTGCAGATGCCTTGAAGTCCAAATCACCTATGCTCTCAGGTCTTGGAGTTCATCGTGCTTACACCCAGCTTGCTCCTCCTCTCATGAAGTAGGCCTAAGCCAAAATTCACCCTATAGCATTGTGACTGTGGGTCTGGTCCTGGAAAAGCACTAGGTACACCATAAAGTTACTCCTGTCCTGAATGGAGTAAGGAAATGAGCCAGGCAAGAGGCTGACTGGACTCCCTCGCAGAGAAGCCAGCAGAGAGGCAAGAAACTTGTGTCCACAGCCATGAGAGAGAACTGCAGCCCACCGAATGTAGTAACGATCTCAGTATATTCTTGGTGAGGGGAACAATGACGATTAGCATCTCTTCATAATATAGTTCCCAGGAACCTCCAGCAAAATCCAAACAAAGACAAGCCCATACAAGCACATGCATGAGGGGTTACTTGCTATATGCAAGGAGTAAAAGGGGATATTATATATATATTATATAAGGGAATAGAAGAGAATCCAATTTCATGTAAGTGTTATTCACCCAGTAACTCTCTATATCACCTAATAATCATTTCCTCTCATAC
>JAOXJK010000040.1:13005247-13029144 GCA_025774025.1 Xenus cinereus | reverse complement strand
CAAAACAAAAAGCGAGCTACCATTCACAAACCCTGCTTTACTTGCTATCCTTCCTCAGAGATTCAAGGCCTTTGCTCATTAAAGTTATTTTCCTTGTATGTGCTCCTCAAATCCAGATATGGAATCAATACAATACAAATTAAGCGACCTATCAGAACAAACAGTTCAAACTCTCATTATCAGACGTTCATGGCAACCAGTTTTTAGGTCAATACTCCATGAAAGAATACTTACAAAACACTATGCTAAAACGTTACAGATATTTTTAATTTTCTTATGGAAATGCCTTCTAAATATAGAGAGAGTATATTTATCTAGGAGCCTATTCTCTACCCAACACTCACATTAACTTGAAATATAAAACTGTAGAAACTTTCTTCACTGCAAGTAAAAATGAGATGACTCGTTTGCACTGAAATTACAATGGCAAAACACACTGTACCTTCAGTTCCTCCTGCTGTCTTATTCACAGGAAGCATTAGAGAGGTAGAGACCAATTTCTAGAATAACCTTACTGAGGTATTCTGTATAACATGAAGAAAATATCAGAAGCCTGCCACTTTTGGGATGAGGAAAGGGATTCTCCTCCTCTTCCTGCAGCTGATTCGTATAAAGATGGAGATAACCAGGTGGGGCAAGTTAGCAAAGGAAGTTGGAAAAAGAACGTGCATCTTTTGTCAGCCAAGCAAAGTGTCAGCTTTCTGCAAAAGGTAAATCATCTTTTTCTTCAAATTTGTTTCATTCTGGGGTGGGGAGTGCAGTGAGAAAGTATGTTTCTTCCTATGCAGCAGTTCAAGGCTTAGTGCAGTCCATGAAACTTGTCCACTTCTGTCTTTGTCAAAATAAGGTTTAGAATAGAGACCAGTCTCAGGAGCAAATGGCCATAATCCCTCAGAGACATTTTTCCACAAAGTTTTATTATTCTCAGATTAAGTCTGAGTGCTTACCAATAGAGGTCTGAATATGTGCAAATTTAACTTAGTGTTTCAAGCTTAGTTAACAAGGTTCATATTGGCACTTTGTGGAGCAATGTTAGAATGTGACCTTGTCTGACAGATTTACTTAAGCATCACAGAGAGTTTTGTATTTGCTTCTATTTCTATAAGTCTTGACTGGGGAAATTATGAACACCAATAGGAAGCTATAATACAAAGTTGCTATTGTTTTTTCCAATAATCTTGAGCTAAACAGGCAGACAGAGTTCTTAGAAGTAAATCTATAGAAAAGTATGAAATTATATATGGAACACACGTGCAGAGGCTTTCAAACATACAAATGAATGTCAGTCCATGTCTCAGGGGCTAGAACCACTTTTCCCTTTGGAAAAACCAGACTACTCATTAACTTGTTCAAGGCCAAAAATTAGTCATTGGGCAAATTAAATTAAACTCACTTGAAATGGAATTAAAATGATGGAAAACTGCTGAATATAGTTTTTGTAACAATTAGAGTTGCTCTACGAAAATTAATGAAAAGCTCCATCTTAATCAAGTCATAGTCCTGTCAGCATCCCTCTTTGTCGTTCTCTATTGTCATTTAAATAGCTAATCTTCCTCTTTTCCTTGCCATAGTTTCTACCCTTCATATCAGCTGGCATTGGTTTGTCTCCAAGTTTCATGATAGTTAATTAAACGGTTAGGAAAACCAGCTGATTTAGGTTTCCTGTGGCTGAAGGAGAGCAGATACACTCATCAGGAACAGAACACCTATAAATGAGTTGACATGATGTTTTTATAAAACTATGGAAGGCAGAGATCAAAACAGCCTCTTAAGTCAACTAGTTCACCTCTCCACTAGGAAGAATTGTTTCAAACAGGAATAGTTTTCATGGTTTTAGCTAATCTGGTTTTAAGAATCCCAAGTAATGAAGCTTTCATAATGATGCCGATTTATTCTGATTACTCCTTTCATAAAGTGTATCCACAAACTCTTCTCCTTCTTGCTACTTTTTTTTGCTATTTTTGGAAATAATATAAATAATAATCATTATTCCAGATACCAAGAAACAAGCTGTGTATAAACACTGTGCTGGGTGAAAACACGTTTTCAAATGTTAACATAGAAGAGTTTTGAGACATTCATCAACATATGTCACACCTCATAGATTTTTTAGCTTTGCCCTCAATGAATGCCATTAACGTATTCAGAGGCAGCTTTATCAAGAGAGAAGAACCAATTGCATGAATGATCCAATTAACTTGAATCTCTCAGGCTTCTGCAGGAAACTAATCCGTACTGACCTGCTACAGAGATGCATGGATAAAAGTAAAGCTATGCCCATGCTGACAACATATTGTCCAAGTTATATTTATCCCTAAGCAAGTAAATTGGTATTCTCTTTTCAGATACTAGAGTAAAGGAAGGATGGTGGGAGAGAGTGAGTCTTCCCAATAACAGAAATAGATGTTCTTTAATCTTGTTTCCAAAATTCCAACAAGAAAAATGTTTTAACTTTTAGTTGAAATTTAATTAAAAATTGTAAGATGCCAAAATACACTTGCAAAAATATACATAATGCAGCACCTTTAGAAGATGTTTTGAGGCTTTGCTGGCAGGAGAGTAGAGCAAAGGATGGGGCAGGATTCCTAGCAAGGGGTCAGCCTCTCAATCAGGACAGGGACCACCTGAGAAGGACTCCTTAGTCCCATCAGAAAGTGAATCGGATGGGCAGCCTTTGCTCCTCCTATAATAAAGACAGCAGGAAATAAAAAGAGACACAGGGATTGTAGGGACAACCTATGTCTCTACACACCTACCCAGGCTGCTCTTTAAAGCACAGCAATAGCTGCTGGAGGGTTCAACAACCATTTACAGAAACACTACCTTTATTTTTTTTTTCCTATAAGCAACAGCAGTTTGCTCTTAAAACATGTGAACAGTTAGCTGCTATGAATCAGGAGGACTCACAGGAATGAATGGACAGCTAGACAGCTCTTTTGCACAGAAATACTATGAGAACCCTCAGAAAGATACCCAGATATTGTTACACTGGGAATCACAACACAGTAATGCAGTAAAACCCACCACTAGCCTACACCATCTTCATTAGGTAGTATCAATATTCCACCCCTTTCTCTTATTTGTCACCTGCTTTGTTTATTTAAACTCAGAGACCAACCCCATGGAATTATTTTGCTTATTTTCAATGTGGATTCCAAGAAATGTTTCTCAAAGAGATCAAGGAGTTTGGGTCAGGCACATTCTTAGTTATTTCTATTTTTCCCAGCACTGTGATATCTCTGCTGTTTTTCCCTATTTTCCCCCTTTTCGGGGGCTATCTCATTGAGCACTTGGTCAGAAAAAGTTAAAATACAGCTAGTTTTCAATCACAGAGGCACCAAGAACAGATGTGTTGAATTATTGTTTGTCTTAAATGTGACTCTGAATTGGAAAAATTTCACATGAGCTTATGCGTTTTGTTCCAATGTATCCTTGTGATTTTACCCCTAGAAGTCTTTTATGTATCAAATTGATTTGTTATGCTTCAGAGATATGATTACAAATCCCTGAAAACTAACCAGTGAATATCAGTAATTTGAATCTATGAAGCACATCAGTCAATACATTCACTCTAAAACCCCTGTGACATGCTCATAACAATGCTTCATTTTTATCAGCTTCCTTCCAGATCAATATTTATAGTATCATTCAAACATTTATTATTGTAGAACAGCAATGCTCAGGATCTGAAAAAAAAAAAATGGAAACAGAAAGCATTAAATGCAGATCATGCTTTTAACTGCCTGCAGATCCCAGTGAGTTTTCACTCGTTTGCTTTGCTTAGAGTTCAAACTGGAAGGCTGTGGTCCTTCCAACACAAGCCAACAGAAGAGCTTCCTGAATCAGGGTAGGAAACTCATTCCTGATAATTTCAATCGTCCTGCCCGGGCTGGGCTCTTCCGTGGTGCTGATGGGAAAGGCGAAGCTGCACGACCACCCAGCTCTTCCCCATCACGTCCGTATCCCATCTGCCTCTGCCATGGTACGCTCCCAGTGCTAAAGCCGGACACCCCTTCCCTTCTACCCCCACTTATTCCCTCCTTCCCTGCATTCTCCTACATTCTCCTCTCAAAGCCATTTTTAACCGTTAAACTCCTCATCCTAACGACAGTCCTTCTAGGTAGTACAAAAATGAGGGCATTAGGGAGCACACCACGCTATGGGACGTGCTTCAGTCCTTCCCCATCTCTCCTTCCAGCCACTGCTCCACACACACTGTTACAACACCACAACCTCACCGCTCCTGCTCCCTGCCCGCTGCGGTATAACTGGGGAAGCTGCACCTTTGTGAGCGCTGCTCTAAATTCACATCCACAGACTCCGTTTCTTTCACACCTTCTGTGTCTGGAACTCCTGGCCTGGGAAATTTCCATAGGAAAGATTAAACATTGGCAAAGTTGTGAGTCTCTGAAAACGGGATCTAACAAGAGGAAGTGCCAGGCAACCTTAATAGGCTCTGCTACCAGCATTGCCTATAACATATCCCTCTGCTTACTGAGTAAGTAACGTATAATTATGATGAGTGATTCAGTCTGCTAACTAGCCAGAGCTGTCAGAACTTGGCTGTCTGCACAGTTGATGGAAAGAGGATCATAATAATTTCTAAATGCGACTGATAATGTGGTTTACATTTTTCACATCGTTAGCTCTTGCACATTGGGATCTCTGGCTGGTAGGGAATAGATAAAGTTTCTATTAAAGTTCTTAACAGTTGGTTTGCTTTGGACGAGTGGTATTAGCAGCATCCTGGCATTCTTTACACGTCTGGCACTTTTCTGTTTTTATTCCTGGACAGTAGACCAACAAAATATATTCTGGCATGTGGTCTTTACCTTTTCCTGAGCCAAGTTAACCCATCAAAGTATGTCTAAATAGAGACACTTGCAATATTCATAGCTGTTACCGCTAAAGAACCAAAGTAGATGCCAATATTCAGAGTTTACAGTTACAGAGGCGTGGAAAGAATCTTTTTCATTTGACTTCTGATGTGCACACAACTGCAAACAAACATCTCCAAACTCTTCAATTGCTCATGGAGTCCATAGACACCATTTTAATAGCCTTCCATGGGGAAAGATTAAACAACATAATTCCTCTGGTTTAAGGCAGCTTCCTGGTCTTCAGGGGAGTTAGAAGAGTTTCCAAGCTGCTGTAGCTTATGGTATACCCTTCTCTCCTAACGGAAAAGAGGGACTATACTTAGGTCAGGAAGTTCTTTGCTGCTTCTAGCAATCTGAAGATGGCAGGGCTTTGGAGAAGAGGTGCCATGCAGCTGCCATATATGTTCTTCCCTTGCTCTGTCCAAGACATATTTTGAAGAGACTGGTCTTTCAAAACTGGTCTTTTCCTATGGAAAAACTTGGAAGCAGACCCAGTTCTTTACTTATAATAATTTCCATGGCAGTTTCTTGATTTGTGGCATTAAATATGGTATTCCCGAAGGATGACTCCTGGAAAACAATATATTATTTTTATACACAGACCTGGCAGAACATAGAAAGACAGGTGCATCAGACTGAAAGGGTCCTCAGGGACCCAGTCGCCACCTATGCCACATCATCTGCTCCTTTTCAAAACCATGCCAAGCTCAACCTTAGATTTTTTTCTCTTCTCTGTCTATAATAATGAAACTGTTTCAGAATCTGGTTCCTGAGTTGGTCAGATGCTGTCTTCTGATCCCAAAATAAGTCTGTTCCCATATGTGTTATACCAAGAAGGTCCTTCACCTTAAAAAGATATTTTCCTTCCTCGTGCTGAGCCCATAAATGCATCTACACAGCAGTCATCATCATTCTTTGTGTCACTAAGCTAAACAATCCAAGTTTCCAAGTAAGTCTGCTCTTATGAAGCAGCTCCTGCTTTTCCTAGTCCTGCTGTTTGCCCATTTCTGTGCCTATTGCAGTCAGAAATGATCTCTCCTTATGGTGACCATACAACGCCCTCAGGAGAGGTACAGAAGTTTTGCTTGTGCTTCCCTCTCACTGTTAGAAACACTCCTGTCCTTGTATCTTGAGAGTGGATTTGACCACCCTGCTGTCACATTATGGTAATATTCTGCAGCCTTTTCTTCTCCCCACAGTCATTTCCAAATTATGAACTCCTAATGCATAGCAGAATTATTATTCCCTCATGCACAACCTTGATTTCAAGCTCTTGAATGTAATTCTCAGGTCATCCTGGTTTCTGTGTGCCAGTCCACTCCTCTCCATTAACAGTGCCTCCCAGCATCTTGTCATCAGTAAGCTACATTTGATATTAGTTAATTTCCTAATAGTCCTGCCAAGCTCATTAATGAAAATAGTGATTAGAATCAGTGCCAGATCTTATCCTTGAGGAACTCTGCTAATGACCTCTCTTCAACCTAATATTTCCCCTTTAACCCTATCGGTTGCCATCTCCTTGGAAGCTGGGTCCTCACACACCTGAGGTTTTCTCTGTGAATCTCCATCATGTCCATTTTATTCATAGTTCCCACATGATGGTGCAACTGATATCTTCCCTGATTCCAGAGAGAAAGGATCTATAGCATTTCTACTTTACCATTGTTTTACCAGAGAAAGCCATTGGCATTCTCCATAGGTTTTCCATAGCTCTCCATCACTGCTTCACATCTTTTCCAGTTTCTCCCTTGGTGAGATCCTTTGCTCCAACCTAAATTTGCAAACTCAATTTTTCATATGCTGTTGGGAAGCCTTCAGCTATGCAGTCATTCTGCTTCCAATTGGTCATATAAATGCAGTATATCAAGCAAGGAGCGTCCTGATAATTGATATGCATATACATATGAGTAAAGAAATAGAACATTAATTTTGTATTCATAATTACACATACACACATATATATGTGGTGTTTTAGCTAGTAAAATGAATTGCTGTAAATTAATTTTAATACACCTCTCAAGCCCCATATCCTAAGTCTATTTCAAACCATTTCAGAAATTTTTGGTTGTTTTTTAAGGAGGAAAAAATCCTAGTAAAGACTAATTGGCAATGCCTGTCTTACCAGGAATAAAATAGTCTTATTGGGGAATAATTCTTCTCCAAGAAGTTTTTTATTGTCAGACTAGTAAAAATGAGTTAAATGTAATTTTGACTCATCCATAATAATCTGTTTATAGCTATGATGGTTATTTCTGTTTTCTACAGAAGCAATCACTTCCTAGGTAGAATGGTACCGTAATCTTAATTTATCACATACATTTTTTTTTTGCCAGCAGCCAGCTGACTGCAGTAAATATCCCAGTCGGAACAAAGGTGCAAATAATCAATACATCCGTTCCATTTACACCAATAATGGCACATAGTAAGATTTATAGGCCTCAGTATAAAGGAGCTGCAATACACAGTTGATTACTCTTCAATAGCCGACATGCATTTGAGTTTCACTTGTCTGTAAATATGACAAGATACTAACTATTTATGGAAAATTATTTAATGTACCACCAACACCCTATCATAAAGAGTTTTTCCCTCCTGTTTTTTTTGTCTTATTCTTTTTTTTTTTTTAAATTAATTTCTCTTTGGGAAAGAATACCTTGCTTTCCTTCCATGGGAAGGGATTTTAATTAGCTGGCTGCCTATATTCCTACCTGACACCAAAGCCAAGCCTCATTTTAATTCCAACCCAGATGTATTGTTTGCTACAGAGAGGAATCACAGCTTATGACTGCAGAAACTCAGCTGTCTAAAATTCCTCAGAACATTAAGGACTTTATTACCTAAATGCTGATTTGATTATCAATACTTTAATCAGAGAAATAGAAATACTGTCACAGCCTGGAAGCTGAGTAGGCTGGGTGGAGAAAATTTATGATGAAGAGAGCCACAAGAGCAGGAACCTGCTGAAAGGGAAGAGAATTAAGTGTTTGTTAATGAAGCAACTTTTTATGTACTCTCTTTTGACATTGGGCGCTACATTAAAAACTTATTATAGTCTCTAAAAATTAGGTCAGCAAGAGTCTAAGGCACACTTTCTAAGAACAGAGAACTTGTTCTCCATCTTTGCATGTACTGTTTGTTTAAGGTGTCAGGTCCAGGAACATTTTCCTTTCGCTGCAGAAAGGTAAAGTGCAGTAAGATGAAGAGCCATTCTAGGATGGCAGGTTGGCAAGAAGCCACCAAGCATTACAGGTTTACATATGCTTTTATTTTGCTAGCAGTTGACAAACGGCAGTAAATAACTGCCAGGACAAGGGTGAAAATGACCAATAGATCCATTCTGTTTAAATCAATAAAACCATTTCTTATACATCAGGAATGACATGATGCTCATTGACGAGGTGCTCGTGGTGCTCCTCACTTCTTCTAAGGGTAACCCTTCTACTCAGCATTTTCTGAGGCAAGTTCCTCTTTATAGTTTCTCCACACTTTTAAACAGGAGACAGTGCTTTGGGTGGCAGAGCTGAGCTGTGTGTGGTCTGACTGTCAGACCTTCACAGGCTGAGAAAAAAAAAGAAAACAGAGAAAAGAATCGATAATTTTCTTTTCTCCTTCCATAGCTTTATTATCTCCAGTCTGCAAATAAGACTTCCAGGTGTCTTCCCACTGCTCCCTGCCCAGCACACACAGCTCCTGAGGTGGGGAGGAGGGAAATAAATGAACAGCACAGCCTGCAGGCAGATGGTTAAGCAGGTAGATATACACCAGCAACAAGGGCAGTCGATTGTCATCCATGCTCTCATCAGCAAAACCCCACCAGGTGACATGATAGGGCTTGGTTATGGCTCGAGTTACAGCCTCACAGCAAGTCATGAGCCTGCACTAATCAGACCGTTTCATCTACCAGCCCATTGAGTAGGAGGCAGGTACCCAATTGATCATCTCATTCAAGGTGTGGTACATCTCGGTGTGCACAGTAACAGAACTATAAAGATGTCTCACCATAGCCCTGAGATGGTAGGAGACAAAGTCCAAGAAAAAGGGGAGACCAGTGGTCCAGTCTTCCTGTGCTTCCTTTACACTCAACAGAGAAAAAGAGCCTTATTCAGCTCATATTTCATCCGAGTTCTTTAGCTCACTATATTCACACTGTTACGAGTCTCCTATTGCTTAAAAAAGCTGGAATAACTATGTAGAGTGGCACATACACAGAATTGTGCTAAAGAAAACTAATTCAGATGGCACTCAAACATTAAGAAATGTCTGATTTCTGCTCACTGACATTTTTTTCTTCTGAATAAAAAAGTCCTATTGAAAGTGTGTATCATCTAAAACCAAGCATGAGGCTAAAGCTGCCTGGACAACTGGATAATATTTGAAAGCCTTTGATTTCACAACTTTAAAACTGTTCATTTAAAATGGGCGTTTTTGTTTGATTTTTGTGATGGTTCCCATGGTTCCTTTATGCATTTCCTGTCATGTACTGTCAGCGGGGGTTTGAGCCTTTGCCTCCAGCAGAGGCTGCTCATATTTGCATTATGGGAGCTAATTAGCTGCTAGGAGGAAAGTGTTGCTTGTCCAAAATTTGGATGGACAGGTCCAGGTATGAGGCCAAGCCATGGGTTGAGGCAAGAAGTCCACCTTAGGCAAGCTCTTTTTCTCCTCCCATGGTCGGTGCGTTGTTGTGAGTGGGTGACAGGAACGGGCAAGGGGATTTGAGCGTGAGGGTCTGGTGAGATGAGAGAAGCATCTTGTGCTCTTCCCTCTTCCAGAAGCATATGGTTACTGCCCTGTCAGGACATAGTGCTTAAAAACTGCTTTGGAGGCTTGAGAGGGAACCCCTTTAACCCTGATGAATCTGAGCCCTATCACCAGGGTCCACCCCGAGCAAGCGTGCACACACACGCACACACACTCACAGCATGAGACTTCACACGAAGCTTGTATTTTAAAAGTCCCGATCAGGAGCTCCCCCACTCAGATTTTATTTCTTTAAAATCTCCATATCTTTCTGTTTTCAACTCTAAGAAGATCGTGCTTGTGTAGATGCTGCTATGCTGTGTACCAAAAGCAAATAAGAATTCTCGCATAAAATGTTTGAAAAGCGCTTCGCCTATAGGTATAAAAAGCAATACAGCTGGTTCATCCCCTTCCTGGGTCTTTACAGCAATGAGCAATATTGGCCATCAGAGTATTACAACATAAGAAAATAATCCTGTGACATGGGGAAGCCAGATGCACAGAATTAGCTCAGTCCTCAGTCTCTCTCTGCCACATTTTTGCCAGAGAGAAATTAGCCTGTCACTGATTGCAGCTTTGGAAAGCTTGGCATGCCTTTTGGATTAACCAGCTCTCACTGCAGATGTAACAGGCGCCACAGTTCAGCTACGGGTCCAGCTTGTACTGCCAGAGCACTTAGACCTCCTTGGATAAGACCAGGGCCTCAGCCTAACGTGATCTGTGCTGCCCGTGGGGTTGTAAACCGAATTTCTCCAGGAAAACACATCTGATGATTGCTCTCTGCAGAGTCACACGCTGGTGAGCCTGATTAATATGAATGTAGTAGGATAGAGGAAGAGCCTCCCAACCTTTGAATATATTTATTCCCGAGTGAAGCAGCATGGCTGGCAAGAGCTCTCAGAAATGTGAAGGTTTATTGCCTCATAATGGAATAAAAGGATTAATTTAGAATAGGTCTGTAGCCACTTGTAAAATATTTCATTTTAATAATTTATACTAATGGAATATATGATCTAGGGAGGGTCACATGGGTTACTCCTGGGCAGTTGTTGACAAGGCAAATGTGGCTGGGGACACCTGGGCTGGACTCCTATTTGCTTATCCCTGGTGGACTTGTAGGATGTTACAAAGAGAGAGTAAGAACAAGCAGCAGACAAAGCCTTTAATTCATCTACTCCTCATGTTGCTGCAGAGCACTCATCAGATGACAAAGCTGATCAGCTCAGCAGGTTCTTAAAACATGCACAAGGAGAAAAAAATTTAAGCTTTTATCTCTGTAATAAGTAAGGAATCCTAATTTCCCTTCCTAATATTAAAAAAGGAACAACAAAAAAAAGAATTAGCCTTCTTGCACGAGCACAGAAGAGCTCAGTAACAGCAACAACCTCAGCTCCAAGATTTAGGGGATCTCTGGATTTAGGGGTCGCGGACACTGTTGTGGGTCTGAGTCTTAGAGATTTGGCTGAAGCAAGATCTCAATGCGATAGGCAGGAATTATGCAGTCTGTACAGAAAGAAGGTTGTATCTCTTTCCACACATGTGCTCTAAGTCTGTTATCTCCCTTTATCCATCTGAACTGTGTTTGTGATGGATATTTCTGATGCTCAGGCCTGTCCAAAATCTGAGAAAGGACTTTGGGAGCTCAGAATTGCACGGGGTCTCTTAACCGAGAGATTTGCAGAAATTCCTCAATTCCGTTTCATCTGTGTCTTGTTTTACAAATCCCTCTGTGCTCTGACAGTATCACGCAGAGTCCAATGTCTCAGCAAGACACTTCCTTCAACCCTTCTATATGACTGCTAAGTCCATGTAAGAAAAGGCATCTCATAAATATTTTTCAGCCGCTTCTGTCAGCATCAATAAATCAGAATCAACAGAAAAAAAAAAAGTTACACAGAAATTCCCTATTGTTTGGTCTCATCAGACAGAGTAGAAAAACACAGGACTTTGTCCTGCCTCTGCCTCATTTTTAAACATTAAAACTTGACCTCTGCTTACTGTCTACTTCCCCAGCTTTGCTTTCGTTAAGCTGCAAACATTTTTCTTTCATAACAATTTACATATGTAATTACTACAAGTACTTCAGGAATTGTTTGCTAAAGGCTGTATGTAAATACTAATTATCAGTAATTAAAAATCCACAGCTATTAAGAAGATACTGATAGGGAGAAAATACTGCTTAGGAAGCAACATTTGTCTAGGCAAAATTAAACATCAAATAACTTTCTATCTGTGTAATTATATGATGTGAGTCATCATCTGCTGCATAAATGGAAGTGCAAATGGGAGAAAGGTGTCCCCCCCACACACACACATGCACACCCACCCCAGCCTGCTTACAAACCCTGCATCTTCAATATTGCAAACTCGTTTCACGTTGGGAGCAAAGAACAGGGTACAGTTGCAGAAACGTAACAGCTGCACTGAATGTGTTCTATGACATGCTAAAATTGGGTGCTTCCAGGCTGATGATATGCAAACTTAACTCTCCAGGTCGTAAAACGCACTGGGATTCTTTATTTTGCCAAGTAAGCAAGAAAATATCCCGTGTAAAGAGGAGCAAAGGACATCTGCTTCTTATTTCCACAAAATCTCTACGGTGGGTTTTCACCTGCCTTGATGTATTTTTTAGCTGCTAATGAATTTGTTCCCTTATTAACTGTGGTTCAGCATCCATGTACTGGCAGTGGAATTTTGGCCCATCTACAGATGTCAAAGGGCATTTTGCCACTGTGGTAAGTGGAATTATATTTTCATTGTAGTGATTTATTACAGATTTCAGCAGGCTTTGAATCAGCCTTAGTCCATCTAAAATTAATCAACTTTCTGAGCCTGCTGGGAAAAGCAAGCAGGTAATCTATGTGCATTTTACAGCAATCCCAAAGTTTGCTCTCCGCTGTACCAGCTCCTGATGGTAGGGGAGAAAAACCCATTACCAAGCAGACAGGCTAAAGGGGGCAGCAATTTTACAAGGGGCGCAGAATAGATTTCTGCTCTCGGAGCGCAGGCTCCATCTCACTCAAACCTGTCACTGTAACGGGGCGGCGTGAAGTCGCCTGGAGCACAAAGCCGCCGCTGATGCGCACCTCTGACAAGAAAACGATGCAGCTTTGAGAAAACCTCTCTCTCTCTCTTCCCATAATAACGCTCAGCCTCGGTGCCGGCAGCCGCATCGTCAACGGGAGCAAAAATCCGCCGCTCGCAGGAAGGCAGCCGGGCTGAGCTGCCTCCAGAATTCATTTTCAAGGATGTTTTTATACACTTCTGTGGAGTTTATTTTTCCCTTTCTCTCTCTCTTTCTCTGCCATTTTAGGCTCAGATTGAATACAGGGAAACACTTCAATTATCTCTGGATCAGGCCCTCAGATTGTATTGTGGCTGAGGCTTTGAAAATTGCTGTTATCAAAACTATTAGCCGACTTGCCTGTGCTATTTTGAGCTGGACTGAAAAAGGGCTTGATGGGACACTGAGTCACTCACAAGCCACGAGTCAGGCAGGAATAACAGGAGTTTCGCTGTCAGGTTTTGACTTTCAGCTTTCTAAAGGTTTTCCCAGCAAACAGCCATCCTGTTCTCTCTCAGTGAGCTGCTAGACCCAAAATCCCCCGAGCCTGAGGCCAAGGTGGGGCAAAAAAGGGTAGTCCTTTGGGCAAAGTCCGACCTTGCCTTGCCCTGGTTTCCTCCTGGCAACAGGACAACACCAGCCTCATGCTGGGGGCTTTTCCCCCCTGAGATGTGAGGCTCCCGCCACACCAGGCCATGGTGCAGCTCCAGTCAACCCATCACTGGTCCATCTACCACCAGCAGGTGGTAGATAGAGAGTCCAACCCCTGTGGCTCTGCATTTGCTCCTGCATATCCCTCGTCTTGGGCTCAGCCTGCCTTCAGCACACACCAAGCCCGGGAACTCCCTGACATCTGGAAAAGCTTAGCAGCTCCCAAAACCAATTTTCTAGCCCATGAGTAGTATACTGCCTTCCTCAAGTCTGCCAGTGACTAATGCTTTGGATCAATATTTTGTTAATTTACAGCATTTCCTCAGTCTTAACTTGGCATTTTTGTTCTTCCCCCTCCTGCTTTCACTGCATTTTTTTTTCTCTTTTGCTTCAACAAAGCATGAAATCATTGTTTGTCAAAAGATAATCTGCTCACTGCTGTATCTGGTTGTAACTAATGGTATTTTCTTCAGTATTCTAGATTGCTGGGGAGATGTGGAACTGTTCTCTAAATAATCTGAGATGGGTCAACCCCGCTGCTGTGCTTGCGTGGTACAATTAGGAACGTGCCAATCAGAACCTATTGGTCTTATTTTGTGTGGCTTCATTTACCGGAAAAGGTAAGTGTGGCTGTCCCAGACAGAGAGAGAGACCCCCTCTCTCCCACCAGTCTCACTCCTCCCCCAGCCCAGTCTGGTGTGCTCTGGACGAGGAACTGGACAAAACACAATGGCAAACAAGGCACAGTTTAAACATTTAGTGACCTACCTGCTTCATGTGCGTCTTCTAGACCTCCTCGCAAAATGGACACAGAGGAGATTCACGCTGAAGAAGAGGACTACAAAAGGCAGCATGCTGCAACGGGTGGAAGGGATTCATCTGTGGGGAGCAGAAAGAAATGTTTGGGGCAGGAATGGAAAGGAAAGACCCTTTGGAGGGATCTTTGCTTGATTCTGGACGGAAGGCTTGCATCCATGCACATCCCTCAGCCTCAACTCTCCCTGCAGGAAGGTCCCTCTCTTCCCAAGATTGACTAGATCTTTCTCTTAGTTGAGAAGAAGTCACATCCTCTTCTTGCTCTCCAATTCACAGGCTAAAACCTCAGCTAAAACACAAGATAGAGGAGATGAGTTCAAGGCCTTCTCCTGTCCGAGAGTATCAGAACCTGTGGCGTCCAGTTACAGATGGGCCACCAGGATGAGGGCAATTTGAAGAAGGGAGGAAGAGAATTTTTTTTATCACCCCTACTGAAGCAATTTGACTTTTCATGGAACATAAAGGCATTCATTACATATGTAAACAATGTACAACTGTGTGTGTTAGCTGTTAGCAACAGCATAAAGGATGAGAAGATCTGGCACCCCGCTTCAGTGAATACAACTCCATGGAGTGTTATGAGTGACTTAAGGGAAAGGAAAAAAAAGCACACCATGTTTCCAAGAACAAGAGCGAGATGAAAGTGCTTGTCATCCTCTGGTGAGTGGTGTGTCATTGTAATGGCTTCCGGAAAAAATTACCACTGAGCTCTGCATGACAGTGTATATCACTCAGGACTGCAGAAGGGTGGAGTACACAGAAAGAAAGGAAAAAAAAAATCAAATAGCAAGCTATCGAAGTTTTATAGTGGCATCCATCACACACGCTGCAGGAACTGTTATCACCAAAGCATCCCTCAGTAAGTGGTCAAGTCCAGAGGGGCCTGACTGCTTGTCAGTAGGCCAGATACCAGGGTAAGGGGCTCTCTTCCAGGACCAAATGTGGGGCCACCCACTGTTGGCATGGCAGGACACGGACCCAGACACCAGGTGCTCTTTCCTCCCACATGCTTTCCTTTCCTTCACCTGATCCCTTCAGGTCATTCAGACATATTCAGCCCTCCTCCAACTCACTTCTGTTTTCTTTTTCTTTGCTCTCATGTGGAAAGAAAACAGGTTTTGAAACCTCAAGAATTGCCGGTTGTCCTCTGATCAGCTCGAACTGGGAAGCCAAAGTGCATCACTTACGACAGTGGGAAGATCAAACAAGCACCCCAAAATGCGGACTATTTATTCCAGGGCTGTCATTCAGCCCTCTAAAGATTGCAAAAACTAAGCTGGAAGCACAACAAAACCAGACAAGATTGTCCTTATTTCCAGCTTCTTGCTGGACTGTAATAACATGAGCTCAGCGTTTCCTGTGGCTCCAGATCATCTGTGTCCAGGTCTGCCAAAGACCAGAAAATCCCAATAAGCAAGGGGACAGAATTAATGAAGGTAAAACTGTTTTGAGTCTGATTCTATGTTCTGCTCGGGACCAGCTTCCCTTGTTTTGGCAAGAAGTGGGGTGTGTGTTTGTGTACACTTATGTGTGTTTACCTTGTGGTGGTTTCACTGGTGGTGGGAATTGCAAATGTGCTTGCTCATTCCTCATGGTTTCACTGTACAAGACAAATAGAATTGATTTAGAAGGAAAGAGACTTGCCAAGGACAGTAGTAATGGCTTTGTGCTAAGTACATTTAATGCAATATGCTTTGGCCAACAGCTGCAGCTTTGGAAAGACACAATTCACCTTCTCCCAAAAATAACCATGAGAAGCTAAGTAACCGGCTGAGAAGCTAGTTTATGCACACAAAGATTCAAAGGCCTGCAGTGCTAGCTAATAGAATCAAACAGCTATCGAAAATCAAGGCCAGCTGAGCTGGTGAGTCCCAGGAGGGTTGAGGAGAAAGGAAGAGAGAGAAAAATTCCTAAGCGTGGTTTTCTGTGTAGATTGAATATATACTCTTTTATACTGTGAAAGATAAAATGGAATAAAAGTGTCAGAGGCTGCCAGATTTAGGTATTAAAATATTTAAAGAAATAATTATTATGATATTAGTCCAGAAATTATTTAATCTGGCAGAAGTTAATACATTTCATAGATTCTAGGGCCAGAAAAGGCTATTTAGGATCACCTAGATTAAGTTTATTATAATTCAAATTCAGTAATAGTTGCAGAGGCCTGTTCTGCCTGGCAGACAGCGAATTGTAAGGCCTTCACAAAGTCTTTAAGATAAAGGGGAGTGAGCCAGACACAGATCTGCCAACCAATTTTCCAACAGATGCGAGCAGAATTTGTCTAGAGGCATGATGTTATTTTATGATCAAGTCCAACAGCTTCCCTGAAGCAGTGTGGTCTGCTCTGAAGGACTGTCCCAGCCTTGGCATGGGGAGGACCAAAGGGGTGACCTTCCCTTGCGTGCAGCAGCCATGCTTTGCTTCAGATTCACAGCACCTCATCAAATCCAAGGCTCCGAGGAGACCTTATAACAGCCTTTCAATATCTGAAGGGAGCCTACAGGAGAGCCGGAGAGGGACTCTTTGCCAGGAAGAGCAGTGACAGGACAAGGGGCAATGGTTTTAAATTGGAAGAGAAGAGATTTAGATTAGATACCAGAAAGAAATTCTTTCCTGTGAGGGTGGTGAGACACTGAAACAGGTTGCCCAGGGAAGTTGTGAATGCCCCATCCCTGGAAGTGTTCAAGGCCAGGCTGGATGGGGCTTTGAGCAACCTGCTCTGGTAGGAGGTGTCCCTGCCCATGGCAGGGGGTTGGAACTTGATGATCTTTAAGGTCTCTTCCAACCCAAACCATTCTATGGTTCTATGATTCATTCTATGATTCTATGACTGGTGTGACTTCTGCATTCCTAAACAAACAGGTTCTCCCTTGCTTGAGCTTTCTTCCCTCCCTCCCGCCTCAGTTATATTTAGATTCAGGCAAAAATAGCTTCATCAGTTTTAGACAGCCGAGGTCTGAGCGACTTTGTAGACAGTCATCAAGCACAGCTAAGACTGAAACTGGTTTAGTGGAATATGCTTACCTTGTAACTACAAATGAAAAGCAAGAAATTGGCCTCAGGAGGGTTTCAGCAATGTATTGGCTATAGATACTGGTGCTGTTAAGTCTGTCACACGATGAATGGAACAATAGAATGAAAAATGGTAATGGAAATTGAAGTTTTTAATCCTGGTGTGGGTATTGTAGAGGAAAAGTTTGCGGTTGGGAGAGAAAAAAATGCAATCACTTCTTAACCATCACCCACATTTATAAAACAGAAGGCAATTTAATGACAGAGTGGTAAATGCAGTTAGCTTGAAATTGTGAAGAATTGCTTTGTCTCTTGGTTGAATAATGTTAAAATGAAGTTGGTGGATTCATCATAATTCCAGAAGGACGTTAGCTTACAACAGCATGAAAAAACCAAACTGCCTTGTACATGAGTTATCGCAAATGGGAATGAGAGCAGTAAGTTTTGTAAATTGTGTATTTGATGGATCTTTGGCAAGGGTTTAGCTGAGTGTAGGGCTGACTTTGCGTAGCAGGGCCTTGCTTGAAGAAGCTGGTGTCTTCCAGGAGTGTAAATCAACCGTAAAATTTAAGCTCATGATACACAAAAGCAGTAGGACATGTCAGAATGGACTTCAGGGGTATCTTGCTTGCTGCTGGTTGAAACCACTGGCTTTTGGATTCCTCTGTCCTACGCATTCAGGATCTCGTGCATTCTTTATAACCGGTGTTATGCACTGTACACTGTAAATTTTTATTTTTTTTTATTTAATAAAATAATGAGAGTGAGAGAGTTAACATTTTAATATGTAGTTCTGTGTTTTATTATTCCCTCTAAAATGAGCATGTATACTTTTTGAAAAACTTTGGTTTGCTTTGGCATGCGATTCATAGAAACATAGCTCTTTCTATCATTCTGACTTAAGTCATATATTTTTACACTAAACATCTTATTACCTTAGTTTTATTATTTCAGAATCAAAGGAGAGCTTGCAAATGTCTATGACTGCAGACCCAAGGAATGTTAATGAATAGTGCCATTGAATTTTCAGGTTTTAGCTTTTCTGATCTTAGAGAATATAACTGTAAGCAAAAATATTATGCAAGCTGAATAAAATTTAAATAAATAAGGACCAGATGTAACTATAGGGGCCTATAAAATGTAATACAAATATTATCCACTTCCTTAAAATAAATCTGTATTTTAGTATGAAAAATTATATTCATATTGATGTTGTGGATTAATCTTTTTATGAAAGTTGGCAAGTGAACACCATCTCTTGCACGGGCTTGTTCTTAAATGGGAAACAGACCTTTTGTTTTGACCTTGAGTAGAGAAGTTTTTCGGTATCATGCGATGTAAAGCATTTTTACATTAACACGGTAATACATTTTTACATTATATAGCCTGTTTTATTACAGTAGTGTTTGGCTTAGGATTTTGGGTGCCTGTTAATGGTTTGTGAATGCTAGCAATTGCAAAATATTGGAGTGTTAGAAGGAGGTACATGCAGCACGATGCATTAGATAAACCCCCTTAAGAAGTCAAGTGATTTGCTTGGAGTTGACCTTCAGCTTTTGTTGCTGAACCGTTATCTTTTAGATTTCATTTAGATCTGCAAATGGAAGATCATAGATCATAACGTAACTGTTGTAATTTCCTCTGCCTACAACTAACCAGCAGCTGGATTTATTTTAACTACTGAGAGATTCTTATATGGGGCTAATTCTGCAGCAGAACACACTGAGCGACCCGTTGATTTCTACTTTATCTGTGAACCAGCCTGTAAAAATGAAATGACAATTTTACTACTCTGGACAAAGTATTATAAAAGTTGAAAAGGAAATAACTAATGATATTGTACTTGCCCTGGGAAAGAGAGAAATCTGTAACCCTGCAGTCAGCAAAGCCCTTTGTAGCTTTACTCCCTTTAATAAATGCTAATTCAGTATAACATTTGTAGCTATGTAGGAAGTTTGTTGGAAATGCTTAGGAAAACACAACTTGTCAACTAAATCAGAAAACGTCTTTTCCTGAGTGTTGTTCTATATGTAGCTTACTTTTTTTTACACTTCCTCAGGAAAGCACTCCAATCCATGCAGAAAGCTTCATTTCTTACATCAAATACATAATTATGGTTAGTGGTAAGATCTATTCACCAAAATACAGACCGAACTGAGATCCAGGCACGTATCTGTATATCTACAAATGGCCGGTGGTGCTCTGGTGGTAGAGAGCTGGAGGGCAGAGCTAGGGAGCTGGTTTTTACTCTCAGGACTGTTTGGGGGATTTTTTGTCTCATGATGACCGCCTTAAAATGCACACCTTGGAAAATATGGTCTGGGATTTTCAAGCAACGCATTTCTAACCGAGTATCTTACCTGCTGTCATTCTGTAGAGATGATTATTGCAGTCCTCAATACGCAGTGGTTCACCTTATTTCTGTGAAGCGCCTTTGATCCCATCAAAATAAGGGCTGGGTCTTGGAGGCTGAAATAATGCAGCAAAGGTAAACTCTAAACAAAGTTAATGTTAGCTCAGTTAAAGAAATAGCTTGTCATGAATGGTCTGCAGTAGATGAGGACTATTCAGTACTGTGCAAGAAGCCTTTTTACCAAAATTCAGATCTTTTTCCTCGTCAAAACCAGCTGATACCAGGTACGTGGGCATGTCTGTCTCCAGTTCTTTTGAAATCCCCTTCTTGCAACCTGTTCCCCCCTTTATCACATGATACAACTTCATCAAAATATTCATGTTTGAGCCTCCTTCATGTCTCGTGTCTGTTTACTCCCTCACCTACTCCCAACATTTGCAAATAACTCCGGAGTCTGGGGGTTGATTTTCAGTGGTGAAGGGCACCTGCGTTGGAAGCTGCTGCTTGTCCTTCTGAAGAACAGCTGCAGAGAAGGAAAGAAACACTAAAGAGACTGGCTCAGATGCTATAAACTTGCAGAAAAAGTGTGAGCAGTCCAAGCCTAAAGCCAGACAGCTTGTGAGACTTTCTCACCACTGTTTATGGTCCTGCAGGCTTTTAAGGTTCGCTTGGTCAGTGATTTTCCTGAATAGGAAGCTGATTTTACCACCTTTCTCCCAGCGGCTCAATCAAGACCGTGCTATGTGGTCATTGCCTGGGGTCTCTCCCGTACCAGTTTTTTGACATTTAAGATGCAAAGATTAAGCTGTCACTCTTACTGAATTTAATTCTTAACATGAGGATTTCTGTTTGTGCTCTCTGCTGATGGGGGAGTTGATATCCTTCCCCTGCCGAGTATCTGAAGCTGTTAAATATCAAGCAGAAAAAATATCCATAGCTGGGGGCAGAACTGAGATCTGATTCCCCAAGAGTTCAGAGCTATTCCCTTCCCTTAGATTGAAGGAAATGCGATGTAGACCATGCTGTGCACATTTTACAAACCGGATTTTCCATAAGTGGGTTTCAGATCACAGAATCACACAGAATCACAGAATGATATGGGGTTGGAAGGGACCTCCAGAGATCATCTAGTCCAACATCCCTGCCAAAACAGGTCCACCCAGAGCAGGTTGCACAGGAACTTGTCCAGGTGGGTTTTGAATGTCTCCAGAGAAGGAGACTCCACCACCACCCTGGGCAGCTTCTTCCAGTGCTCTGCCATTAAAATTGTGCGTGATGCTTTGGGATTTGCCCTGACGTAGCAGGCGGCTGAGGCACAAGGCCTGTTTCCAAGGGGACACAAACTTACATTTTTGAGAAAACACTAGCAAAAAAAAGTCAAAAAAAGTCTTATCACCGCCTGGCAAAGTCAGAACATGGCAATACCAGCCTCACGTGGACATCGTGCTGCCTGGGAGAAGCCCTTTAAACACTCTTTGGTCAGTAAATCCATCAGTGATGCTCATACAAACCATTTTATTTGCATATATGACCTTTTTGGAGACTGCACACCCTAAATCTCTTGGTTTCACAAGAGATTTACTATTAGGTGGACCTAACAGTAAATAGCAAATAAAGCAGAACTTTATTCAGCAGAAGTTAGTCACGCTTCACTTTTCCAAGATCAGAAAGAAAGATATAAAATACGCTCTTGTTTTCGGTTTAGCAATTTGACATCTTCATTGGCTACTTTCTCCTTCCTGGGATCCTAAATGTCTCCCAGGCATTAGAGTTGGGCTCGAGTGAATTAAGAGCAATGTCCCTCCGTGGAGTCAACTGCCCCTCAGAGTTCTCCACGGCTCTTCTCTCTAGTTATTTCTATTTATGTGCCATTATGGCTTGGATAATTCAAATGCGAAATGCCTCAAGGGCTCTTCAGTAGACACGGGCATTTGGGGCCTTAGTGATTCTTTTTTTTCTGCACTTATTCATGCTAAATGGATTTCTCCCAGGGTCTGGTTCCTTAAGTGCTTACAGAGACCTTCTCCATTACCCACGGAAAGGCTGCTCAACTGGCCCTACTGCACTCACTTGCAACCAGTCCCCCCATATAGAGCTATAGGACAATCCATTTATTTTATTTCATACGAAACGCGGTGCATTTGTGTTGATGTGACCTCTCGTGTGACCATACATGAAGCCTTCCTCAAGCAGATTCAGGTCCTCTGCTTGGAAATATCTGTGCCGGCATCTTATCCAATACAGGAGCAGAGCTCTCATGCCACAGCACTCTCTTTTTTTTTTTTTTTTCTGTACTCCATTAAAAGTAGGTCAAACCCAAGAAATGTTCATATATACAGGAATAAAGGTACGGTCTTAACTTTGAGATGTCAGGTTTCAAAACGACGATATTTTTAGAGCTTGCTATATAAAGGAGGGTTTTTTTTTTAACATGATTGTGGCGTTCGTGCAGGCATTGTAAAACCCTATTGTTTAAGGAGTATTTGCATAACATGATTTCGGTGTTTTAGGGCTTATATTTAATTCTTTAAAATTGAGAACAATAGTGCATTTGGCATGTATATGAGAGCAGAGAGAAGGAACAGCACGGAGTATTGCTGAATTGTTCAAGAACATTCATCGTCAAATTTTTTGATGCATGGAACTGGGGTTTTTTTCCATCGCCAGATAGTGGTTTGTGTTTGTGTGCCCTTGGGCTTATTTACGGGGTACTTCTGAACCAGGAGAAGGAGGAGAAAAGATTTAAAACGCCTGAATTTCCAAGCTTCAAACAAATTATGTAGAGCAGCTCTTTAGCCCTGAAGTAATTCTGTACTCAGGGCTTATTGAATATTTTTAAACGTTCAGATAATTGAAATTTTGTCTTCTTGAGAAGCTCACTGTCATTTGTTTTGGGAGAAGTTCAGTCCTTATCCTTTCTTTCTGTCATACAGCTCCATCTGACCTTCTTCTGCTCCGTTTGCCTCCTGCTCTCTGACCCTTGGTTTTTCAGCTTCAAAGGTTGTTTGTGTCTTCCTCGCCTTTTTTCTCCTTTTTTGGGGGGGGATCCAGATTATTTCTTTCCAGAACATCTAAAATGTTGCATGTGAAACCCACCTTTGTCACGGTGCGTCTTTCAAACCTCCCCTAGTTTTGGTTGATGTGGAGATCTGCTATTTGTGGACCTTGGGACGTCTGGCGTATTTTGACCCCGTCAGTTGGGTGATCTCCGACATGAAACTTCCTTTCTGTAAGCCGAGCAAGTGTCACTTCCCGTCTGTCTGACGGGAACTAAACTGCTTCACATTTTCCGCAAGGTTTATGAAATTGCTTATTTTATTGAAATATTGCCCTGTTAATTGCCAAAGATGGCATAAGTGACAGACATGTTACTCTTCTTGCCTGTAACGGTGCCGATGCACCCACATAAGAATGCAAGGATTTAATCCTGGAGATACCTTTGCTAGTTTGACCTTCTCCAGATGTTTTTAATGCTACAAAACCCACAAATACAGTGAAATGAGGTGTCTCCCAAGAGGATTTGTTGTCTGCATGTTTAATCAGATTATGTAGCATGGGAAAAAGAAGAAATGAAAATGTACAGAAGCTATACAGTAGTGTTTCTTCCATCTCTTTTGATGCAGTATGTATAGAACAGTACCTAAATCTAGTACCTAAATCCAGGTAGGACCAACAGAGACCACTTTGATCACATAGTCTGACCTCTAACATCAACCAGACCAAAGATGCATTTAATTCCTTCTTCTGGGCCGGAATTTCTGGGTTTTTTTTCTATCCAGTCTTGGTTTAAAGACTTCCATCACTGTCCCAACCCATTGACTATCCTCCCCGGTAGAGCCAGACTGTGCTTTGCGTGGACACCTCTTCTCCTGGACATGGGGTGACCAAGGGTTGTCCCCAGGTCCGTGTCTTGTCTGTCATTCCTAGGTCTGGGCTCAGCTCGAGTGCAATAAAACCTGGATGCAGTTTAGGAGGAATCCCATTCCAGCTTTTCTGTCTGCCATTGGTGACTTGAAGAGCTTCAAGGACCAAATGGAAGGGGACTGGCAGAGCCCAACGATGGTGATGCCGCACCGATGGGTGGTTTTGAGTTTGTGTTCAAAGCGCAACCTCCTCCTTCTCCCAATGTGTTGTAGCAGAAATGCACTGGACTTCCTCCCATGGGAGCCCTGACAGTGTAAATAGGATTTATTGTGCTTTATGCCTGGTTTGAACCATCTCTGTAAGTCCTTTGGAGGAAGGAAGACATGGACCTGTTGGAGTGGGGCCAAAGGAGGCCATGAAGATGCACCAAGGGCTGGAGCCCCCTCTGCTGTGAGGACAGGCTGAGAGAGTTGGGGGGGTTCAGCCTGGAGAAGAGAAGGCTCCAGGGAGACCTTGGAGC